>CM076578.1:1938296147-1939034553 GCA_034641835.2 Pinus albicaulis
GTTGCCAGCTGGAAGGAAGCCCATCGGGAGCAAATGGGTGTTTAAGAATAAGATGAATGTAGAAGGAAAGGTGGAGAAATATAAAGCTCGATTGGTAGCAAAAGGTTATTCCCAGGTGCCGGGAATTGATTTTGGTGATATTTTTTCTCCTGTTGCCAAAGTTACTTCTATTAGATTACTTTTATTTGTTCCTGACGCATTTGATTTTGAGATAGAACATATGGATGTGAAGACAACATTTCTTCACGGGGATCTGTATGAGAGGAGATCTACATGAAACAACCTCGAAGGCTTTCATATGGACAAGAAAAACTAGTATGTGGCAGGTTGAAGAAGTCTCTCGTAAAGGGTTAAAAACAACACGAAGGACGTGTACTCTAAATTTGGATACCTATATACAATTTTGTCACTTCACACGAAGCAAGGAGGATCACCGTGTTTATTTTAAATTAATTGGTGACCCATAGTTTATTTGGTCTTTGTATGTGGATGATATGTTGTTGATTGGAAAATGACAAAGAAATTATCCAAGATTTGAAGACCCAACTGTTTTCCAAATTCAACATGAAGGATCTTGGTGCCGCAAACTATATTTTAAAGGGCGTTGGAAATTAAGAGACTGCCTTTAAAGAGGAATTTCGTTAAACCAAAGAGAAGTATGTTTATAATTATATTGGTGTGTAGGTTCAATATGAAGGATAGTAAACCAGGTAATGTTCCGATTCCTGTAGGTACAAAGATGTCTGCTGAACAGTGTCCCACGACACAAGAAGAAGAGGAGGATATGTCTCGTGTTCCTTATGCAAGTGCAGTGGGTAGCATGATGTATGCAATGGTCTGTACTAGACCAGACATTGCACATGCAGTGGGAGTATTGAGCAAGTTTATGTCAAACCCAGGGAAGGAGCATTGGACAACAGTGAAGCAGGTTTTTAGATATTTGCATGGCACCAGTGATTATGGCTTGTGCTACCAGGGAAGACCAGTATTGGAAAGAGTGTTGGATATTCGTGGTTTTGTTGATGCAGATTGGGATGGAGATTTGGACCAAAGAAGATCTACAAGTGGGTATGTGTTTAACCTATTTCGCAGGCGTAGCCGCTGGATGAGTAAAGACACTGTAGTAGCGGGTTTTTTCAACCACAGAAAGGCAATATATAGTAGCGTACACCATGCAAGCAAGGAAGAAATTTGGTTGAAGAGATTGTGTTCAAGTATGGGGTTGGTACAACAAGCTATAAGGATAGACTGTGATAGCCAAAGTGCAATTTTCTTGGCTAAGAACCCTGCTTACCATTCAAAGACAAAGCACATTGATGTTCAATATCACTTTCTTAGAGATATGGTTGAGGCTAAAAGGGTGTTGATGGTAAATTTGGACACTTTGAAGAATGTTGCAGATGCATCGATGAAGTCTGTGAGCACTCAGAAGTTCTCTTGGTGTAGAGAAACAATGGGTGTTGAAGAATTGGCCTAATGACTAAGCACTCCTGTGGCCCCCTGTGGAAAGAAAACAACAAGTGGGAGAATGTTGGGTATGTTTTATATTCTTTCCACGACTAGCCCCACACGTTGTACGTTGCGTTGGGCATAGCAGGGGGGTCACAAGGGGGGAGGTAGCCCCCATTGTTAGGGTTCGGGGCAACGCCCCGACGAAAATTGTTTTGGTGTTCGGACCCACTAATAGGTGGACCCACCCATGTTTTGTGCATGAGTTTGCACACGGTTTTGGGGTACGATGGTTTTCGGCCCCTGGTATTTTGTAGATCCGATCAAGGGAACTACGGTTATGTTCTAATCCAGGGTTAATGGATTGGGGTTTATGTATGCTTTGGCATGTATATATATGTGTTGTAACACTAAAAGGAGTATAATGAAAAATCATGCTGGTCGTCCCGATTTGGGATCCAGGGGAAAATCTCTGTGTTTATCTGTTTTATGTTTTATGCTATCGGTATTTTTTATTTTCTGTTATAAGATTCGTGTGTAGATAATTTATGTTTAGGGTTAAAACCTACAGTACCACAAGTCGTGAGTATAACCTTATGATTATGCGGTTAATACCAAATGAAATGGAATCAGAGAGAATTTCGATCAATGCGCTATACTCAGCGATATTATTCGTCGATCTACCGATACAAATCCCTTGAAAACTCACTAACTCGCCATTCGGAGTGAAAATGGCCCACGCTGCAGAGGATGGATTATGCATACTATGACTAGCACCATCAGCATATCCAAAAAATGGTTCTAAAGATTCAGTCATCTACGATGAAATGTAAAGTGGATTACTAACCTCAAGAAAAATCTAAAAAAAAAATTAAGATAGTGAATGGAAATCAACAACATATAAACAATATAATACAAAAAATTACTACGTTCATGATTAAGCATAGTAACGTTTCAAATACAACCCATTTCTAGGTTGTGCCAATGGTATTCCATCGTAATCAACTAATTCATAGGCACCCTTAGCAAGAACTCTTTTGACAATATAGGGGCCATGCCATAATGGCTTGAATTTCCCTGTACCTATTACATCAGCTTCTTGGTCGTAAAGAAGGACCAATTCATCCTCTGAGTAGATGCAAGGCTGGAAATTGTTATCATATTGCGCCTTTATACATCTTTTATGCCCTTCATTGGCCAATTGGGCTTCACGACGCATTTCATCTAGATGGATGAGGTTAAGGAGACGCGCTTCTTCTTCTGAGGTGTCAGGTAACAAGTATATTACTAGTTTTAACGATGATATTTCAGATTGGATTGGTAAGATAACTTTCAAACCATACACCAATTGAAAAGGAGTAAATTTGGTCGAGTTTCTCACCGAGGTTCGATACGCCCACTAGATGGAGTACAGGATCAAGTGTCAGTTCCTTTTACAGACTCCTATCATTCGTTGAAGCATTCGTTTAATAATTTTGTTAATAGCCTCAACTTGTCCATTTGATTGTGGATAATAAGGAGTAGAATTATCATGTGACAATCCTAACTTGGCTGTCAATTCAGACATCATATGGTTGCAAAAATGCTTCCCATGATCCGTAACTATAGCCTGTGGGACCCCAAACCATGCAATGACATGATTGAAGAAAAAAAATGTAGTTGTTTGTCTTGTGTTCTTGAATGTAGACATCGCTTTGGCCCATTTGGAAAAATAGTCAACTTTGACAATAATATAACCATGCCCCCTGGACGAAGGAGGGTTACAGGTCATGAAATCGATACCCCATTTCGTAAATGTTCCAGCAAAGAAAACATGATGCATTGGCACTGGTGGTTTGTGGATTTTATAGTCATAAATCTGACATGCATGACAAATTCTGACTATGAGGATACAATCTCAAAAAGTAGTAGGCCAAAAGTAACCAATGCGGAGTATCTTCTGCATGGTAGCATAACTAGAAAAATTTCCACCACAAGCCCCAGCGTGGAAATCATTTAATACTTTTTCAGCCTCCCCATGAGTGAGACACCTCCTTAAAATGGTATCGACACCACGACGATAAAGTGTATCGCCGATGATCAGATAATCTTTGGCTTGGTATCGAATACTTCGCTGATCAGAGCGAGAGGTATCAGGTCGAAATGTTTGGGTTTGGAGATAAATGATGAAATATCCATACCAGGGATCAGATGATCAGATCAGAAATAGAGACTCGTCTGGAATAGATGGTTCCAATGTAGTTGCATTACTATCAGACAAAACTTCACAGAGAAGCTCAGCCAAAACTAAAGACTTCTTTAACTTGGACTTGATGAATTCCAAATCAGATTCCTACAAAATGACGATCCATTTTGAATATTTCCCCCCCAGCAATTGACGTGATAATATGTAAGTCATGGGGTTGCAATCCGAAACTATTGTTGTTTTTTGGAGTAGGATATAATGGCAAAATCTTTGGATATCTTGAACAGCTACCAAGGCAAGCTTTTCCACGTACGAGTACTTAACTTTCATATCATTGATATTATGACTCAAATAATAGATCGTATGTTCAATTCCATATTCTACTTGGACCAAAACCATGGCGGTGGTCGTTTCAGACGTGACGATATATAGAAAATAATCATTTTGATAATTTGGAGGATACATTTATGACGCTCGGACAAGATGGTCCTTGAAAGCATCAAAATAATCTCGCACAACTTTGTCCCAATGGAAGGGAACCCCCTTCTTCAATAATCGAGTAAATCCTTTAGCCATTTCGATGTAGTTCGGAATGAACCTTCTCAGGAAGTTAGCCTTTCCTTGGAGTTTCTGTATCTGAAGTAAGTTTGATGGTGCAGGAAAATCAAGAATGGCCTGTAACTTTAGTGGGTCTATTCGAATTCCTTCTTTTGGGACTACGAATCTGAGCAATCGACCAGAACCAACACAAAACACATATTTATGTGGATTGAGGTGTATCTTTCAGTGTCGGCAGCATAATAAAATGGCTCTCAAATGCATTGGGTGATCAATCCGATTTCGTGAATGCGCTGGTAAATCATCTATATATGGTTGAACAATGTGCTTGATGTCGTTGAAAGCATAATCCATTGCTCTCTGAGAAGTTTCCCCAACGTTCTTTAAACCAAATGGAAGTTTCCGATATGCGAATGTGCCCCAGGGACAAATGAATGCTATCTTATGTTGGTCATCTGGGAAAATATTGATTTGATTGTGGCTGAAAAATCCATCCATGAAAGAAAATATTTCACATCCAGCACAATCGTCAATCAACTGGTCGATGAAGGGAGTAGGATAGTTGTCTTTTGGACAAGCCTGATGAACATCCCGATAATCGATGCACACTCTAATGGTTCCTTGTTTTTTCATAATAGAAATGATATTGGAAACCCACTCAGTAAGCGGAACAGGGTAAATGAAACCAACACGCAAAAGCTTTTCAACTTCTGCTTTGATGGCAACAGCTTTCTTCGAATGAATAGGTCGAAGCCATTGACGCACCGGTTTGACATCAGGATACATATTAATAGTGTTTTCAACTATACTAGTATCTATGCCTGGAATTTCCTCATAAGACCGAGCGAATAAATCACGAAATTCATGAAAAAGAGATAAATATGAATCAAGTTCTGATGGAGAACAAGATACACCGACATGAATATTTTCTACAATGCCAGGTTTAGTCGAAATATCGATAGAAATCGTTTCTTCAATATTTGATAAATTTCTCTTAGATTCAATTGCATTAATCGGAAAAGAATTCGAAAAGAAAGTTTGAATGGATGGCTGATATAGTTCACTAAGATTATTTTCTTCATAATCTGGAAGATGGGAATGATGATGATAATCTTCCCATGGTTCTCCTTCTGCCATCATAGTTTCCAAAATATTTTCATCTGTCAAAAAATTTGAGGAAAATGGATCAGATGGAGTACCAAAATCTAATGAACGATCAACCCAAACACTCGGCGATGTTGATTTCATATTTTTCACCCAAGCTGAATAGATGGATTTCTATTGTAGCTCAATGGGGCTGATTGGTAAAAAATCATCCAACGTAGAAATATCAGAATCACCCATACTCTTCCTTAAGCCAGATAGAGTGGAAGAGATCATGTAGCAGGTCTCTATGCTTGCAATTTCTGCCGACGTCGCGGGTGGCGGTAATGCAAAGGTTCCCATAAGAGTGGAATCCTTTAAGATTCCTACACCAATATTCTAGATTTCTAGTTGGGGTAAGTGAATATACGGAATGCTTCCAGTTACCTATGAAGTAGAGGAAAAAAAGGATAATTGATTAATGACTGTAATTGTTCCTTTATGAGGAAAGGAAACCATTCTAAAATATGTTGAAACAATGGCAGTCATCACATATACCCATGGTATTCCGAGTAAAATATTATATTCAAGGGGCCTGTCAACAACCTCAACATCAATACTTAATTTTTTTCCCCCTAATTCAACTTGCAAGTTATTGATAATACCATAAGGTTTATATGTTCTTCCATCAAAATACTTCAACGTCGTTGATGATTGTGATAATCGCAGTGATCCAAGTGACTTCCAATAGTTTAGAGATATAATGCACGTATATGCTCCCTCATCAATAATAGTGCGATGAACAAGGTGATTGAGAACATTTAATTGGATGGAGAATGCATATTCTGCTGGTAATTGTGACACATAGCCCGTATGATTAAAGACGACAAGATTAGAATCAATCAGATCAATTCCACCAATTATAGATAATAAAGCCTTCTTCTGGGAGGGACAATTTTGTAATACCTCAAGAGTAGACATAGCTGAAGGGGATTGAGCCAAATATTCAACTATATTATAATTTTGTGCAGCTCTTTCTCAAGGATTATATGTCTATTTATGAATTACTCCCTTTGGTGGCTTAATTGTCAATTCATGAATAATAGGCGGTGGTACCGATTCATTAGATGGATTTGTTGTCGAGGTAGTAGATTGATCAGTGGCCGGACTACCATATTATTTATTTTGCGTTGACACCAAAATATCTTGTGAATATTTTGTAGTGGATAACATTAACAATTGGGAACTAGGAGTTGGATCCGTTGCAACGAAATTTGTGTCTAGATTTGGAAATGGGTTTGTCAACACAACTGATGCATGAGAAGTCTTGATGATTTTTGAGACTTCACCATGGTGAGGAAAATCCCTAAAAAAAATTTCCTCATTACAGTTTATGCATGGATAATGAGGTTTCCGTGGTCCTAACAGTTTATTAGATGATCATTCCTGCGGGTTAGAAGTTTTCTTTTTCTTTGATTTCCCCTTTTTCTTACTTCCTGGTTGCTTATCAATTTTGCCTTTGTCAAATGAGACGGAATTGAATTCAGAAGTAGGAGCAAGATCAGATGCAGAAGTGTTGTGTGTGTTTGCAGTACCTATCAAGTTGTCTCCGGCATGAGAGTCCTTTATTTGAGGAGGAAAATTGAAATTAGATCACGACGCATTTGGTATTTTTTCATAGAGCGTGCCAGACTGAGTGTAAATCAGATCTAAATAATGGGCACGAGCGACAACTTGCTCTTATGTGATGATGTCACCTTTAGCCACATCCTCTGTCATAGATGGTAACAGGTATTTGATGAACCTTTCAGCAAGGAGCTGATCGGGGACAAATGTCTTAACCATTCGTTGACGGTGACGCCACTCATGAATATGATCTGAAATGTGAGTAGCATTACTCTGTTTGAAATTGGTCAATATTTCCATTCCAGTTTTATATCTGATCGGTAACTAGAAATGGGTCAAAAATATAGTAGCTAAGGCATTGAAATTGTCAAAATAAGCTCTAGGTAATTCAATGTACCATTTAGCTGCCAGACTTGTGAGCATTCGCTGGAAAAGACATAATCTAACAGAATCATCATTTAGGGAGTTTGATGAACACCATAAATCATAATTCATAACATGAGTTCATGGATCTTCTACAACGTTTCCAATGAATTTATGAATGTCGAAGGGTAATTTATGTGGTATCACCAGCCACCAAGGAGCATAATTGATAGGATCATTGGTTAACCGTTTTAAATATGGTAACTCCAAGGTTGCAAAAAAAGGCAATTGTCTATGAAGGTCAGGTTGAGCATAGCCAGGATAAGATAGAATTGCTTGGGCAACAGTTATTTGAGCACCAGCATATGGGATTTGTTGCTAGTAACCTAGATAGGGGTTGTTTTACATGGCAAACGCTTGAGAGTTCTGTTGACCAAAACTTGGATATGGTACTTGTTGATATGAAGTTTGAGGAATTTGTGCCTGTGGCTGCCAAGAATTCTGTCCACCAATGTTATAACCCAAATTGGTGTAAGTTGGATTCAGTTGATATGTGTAACCACATTGCATTTGTGACATCCCATAAAATGGTACACCAGCTTGTGGATAAATGATCCATGATACAGGTTACTGTAAATTAACCAAAGGATTTTGAGTCTGTTGACCCAACATTTTATGATATTGAGTCGAATAACATGCATAATAAGGTTGATGTACAATATTTTGATTTTGTAACTGGGTTATAGCTGTATTAACAAGTGGTATTGAAGTGGTTATAATAGGTTGAATTGGTTGATACGATTGGACAACCGTTTGTGGCTGGATAGGTAGAGTGGGCTGCCATTGACAAACATTCATGTCAACATTAGTTTGACGAAAATGTGACTGGGTATTGTTGTATTGGGTGATCATAGGTTGCACCCCAACATAAGGTGGAGAATAAGATGGAAAATATTCTTCTCCAAATGCTGGGATTCCAGTTGATATGATACTTAAAGGAATTGACTCGTAAGGACCAACTTGATATTTCCCTGATGATGGATGTAACAATTCAAGTTGTTCAATACTAACTATAGGACTACCAGTTAAAACACTATATAATGACATTGGTAATGACCATGGTCTTGAATATTGACCAAAGAAAGTGCCAGATAATGATTTGTAGCCTATTGGGAACGAAGGGCCACCGTGAAAATATGACTCTGGTGAGGTTGTGAACATCGACGAAGTAGCAAGGGTAGGAGCTGACGTAATTGGAACAACAGACCCAACCGAAGACATTGGTTCAGGCATGGTTGTATGACCAAATGTATACTCTCTGAAATCAATGGGAGATTGAATGGCAATGCGATCAACAAAAGCAGATGGAAATGATTGAGGAAAAGACTAGTACAGGTAAAGATCTCCCCCAAAATGGTTTTGAATTAAAGGTGTATCAGGTTGTGGGATTTATTCAATCGCGATTAAACCAGAAGGAAGAAATTCACCATCGGGCCCAAAATATATTTCAGACGGTTGACTATGTGAGATAGGAGTTTCAATGGCTATAGATATTTGTGGAGTGACCAAGGCAGGAACAACTTCCGGTTGTTCAGGATTCAGATTTGCTGGCAGAGAAGAGACAGGATCTGGATCAATTTGTGATTGAACAATGTCAGGTCCAGGAGGTATGGTCTCAGCGATTGAATGGATTGTGACCACGGGTAGCTGTGGAGACTCTGTTTCAATAATAGTAAACAAACCGGGATGTGTGGAAAAAATTTGAGCTAACTCTGGTTTGAATGATAATTTTTTTCCAAAGGTACGAATTGTACTTGATTCGGCAGATCGTGATCGCCTTTGCCTACCATAAGTAACTTCCGGTGGTAAAGGTGGTTTTAGAGCTAATCTAGGCAAACGATGGGGGGTAGGATTGTGTTCTTCCATGATTACTGATTTATTTTATCCAAAAAAAAAAAAACAGAAAGAGGGTAATTCTAGGAAAAAGGGTTTACCAAGAAACTGTGAACTGCAAAATACCTCTTGGCGAACCAAGAAGTATGGCCAGGTAATCTCCCCGAATGTTGTGTTTGGTGTATCACAATTTCAGGGCAGCCGACTCGGTTCACTATGGATGGATAGCACCTAAAATTTTTCCTCCCAAATATACCCAAAGGTACGTGGAGGCCCAAGTCCGTATCAGCGATGTCTGATGCGAAACCACACAGTGAGAGCACCCCTTTATACTTATCATATTGTAACACCGCCCGATATACCCGAGAGTACATGGAAAAGCTACGATATAATTACATACTATTTGGCTCACTAAACTTCCAAATTAAGCTCTAAAAAATTCTAATTTTTATGTGAAATACCTATTGGGTGGATTTAGAAAGAAAATCAGAGACTAAAACATCTAGAAACAAGAGAAATTCTCCCCAGCGGAGTCACCAATTTGTTGGGCCAGAATTGTAATCTATGCATAAATTATGCTTCCCTAGGCAGGTGTTAGCCTAGAAAAACAGGTGAAATACTATACTTCCATTCCTCCTAACTCAAAATAGATACACAGAGAGGATTGGAGGCTTACTTGTTTCAGTCGCTTCCAAATGGCTCCTTTCTGTCGCTTCCACTACAGCTTCAAATTCAAGTGGTTTTCTAGGTTGAATGCTTCCTGCAAGAAAGAACACTAAAATAGTATAAGATGCAATAATATAGATATCTATTCAATCTAGTTAGCTAAATCAGTTAAGCATAAACTACATTCATCAACCAAGATCTTACAATATGGAAAATCAAAGTAAACATAGATGCATGTAGGGAAAAACAAGAAGTACTCGTTATTGAATATAGAAGGAGAGGTTATAACCTAGTGGCTGATTTGAAGTGACCTTCCAGTAGAGTTCCCAAGTCTCATCACAGCATAAATCTCTCTAGCAAAAACTCCACAAATCAAACTCTCTATTGAAAATTCTCCAACATTTCTCTACTCAAATTCTTCCTCCTCAAACACTTAGATCTGTGTTCAATTTATAGATGAAATGTAGGTTGTTTTGAAATCAATATCATTCCAAAAATATGAAATGCATGTTTACATTCATGTAGATGTCAAATGGACACTTGGATCTGAAGCTTGACACATGTGAACCCTTCTAGAAGACATTGGCGAAGTGGAGATTTTGGAACAATGAGAATTTTGCTCACAATGTGACCAACACACATTTGAATGTCAGGAAGTGCTCTGCAGAGTAGCCTTAAATGGGGCTACCTGCATATGAAATGTACTTAGGCCCCTTAGATCCTGCATTGTTGAGCTCTCATATGTTAAATAATAAACTTTAAACCATGGAAACCCTTGCTTGCTAAAAGTCTTGTTTGATTTATGTTGTTTCTTGTCTTAGAAAATATAGCAACTAAAATGATAGGGAATTATAGACCCTTGATCATCAGTCCTGGAGATGATGCCCAGTTAACCAGGTCATTGGAATGGTGCCCAAATTGACCTATAACAATTGCCCCCTAAAGCATGAGATCCAAATAATAAGAACATTTGATTGAGATGCTTTACACTGTGATGAGCCTGGAAACAAAGCGGAGTGGTCACCTACATCAATATTACAATACATTACATCATGATATATCCTCTATTGATCATAATTGCTGAGGGTAGGCATTCCCATAGTCAGCACATAAAAGAATCTAATAACATGTACATAATTCAGAAAGTCGTCTACATTGCAATGTTGCCTAGATGCAGACATGCCTACAGATATAGGCCCATGTTTGGATAAAAATCTGTATGTAAGGTCACCATATAGATGATGTGTACAAAATCTTGAAATTGCACCCCAGATGGATGAAACTAGATCCAAGGTCTTCTTATCTCATTCACTCGATCATTCGGGTACAAGTCTAGCCATGTGAATATATGATTTGTCGTCAAACATGGAAATACATCATTTGATTACTAGCCAATAATGTGAGCTGTTAACAAATGCGAGAGAACCACCATTAATTTCAATGGACCTCAAGGTACTATTGTACATTTTGTAAGGTGTGAATAGATGATTTGAAGTCGAACGCCAAACAAAATATTTCGGTCAAAAGTCCGGAAGCGAGGATCTTGTCAATCTTGTAATAAGCCTCATGGTACTGGAATATGATGTTTCTAAGTGAACTTCCTGGATTTTGATTTGTAGTGGACAAGAAATCACATTACTACAAAACAGGAGTTACTGACTTCGGAGACAAGGGTATGACTTGATATAGCAATTTTCAGGGATGACAGTCATGAAAATGAAGGTTTATGAGTATTGCAGATGGATAAGTTGTTAATCACTAGATGAATTCTCTTGAACATATCGGCGACAGTATGATGAGTTGGAAACATTAACCCAAAACTAAAGTGAAGGTATGATGAACCATAGGTGTGAATGAACTGTCAAGATGATTACCCAACCCAAATAGTCACAGACATGGAGTGAAAGAAGTGTCATGTTCAAGAGCGACTTGCTACCAAAAAGAAACTTTACTTGCTTTTCCCAAATTTTCCCCCGTCATTTGTCGACCAATACCTCTTTATTTTTTTAACAAGCTTGAGGAGGATAAAATTTGTTTGATTTATAATTCAACCCTTCAGGCTAATAAAGTATCACTATTTAATAATTTAACGAGTTTAGCGATGAATGAAACTCGATTCTTGCCATGATTGACAAGCTCATATCTATTTTACATTTTAACGAGCTTAACGAAAGTGATAGCCCGGTCCTTTTTCATATTTAGAGAGTCTGAAAAAGTGGATGAAAGAGAACTCCATAAGTACTTTTTCGTAAATTTGACACTCAGATCTAAAAAAGTGTAAAATTATATCTAAGAGAACCTCTTTGGTCATGTTTAACCAAGGTATTCCTTTTTCATAAATAACCCATCTCAGTCCGGAAAAGGGTTAAAATTATACTGAGTAGATATCAATTCATTTACTTTAACGAGCTCGAAATGACAAGTGCTCGGGAATCTTTTCACGTTATTGTAGTCTGAAAAGAGCTGAAAGAAGACTCCAGGGGTTCCTTTTTCGTTGTTATTGAAGCTCAAAAAAGAGATAAAAGTGTGCTTCAAATCCTTTTTCGTTTTTAACAAAGCTCGAAAAATAAGGAGAAAAAGCATGCTTTCTGGTCAAGTCTTTCTTTGAAATAAATATGCGCGACTAATCTATTCATCAGTTGTATTTCATGTTCAGAACAACATCAAATGGATTAAAAATACATGTTTCATGATAAAAACATAATAAAGCTATAGTCATAGCAATAAATTTAACTTGCAAGTAATTAAATGACTGTATAAAGCAGTTTCACTATTCATTTTTACCATTCCATAGTTACCATTTGCATTTTGGAGTTCTGAACCCGATTTTTCCCCCGAACTTCAGTCGTCAATTATGGTCGTTTCTATGGATGGATTTCGTCATCTTTTGATCCAGGTTAGTGTCATGAACCTCCTCTTTTTTTCAGTATTCATTTCATTACCATTCCTTGCATTTTTTTAGGGTGTTGAGGCCCCTAGGGTAAATTCTACCCAAATTGAGGGTGACACACCCTTGAATGTCGAAACCTACATTGCATAGTAGGTACAGTGAAGTGTACCTACATGTGCAATGCACTGTCTTAGAAGGTACAGTGAAGTGTACCTGCATGTGCAACGCACTGTCTCAGCCCTGGGAGTGCGTTGGGCACAGTTGAAGTTTTTGGTTTTCATGCTGTGTCCAAAATTTTCCTTTTTTTTTGTGATTAATGGTATCTAATGGATCTTATGGTTGATTTTCAGGTTTCCGTTGAATTATAATGATGAGTACATGGAGAGAAAGAGAACATGAAGAACAAGATATGATTTCCTTGAATGATCTGGGTACTGTAAGAGCTTTAAGAGATTGCGGGCTACTTCAGTACTTCAAATTATCGGGTATGAGGCAACAGATAGAACTCCTATAATTCCTTGTTCGAGCATGGGATCCAACGATAGAGGAATTTCACATAAAAAATCAAATATTGTCCATAACAATTGGGGATGTGTATTTTCTCACAGGTTTGTTGAGGAGAGGTTTGCCCATTTCACTCACAGGATCTGTCGTTGGAGGAGAAAAAGTGAGGGATTATGTTATGAAATATTTATATATGGGGTCAAAACCTAGCAAAGATGGAAAAATAAACATCTGTGATGTCAGGGATTTTCCTTTGAGAACCGTCCTTTTCACAATCACTAAACTAGCTAGCACCGTTACACTCCATGTAGCAAGTAGATCATATATGAAGTATGCGCTAGAGTGCTTAGAGCCAACAGTCTTCAAATGGTCTAAAGTTTTTCTATCTCAGATAAAGGAACAACTGAATAAATAAAAGGGAGGAAGGAAGAAAATTTTCAGTTATGGTTCCATTCTCATTTCCTTTGCTTTGGAATGGATTCCACTCATGCAGCCACAACATGTAACATTGGATATATCTAGTCCTAGAGATCCTTGAATACAGAGATGGGTAGAACTCATTGGTCGACATTCAGGCCAATCAACTATTGTGTTCTCGACTGCATTCTTCGCCTGGTTCTGGTGACAGATCATCACCATCGATGAGTATGCATATGCAGGCGTCGATCTCTGAGGAGATCCAGATCTAGTTTTACCAGAAGGCGCTTAGTGGTGTGCAATAGGTAAGAAATAGTTGACCATGATTTTTTATTTTTATAAGTTTTATACAAATGTTTTTGTGTTTTTATTTCTTTCCAAGACTAAACTAGATGTTTAATGTAATGCAGATATTGGTCGCATTCAACCAGTAGAGGAACCAGACTATGAAGCAGATGTGCCAGCAGAGAGGAATGTCGGGAGAGAAGTCCTTCAGGACCTTGATATGGCTGAGACTCTTACTGAGCTCTAGCAGCACATAGAGGGATTGACCTTTGGGAGTCCAGATTTCCAGATCGAGGAGCTTCCCATGCGACTGCAGCGACACACAATTGGGGTTCCTAGCGGTTGGATGCAGTTGCTCCATAGGATTTATAGATCCATAGCGTGCTATCATGAGCACCACTAGTTTAATTGTGAATTTTGCATACATTTTGAGGTCATATGACCAACGTGTCTTGGGCACAAATTTTGTAAAAACCTATAACTATCTATCTATATGTTTTCATATTTTTACCTATGTTTAATGCACAATCCTATTCAATGATGTGAATTTTTTCTTTACCTATGTCGCAAATGTCTATCTAAAACTTGATTGGCTAATGAATCAGTTAAAGTGTTCAGGTTTCTGAAAATGTGTTGATATTGAATGAAATCAAAATTTCTCTCCAAAAGTCGAACTCTTAGGAAAAATCTAAGAAGTGTTGGATTTCTAACAGAATAAATACTAGTAAGTTGTACTACCACAAGTTGTGAGTCTAACCTTATGATTATGCGATTAATACCAAATGAAATGGCATCAGAGAGAAGTTCTATCAATGCGATATACTTAGCGATATTATTCGTCGATCTACCGATACAAATCCCTTGAAACCTCACTAACTTGTTGTTCAGAGCGAAACTGGGCCACGCTGCAGAGGATAGATTCTGCGTACTACGACTAGCACCATCAACATATCCAACAAATGGTTTTGAAGATTCAGCCATCTGTGATGAAATGTAAAGCGGATTACTAACGTCAAGAAAACTCTAAAAAACAAATTAAGATAGTGAATGCAAATCAATAGCATATAAACAATATAATACAAAAAATTACTACGCTCATGATTAAGCATAGTAACATTTCAAATACAACCCATTTCTAAGTTGTGCCAATGGAATTCCATCGTAATCAATTAATTCGTAGGCCCCCTTAGCAAGAACTCTTTTGACAATATAGGGGCCATGCCATAATGGCTCGAATTTCCCTGTACCTATTACATCAGCTTCTTGGTTGTAAAGAAGGACCAAGTCGCCCTCTGAGTAGATGCTAGGGTGGAAATTTTTGTCATATTCCACCTTTATACATCTCTTATGCGCTTCGTTGGCCAATTGGGCTTCACGACGCATTTCATCTAGATGGATGATGTTAAGGAGATGCACTTCTTCTTCTGAGGTGTCAGGTAACAAGTCTATCTCGAGTTTTAATGATGATATTTCACATTGGATTGGTAAGATAGCTTCCAGACCATACACCAATTGAAAAGGAATAAATCCAGTCACGTTTCTCATCGAGGTTTGATATGCCCACAAGGTGGAGTACAAGATCAAGTGCCAGTTCCTTTTACAGACTCCTATCATTCGTTGAAGCATTCGTTTAAGAATTTTGTTAATAGCCTCAACTTGTCCATTTGATTATGGATAATAAGGAGTAGAATTATCATGTGACAATCCTAACTTGCCTATCAATTCAGACATCATATGGTTGCGAAAATGCTTCCCATGATCCGTAACTATAGCTTGTGGGACCCCAAACCGTGCAATAACATGGTTGAAGAAAAAGAATGCAGTTGTTTGTCCTGTGTTGTTGAATGTAGGCATCGCTTCGGCCCATTTGGTAAAATAGTTGACCACGACAATAATATAACTGTGCCCCCCGAACGAAGGAGGGTTACAAGTCATGAAATCGATACCCCATTTCATAAATGATCTAGCAGAGACAATAGGATGCATTGGTGCTGGCAGTTTGTGGATTTTACAGTCATAAATCTGACATGCATGACAACTTCTTACTGCGAGGATACAATATCAAAAAATAGTAGTCCAAAAGTAACTAGCGCAGAGTATCTTCTACGCGATAGCATAACAAGATAAGTGTCCACCACAAGCCCCAGCATGGCAATGATTTAATACTTTTCTAGCCTCCTCATGAGTGAAACACCTCCTTAAAATGGTATTGACACCACGACGATAAAGTGTATCTCTAACGATCAGATAATATTTGGCTTCGTATCGAATACGTTGCTGATCAGAGCAAGAGGTATCAGGTCGAAATGTTTGGGTTTGGAGATAAATGATGAAATCTCCATACTAGGTGCTAGCCCCCTATAAATTTCTTGACAAGCAAGCAGGGGGATAAATTGTTTTTGGAAGCCTTCAAGGAATGCATTTTTCCTAAAAACACATCATCCTTGAAACCTCTATGTGTTCATTTCCTTTTAGAAGAATCCTCACTGTTGTTTCTAAGCCAAAAGGCCTCACTGATTGTAAAAAACTATGCTAAAAAAGGCCTGCATTTGCCCTTGTATCCCTGTAGTGTGTCCCCTTTTAACCTTCTTCACCTGTGTCAAAGTCTCCCTTTTACCCCCCCCCTAAACCTTCTAAGTCACCTAAATTCCCCTCTTAAAACCTTCAAATACCCCTTGTTTGATTTAAAACCCCCTATTCCCTTACCGCAACCTTTCCCTAGCCTTAAATTGCATCAAAAAAGGGCTGAAAATCCACATTTTAACATATTTCGGGCCTAGCCCCCTTCGGTCAGCCCCCTTAAATTTTCACTCACATGACCTGGGCACTAGAACCATGCGCTAGCCCGGAAAGTGCTTATTGCAATCCGATTAATATGGTTCATAATAGTTCTTCCCACCGTCGATTTCCTATAATCCAACGATTGTCGCTAAGTCTCATCGCGCCCATGGCCCCCGTAATCGCATCACCATTGCAAACCGCCGGTTTATATCGCACCGCCTTTGGGAGGTGGGCAGTATTTTTCATTTCGCAATGATGCCATTCACCACCTGACACGTGGGTCCAGGCACTATTGAGAAACCGCTCTCATCGCGCGTTAACATTCGTCTGTAGATCCGGCGCAATATTGTTGTACACCATCCAATTTGGGGCGGCCCATCCGACGACGATCGCTCCTCCAAGATGCTCGGGGGATAATCAAAGAAATAGGGACCCCTGGCCCACCATCTGTCACCCTCCGATGCATTTTCCACCATCGATATCCTCATGAGATCGGACAGTTAGAATTGATTGCATGCCTCGCCATTGACTGGGTTCCACCATGTCACCCATTCCACGTGTTTTTGTCGCATTTCCGTCCGTCCCCTTTATATTTCATCCAAAGTTCAAAATGTTAAAGTCTCACGTTAAAATTTGCTGCATTCTGCGAACTTTCACCAGATCGTTCTCCATTGTTTCGCTGCGTTTTTTCGCCATCACCCTGCGCTGTTCCACCATTTCACCAGGCTGTACTGCCATTCTTAGTAGCCTTCCACTGCATCCATTCCCCTCCAGCATGTTTTTTTCTTAACATGTTTTCGTGTTTTGTAGGGTTATAGGCAGGCGGAAAACCGCCATGGTTCGCATTTACGGTTACAATGGCAAAGAACGCAGAGAAGACCATGTGCAGAGATCAAAATTATGAAGAAAGGCCTGGGAAGGTGTTATGACATGACTTTCATTAAAGGAATGAGGTTGAACTCTGTAAAACTTTTCCAGAGCCATTAAAGCGTAGTTTTCACTGAAAGAGATAGGAATGGAGTGACAGAGAGTATCAGTGAAAAAGCAGAGAGCTTAAGGCCTGTAAGTGAATATTTCGAGCCTTAATCCAATGATTTAAAGGCGAAGTACTAGATCGAAGACCCCGTGGATCACTCAGGGGATCCCATGCACAGAAAATCATATCATCAAGGTGTCTATATCAGCAGAATGTCTCTTCCCATGAAAGGACGAAGTGCCCATACAGTTTTCATGCTTTTCATGTCCTTGAAGAAATTTCCGCCCTGACAACAGTCCTATGCTATCAGAAGAATTTGTTACACATTATGGTAGGCCCCAGAATCATTTTTCTACTTTTCTTTAATTCACTAGAGTACCACTAGTATTGCAGAGGTGCTACATTGAATACATCAAAATCATACCTAGAGGAAATTGCAGCCCGATGAAGACCATTGTTTCTTCCAAAGAGTACCAAGAATAAATGCCCAGAAATTTAAAACAAAATGGGCCTCAGCCCTTGTTTGTGCTCAACCTAGTCTCCTAAATTGATTTCATTTAATTGTCAACCAGGGTTGGTAAACTGTTGAAGTGAGGTGCACTGTATGTGCCTAGGTGTTTGTTTCTTATTGCGTTGTGTTTAGTGTTTTATGATGTTTTTGGTCTTTTTATGGTTTTATGCTCACAAGGGCAAGAACTAAATGCTAGTGGAAAGAAGCTACTAGTTAAAAACAGAGTGAAGCCTAATTTGTTGATGACAAATGACAAATGCAAATACTGAGACAAAACCAAACCTAACTATGACTTAGCAAAATACAAAGCTTGATAATGACTTCAAGAAAATAAATCACAACATGAACTTAATTTGTCCAATTCTTTCATTAAAGATATTTTGGAAGAGCTTGAGAAATGGGCAGCTAAGTGTAAAAATTCTCCTAACTAAGCAATTAAACAATCAAATTATAATGATGCAACATTTTATCCATGATTAAAGATTTGTTGAAACATATTTGGAAAAGAACATTTGTAACATCATAAGATCTCTACTCTAAAACTAGCTCCTAATTCTATTCTGCAACTTAGTTTAACACCACTAAACCTCACTCAAAAGTTATATATTTCCTTTTAGAATAGTCTTTTGAGGAAAGGCTTGTTTGTGAAATGGTAAAAAGGTTGCAAAAGTACTTCAGGCCTTATAATGATACTATCTTCTGTCTAGATGATTATGAGTTTAATATAGGTTTAGAAAAAAAGAAGTTTTGTAAATAATGAAGGTCGTGGTATTTAAGTTTAACAACTAATGCAATTTAATATGCAATGGATGGCAACCAAATGTGGACTGTAAATACAGTGAGCTAAGCTAGAACTGAACTAGAGTGCTACTAGTCTATAGTAAACAATGCTAAACTAACAAGCCATTATCAAACTTGAAATGAAATAATAGAGCATGAATTAAATGCAATTTGCCTCCGAAGTGCCCTAACTAAGTTATCATGTAATTAATCTATGGGATTCTATAGCCTATTTTGTTCATCATGAATGGTATTTTGGAAGAGCTTGTTAGAACAATCCTGGCTGTACAATTCAATGCATTTGAATACAAACATGAAAACTGAAAACAAGTACAATTAAAAACTAAGACATCACAACTATTTCCTACTCGTTATTATGATGTTTTGGAAGAGCTTTTTAAGAGTAAGATCAGCTATGCTACTTAGTGAAAACAAGCAACTAAATCCTACAGTATCACAGTCATGCCTTAGTCATCATAATTATTTCTTGGAAGAGTTTACTAGAGTAAGTTCAACTGTGATAATGAAAGAAAGGAATTGCAAATAAAATCTATAACACTATAGCCATTTCTCATTCATTATAATTATTTTTTGGAAGAGTTTCTTAGAACAAGTATAGCTACAATGACTAATGAAATTAACTATGAACGCAAACTTCAAAGACTTGAAAATGGACTAAGATACTTATCTAAATTGCAAAAGTAAAGCCGCTCAGGAGGCAGGGGCCCTCTACCACCAGAGTAGCACAAAATCTAACTCAAGATCAACTCAACGCGTTCAAGGAAATGCTGTCTTCTTCATTAAAGGAAAATAACTTAAAACAAAGTATTCTCGTTCTTCAGAAATATAGTAGTCAATCCATGAAATCTAATCAAAATCTAGAGCCTGTCTCTCGGTTTCCCGAGTACATTTATAACAAATCTTCATAACAGAACTTGCAAAAATACGGGGATCATTGTCTTTTCATATCAAAATCGTACTAGAAATCTAAATATGGCAACGTAAAGGGAGAAAGGACATCTGGACTATCCTTGTCCTATTAGGAGTTTGCTTCCTTGTGTGAGTTCCCACGTACAAAACCACATCCAGAATTCCGTTCATTCTTCATGGTGAGCAACAAACGTTGAGGACATGATGTGGAATACACCCATGTGTGGCTTTTCCTGAGAGGACACCTGGAACATGCTTGAACGTGAAGACAACTGCAGAATTGGCGGTTAGCTACGGAATGTCTGCATTCTGTAGCTAGTTTCAGTTCAAAATGCATTACAATGAGAAAATCACAAAACTTAGCAAGTTAGCCATGATACTCATTCTTAAAGTAATTTTAACTAATTTCATTGATCATTTGAGCCTGGGATAACAATGGACAAAAGAAAATGGGGTGAAGTATGATGGAATAAAGAAAAATCTTGAGGCTCAACAACCCTCATACTCTGCTGAGTTTTAATGCTACATTTAGTTTTCCATCTACCTCCTCTACCTCTTTTCAGCTATAAAATTTATGAAGAAACTCATTGCAAAGGTGGCTGATCGGCTATTTGTGAATTGTAAGCTGTTTCTCTTGAGACATGTTCTCTGTGTAAGGTTGTAAGATAGGCTGAGGAAGATGTTTTCAGACTGACTATCAAGCTATTGGTAATGTTGTACTTGACTATTTTTTCTCTTTAATATGACAAGCACATTTCTTTGGATCCTGATTTAAAGCAGTAGTGATGTTTTCTGTCTTCGTTTATGCTTCTCCTTTTTCGTTCATTACATTTCATTTCTTCTAGCACACATCAAAAATCTGGCATAGGATTTACCCTTGTTAGGTACCCTATGTTTCTGCTCTCCTTGCCTTCAATTTTTTCTGCTGTATGTGTTATCTGAGGATTGATTTCAAGCTAATTTAATCAGTGTATTGGTTCCATATGCTGCTAGCTGATGTATGAATTAATGAATTTGTTCTTAGATGTTCTTGGCAGGTTTTAATTGAATGAATTGGGATACTGGGAGTTTAGAACCCTGTCTCTGCCTCACTAGGATCCTTTTCAATTAATTGAACATTCCTAAGATCCCTTAAGCTATAGCCCGAAGCATTGAGAGTTCAAAGTCTCTCTCTGATCTCAGGTTTTCACCTTTGTGTCCAAATCTTTAATGTTTCTTTGTCTGAAGAGTTAATCTTTTAGGTCTTGGATCACAGGTTGTCCAATGGCATGTCCTGTCCCTGGATCTAATTCCTGAAAGGTCACCTTGGAAGTTTCCTTGCTTTCACCTTCTTTCTTGCCTTTCCCACCACACAATCATCTTTAAGATCCAATTCTTTAGATGACTAGCCCAACTGAAAGCCTACATATTGAATAACAAGTAAACCCTTTCCTGACTCCATTGCCCAATGGTCTTGAATCTTCTCTGAATCATCCCTCCTTTGCCTAAAATCCTCTTTGCTCACCCGTGTCTTATACTGAACCCTTCTTTCCTGATTCCCAACAACCAAACTAAAAATCAAACAAACAACCCCGTGCCTATAACTAGCCTAACATCTTAAACTTTGAGCTTAAAAGACATAAAATCTTTCCATACATATAGAGAGATCCCTCTCTGGACCCAGGAGGGCTAGATCCTGAGGTCTGAAAGTGGTTTTATGTTGTCTCATCTTTTGGTCTTGCCAATCTGGCCAAAACATCGGAACCCCAACATAATGGCGACTCCACTGGGGAGGTCTGAGAGCCTATAACTGATAACATTTGGTTTACCACATCACAGTAGCCTCAGAAACCTACAATCTCTGGTTAGGTTGGAAGTTAAACACTCCTATTCACACATCAACTTCTATACCACTGGTTGTGTTTTCTCCCACACTCTTAGACAGAGTCTGGAAAGGGCCAAACAGCCTCCGGATCTCATCCTCTTTCAGAGGTGAAATATCTGGTAAATGCCCTCCCAGTCCATCTCTGGTTAGAGTTTGTTGTGTTTTAAGGATTTCCCTAAAAGGGACATTATACAAACACTGTGGTGGACATTATACCCTCTTGAAACATCTTAAACCTTCCACCTGGCAACTCCATAGCTCCTAAACAATTAAAAGACTCCATTGGTGATCAGTAGGCCTGGTGATTATCTTGGTTCACATAAGACTCCTCTGGGAGACTAGAGCCCATTACAACATCAACCACAATAGAAATAACAAGTAGGGTTAAGCTGCTTTGTTGGAGAACAACATTCTGGCTTCAAGAACCATTCAAACAAGAGCTTATCCCAACCCAAACCCACCTGAAATAGTTGGCAACCCTGAGAGTATCATTAAGAAATCTCCTATATCCAAAATACCAACTATTTCCAGCCACATCCATAGAGCTAACTCTGTGCCAGAAGACTTTACAGCTCTATCAGACACTCATCTTGACCTAGACTCTCAAAGAAGATTACCAAGAACTAGGTCATTCAGTGTCCTAGACCAGCCAGACCTTGAACTACCTGGTTCACCAACCCAAAGTGGTAAACACATTAGGGATAGAGAGACTCCCCCATCTACACCCCCTGATATTCACTTCATTCAAAACTTGGGGCTCAGTCATCCTAAATCAGCTCAACAAACTACTGTTGGTCCTAGTATCCCTGCCATCCACATACCAACTACTCAAGCTAACCCTTTTCCTCACCTAAACATCATCATGGTAGCCTGGTATGCACCCCTAGTTTTACCCTAGCCTCTAGTACCCCTACCCAATGATTACCAATCAAAAATCCCACACTCACTACAAAATAGTCTACCACAACTCAGCACCATGTGGACAGGATGGAAGATTCTTTTGACTACATGGAGATAGGTGATGATACAGTCAAAATGAGAATCTTTGCCCAGAGCTTAGGAGGTGATGTGAAAAAATGGTTTAAAGGCCTACCTCCTAATAGTATCCAAGACCTTCCTACTTTATATCAGACTTTCATAAACAAATGGGAAGTTAAGGCCAACCCTCTCCAAATCTTAGCAGAATACAAGAATATTAAAAGAAACATAGGAGAGAGTGTCCATGACTACTCTACAAGGTTTAACAGCGTTTATAATGCTCTCCCTCCACATATGAAACCTCCCCAAGGTATGGCTCTAGTGAAATATCCGGAAGGCTTTGATGCTGACTTGGCCTACCAGCTTCGGGAGAGGGATTACAACACATTGGAAGACATGCAGAAGGGAGCAGTGAGTGTAGAGGCTAACCTGATTGAGAAAAAAGCAAGATTGAGAGCTGAGAAGAGGGTAACATATAGAGATGACAATGTAGCTTCAACATCTGATCCCAATTATGACCGCCTATCTAAAAACATGGAGAAGCTACAAAAAATGATGGAAAAAATGGTTGTCACAGTTAGTAACCAAAACAAAAATCAAAATCATAACCAGAACCACAACTTTAGAAGAAACAATGCCACTCCCAACAGACAAAGAGAATCAGATCAACAAGTCATTACCCCATTTCAAGAGAACTTTCTTGATGAGCAGGGAATCATAGAAGAGTCTATGGGAACCACAATAAACATGTTTGAAATAGAAAGCTCAATCCACAACTTTTCCACAGAGGAAGATCAGCCCTTATCCTCATACTGGGATGAGGAAAGATTAGAATATGAGGATTACAGACTTGGATTTGAACATGCCATCATGCAGGTCAGAGAATAGTATGAACTTAGAAGCAAAAGGAGCCCAGACACTTCCAAACTAATGGCTTCTGAGGTTACCATCAAGAAAAGGCCTGAAAAAACTTCTAAAGTAACTGCTTAAAGTAACAAATCAGCAGCTGAGAGTTCTGGGAAGAACAAAGAAAAAGACAACCAAAACGCTGATAAACCAAGCCAATCAACTAGCAGCACTAGCACTGCAGTTAGTGCTCTTGATAAAACTTTCACAAACACTATACATAGTGAGGATCAACCCACTAATTCAGTCACTAAGGTGGTGGCTAACAAAACACTGTTGAACATTCCAAAGATTCAGTCCATTTTCAATTTGGAGAATGAGATTGAAAAAATTAAAATCTCTGTCCCACTCTCTAAGCTGGCTACTCAGGATGTATATAAAGGCCAAATTTTGAAAGCTCTAAAGCTAGAAGAAAATAGGGACATTGTCAATTTGAGTGATGATCAACCAACCCTTCTGTTTGGTCCAAAGATAGAAGGAAAATTTAAGGAAGGGGTGGTACCCCCTTTTTATATCAATCTCAATATCCTTGACAAGATCCTCCACAACAAAATGCATGACTCTGGAGCATCACACAACTTAATGCCTAAGGTAGTTATGGAAAATTTAGGCCTAGAGATAACTCGCCCTTATAAAGATTTATATTCATTTGACTCTAGCAGAGTAAAATGCCTGGGCCTAATCAAAGACCTGTCTGTAAACCTTACCCAGATCCCTGAAAAATGTATGGTTATGGATGTTGTGGTGGTAGATGTGCCACCCAACTATGGCATGTTATGATCGAGATCATGGGGAGCCAAGCTGCAAGGTACAATGCAGATGGATGGGGCTTATGCTACAATCCCAGTCTTTAGCCAACTTAGGAGACTATATAGAGAGGCACAAATGAAATTCCTGGTCAGCAGCCCCCAAAAGCCTAAAAATTCACCTTTATACTCTGTACACACAGATCTTGACTCCTTCATCCTTTGTAATGATGAATCCTTAGAGGGGTCAGAATTCAAAAATAAATATAAAAACAAGGAAACAGAGCCCATGGACTTTAACATAATGGCTACTCTAGACTCGGAGGAGAACGATGTAGAAAAATTTGAACAGTGCACTGAAACAGAAACTCAGAGTGAACAAGAAATATAATGCAGGCAACTGATTAGTCACCCTCCGCAAGCCCATGCACCACACAAAGAACGAAACGATGTTAAGCCCGAAAGCAAACCTTTATGGGAAATTAATTTCGATGGGTCATGCACCAAGAGGACCATGGGAGAAACAGTGTGGGTACATAACATCGAGAGTGACTACGCAGAGAGTCATGCCTGTAACCTACTTTTCAAATGTACAAACAATATTGCATAGTATGAGGCTCTTATCCTAGGCTTGAATCTGTTGAGAAAATTAGGAGCCCATAGGATAACTGTGCACAGAGACTCTGAGTTGATCATTAAACAAGTGAATGGTGAATAAACAGTGAAACATCCTAGGCTGAGAGTGTATTGGAATGACACTATGGATTTATTGAAGACCTTTGTGGAGTATGAACTGGTGTTTGTCCTTAGGAGTCAGAATGCAATTGAAAATGGATTAGCCTGTGTAGCTAGCTCGTATCACAAGCCTCCCAGCAACCAAAAAATCATCATTCAGACCAAATTTAGACCTGCAGTGCTGGATAATGAAAAATATTGGCAGGTCTTTGAGGGCGATAAACAGATTGAGGATTTCCTGATAGGTAGGAACGAGTTTGAATTTTCCGATTCAGACTCTAAATTTGATGATAGCTACCTAAGTGAAGAGCCCTCAGATGAGGAAGAACCACCCTGTAACATAGAAATAAACACTTTAAATGAACAGATTGGAAGTCCAAACGAAGAAGGTGAATACACAGATAGTGAAGAAGTAGAGGTGCTGCAGGCCAAAGATAAGAACATACCTAGGGGTCTGGCACCTTTAGAGGACCTTTTTGACTTTGATGATGTAGAAAAAAAGCCCACTATAGAACACTCAGATTCTAAGGTTGAGGAATGCAACATAGGTACTGAAGATAAGCCCAAGATGATTAAATTGGCTAAGTCCCTGCCTGCAAACATGAAGAAGAATTATATTGAATTTTTCAAGGAATTCATTGATGTGTTTGCCTGGGGCTATGAAGACTTAAAGACCTATGACACAAACATCATACAGCACAAAATACCTTTAAAATAAAACCAGAAACCTTTCAAACAGAAACTTCATAGAATAAACCCAGAACAATTGCCTACAGTTGAAAAGGAGATCAAAAAGATGTATGAGGCAGGCATAATAGTTCCTGTGAGGTTTTTTGATTGGGTCTCAAACCTTGTAGCTGTGAGAAAGAAAACAGGTGAGATCAGATTGTGCATAAATTTTAGGAACCTTAACAGAGCCTCACTCAAAGACAATTACCCTTTGCCAAAAATGGAACACATTCTTCAAAGGGTAGTAGGCTCAAAAAGGATCTCCTTGTTAGATGGTTTTTCAAGTTACAACCAAGTTTTAGTACTCCCAGAAGACCAACTCAAGATAGCTTTTACCACTCCATGGGGCACGTTTATGTATGTAAAAATGCCATTTGGACTAATGAACGTTGGTGCAACCTTCCAACGAGCAATGGACATAGCCTTTTCAGATGAAATAGGATAATTCATTGTCATCTATCTGGATGACATAACAGTCTTTTCCAAGACTGAAGAAGAACACCTAAAGCATCTGAGGAAAGTGTTTGAAAAATGTAGAAGGTTCGGTCTGTCATTGAATCCTAAAAAGACTGTATTCGGGCTGCAAGAAGGTAAGCTTCTCGACCACATTATATCTGATAAGGGGATCAGAATAGACCCACAGAGATTTGAGGGAGTACTACAAATCACACACCCAAGAAACATCAAAGAGTTACAGTCCTTTATTGGTAAAATCAACTTCCTCAGGAGGTTTATTCCCAACCTAGCTGAACACCTTAGGAATATGACAAAGATGTTAAGGAAAGGTGTAGGAGTTAAGTGAACTGTTGAAGCTAAGAAATATTTTGAATCAGTTAAACTTGCACTCACTCGGACTCCTATCCTAATCAGTCCTGATTTCTCAAAGGATTTCCTGATCTTTTCATTTGCCTCCGAGCATACGGTAGTTGCAGTTCTGCTGCAGAAAAATCTAGAGGGAATGGAACAACCCATTTCTTTCTTCAACAAAGCTCTAAGAGATGCACCCTTGAAATACAACATAATGGAAAAAAAGGCCTATGCCTTGGTAAAGGCCTTGAAAGACTTCAGGGTTTATATACTGCATTCCCACACCATAGCCTATGTGCCAAGCATAGTGGTTAAAGACATCTTGTCCCAAGACCCAGATGGGAAGAGGGGCAAATGGGTTGCCATGATCTTAGAATATGACCTTGAGATAAAACCCACAAAACTGATCAAGGGTCAGAGCTTAGCTCAACTAATGGTTGAATCAAATTTACAAGCCCTTGACATAAACATGGTGAATTCCTTGGATGAGCAGGAAGAATTTCCTAAGCCCACTGTTGAGGAAAAGTTTCAGAACTCTCGTTGGTATTCTAACATTTTGTATGTGCTCACAAACCTCAATGCTCCTTCTGAATTGTCAAAGACCAAGGCTAGATTTCTCAAAATAAAAGCTAGAAACTATTGCATACTCAATAACAACTTATATTGGAAAATTACAAATGGCCTATTGCTTAAATGTTTGCCTGAAACTGAAGTAGAGAGGATTAAACAAGAATTTCATGCAGGAGACTGTGGAGGCCACCTGATCTGGAAAGCCACTGCTAACAAAATACTCAGAGCTGGCTATTATTGGCCTACACTTTTCACTGACATCCATAAGATGATAATTTCCTGCCACAAGTGCTAGATTTTCGAAGGCAAAAGAAATCTCCTCCCCCTACCTTTACAACCCATCACTGTTGAGGGTCCCTTTATGCAATGGGGCCTAGATTTCATAGGATAAATACACCCTTCTTCTTCTACACAACACAAATGGATCTTAACAACCACAAACTACTTCACTAAGTGGATAGAGGCCACACCTACTAGGAATGCCACTGATTTAGTCATCATTAGGTTCCTAGAAGGTCATATCCTATCTCGGTTCGGTTGCCCAAGAAAAATAATCATTGATAATGCTGCCGCTTTTGGATCCAAGAAAATGGTTGATTTTTGTCACAAGTATCAAATAGCACTCGGTCATTCAATTGCTTATTACCCACAAGGTAATGGGTTAGCTGAATCATCAAAAAAGAGCCTGGTGACCATCATCAAAAAGCTGTTGGAAGAAAGCAAAAAGTCATGGCATAACAAGTTGCTGCATGCTTTGTGGGCTGATAGACTTACAACAAAGAAATCCATTGGCATGTCACCATATCATATTTTCTATGGAACATAAGAAGTGTTTCCTACCAGCCTTGGGGTTCCAGTGATTAAACTTTTCCAAGAAATTCAGACAGAAGAAGACATCATGGTAAAAAGGATAAACCAAAAAATTCATCTCCAACAAACAAGGGAAGAGGTCTATAACATAGCTATGAAATTTCAGGAGAATATAAAGAAGTTGTTTGACAAAAGAAAAAAATCATGTGACTTCAAAATTAGAGAGAAAGTTCTGAAATGGGACTCAAGGAGAGAAGACAAAGGAAAGCAGGACAAGTTTGATAGTTTGTGGCAAGGTCCATACATCATCTAGGCCAGTGTGGGTCCAAATGCCTTTTTTATATAAGAACTAGATGGTACAGAGCTGTTTGGGGGTCTTGTCAATGGTAGGATGCTGAAACACTACTTCTGCTAATTTCCAATTTCCAGTTTCCATCTCCATTGTAAATACCATTGCTATGTTTGTTTTCAAGAAAAAGAGAAAATGTTTCAAAAATAGAGAGAAAGGAGAGGTTCAGACATGCTCAAAACATGAACCTCTGAGGTGCAAAATATTGGCTCTAACATGATCAAAACTTGAGCCAGCAAAGAAGAAAAGGATCAGCTCTAACATGCCCAAACTAGAGCTGAAATGAAGAAGAGAAAGTGACTCTAACGAGCTCAAAACTAGAGTCACAAAGAAAAGAAGGATGCTTCAAAACTTCAGATTTCAAGCCTTCAAGATTTTTTTTTCAGTTTTTTGCAAGTTTCTGTCCATTTGAAACTGTCTTTATGCCTTGGATCCACAGCAAACTAGACTGTCTAATCCTAGTTTGACTTTTTTTAAATTTCTGTGTAGAATGTAGAGAAGAAATCTGCTAGACATTCTAATCCCAGCAGATATTAGATTAGGTAGAGAAACGTACGAGACCAACAGTTTAATATGGTCTCATGGAGCAATAAGGGTAGAAATAGAATAGGTTTATTTTCTTGTTTGTAAAAAATAAATGATGTAAAGGGTCTGCTAGTCCAAATGCACCCTGGAAGAGAAAATGATAGGACTATAGTCTGGGTAGGTAGATTGTTTGGGAATGTTTCTGCTGATATGTCATGTTTGTGGTAGCTGAAAATAAAAGAAGGAGGATGGCTCAAAGATCAAGCATTTGGCCTACCTCAAAGATCATTTTTGGATTCTTGACTCCTTCAAGAAGAAGCCATCCCCATGTGGAGCCACTATTAGCCCCCTATAAATTTCTTGACAAGCAAGCATGCGGGATAAATTGTTTTGGGAAGCCTTCAAGGAATTCATTTTTCCTGAAAACACATCATCCTTGAAGCCTTTGTGTGTCCATTTCCATTTAGAAGAATCCTCACTGTTGTTTCTAAGCCAAAATGCCTCATTGATTGTAAAAAACTGTGCTAAAAAAATACTGCATTTTCCCTTGTATCCATGCAATGCGTCCCCTTTTAACCTTCTTCACCTGTGTCAAAGTCTCCCTTTTACCCCCCCTAAGCCTTATAAGTCACCTACATTCCCCTCTTAAAACCTTCAAATACCCCTTGTTTTATTTAAAACCCCCTATTCCCTTACAGGAACCTTTCCCTAGCTTTAAATTTCATCAAAAAAGGGCTGAAAATCCACATTTTAACATATTTCGGGCCTAGCCCCCTTCAGTCAGCCCCCTTGAATTTTCACCCACATGACCTGGGCTCTAGAACCACGCGCTAGCCCGAAAAGATCTTATCGAAATCCGATTAATATGTTTCATAAGCGTTCTTCACACCATCAATTTCCTGTAATCCAAAGATTGTCGCTAAGTCTCATCGCGCTCGTGGCCCCTACAATCGCGTCACCGTTACAAACCGTCGGTTTCTATCACACCGCCTTTGGAAGGTGGACGATATTTTTCATTTCACAACGATGCCATTCACCGCTTGACACGTGGCTCCAGCCACTATTGAGAAACCGCTCTCATCGCGCGTTAACATTCGTCTGCAGATCTGGTGCGATATTGTTGTACACCGTCCAATCTGGGGCAGCCCATCTGACGACAATCTATCCTCCAAGATGCTCAGGGGATAATCAAATAAAATAGGGACCCCTGGCCCACCATCTGTCGCCCTTCGATGTGTTTTCCACTGTCGGTCTCCTCATGAGATCGAACGGTTAGAATTGATTGCATGCCCCACCATTGACCGGGTCCCTCCACGTCACCCATTCCACGTGTTTTTGTTGCATTTCCATCCATCCCCTTTATATTTCATCCAAAGGTCAAAGGTCAAAGTGTCAAAGTCTTACGTTAAAATTTGTTGCATTCTGCGAACTTTCACCAGATCGTTCTCCATTGTTTCGTTGCGTTTTTCGCCATCACCCTGCATTGTTCCAGCATTTCACCAGGCTGTACTGCCATTCTCAGCAGCCGTCCACTGCATCCATTCCCCTCCATCATGTTTTTTTCTTAACAGGTTTTCGTGTTTTGTAGGGTTACAGGCAGGCGGAAAACCGCCATGGTTCGCATTTACGGTTACAATGGCAAAGAACGCAGAGAAGACCATGTGCAGAGATCGAAATTATGAAGAAAGGCCTGGGAAGGTGTTATGACATGAATTTCATTAAAGGAACGAGGTTGAACTCTGTAAAAATTTTCCATAGCCATTAAAGCACAGTTTTCACTGAAAGAGATAGGAATGGAGTGACAGAGAGTATCAGTGAAAAAGCAGAGAGCTTAAGGCCTGTAAGTGAAGATTTCAAGCCTTAATCCAATGATTTAAAGGCGAAGTACCAGATCAAAGACCCCATGGATCACTCAGGGGATCCCATGCATAGAAAATCATATCATCAAGGTGTCTATATCAGCAGAATGTCTCCTCCCATGAAAGGACGAAGTGCCCATACAGTTTTCATGCTTTTCGTGTCCCTGAAGAAATTTCCACCTTGACAACAGTGCTATGCTATCAGAATCATTTGTTACACATTATGGCAGGCCCCAGAATCATTTTTCTACTTTAATTTAATTCACCAGAGTACCACTAGTATTTTAGAGGTGCTACAACGAATACACCAAAGTCATACCTGGAGGAAATTGTAGCCTAACGAAGACCACTGTTTCTTCCAAAGAGTACCAAGGATAAATGCCCAGAAATTTAAAATAGAATGGGCCTCGGTTGTATTACTCTTCTAAGTTTTAATAGTACATTTAGTTTTCCATCTACCTCCTCTACCTATTTTTAGCTATAAAATTCATGAAGAAACTCATTGTAAAGGTTGTTGATCGGCTATCTGTGAATTGCAAGTTGTTTCTCTTGAGACATGTTCTCTATGTAAGGTTGTAAGATAGGCTAAGGAATATGTTTTTAGACTGAGTATCAAGCTATTGGTAATGTTGTAGTTGACTGGTGTTGCTCTTTAATATGACAAGCACATTTCTTTGGATCCTGATTTAAAGCAGCGGTGATGTTTTCTGTCTTCGTTTATGTTTCTCCTTTTTCGTTCATTACATTTCATTTCTTCTGGCACACATCAGAAATATGGCATAGGATTTACCCTTGTTAGGTACCCTATGTTTCTGCTCTCCCCACCTTCAATTTTTTCTGATATATGTGTTATCTGAGGATTGATTTCAAGCTAATTTAACCAGTGTAGTGGTTCCATATGCTGCTAGTTGATGTATGAATTAATGAATCTATTCTTAGATGTTCTTGGCAGGTTTTAATTGAATGAATTGGGATACTGGGAGTTTAGAACCTTGTCTCTGCCTCACTAGGATCCTTTTCAATTAATTGAACCTTCCTAAGATCCCTTAAGCTGGAGGCCAAAGCATTTATAGTTCAAAGTCTCTCTCTGATCTCAGGTTTTCACCTTTGTGTCCAAATCTTTAATGTTTCCTTGTCTGAAGAGTTAATCTTTCAGGTCTTGGATCACAGGTTGTCCAATGGCATGTCTTGTCCCTGGATCTAATTCCTGAAAGGTCACCTTGGAGGTTTCCTTGCTTTCACCTTCTTTCTTTTCTTTCCCACCACACAATCATCTTTAAGATCCAATGCTTTAGATGACTAGCCCATCTGAAAGCTTGCATATTGAATAGAAAGTAAACCCTTTCTTGACTCCATTGCCCAATGGTCTTGAATGATATATGAATCATCCCTCCTTTTCCTAAAATCCTCTTTGTTCACCCATGTCTTATACTGAACCCTTCTTTCCTGATTCCCAACAACCAAACTAAAAATCAAACAAACAACCCCGTGCCTATAACTAGCCTAACATCTTAAACTTTGAGCTTCAAAGACATAAAATATTTCCATACATATAGAGAGATCCCTCTCTGGACCCAGGAGGGCTATATCCTGAGGTCTGAAAGTGGTTTGATGTTGTCTCATCTTTTGGTCTTGCCAATCTGGCCAAAACATGGGAACCCCAACACGAGGGATCAGATGATCCGATCAGAAACAGAGGCTCGTCTGGAATACATGGTTCCGACATAGTTGCATTAATATCAGAGGGAAGGTCACAGAGAAACTCAGCCAAAACTAAAAACTTTTTTGACTTGGATTTGATAAATTCTAAATCAAATTCCTGCAAAATGATGATCCATTTTGAATATTTCCCCCCCAGCAATTGACGTGATAATATGTAAGTCATGGGGTTGCAATCCGAAACTATTGTTGTTTTTTGGAGCAGGATATAATGGAAAAATATTTGGACAACTTGAACACATGTCAAGGCAATATTTTCCATGTACAAGTACTTTACTTTCGTATCATTGAGATTACGACTCAAATAATAGATCAAATGTTCAATTCCATCTTCTACTTGGACCAAAACCATGGCGATGGTCATTTCAGCCGCGGGGATATATAGGAAATAATCATTTTGATAATTTGGAGGATACATTAATGACACTTGGACAAGATGGTCCTTGAAAACATCAAAAGAAGCTTGCGCAACTTGGTCCCAATGGAATGGAACCCCCTTTTTCAATAATCGAGTAAATCCTTTAACCGTTTTGGCATAGTTTGGAATGAAATTTCTCAGGAAGTTAGCCTTTACTTGAATTTTTTGTATCTAAAGTAAGTTTGATGGCACAGGAAAATCAAGAATGTCCTGTACCTTCAGTGAGTCTATTCGAATTCCTTCTTTTGAGACTACGAATTCGAGCAATTGACCAGAACCAACACAAAACACACATTTATGTGTATTGAGGTGTATCTTGTAGTGTCGGCAACGTAAGAAAATGGCTCTCAATTGCATCAGGTGATCAATCCGATTTTGTGAATGTGCTGGTAAATCATATAGATATGGTTGAACAATGTGCTTGATGTCATTGAAAGCATAATCCATTTCTCTCTGAAAAGCTTCCCTAGCGTTCCTTAAACCAAATGGAAGTTTCCGATATGCAAACGTGCCCCAGGGACAGATGAATGTTGTGTTATGTTGGTCATTTGGGCATATATTGATTTTATTGTAGCCGGAAAATCCATCCATGAAAGAAAATATTTCACATCCGACACAATCGTCAATAATCTAATCGATGAAGGGTGTAGGATAGTTGTCTTTTCGACAAGCCTGATTAACATCTCGATAATCGATACACACTCTAATGGTTCCTTGTTTTTTCATAACAGGAATGATATTCGAAACCCACTCAGTAAGCGGAACAGGGTAAATGAAACCAGCATGCAAAAGCTTTTCAGCTTTTTCTTTGATGGCAGCGGCTTTCTTCGGATGAATAGGTCAAATCCGTTGATGCACCGGTTTGACATCAGGATACATATTAATAGTGTGTTCAACTATACTAGTATCTATGCCTAGAATTTCCTCATAAGACCAAGCGAATACATCATGAAATTCACGAAAATGAGAGTGATATGAATCAAGTTCTGATGGAGAACAAGATACACCGACATGAATATTTTCTACAACGCTAACTTTAGTCGAAATATTGATAGAAATCGTTTCTTCAATATTTGATAATTTTCGCTCAGATTCAATTGCATAAATCGGAAAAGATTTCGAAAAGAAAGTTTGAATGGATGGGTGATATAGTTCACTAAGATTAATTTCTTCATAATCTGGAAGATGGGAACGATGATGATAATCTTCCCATGGTTCTCCTTCTGACATCATAGTTTCCAAAATATTTTCATCTGTCAAAATTTTTGATGAAAATGGATCAGATGGAGTACCAAAATCTAATGAACGATCAACTGAAACACTTAGCGACGCTGAATTGGGATTAGCCACCCAAGCTGAATAGATTGATTGCTATTGTAGCTCAACGGGGTTGAACGATAAAACATCATCCAACGTAGAAATATCAGAATCACTCGTACTCTTCCTTAAGCCAGATAGAGTGGAAGAGATCATGTAGCAGGTCTCTATGCTTGAAATTTATTCTGATGTCGCGGGCGATGGTAATGGAAAGGTTCCCATAAGAGTGGAATCCTTTAAGAGTCCTACACCAATGTTTTGGATTTCTGGTTGGGGTAAGTGAATATACATAACACTTCCAGTTACTTACGAAGCAGAGGAAAAAAAGGATAATTGATTAATGAATGTAATTTTAGCTTTATGAGGAAAGGCAACCATTCTAAAATATGTTGAAACAATGGCAGTCATCACATATACCCATGGTCTTCCACATAAAATATTATAGTCAAGGGGTTCGTCAACAACCTCAACATCAATACTTACTGTTTTCCCCCATAATTCAACTTGCAAGTTACTGATAATACCACAAGGTTTATATGTTCTTCCATCAAAAGCCTTCAACGTCGTTGATGATTGTGATAATCGCGGCGAGCCAAGGGACTTCCAGTAATTTAGAGACATAATGCATGTAGATGATCCCTCATCAATAATAGTGCAATGAACAAGGTGATTGAGAACATTTACTTGGATAGAGAATGCCAATTCTTCTAGTAGCTGTGGCACATAGCCTGTATGATTAAAGACGACAAGATTAGAATCAGTTGGATCAATTCCACCAATTGCTGACAATAAAGCCTGCTTTTGGGAGGGACAATTTTGTAATACCTCAAGAGAAAACATAGTTGAAGGGGATTGAGCCAAATCTTCAACAATATTATAATTTTTTGCAGCTCTTGCTCGAGGATTATATGTCAATTTATGAATTACTCCCTTCAGTGGCTTAATAATCAATTCAGGAATAACAGGAGGTGGTACCGATTCATTAGATGGATTCGTTGTTGAGGTAGTAGGTTGATCAGTGGCCAGACTACCATAGTATTTATTCCGCGTCAACACAAAAATATCTTGTGAAGGTTTTGTAGTGGATAACATTAAAACTTGGGAACTAGGAGCTGGATCCATAGCAACCAAATTTGTGTCTGGATTTGGAAATGGGTCTATCAACACAGTTGATGCATGAGAAGTCTTGATTATTTTTTAGACTTAAGCATGGTGAGGAAAATCCCTAAAAAATGTTTCTCGTTAAAGATTATGCATGGATAATGAGGTTTCCATGGTCCTAACTTTTGATCAGATGATCGTTCCAGCGGGTTAGAAGTTTTCTTTTTCTCTGATTTCCCCTTTTTCTTACTTCCTAGTTACTTATCACTTTTGCCTTTGTCAAATGAGACGACATTGATTTCGGAAGTAGGATCAGGATGAGATGTAGAAGTGTTGTGTGTGTTTGCAGTGCCTATCAAGCCGTCTCTAGCATGAGAGTCCTTTATTTGAGGAGGAACATTGAAATTAGATCGTGGTGCATTTGGGATTTTTTCATAGAGTGTGCCAGACTGAGTATAAATCAAGTCTAAATATTGGGCACGAGCAATAACTTGCTCTTGTGTGACAACGCCACCTTTAGCCACATCCTCAGTTATAGATGGTAATAGGGACTTGATGAACCATTCATCAAGAAGTTGATCGGGAACAAATGTGTTAACCATTTGTCGACAGCGGCGCCACTCATGAATATGATCTGAAATGTGAGTAGCATTACTCTACTTGAAATTGGTCAAGAGTTCTATTCCAGTTTCGTATCTAATCGATAATTGGAAATGGATCAAAAAGACAGTAGCTAAGGTAGTGAAATTGTCAAAAGAAATTCTAGGTAATTCAATGTACCATTTAGCTGCCGGACCTGTGAGCGTTCGCTGGAAAAGATGTAATCTAACAGAATCATCATTTAGGGAGTTTGATGAACACCATAAATGATAATTCATAACATGAGTTGATGGATCTTCTCCAGGGTTTCCATTGAATTTAGGAATGTCGGAGGGTAATTTATGTGGTATCATCAGCCACCAAGGAGCATAATTGATAGGATCATTGGTTAACCGGTTTAAATATGGTAACTCCAAGGTTGCAACAAAAGGCAACTATCCATTAAGGTTAGGTTGAGAATAGCTAGGATAAGATTGAATTGCTTGGGCAATAGGTCTTTGAGCACCAGCATATGGGATTTTTTGCTGGTAACCCAGATAGAGGTTGTTCTGCATAGCAAATGCTTGAGAGTTTTTTTGACCAAAACCTAGATATGGTACTTGTTGTTATGAAGTTTGAGGAATTTGTGCCTGTAGTTGGCAAGGGTTCTGTCTGCCAATGTTATAACCAAAATTAGTGTAAGTTATATTTGGTTGATATGTATAACTAGATTTCATTTGTGACATCTGATAAAATGGTACACCAGCTTGTGAATAAATGCTCCCTGATATGGGTTATTGTAAATTAACCAAAGGATTTTGATATTGAGTTGAATAACTCACATGATAAGGTTGATGTACAAGATTTTGATTCTGTAACTAGGGTATAAATGTATTAAAAAGTGGTAATGAAGTGGGTGTAACAAGTTGAATTGGTTGATATGATTGGACAACCATTTGTGGTTGGATAGGCAGAGTGGGATGCCATTGACAAACATTCATGTCAACATTAGTTTGACCAAAATGTGACTGAGTACTGCTGTATTTGGTGACCATAAGTTTCCCCCCAGCATAAGGAGGATAATAAGATGGAAAATATTGTTCTCCAAATGCTAGGAGTCCAGTTGATATGGTACTTGAAGGAATTGACCCGTAAGGAACGACTTGATATTTCCCTGATGATGGATGTAATGATTCAAGTCATTCAGTACTAACTATAGGACTACCAGTTAAAAAACCAGATAATGACATTGGTAATGACAATGGTCTTGAAGATTGACCATAAAAAGTGCCAAACAATGATTTGTAGCATGTTGGGATCGAAGGGCCACCATGCAAATATGACTTTGGTGAGGTTGTGAACATCGATGGACTAGCGAGGGTAGGGGCTGACGTAATTGGAAAAATAGACCCAACCGAAGATGTTGGTTTAGGCATGGTTGTATGACCAAATGTATAATCTTTGAAATCAATGGGAGATGGAATGGCAATGGGATCAACAAAATCAGATGGAAAAAATTGAGGAAAAGACTGGTATAGGTAAAGGTCTCCCCCAAAGTGGGTTTGACTTAAAGGTGTATCGGGTTGTGGGATTTCTTCAATTGCGATTAAACCAGGAGGAATAACTTCACCGTCAGGCCTAAAATATATTTCAGATGGTTGACAATGTGATATAGGAGTTTCAGTGGCTATAAATATTTTTGGAGTGACCAAGGTAGGAACAACTTCTGGTTGTTCAGGATTCAGATTTGCTGGTAAAGAAGAGACAGGATCTGGACCAATTTTTGATTGAACAACGTCGAGCCCAGGATGTATGGTCTCAGTGATTGAATGGATCGTGACCATAAGTAGCTGTGAAGACTCCATTTTGACAACATTAAATGAACCGGGATGTGTGGAAACAATTTGAGCTAACTCTCATTTAAATGATGATGTTTCGCCAGAGGTACGAATTGTACTTGATTCGGTAGATCGTGATCGCCTTCGCCTACCAAAAGTAACTTCCAGTGGTAAAGGTGGTTTTAAAGATAATCTATGTGAATGATGGCGGGTAGGAATGTGTTCTTCCATTATTACTGATTTATTTTATCAAAAAAAAAAAAAACAAAAAGAGGTTAATGCTAGGCAAAAGGATTTACCAAGAAACTGTGAACTATAGAATACCTCCTGGCGAACCAAGAAGTACGGGAAGTTAATCTCCACAAATGTTGTGTTCGGTGTATCACAATTTCAGGGTGGCCGAATTGGTTCACTATGGATGGATAGCACCTAAAAGTTGTCCTCCCAAATATACTCGAAGGTACGTGGAGGCCCAAGTCCGTATTAGCGCTGTCTGATGAAAAACCGCACAATGAGAGCACCCCTTTATACTTATCGTACTGTAACACTGCCTGATATACCCGAGAGTACATGGACGAGCTATGATATACTTACGTACATGGAGCATGGAAAATTTTAGGGGCTAATATTCGCAGGTGGGCTAATTTTCCATGTTTTTTCCAAAAACAAAATTCACCAATTTCCATTTTTTTATAAGACTAATTCACCCAAATTTTACAATATAAAAATATTTTATGTTAAAATTCGCCAACATTATATAGAGAATATATATAATATCATTATAAATTTGAATAATTTTACAAATACATCAATAATTTTTTTATAGTTTGCATATTAGGGAGTATTGAGATTCGCCAATTTTTTAAACTTCAAGATAATTTTCCATCCTTAAAATTATCCCTGATGTGGAGTGAGGTATCACACTCAGAATGTATCGTAGACAAGTTAACGACAGTTGCTATGTTTTACCACGCTGAAAAACGTCTCTATCTTAGACCTTCTAAATGTTATCGTTAATGTTCCAAAGTGTTGTTAAGTAAATTGAGATTTATTTTATGTTGATATTGTTTAAAAATTTTCCTTTTAGGTTCACCGATGATGTATATAAGATTCCTAAAATGCAGCTAAGAATGATAAACAAACTTTCACTTTCATTTTTTTGCAATGAAGAACCTAGCTACTAAGGTAAGAGAATGATAGTTTTTTGGAAAGAGAGAAAATAATTTGTGAGCAAACAAATCAATGAAGAAAACAAAATCAATGAATCACAAACTAAATGTAGATTTCCTAATGTTCCTTTTGCAAAAAAAACACAATCCTACATGCAAATGCAAGTTTTTCTTTTCATTTTCCTTAATATTATGAATGCAGAAAAGAAACTAGGTGCACTAGATCAACAATCGAAATGCTTTTTACTTTCGAGAAATGAAGAATACAAACAACAATTTCTCTTTTGAAGGAAAAACAAGGATTTCAACAATAATTTCTCCTATCAAGGAAATGAAGATTTTACGACAATTTCCTATTTCGAAAGAAAATGATTCTTAATGTGACCATAAAAAGTACTTTGAAATCAACTTGTCAATGATATTGAAAAACTTCTTAAAACAACATTGAACAAATTTTCAGTCAAAGGAGAAGAAGTATATAGAGTTATTGGTCAATTGAGCATCAAACTTTTCAGAACACAGCAGCAAACATAACTAAAGAAAGATAGAAATTCATATTCAAGGGAATTTGGTCCCTTTCAGGAGCCAACATAGTCTCCAAAGGGAGACATTTCTATACAACGTAGGCTTGGAAGGGATACAGTGCTCTGCAAAGCACTGTGCCCTAACTAAGGGTGCATTGGGTGCAGTAAATAAAGAAAAATCCACTATTTGGCTAACTAATTTTGCAAATTAAGCTCTGAAAAATTCTAATTTTTATGTGAAATAGCTACTGGGTGGATTTAGAAAGAAAATCAGAGACTAAAACACCTAGAAATAAGAGAAATTCTCCGCAGTGGAGTCGCTAGTTTATTGGGCTAGAATTGTAATCTACAGATAAATTACACTTCCCTAGGCAGGTGTTAGCCTAGAACAATAGGTGAAAGACTATACTACTGTTTCTCCTAACTCAGAATATATACACAGAGAGGATTGGAGGCTTACTTGTTTCAGTCGCTTCCAAATGGCTCCTTTTTGTCGCTTCCACTACAACTTCAAATTCAAGCAGTTTTGTTGGTTGAATGCTTCCTGCAAGAAAGAACACTGAAACAAAAAAAGATGCAATAATATAGATATCTATTGAAGCTAGTTAGCTAAATCAGTTAAGCATAAACTACATTCATCAACCAAGATATTACAATATGGAAAATCAAAGTAAACATAGATGCATGTAGGGAAAAACAAAAAGTACTCTTTATTGAAGATAGAAGGAGAGGTTACAACCTAGTTACTGATTTGAAGTGACCTTCCAGCAGAGTTCCCAAGTCTCATCATAGCATAAATCTCTCTAGCAGCAGCTCCACAAATCAAACTCTCTGTTGAAAATTCTCCAGCATTTCTCTACTCAAATTATTCCACCTCAAACACTTAGATCTGTGTTCAATTTATAGATGAATTGTAGGTTGTTTTTCAATCAATAGCACTCCAAAAATAGGAAAGACATGTTTCCATTCATGTATATGTCAAATAGACACTTGGATTGGAAGCTTGACACATGTGAACCCTTCTAGAAGACACTAGCCAAGTGGAGAGCAGCCTTGAATGAGGCTACCTGCATATGCAATGCACTTAGGCCCCTTAGAGCCTACGTTGGTGAGCTCTCATATGTTAAATAATAAGCTTCAAACCATGGAAACCCTTGCTTGATGAAAGTCTTGTTTGATTTATGTTGTTTCCTGTATTAGGGCTTATAGTAACTTAGATGATAGGGAATGATATATCTTTGATCATCGGTCCTGGAGATGATCCCCAATTAACCAGGTCATTGGGAATGGTGCTACAAAACCAAACATTCTGGGTTTGATCCCCAGCAGAGTCGCTAGTTTGTTGGGCCAAAATTTTAATCTATGGATAAATTATGCTTCCCTAGGTAGGTGTTAGCCTGGAACAATAGATGAAAGACTATATTACCATTTCTCCTAACTCAGAATAGATACACAAAGAGGATTGGATGCTTACTTGTTTCTGTCGCTTCCAAATGGCTCCTTTATGTCGCTTCTGCTACAGCTTCAAATTCAAGTAGTTTTGTTGGCTGAATGCTTCCTGCAAGAAAGAACACTGAAAAAAAAAATATGCAATAATATAGATATATATTCAAGCTATTTAGCTAAATCAGTTAAGCATAAACTACATTCATCAAGCAAGATCTTACAATATGAAAAATCAAAGTTAACATAGATGCATGTAGGGAAAAACAAGAAGTACTCTTTATTGATGATAGAAGGAGAGGTTAAAACCTAGTGACTGATTCGAAGTGACCTTCCAGCAGAGTTCCCAAGTCTCATCATAGCATAAATCTCTCTAGCAGCAGCTACATAAATCAAACTCTCTATTGAAAATTATCCAGCATTTCTATACTCAAATTATTCCTCCTCAAACACTTAGATCTGTGTTCAATTTATAGATGAAATGTAGGTTGTTTTGAAATAAATAACATTCCAAAAATAGGCAAGAAATGTTTCCATTCATGTAGATGTCAAATGGACACTTGGATTCGAAGCTTGGCACATGTGAACCCTTCTAGAAGACACTGGCCAAGTGGAGATTCCAGAACAATGAGAATTTCGCTCCCAATGTGACCAATGCACCTTTGAATGTCGGGAAGTGCTATGCAGAGCAACCTTGAATGGGGCTACCTGCATATGCAACGCACTTAGGCCCCTTAGAGCCTACGTTGGTGAGATCTCATATGTTAAATAATAATATTTAAACCATGGAAACCCTTGCTTGATGAAAGTCCTGTTTGATTTATGTTGTTTCCTTTATTAGAGCATATAGCAACTGAAATGATAGGGAATGATAGACCCTTGATCATCGGTCGTGGAGATGATGCCCAGTTAACCAGGTCATTGGGAATGGTGCCCAAATTGACCTATAACAGAATAATTTTTCCAACTAAATGTATCAGATGTACCAGGATCTTGCTGCAACTTTTGAATGAGTTTCCACACTTCTTCTTCCCTTCATCCCTTGATTTGGTTATCCAATTTGGTTCGATAATAGAAATGGCACAAAGGAATTCTTCCACCTCTTCATCCTTTCTTGAGAGTGCATCTGCAACAACATTTAGCTTCCCTTTTTTTGTAGATGATTTCAAAATCATAACCCAACATCTTTGTGACCCATTTTTGTTGCTCTTCTAAAGATAGTCTTTGTTCCAAAAAAAATTTAAGACTATCATGATCAGTTTTTACCTTGAAGCGTATTCCCATTAGGTAAGGTCGCCATTTCTTTAGTGCATGTAGTATTGCCAAAATTTCCTTCTCATAAATAGCTTTTTGTAAATACCTTCCTTTGATTGGATTACTTTCAAAAGCAATGGGTCTTCCGTATTGCATTAAAACAACACCAATTCCATTTCCTGAGGCATCACATTCCATAATAAAGGTTTTTGTGAAGTCTGGCGTAGCTAAGACTGGTGCTAGGCACATTGCCTCTTTAAGATGTTCAAAGGCCTTAGTTGCTTCAGGAGTCCATGAAAATGCATCTTTATCCAATAATGTTGTTAGAGGTGCTACTATTCTCCCATAATTATTAACAAACTTGTGATAATACCCTGTTAACCCAAGAAATCCTCACAACTGCTTTATGGTTGTGGGGAATTTCCATTCCTTAATGGCTTTAATTTTGTTAAGGTCTACCTTAACATCCTCGTGAGATGCAATATGACCCAGATATTCCACCTCGTGTAATCAAAAGAAACTTTTGGATGTTTTTTCATATAATTATTTCTCCTCCAATAGTTTGAGCACCTTGTCAACATGTTGAACATGATGCTTCCAAGACCTATTGTAGATTAGTATGTCATCAAAAAATACTAGCACAAATTGTATAAGGAAGGGTTTGAAAATGGAATTCATCAACCCTTGAAATGTAGAAGGTGCATTGGTAAGTCCATAAGGCATGACCAAAAATTCATAATGACCCTCATGAGTTCAAAATGTTGTTTTCGGAATATCTTCAGTCTTCATTCTAATTTGATGATATCCTGAATGAAGATCCAAATTGGTAAAATAAATTTCTCCATGTAATTCGTCCAATAATTCATCAATCATAGGAATGGTAAATTTATCTTTAATAGCGAGCTTATTAAGCTCCCTATAATCTGGACACATGTGCCATGATCTATCCTTCTTATGCACCAATACTATTGGAGCAGAGAAAGAAATTTGACTAGTGTTAGCCACCTATAAAAATTTATCATACCAAATGATGGCTAAATCCTTTTAGGCCTTCAAGAAAAAATTTCATGTCCAAATTGTGAGTTCTTGAAGTCTTATGATGATAATTACCCTTTGAGTTAATCTTTACTGCTGTTTCACTATTAGTCCTAAAGTACCTACTATTTACCAAAGAAAACTGCTCATGAGCCTCCATTCTCATCATTCACCTCTCCATCTCATTTTCACAAATCATCTCCATTTCCACCCCTATTTTCCTTTACAAATTTCCCCTTTCATCCTTTCATATTAGCCTCCAAACCATTAAAACCCACTTTTAAACCTTATATCATCCTTTTATTTGGTTTAAAAATCCTTTTTCTAGCCTACCGAAACCCTCATTTGGCCTTAAAAACCCTTTATTCTGGCCCAAAAACAATATTTTTCACTCCTAAGGCTTTAAAGCCCCTTTCAGCCTTAAGCCCCAGCCCCTTTTCCTTATGTGACCCGGAGCCGTGAATAAGCACTAAGCCTCATCGCTCCATTGCAATCGGCAATTGCAAATTCCCTTTATCCTTTCCCTTTCCCTCGTCCGATGTTGATTCCTCGATTTATCTCACCCGTCGAATCCACAAGAACCGACGGCTAAGATATCATCGCGCTCCGCCCATAGCCCTCCGTCATCACACCTACCGATTTAATCCTGACCGCTGATCTCTCATATCGATCCTACAGACATCACTTAATTGCACATCGCAAACTCAAACACCCTGGTGCTTTGGCCTCTTTTCTTATCTCCGATGCGATGTAATCCCAGCCATTCATTCCACCAAATCCGACAGTTCACGCTTCGTCGCATCGCAAAAAAAAATTTCCTCTGTTTATTTTTCCATTTCTGACTTTATGTTTTTTAAACACATCTGGACCGTTGATCGTTGTAGATCAATGGCCATCGAGCTCCCGTCCTTCCGCCCACTTCACCTACCTTCCCTTTTCCCCTTTCAAATATTTCCGCTCCTTCTTTTAATCTCGACCGTCCATTAGAAAGATCTGACAATCGAAATTAAACCTGATAACCCAGTTCCGCCGAGGCCTACCACCCTCCATATACAAAGGCCTGCCCAATCTAATTATGACACTTTGCCTCCACTCCAAAGACTCATCGCACAACTTTCCTATCATGCTCATTCTGCACCATTGGATCTGGAGCCTCCAATCCAACAGTTGACGATGCATATCGCAAAATTTTTGTGCCTAAAATTTAACGCTAATTTTTTTTGCGAAATAGGAGGTTTTCATTTTCCATGTGTCGAATAATGTATCATATCGTGTTCCAAACGCTAATACCACCTACACCCCCAAATGCTGCATGAAAACCATTAATGGTTTTCCCAAAACCACTTCTTCTCAATTCGCGCCCAAAATCAAATTTAAACAAATGTTTCATTTTCCACCACGGTTTTTCTCCTTACACTGCTGCATCCATTCATAGTCACATCCCTAGACTACCTCCATACACCCTCCAACGCATTTAAACCATCTCCGTAGGATTTCTTAATAATTTTTTGCTTTTTGCAAGGTTCTAATGGTGGTTAATCCATGTATTTCCACAGTCACAGACAAGTGACCAGTTCAGTCTAGAAATGATGATTCTGTGACTCATATCAATGAGTAAAAGGAACCAGCAAGGTTTCCAAATTCATGTCATCAGTGGATTGCAACCCCTGATCTTAGATAAAACCCTCCAACTAACGGAAAGCCACCTGTGCCAGTGAAACAAAGGAGTAAAGTGTATCAGGGAATGAAGACCCGAAGATAAAGATCAAGGCTTGATTAAGCCTAAACACAGATCAGAGGATAAATCACTGTATTTATTAAAAAAAAGAGTTATATCAGTCGAAGGAAGCCTCCACTGCCACATCGTAGGCCAAAAATATCCTCCTCATCTACCAAAGTGCCACCTGCAGCCTCAATAAATCAAAAGAAGGCATAGTTATTGCCTAGTCAGTGATATTTTGTTTAAAGACAGCCAAAGTTATTTCTAGCCTACCTAAAAGAGTTTTAAAGTCAACAAAATCTGCCAAGTAGCTAAAAAACTTAATGAAAACCAATTAATACAGAGAAAATATTAGAAATCTTCTCTATTGAGCCCCTCAAAAGCAGAGAAGCATTAACTTGTATTAATTGAACCTAGAAACCCTTCCTTTCATTCCACCTCCTCTTTTCTTCTATAAATACTTCTGAAGAAGATGAGATGTTGGTTGGTTGTTGGAATTTGATGTAATAGTTGCTATATCAAATCATTGTTGAATGTAAATAAGTTCTGAAGCTCTAAAGCTCTGTTAAGTTATTGAAGAAGTTAGGCTGAGAAGAGAAGTTGTTGTTGTGATGAAACATTGGACATGTAGTTTGTGACTGGATTGAAAATCAATATACAAGCTGATTCTTGGGATCCTGGTCTATATCATTGGTGAAGTACCTCTTACTGTTATTGTTTTCCTTTCATGTATGCCATTTCGTTCACTTTTCTCTGATAAAGAGCAGCAAGCATAGAGCTAGGATTTACTGTTAGAAGTGCCTTACTCTCACTGATAAGATTTATCTTTATGTTTTCCTCCAATTGTGTATTTAAGAATGAATTAAGTGTAAAAATTATCAAGGAATGTTGGTTAGTCCATGTCTTGATGTGAAAAAATTTAAAGGAAGTTCTTGAATGATATTCTCATTACATGCTAAGTAGTGTTAAACTAGAAAGGTTTATGGTTTTCCCTGTCTTCTAGTTCTTTATCCTAAAGTTGTTTGAAATTTTCCCTAAGAGTATGCTAAAGAAGACCATGATTGTAATACATCTGACTTGATCTTAAGCTGCACTTTGTTTTCTTATCTGTTTTCATCCCTTCTGAAAGTAGTCTAGTGAGATTACTGGATTATTGTCTGATAAGTTATCTTTAATACAAGCTTGTCCAAAGAAGTTTATGGTTAGCCCTGTCCTTTGTTTGGTTTCAAACAGTTGCTTAAAAAGGATTTTCTTGTATGGAAAGTTGATAAATCCTTGTTGAAATTATTGACCTTTTCCAGTTTCTCAACACTTTTAATGTTCCACTCCATAATTTAATCTAAAGGATCTTTTAATATAGATTACTTGCCCCTTGGACCACTCTTGAAATTGTTGTACAATTAAAACCCTTTTGTGACTCCATTGCCCAATGGTTTAAAGCTACTTCATGCTAATCCTATCTGCTGAACACTTCTCAATACACTTGCATCTTCACCTTTTGAACTCTTTCATTTTGTGATATTCCATCCAATTAAAGATCATAACTGACCAACCAAACAAACAAAACCCTTGTTCTTAATAACTATCCTAATATCATACTAAAACCCTAAAATATAAATCAATTTTTGCACTTATAGAGAGATCCCTCTCTGGATTCAGGAGGGCTAGATCCTAGAATCCCAAAGTGGTTCACATGTAGGCTCTGCAGCGTTTTTATTTGCCAAGCTTGCAAACTACAGAGGCCTAACATTTCCTAGTGACCATACTACGGAGTTCTGAGTAAAATCCTTAAAACAAAACACTCAGTATTCAGTGCAGTATAAGTAGCTTTCTTCAAGCACTACCCAGCATAATGGTGATCATTATAGGACTTATTTGAATTAGTGACAAACTAAGTAACCCTTAGGATTCTCATAAAGCCTTATCAAACCTTGAAGGAATCAGCTAGCTAAGCCATAAGAGTAAAATATCTTTGTCTCGTCACCATAGCTAAGTGTTGAAACAGATTTAGGACACTCTCATAACTATAGGACTGAAAAAACTCAGAAAACCAAAAAATATTTCAGATTGGTATTCAAATCAATAAATGGTGGTGGACCGTAAAACATTTTACCTCCAAAAAGCTAAAAATTTCCACTTGGTGACTCCATGACCCTAAAAATACCTAAAGACTCCACTGGGAAACCCATTACTATCATAACATCATATAAACTCAGTTAAGAAAACTTTAAAGATTAAAGTTTCCTTGCTAAAGATCAGTTAGCCTACTAAATATTGTCATGTTTGGTTAAAATTTTCTTATTATTGGGTCTGAAAACATAGCATAGTGGCTTCTAGAAGAATCCATACTAGAGCCCATCCTGACCCAAATCCTCCTAAGATAGTTGATAATCCTAAAAGAATCCTTAGGAAATCTCCTAAGGCCAAAACTTCAACTATTGTTAGGTCACTCCATAGAGCTAATTTTCTTCATGAAAACCTTGCAGTTCTACAAGATTCCCAAATTGACTTAAGAAACCCATTCAGAACTAGGTAACTTGATGATATAGATTAGACAGACTTTGAGCCTTCACTTTCATCCCAAGATAGTGGTAAAAACATTGTTAGCAGAGAAACTACCCCACCTGATTTGCATTACCTTCATAATTTTGGTTTCTCTCATCCAATATATGCTCAACAGTCTCTTGCTGGTCCATCCACATCTGTTATCCATACATTCACTATTCAAACCACCCCATTCCATCAACCCCCTCCACTTGTAAACCCTCCATTTTTCCCACAACCTCCTATCATTGCAACATGGTATGCTCCCCTAGTCCTTCCTTTACCTCTAGTCAATATTCCACTGGACTATCAGTCCAAGATACCACTATATGATGCCAATGGTACTACTACTATTTCACAACATGTGGACAAGATGAATGACTACTTTGATAGAAATGAGATTGATGATGAAACTGTCAAACTTAGATTGTTTGCTCAAAGTCTAGGGGGAGAAGTAAGAAAATGGTTCAAAAGCTTAACCCCTAATAGTATTAATGACCTCCAAGCCTTTCATCAGTTATTTTTAAACAAATGGGAAGTTAGGAAAAACCCTCTCCAAATACTTTCAGATTACAACAACCTCAAAAGAAACACTGGGGAAAGTGTCCAAAATTATTGCACTAGGTTTAATAGTGTTTATAAAGCCCTGCCCCCAGACTTGAAACCTCCACAAGGCTCAGCCTTGGCAAAATTTCTTGAAGGATTTGATCCCGAAATGGCCTATCAGCTCAGAGAAAGAGACCCCTTGACTTTAGAAGACATGCAGAAGGGAGCTCTAGTTGTGGAAGTAAATCTAATAGATAAAAGAGAGAGAGTGAAAAATGAGAAGAAAGTATCATTTAGGGAGGAATCTACACCTTCCACATCTAGTTCGAAAATGGAGAGAATGATGGAAGAAATGATGAATAAGATGAGCATACTTGAGAGAGCACAATCTAGAGAAAACCAATCAGCTCCCCAAAACAGAAATCAATCTCAAAATCAAAATCAGAATTTCAGTAGAAACCAACCTCAAAACAGTCCAAGAGACTCTGATTAGGAGATTATACCTCCTTTTCATCAAAACTATGTAAGTGAGGTTGAAAAAATAATTGAACAAATAGAGGAAGATGACATAAACATGCTGGGAGTAGGTATTGACCACTTTGATGTTCCTATTAATAGAAAAAAAGGTCTATACACACCTTATGATGATGGAATAATGGAAGATGAAAATTACTATCAAGAGTTTGAAAATGTCATCATAGAGACTCCAAAATAATATGACCTTAGGAGTAAAAAGAATCAAGAAGCTCCCAAGAACAAAACCTCTTACAATTCTACAAAAAACAACCCTATCTGAAAACCCAAAAATGTTAAACAAAGGGACAAAATAGTGGTTGTAAATTCTGATTAAATCAAAGAGAAAGGCATTCAAATTAATGAAAAACAGAGTGCAGACCTTAGCAGCATTAGTACTTTAGCTAATGCTCCTATCAAAACAATTTTGACAAATGTAAATAGAGGAAATCAACAAGCTGATTTTGTTGATAGAGTGGTGATTAACAAGGCTGAAACAAACATTGTAAAAAATCAGATGCCTTTTAGTTTGGAACATGAAATTGCCAAGATTAAAATCTCTGTTCCCCTCACTGAATTAATCACCCAAGATGTCTATAGATCACAAATTTTGAAAGATTTTAACATAAGAGAAAATAATGACACTGTCAACCTCAATGATGACCAACCAGAGCTCTTATTTGGTCCTAAGATTGAGGGAAGATACCAAGAAGGGCCAGTTCCTCCATTTTATGTTAGTTTGAAAATTCATGACAAAATTTTACACAATGCTATGCATGATTAAGGGGCCTCTCATAACTTAATTCCCAAAGCAGTAATGGAGATTATAGGCCTTGAAATTACTAGACCATACAAAGATCTATATTCCTTTAACTCCAGTAGAGTGAAATGTTTAGGCTTGATCAAAGTCCTTTGTGTAAACTTAGCTCAATTTCCAGCCAAGTGTTTAGTGATGGATATTGTAGTGGCTGATGTACCCCCCAAATATGGTACGCTGGTATCAAGATCACGGGGAGCTAAGTTACAAGGAAAAATTTAGATGGATATGACATATGCTAACATCCCTGTTTTCAATCAGACTAGAAGACTTTATAGGGAATATCACATGCAATACATGGTCAGTAGCCAAGAGAGACTGGAAAACTCCCCTCTTTATTTTGTGCATACAGGCCTTGACTCATTTATTCTCTTCAATGATGAAACATTTAATGAGCAAGAAACCTTAACTGACTTAGTGGCCACCCCTCACTGTAACATAATGGCAGATACAGAAAAGGAGGAATATAAGACAAAATTATCAAAATAGTTTTCCAAATCAGAAAATCACAGCAAAAAAATCACAGGTCTAGAGCTACAAAACAGTCACCCACTGTTTGTCAACCTTGAGAGTCAAGAGAAGAGTCCTCAACATAATGAAGAACATGAGGAACTAAACCAATTTCAACATAATGCCGACTTACAAAAGAAATATAAAAGCACACAAGATAAAGAGGAAGGTAGTTAAAACAGTAATTCTGAAAACAGTGCTCTTTGGAGCATGAACTTTGATGGGTCTTTCACTAAGAATGATGCAGGAGCAGGCATATGGATACACAACACTGAAAACAATCATTCTGAAGGGCATTCCTACAGGTTAAGTTTTCGATGTTCAAATAACATAGTTGAGTACAAAGCCCTCCTTTTAGGCCTACACTTATTGAAAAAATTAGGGGCCAAAAGGATAAAAGTTCATGGGAATTCAGAGTTGATTATTAGGTAAGTGAATGGGGAATATGGTGCCAAACACCCCAGACTTAGAGCCTATAGAAATGATTTCATGGACTTATTAAAAACATTTGATGAATTCCAACTTATCTTTGTCCCAAGAAACCAAAATATCCTTACCAATGGTTTTGCCTTTGCTGCTAGAACTTGTCTAACACCTTATGAAACCAAGCAATCCACCACCCAAGTAAAATTTAGACCAACTGTCCTAGACAATGAAAAATACTGGCAATTTTTTAATGGAGATAAACAAATAGAAGACTTCCTGCAGTCCAGAAATGAATTTGAGCCACCAAGTTCATATTCAGATTATGAAAATGATTTTCCTATTGAAGAAAACCCACTTGATAAGGAATTAAAGTCTCCAGATATTGCTGATATAAATATGTTATATAATAACCTTGAACATATAACAGAAATTAGTACAGATTTAGGAAAAGAAGACTTAGAAATGCTGCAATCTAATACTCAAATCTTGCCAAAAGGACTGGTCCCATTAGAAGAATTGTTTGATTTCAATGATGTTTCCAAAAAACCAAAATTGGAAACCTATTGAAACTAAAGTAGAAGAATGTAACATAGGCAGTGAACAAAAGCCAAAAATGATTAAACTGTCTAAAACCTTGTCAAATCACATTAAAATGAAGTACACTGAGCTCTTCAAGGAATTTTCTGATGTATTTGCATGGAGTTATGAAGATCTAAAGTCCTATGATACAGAAATAATTCAATACAAGATACCCCTCAAAGAAAACCAGAAGCCCTATAGACAAAAATTGCACAGAATAAACCATGTTCAATTACCCCTAGTTGAAAAAGAAATCAAGAAAATGTATGATGTTGGGATTATAGTCCCTGTTAGATATCAGATTGGGTATCTAATCTTGTGTCAGTTAGGAAGAAAATAGGAGAAATAAGGCTTTGTATTGATTTTAGGAACTTAAACAGAGCCTCATTAAAGGAAAAATACCCTTTACCCAATATGGATCACATTTTATAAAGGGTAGTTGGTTCTAAAATGATTTCTTTGTTATATGGCTTCTTAGGTTACAATCAAATTGTGGTACATCCTGATGATCAAATCAAAACAGTCTTTACTACACCTTGGGGTACTTTTATGTATGTGAAAATTCCCTTTGGTTTAATGAATGCTGGTGCTACATTTCAGAGATCCATGGATATTGCATTCTCAGAAGAATTAGGCCTCTTCATCATTATTTACCTTGATGACATCACTATTTTTTCCAAAACAGATGAATAACACCTAGAACACTTGAGAAAAGTCTTTGATAAATGCAGAAAATATGGGTTATCTTTAAATCCAAAGAAAAAAATGTTTGGTCTCCAAGAAGGAAAAATACTTGGACACATCATATCAGAAGAATGGATAAAGATAGACCCAAAGAGGATTGATGGTATATTGCAAATCAACCATCCTAGAAAAATCAAGGAACTTCAATCTTTCATTGGGAAGATTAATTTCTTGAGAAGGTTCATACCCAATCTAGTTGAACTCCTTAGAAACATGACCAATATGCTTAAAAGAGAAGAAGGAGTTAAATGGACCTTAGAAGCAAATAAATCATTTGAATTGGTAAAACAAGCATTAACCAAAACACTAGTTCTCATTAGTCCTGATTTTACAAAGGATTTCTTCATTTTTTCATTTGCATCAAAACACACAGTGGTTTTTGTCCTATTACAGAAGAACTTGAAGAGAAAAGAGCAGCCAATTGCATTCTCTAGTAAGGCATTAAGAGATTCACCTCTAAAGTACAACATCATGGAAAAACAAGCCTTTGCCTTTGTCAAAGCCTTAAAATACTTTAGAGTTTACATTTTACATTCCCACTTAATTGCATTTTTGCCAAATTCAGTTGTAAAAAACATTTTAACCTAGGATCCAGATGGAAAAAGAGGAAAGTGGATTGCTATGATACTTGTATATGATTTAGAAATCAAGCCCACTAAGCTCATAAAAGGCCAAGGAATAGCCAGATTAATGGCTGAGTCTAATTTTGAAGCTCTTAATATAAACATGATAGATGCATTAGATGAACAGGAGGAGTTGTCAACTCCCATTATTGAAGATCATTTTCTGTTTTCATCTTGGTATGCTGATATTTTATATGTTTTTCTCAATCTGAATGTTCCTCCTAGTTTTTCTAAAACGAAGGCAAGGTTTTTAAAGTTGAAAGCTGTTAATTACTGCATTTTGGATAAATGTCTATATTGAAAAAATGCTAGTGGATTATTGCTTAAAAGTTTTCCTGAGAATGATGTAAATAAGATCAAGCATGAATTACATGAAGGAGAATGTGGAGGCCACCTCTATTGGAAGACAACTGCCAATAAAATCCTTAGAGCTGGTTACTACTGGCCAACCCTCTTCCAAGATGTCCAAAAAATGATTATTGTTTGCCACAAATGCCAACTCTTTGAAGGCAAAAGAAAATTGCTTCCCTTACCTCTGCAACCAATCACTGTTGAAGCTCCTTTTCAACAGTGGGGTCTAGAATTCATTGGGGAAATCCATCCAGCCTCATCTGCCCAACATAGATGGATCCTCATTACAACAGACTATTTTACCAAATGGATAGAAGCCATCCCTTCTAGACAAGCCACTGACTCTGTCATCATAAAATTGCTTGAAAATCATATCCTATCTAGATTTGGCTGTCGTAGGAAGATTATCACTGACAATGCTGCTGCATTTGGATCCAAAAATATGGTTGAATTCTGTCATAAATATTAGATTACATTGGGCCATTCTACTACCTATTACCCTCAAGGTAATGGGTTGGCAGAATCCTCAAACAAGAATTTGGTGAATATAATCAAAAAGTTGTTGAAAGATAATAAGAAATCATGGCACAAAAAGCTAGTACATGCACTATGGGCTGACAGATTAACACTTAAGAAATCAATTGGAATGTCACCCTACAAGCTAGTTTATGGAGCAGCTGAAATTTTTCCAACCAGTCTAGGAGTGTCAGTCATGAAGCTGATCCAAGAAATACAGTCTAAAGAAAATGATATGACAAGAAGAATACATCAGACTATACACCTGTTTGTGCTCAACTTAGTGTTCCTAAATTGATAACATAAATTGTCAACCAGGGCTAGTAAACTGTTGAAGTGAAGTGCACCATATGTGCCTAAGTAACCTCTTCCTACTTCGTTGTGTTTAGTGTTTTATGATGTTTTTGGTTTTATGATTTTGTGTTAAGAAGAGAAAGAACTAAATATTGGTGAAAATCAGTTGTTGGTCACACTACAAACAGTCCTAAATCATGTGTGGTATGCAAAACTAGACAGTAACTCATAACACAAATTTAGTCCAATTATTTTGTTAGATATATGTTGGAATACTTCAAGAAAAGGATAGATTTAGTGCAGTGAGGTCTTCCTAAACAACAATTTACCATATCACAAAGCAGATCTTATCCATGACTAGAGATTTGTTTGAATATATTTGGAGAAGATAGTTCTACAACACAGTGAATAATTCTACTCTAAATTAATCAAGGGTACTGAAACTAATCTACTCTGCAACCTAAATTGTCATTACTAAACCTTATTTAGAAGTTAAAGTCTTTTGGAATAAGTTTGAGGAAAATGCTAGTTGCACAATTATGAGAATTTGCAGAATAGTAAAGGCTGTGAAATGATATTACCAATTCCTGTCTGCATGGTGATATGTTGGAAAAGTTTAATAACAGGAATAGTCTTTGTAAATAATGAAGGCCTTAGTCTAGTAAAACAGAACTATTATACAACTAACTAATGAGAATTGACTATACATTAAGCAAAACATGAACAAGAATGCAATTAATCAATTTTGAAATACAAATGACAGAGTTAAGCTAAAGTTCAATTAATCAAACTGAAAACACAATGACCACAACTGGGCTAAAATGCAATTATTCAAACTGGAAAGATGGTGAACAGAATTAAACTAAAATGCCATAATCCTAACTTTGAAGTACAATGAACTAAAGTGCTTTTTGATCTCCGGAGTATTAAACCACGGTGCAGCTAATCTATTGCATATTATGGCCTTATCTTGTTTAACATAGTGATGTTTTGGAATAGATTATGAAATCAAGTCTGGCTATACTATCTAATGCAAATTGACATAAAACATACAGTTCGAAATGAAAACACAATTAAACTCCTAAAATACCACAGTTAATTCCCATTCATCATTATAGGTATTTTGGAAGAATTAATAGAACAGGACTAACTGTAATATGTAATGTAAATGAGCATAAAAGCATGAAGTTAAGAAAACTATTGAAATTGAAAACGAAACCATGCTAAGGCTACTTATCTAAATCATATGAACGGAAGCCTCTCGGGCAGTAGGGGCCCTCTACCACCAGATTAGCATGCAGATCCACTTAAGATTTACTCAACTCTTGCAATAAGATGATACTGCTTTCATTAAAGGAGAAAATACTTAAAAACAGAGTATTTTCGGTTCTCTTTGAAATCTAGCACGGAAAAAAACAAAATCTAACTAGCGTTGCTCGGTCTCCTGAGTCATATTTATATCAAGATTACATAATTAATCTGGAGAAAATAAAGGGATAAGTGTCTTTCCCACTTATAATCAAATTGAAACTCTTATTGAAGGCCTCGTTCTTTATGTGGAGTTCGTGTCCTGATAGGAAACTGCTGCTCAGTTTTAATCTCTTCCACGTGCATAACCGCTTGGAGATTCAAACTCAGACTTTGTGGAGAGAAACAAATGATGAGGGAGTGCTGTAGAATTTTCCCATATGCGTTTTTCCTTTAGACGACACCTGTAACCCATTTAAACTCTAAAATAGCTGCGGAACGCGTGATCAGCTACGGAACGCCTGTATTATGTAGCTATTTTGCAGAAAATTATTAAAACAACAAAAATCATGAAAATACAATATGTTAATCAATTGCATGTAACCTTTAAGCAATCATAATCATTCTTCATTGATTTTAGGCTTATGAAGTGATAAAAGAATGATGAAATGAAGTGAAGATTTGTAAAAGAGAAGGAAATTCTAGGGCTCAACATACCCCCACTGCAAGACTATTGCATGTCCTCAAATTTCATCAAAACTTATTTCATGTGCGCTGAAACCTCTGTTAAAACATCCAACCTTATCTTTCTGCTTCTTTTGGCCCTAATCTATTTTCTAATCTCTGTTAAATTTTTTAGAAATTGGTTCTTTATCTTCCTCCTGTAGTGGAGTGTCAAGTTTATTTTCAATAACCATGTCCGTTTTTCTTCTTTTGCTCCATCAAAAGATTTGGCAAAAGATTTTGTAATCTCCTTATGGAAGCCATCAAATTTCTCTATAAAATTTAACCTCCCTACTTGTTGTAGTAGCTCCTTGACTTGTGGATATCCTTCCAAATACTTGACTCCAACTGGTTCTATCTTGACAATTAGCCACATTCCTCCTTTGTGCAGATTATCTTCCTTTCAGAATTACTTTTCTATGCTTGAAGCTAGATTGACTACAGAGTCTAATGCTTTATTTTGAAACTGTATCTCTGTGTCTGAAGATGGATTAGTTGAAGAATGATGCTTCACCCTCAGAATTACCTTTCTGCACTTAGAGATGGATTGGCTGCAAAGTGTAATGGAGGTGAATGGATGCTATAAGGGAAAATGAAGTGGCTATGGATGTGATGGAGAATTTATGATGAACTTGTGGTGAAATAGGTGAATGATACAATCTTAAGGAGATGTGGAATAGTAGGTTGGAAAGTTGGATAAGGGATATGGCCAAGATATGTTAATCAATTCGAATGATAGGTTGTTTTAGGAAACATATGATTATACACATTGTATCTATTTCATGTTTTTGCTATTAAAATAATTTTCATAATTTACCTCAGAATTTTTCACCTTGTTAATTGTTGTGCTTGATGTTGTTCCTTTGGTCCTCTTTTAGCATATTGGTCTTCAAAACAGAATCCTTCAATTTCCTATAATCATCATCTCTTTGTAGGCTGTACAATTGTTTCAGAACTGCTGAATAAGATGTGGCTGCAACATGCAATCTGTAAAAATAAATGAAGTATGACTATGGAAGATGGATGTGAAATGTAATGGAGTGAAATTGGAATAGGACTTGTGAAATGAAATGAAAATGGCATGAGATGGAGTGAGATGGAGTGGAATTGTAGAATGAAATGAATTTTGCAATTTCTCTCAAATGGTACATCAGATTTCCCTGAAATTTTCTGAGGTTGTTACCAATATTATTATGCATCTTCCGATAAAAATATCTGCCATTGGTTACACGGATCTCTCGAAAAATGAGAAATGGCTGTAGGTGAAAGTGGCCAATTTCTTGAAGAATACACACTAAAATTTTCTAAAATTTTCTGTGTTTATTAACCCTACCTCAATGCATTTACCATAAACATTTCAGGACCAACGGATGCACGGTTTGAAAGTTATGATAAAATCAATTTCTGCCCTGTTTCACCCTTCATTTTGCCCAATGTTGCAACAAAAAAATATGCCACGAACTCATTTTAAAGCTGAATTGAGTGATTCAAAAGGGAAACTGTGTATTTTTACCTTTTCTATTGCCACATGCTTCCAGAATTTCATTTTGATGAGAAAAAGGTGCTGCTGTGCAAAAATACTGAAATCTGTCCTAATCTGTCCAAAATGCTGGAAAATGAAAATCTGCCTGAAAAACCCATCTGAAATGCCCTTAAAAATTTCTTTTTCCCAAATTATGTCCGCGTTTTACTCAATTTATCATATTCTGAGAAAACCCAGAAGCTCAGAATTTTTTATTTCTGCTCCAATCTCTTGCAATATTTGCGCCAAAACTTCCTCTGGAAAAAGTTGCAAAAAGACGAAAATAGGCTGCTACAGCAATGGCTGCAGAAAATGCCACTTTCTGCAGCTGTTGTTGAATTGACAAGAATATGAACATGCTGCTACAAGAAACTAATAAAATGTACTGCTGCAAGTTGTTGTTGATTCCATAAAACCATTAGTCTTCATCAAAGCCAACATTCATGGTACAATTCTTACCATGCAAATAAATGTATTGAAGTCGAGCATGGGAAGAAATCATTGGATTACTGATCAATAATGAAAATCGTTAACCAATGCGAGACAAATCACCGATAATGTAAATGAGTGTCAAGGTACCTCAGTGCATCAAGACAGGGATGAATGAATGTGTCGAAGTCGAGTCGCCTGCAAGATTTTACAATCAAGAGACATTGTTGCATTCCCATTGCTATCAATGAGGAGGCTTTCCATTGATGAATGCAAGCTCCAAGGCACTTCAAATAATCTCTAATCTTGATCCCAGATAAAGTGTTGAGGTCGATGGGACAAGATCTGTTGGAAGGTGGACCTTAAGGAATTCCACATCATCCAACTCGAGCATAGAACCAAGAATGATTTGAAGAACCATGAAAGATTGAAACCATCATGAAATTGCAGAACTTATTGTGAAATTTGCTCGCCAGTTGCCTTGTTTTCAAGCAAAGCTCATGTCCAATTGCGCCAGCAAGCTGGTTTTCACAATAGGACTTATTTTTTCTCTACTCTTTTTTTTTTTTTTTTTTATGTCCTACTCTACTTGAAAAAGAAAATCTTGTTCAAGTATATGAAAATACTTCCAATGGAACCATGTCTGTAACAAGATGATAGATAAACTCATATGCAGGTTTGAAAGATATTCTTTGACATGTACCAGTATATGAGATGCCAACTGTCTTGATTTAGATGATGTCAGAAGATATTGAATAATTGAGCATTGGGATCCAATGACTGAATTGAACCAAGATTCAATGTAATCTTGTCTTCCTTGTCTTTCCTCTATCATGAAATGCAAGTCTTCGGAGATGTGATCTTCATTCATAGAATCTAGTGATAGGCATGCATGAGACTTTTCAATCTCTGGTTCCAATATATCCTCTTTATCAATAGACATCCATGATTCTTGGACCCTATCTGAGTCTTCTTCTTCTATTTTTTGTTCTTCAATGACAGCTGGTGAATCATTTTTCAATACCTCAAAATTTTAAGTTGATTGAGGTGTTTTATTGTTGGGGATATGAAATGGTTGTGGAGGTAGTGGAGTGGGGAATCTTTGGGGTGTTTGTGTGGATGGTAATGGAAAAGGTTGAATTGAGGTGAAATGAGGGTGATATTGATGTTGTAGTGGAGGAGAATGGTATGAATAACATTGATGATGGTATTGAGGATAGAGAGGGAAAGATTGAGGATATGGTGGATTTCCTTTATAGGGCCTTTGCCAACTTTGTTGCCAAGATTGGTTTTGAGGTTGGGATTGAGATGGCCAAGGTTTCCAAGTTGGTTTTGAAGTTGGGATTGAGATGCCCAAGGTTTCCAAGGCAAGGGTGTTTTCCAATTACCTTGAGATTGTTGTGCATAACCTTGAAACTGTGCATAAGGATATTGCATCATATTGGGTTGATGAGGATGCCATAGTCCTCTTGGAGCTACATAAGAAAGTTTCTCTTGTGCTTGATTTTGCTCCATTATCCTTTTGGTAAATTTCCTTCAACCCTGGTAATGATGGGCAATCTTCAGTAGTATGTGATCCTGCACAAATTTTACACATTTTAATGTTATCAAGTGGACATTCATGCAAAGTATGTTTCTTTCTACATTTAGGGAAAACTATAAATGAAGAAACTTTTTGCTTTTTTTTCATTCTTAGCATGTTAGTTTTTTCATTTAAATTGCCAAGAATGTTTAGCAAATTGTTAGGTTCAGTTTGACTTACCAATCCTGATGCTGACTTACTTACTTTTGCCATAAATGGATCTTGCGGGGATCTTACACACTTTTCTTTTCCTCTTGATATGTTCTTGCATAGTGCACAAATTTCTTGAAATGGAAATTGATAGACATCTCCTTTTCCCACAAGATTAAGAAGATCAATCCATTCATCCTTTATAGCATTTAGTAGGAGAGTTTTTAATGCATCTGATCCTAAATTATGCAATTTAGATCTTTTGATATTATAAGTAAATCTCTCCACTAAATATTCTAGGCTTTCATCCTCTTTTTGTTTCATCTTAAAGACTTCATTTCTAAGGTCATGGTGCATGCAATAACCTTTATATTTTTCCAAAAATACTCTTTTCATATCATCCCATGTCCTTATAGAATTTGTTCCTAAAGTCATGAACCATCTAAGAGCTCTATCCTTCAATGTTGCTGGAAACAAATTCAATTTTTGCATGTGCAATGAGTAGCCATAAGATCTACAAATTATTTCAAATTCAAAAAGAAAGGTTTCCGGGTCTTCTGATCTCATACCTTTGAAGATATGAAGTATAGATGGATGGATGTTCTTCATTTGAATGTTGATATCAGTTTCTTGAATGGGAAATCCAAAAGGATCTTCCTCATTGTCATCATCTCCATCCATTTCTTCAACCTCCTTTGTCACCTCTTCTTCTACCTGCAAAAATATGAATTCATGATGTGGATGTGTGGCTCTTACTGCACCACATGATATAGTGGGTGTGGTAGGTGTTTGAAGTTTTTGTTCTTTTGTTTTTGTTTTTTTTTTTTTTTTTTTTGAATGTAAGAAATAAGGTTACCTAGTTACACTTCCCCGGCAACGGCGCCAAAATGTTTGTGCTCAACTTAGTGTTCCTAAATTGATAACATAAATTGTCAACCAGGGCTAGTAAACTGTTGAAGTGAAGTGCACCATATGTGCCTAAGTAATCTCTTCCTACTTCGTTGTTTTTAGTGTTTTTATGATGTTTTTGGTTTTATGATTTTGTGTTAAGAAGAGAAAGAACTAAATATTGGTGAAAAGCAGTTGTTGGTCACACTACAAACAGTCCTAAATCATGTGTGGTATGAAAAACTAGACAGTAACTCATAACACAAATTTAGTCCAATTATTTTGTTAGATATATGTTGGAATACTTCAAGAAAAGGATAGATTTAGTGCAGTGAGGTCTTCCTAAACAACAATTTACCATATCACAAAGCAGATCTTATCCATGACTAGAGATTTGTTTGAATATATTTGGAGAAGATAGTTCTGCAACACAGTGAATAATTCTACTCTAAATTAATCAAGAGTACTGAAACTAATCTACTCTGCAACCTAAATTGTCATTACTAAACCTTATTCGGAAGTTAAAGTCTTTTGGAATAAGTTTGAGGAAAAGGCTAGTTGCACAATTATGAGAATTTGTAGAATATTAAAGGCCGTGAAATGATATTACCAATTCCTTTCTGCATGGTGATATGTCGGAAAAGTTTAATAACAGGAATAGTCTTTGTAAATAATGAAGGCCTTAGTCTAGTAAAATAGAACTATTATACAACTAACTAATGAGACTTGACTATACATTAAGCAAAACATGAACAAGAATGCAATTAATCAATTTTGAAATACAAATGACAGAGTTAAGCTAAAGTTAAATTAATCAAACTGAAAACACAGTGACCACAACTAGGCTAAAATTAAATTATTCAAACTGGAAAGATGGTGAACATAATTAAACTAAAATGCCATAATCCTAACTTTGAAGTACAATGAGCTAAAGCGCTTTTTGATCTCCGGAGTATTAAACCACAGTGCAACTAATCTATTGCATATTACGGCCTTATCTTGTTTAACATAGTGATGTTTTGGAATAGCTTATGAAAACAATTTTGCTTGTACTATCTAATGCAAATTGACATAAAAAATACAGTTCGAAATGAAAACATAATTAAACTCCTAAAATACCACAGTTAATTCCCATTCATCATTAGAGGTATTTTGGAATAATTAATAGAACATGACTAACTGTAATATGTAATGTAAATGAGCATAAAAGCATGAAGTTAAGAAAACTATTGAAATTGAAAACGAAACGAAGCTAAGGCTACTTATCTAAATCATATGAACGGAAGCCTCTTGGGTAGTAGGGGCCCTCTACCGCCGGATTAGCACGCAGATCCACTTAATATTTACTCAACTCTTGCAATAAGATGATACTGCTTTCATTAAAGGAGAAAATACTTAAAAACATAGTATTTTCGGTTCTCTTTGAAATCTAGCACGGAAAAACACAAAATCTAACCAGCGTTGCTCGGTCTCCTGAGTCATATTTATATCAATATTACATAACTAATCTAGAGAAAATAAATGGATAAGTGTATTTCCCACTTCTAATCAAATTGAAACTCTTATTGAAGGCCTCGTTCTTTCTGTGGAGTCTGTGTCCTGATAGGAAACTATTGCTCATTTTTAATCTCTTCCACGTGCATAACCGCTTGGAGATTCGAACTCAGACTTCGTGGAGAGCAACAAATGATGAGGGAGTGTTGTAGAATTTTCCCATATGTTTTTTTCCTTCAAACGACACCTGTAACCCATTTAAACTCTAAAATAGCTGTGGAATGCGTGATCAGCTACGGAATGCCTGTATTCTGTAGCTATTTTGGAGAAAATTATTAAAACAGCAAAAAACATGAAAATACGATATGTTAATCAATTGCATGTAACCTTTAAGCAATCCTAATCATTCTTCATTGATTTTAGGCTTATGAAGTGATAAAAGAATGATGAAATGGAGTGAAGGTTTGTAAAAGAGAAGGCAATTCTAGGGCTCAACAACACCTTCAACAAAATAGAGAGGAAGTTTACAACAGAGCACTACACAAGCAAGAAAACATCAAGAAGCTATTTGATAAAAGGAAAAAGGCCAGTGATTTCAGCATTGGTGACAAAGTTTTGAAGTGGGATTCCAGGAGAGAAGATAAGGGAAAACATTGAAAATTTTATAACTTATGGCTAGGCCCTTATCTGATTCATTCTACTGCTGGTAACAATGCTTATTTATTGCAGGAATTGAATGGAATTGAACTCTTTGGAGGTCCTGTCAATGGAAGGATGCTCAAGCATTACTTCTATCAAGAGTCATGAGTTTCAAAGATTTTTTACTTTCCATTGTAAATTATCATTGTCTGAACATTGCATTCAAATTTCTAAATATGAAAAGTAAAAAAATAATAGAAAAGAGAAAAGAGGGAAGAATGAAAACAAGAAAGGTATAACCCCATACCAAAAAAGAGAAATAAAATTTGAAAGTGTGCAAGCTTAAATTCCACTACCACAAGAAACACTTTCTATCCAATCATACGGTCAAATCATGATTGGATAAGTTTAAATTTACTGTTGATAGGTTAGTGAATTAGATTAGCCAAACAACACAATCTTGGCTTATTAGTAAAGTAGATTAGGATATAAAAATAAAGGTTCAAACAAGCTCAAATATTGAACCTATGAGATTGATGAAGACCTGGTTCTAAAAAGCTCAAAACTTGAACCAAAAAAGAAAGAGAAGATAGCTAAAAAAAAATCAAAACCAGAGCTAAAAAATAATGAAGGATGTTGTTGATTTTCAGATCTTAAGCCTTCACAATTTTGTTTTATTTTTCTGCAAATAAAATCCATGTGCATCTTATTTTTATGCCATAGACATTTCAGCAAGCGAGACTGCTAAATCCTGGCTTGCCAGCCTTTAAATTTTCTATTTTAGACAGTCTAATCCTAACAGATAGTAGTTAGGTAGAGAATTTATGAACTCAACTGTTTAAACTGAGTTCATGGAGAAATAAGAGTATAAATAGATTAGTTTCCTATTTTCAAAAGAATAAAATGTTTATGAAAAGAGTTTTCCAATCCAAATGCACTCTGAAGAAGAAAAAATGTTAGAATCATAGAAGTGGGTAGGTAGAGATGTTGTTTTGATAGAATTCCATTGTTTTAGATTGTGGAAAATATTATCAACTCATAAAAAGGTCAGCCAAAGGAAATAAAAGTTGTTTCCAATGGATAAGGCATTGATCAGCTTCCAGAGAAAATTTTCTGAAGTTCTGGACACTTAAAGAACCAGGTGTCCTCCCCAAGTGGAGCCACTATCAGCCACCTATAAAAATTTATCATACTAAATGGTGGCTAAATCTTTTTAGCCCTTCAAGAAGAAATTTCATGTCCAAATTGTGAGTTCTTGAAATCTTATGATGATAATTACCCTTTGAGTTAATCTTTACTGCTGTTTCACTAGTCCTAAAGTACCTACTGTTTACCAAAGAAAACTGCTAATGAGCCTCCATTCTCATCATTCACCTCTCCATCTCATTTTCACAAATCATCTCCATTTCCACCCCTATTTTCCTTTACAAATTTACCCTTTCATCCTTTCATATTAACATCCAAACCATTAAAACTCGCTTTTAAACCTTATATCATCCTTTTATTTGGTTTAAAAATCATTTTTCTAGCCTACCGAAACCCTCATTTGGCCTTAAAAACCCTTTATTTTGGTCTAAAAATAGTCTTTTGCACTCCTAAGGATTTAAAGCCCCTTTCAGCCTTAAGACCCAGCCCCTTTTCCTTATGTGACCCGGACCCGTGACCGAGCGCTAAGCCTCATCGCTCCATCGCAATCGGCAATAGAAAATTCCCTTTATCCTTTCCCCTTTCCTCCTTCGATGCCGATCCCCCGATTTAATCTCAGCCGTCGAATCCACAAGAACTGACGGCTAAGATCTCATCACGCTCTGCCCATAGCCCTCCATCATCACACCCGCCAATTTAATCCTGACCTTTGATCTCTCATATCGATCCTATGGCTAGCGCTTAATCGCACATCGAAAACTCAAACACCCCAGTGCTTTGGCCTCCTTTCTTATCTTCGATGTAATGTAATCCCAGCTGTTCATTCCACCAGATCTGACGGTTCACACTTTGTCGCATCGCAAAAAACCTTTTCCTCTGTTTATTTTTCCATTTCCAACTTTATATTTTTAAACACATCTGAACCATTGATCACTATAGATGAAATTCCATTGGGCTCCCGTCCTTCCGCCCACTTCACCTACCTTCCATTTTCCCCTTTCAAATATATCCGCTCCTTCTTTTAATCTCGACCGTCCATCAGAAAGATCTGACGATCGGAATTAAACCCGATAACCCAGTTCTGCCAGGGCCTACCACCCTCCATATACAAAGGCCCGCCCAATCTAATTATGACACCTGGCCTCCACTCCAACGACTCATCGCGCAACTTTCTTATCATGCTCATTCCGCACCGTTGGATCTGGAGCCTCCAATCCAACGGTTGACGATGCGTATCGCAAGCTTTTTGTGCCTAAATTTTAACGCTAATTTTTTTTTTGAAATAGGTGGTTTTCATTTTCCACATGTCAACTGATGTATCGTATCACGTTCCAAATGCTAATACCACCTACCCCCTCAAACGATGCACGAAAACCATTAATGGTTTTCCCAAAACCACTTATTCTCAATTCGTGCCCAAAATCAAATTTAAACCTCTGTTTCGTTTTCAGCCACAGTTTTTATCCTTACACTGCTGCATCCATTCATCCTCATAGCTCCAGACCACCTCCATACACCCTGCAATGCAGTTAAACCATCTCCGCAGGTTTTCTTAATAAGTTGTTGTGTTTTGCAGGGTTCTAATGGTGGTTAATCCGTGTATTTCCACAATCACAGACAGGTGACCAGTTCAATCCAGAAATGATGATTCTGTGACTCATATCAACTAGTAAAAGGAATCAGCAGGGTTTCCAAATTCATGTTATCAGTGGATCACCACCCCTGATCTTAGATAAAACCTTCCAACTAACGGAAATCCACCTGTGCCAGTGAAACAAAGCAGTAAATTGTATTGGGGAATGAAGACTCGAAGATAAAGATCAAGGCTTGATTAAGCCTAAACACAGATCAGAGGATAAATCATCGTGTTTATAAAAACAAAAATTTATATCAGTCGAAGGAAGCCTCCACTGCCACATCAGACTGGATTGAAAATCAATATACAAGCTAATTCTTGGGATCCTGGTCTATATCATTGGAGAAGTACCTCTTACTGTTATTTTTTTCCTTTCATGTATGCCATTTTTTTCACTTTTCTCTGATAAAGAGTAGCAAGCATAGAGCTAGGATTTACTATTAGAAGTACTCTACTCTCACTGATAAGCTTTATCTTTATGTTTTCCTCCAATTGTGTATTTAAGAATGACTTAAGTTAAGTGTAAACATTATCAAGGAATGTTGGTTGGTCCATGTCTTGATGTGCAAAACTTGAAAGGAATTTCTTGAATGATATTCTCATTACATGCTAAGTAGAGTTAAACTAGAAAGGTTTATGGTTTTCCTTGTCTTCCAAATCTTTCTCCAAAGTTGTTTGAAATTTTCCCTAAGAGTATGCTAAAGCAGACCATGATTGTAATACATCTGACATGATCTAAGGCTACACTTTGTTTTCTTATCTGTTTTCATCCATTCTGAAAGTAGTCTAGTGAGATTACTGGATTGTTTTCTGATAAGTTAGCTTTAATACAAGCTTCTCCAATGAAGTTTAGGGTTAGCCCTGTCCTTTGGTTGGTTTCAAACAGTTGCTTAAAAAGGCTTTTCTTTTATAGAAAGTTGATAAATCCTTCTTGAAATTATTGAATTCTTCCACTTTATCAACACTTTTAATGTTCCACTCCATCATTTAATCTAAAGGATCTTTTGATATAGATGACTTGGCCCTTGGACCACTCTTGAAAGTGTTGTACAATTAAAACCCTTTTGTGACTCCATTTCCCAATTGTTTAAATATGCTTCATGCTAATCCTATCTACTGAACACTTCTCAATACACTTGCATCTTCACCTTTTGAACTCTTTCATTTTTTGATATTCCATCCAATTAAATATCATACCTAACCAACCAAACAAAAAAAACCCTTGTTCTTAATAACTAGCCTAATATCATACTAAAACCTTAAAAGATAAATCATTTTTTGCACTTATAGAGAGATCCCTCTCTAGATTCAAGAGGGCTAGATCCTAGAATCCAAAATTGGTTCACATGTAGGCTCTATAGAATTTTTATTTTCCATTCTTGCAAACTATAGAGGCTTAACAACTAGGTTGAATTATACTAGCCTCTAACATTTCTGCAATCATACGTTCAATTTCGCTCTTTTTGACATAAGGATATCTGTAAGGCTTGATGTTTGGAAGGACACTTCCTGGAATCAAATGAATAGCATGATAATTCTCATGAATAGGTGGGAGTCCTTTGGGAGTTTCAAACACCTTGGAATGATTGTCCAAGAATTTTTGGAGATCTGGAGAAATAATTTATTTTGATGTTGGAACTCCTAGTGAGCATAATTGTGCAATTACGCCTTGTTTTTCTTTCTTGAAAAGATTTGTCATGACATTAGAGCTTATTATCTTTCTCAGCTTCCCTGCTATACCACGTAATTCGACTTCCTTTCCTTCCAAAAAAATTTCAATAAAAGTTCTTGAAAATTAAAATATATCGTCCCCAAAGATTGTAACCATTGTATTTCTAGTACAACTTCAGCACCTCCCATTGGAATACAAAGCATTGGACTATTGAATACGTATTACCCCATGGTTATATTGATATTATGGCATTTTCCAGAGCAATTTATAGTTCCTCCATTTAAAACCATCACTTGAAATTTTGGTGTTGGGTATAGGAAACAATTCAATTCCTTGGCTACCTTACAATGAATAAAATTATGGGTACTACCTGAATAAATCAACACTATTACCTTTTTCTTCTTGATATGCCCTTCTATCTTGAGAGTTTGAGGAGTGGTAATTCCTTCCAATGCATTACATGATATGGTCAGACTCATTTCTTCTTATTCTAGGGTTGGTTCTTGATGTGTATCCTCTTCTTTTAAATTTTTTTGTTTGTTTTCTTCCTCCTCTTCACAATATATGTAAAATAATTTCTTCTCAGCACACTTATGACCTTTAGTGTATTTGCTATCACAGCTATAGAAAAGCCCTTTTTCTCTTTTTTCTTCCAATTGTTGTGGTGTCAACCTTGTAGGTTGTGGAAGTATAGGAGTAGGAACACTTCCATCTTTATAGATGTGAGTGGTAGGCTTCCTTGTTGCCATAATTTTACATTCAATTTTTCTTTCCAACCTAAATTCCTTCTCCAATGAATCGGGTTTCCAAAATGAACCCCATGTTGGATGTTATCCTTTAAAGTCCCTATGAAGAAATAAGTCCTGTGTTCCTCTAGAATATCAGTTACCCTTATATTCAATTTTTGGAAGTCCTCAATGTGGTCCACCACTAAACCCTTTTGTTTTAGATTTATCAATTGGCTAAAGAATATGTTTCTCTTTGTATCCTCATAATGCGCTATCATTTCCTCCATAAAAAATTGACCAAGTGACAATTTTTTTACGGGAGAAAAGCCATCGATACCATACAAATGTATTTTTTTCTAAATGTAAAGTTGTAATGCATACCTTTTGTGTGTTTTACACATTATTGAGATCAAAATATTGCTCCATCTGTAGTATCAATGTTATGGGATCCTTGCCATCAAACTTCCTCATATCCATATTTGGAATATGGTGGTTCTTCCATCCAAAATTAGAGTTTATGAAATAACAATTAACATTTATTTTGTTCTCATCATGAGTTTCCTCTACTATCTTTTTGCCATTAGGAAACATTTCTTGTATCAACTTTGTCAAACCTTCCATGTCCGCTTTCAGATCATTCTTCATGTTTTCCTTGTTGTCTTTCATTTTTTCATCGATCTTAGATTCCATGTCATCCATATTAACTTCCATGCCATCCATCTTAGCTTCCATGCCTTTCTTCAAACCATCCATATTAGCTTCCATTATTTTCTTCAAAACTTCCATTTCATTTTTTGTTGATCTTTCCAAGAGCGAAATTTGGTGCACTTGCTCTTGTAATTTTGACATGTCATGTTGCAATTATTTGTCTTCATGGGTCATATTAGAGCCTTCTGAAGGATTAATTGGTGTTGAATTCTTTTTAGGGGGCATTTTAGAAGCCAATACTAATATCTATTCTACAATATTCCCTTGGAATCAATTCAAACTGATTTTTCAAACAAGACTTATGCAACTCAAAAAAAATACACACATTTTTCTTGCTTTTGAGGAGCTCGATATTGAAACTGAATTATCTTTGTCATTTCAAATCTTCAATATCTGAAATTCAGTCCTGCAGTAGCCCTCTGAATCTTCTTTCCAATGCCACAGGTCTGACCTGATTTTGATTCTTCAGTACAAAGTTATGCCCAATATCCCACAATGACCTAATTAGGGGCTGGTTCAGTAGAGAAAACTTTTACAGTGTTCCATGTGTCACTGTTTCATATTCTCACTCTTAAATTGCTACAAAAGAAACTACAATCCGTGTAATTGTGGCCACTTTTTATAGAATTCCAATCCGATGCTCAAAGAGAGAGATTTATGATGATTTTTTCATGGCTACCTCTTTGAGATGAAATTCGAGAGCTTGAAAAAACCCTAACCTCCACATATCCTATCTCCAAAAATATTGCGAACCAAGATCTGAAACTCTTACGGGAATTTCCTCCTAATTTCAGCTTCACTCTGTACAAATTTTAGCTTCTTAACCTTCGTAGAAATGAAGTTATAGTGAAAATTCCACGATGACCTGTTTTAGGTGAAATTCAGGAGCCTAAAAAAGCCTAACTTCCACAGATCATATCACCAAAAATATTGTGAACCAAGATCTGAAATTTTTACACCGCGTTCCTCTGGATTGCAAATTCTCTCTATAAAAATTTCAGCTTATGAACCTTCTTAGAAATGTTATAGCGAAAATTCCACAATGACTTGTTTGGAGCAATGAAGCCCTAGAATCCAAAGGCTCTGACACCAAATGTTATGAAACCAACTCCAAAAATAGAAGAAAAGAGAGATAAACACCTTAGAAATCAGCCACTTCAAGGGGGAAACCTCCAATACATTACATAAATGAAAAATTCTTGGATGATACAAATGACCAAAACCTCCTTTTATATATAGGATTCCATGGAGTCACAATATAATCCTAGCCGACCTAACAATAATAATGTAAGGGAACAATAATAACAATATTGGGGTTTTAGGGGTATAACAATAACAACGAGGGGGTTACAATAACAACAATAAGGGACTACACTAGTAATATAGGGACCTAACAGAAAACCCCATCATTGCAAGGAAACTAAAACCTTGTGCATTGTGTGATATTGTAGGCCATCCTACCAATATCTATGTGGATTTAGATGAATTGAAACCTCTCCTAAGCTCCGAAAGAAATTTTGCGGCCTTGAATTCATGTAAAAAGGAACCAGCCACAAAAAACCAAGGCAAAGCATTACATACCAACCATGCATGCACTATATGCAAAAATTATAGGCATTACTCCCATCATTGCCTAGAAATGTCAGGATACAAGGATGCCTTATATGCCCTAGAATAATCATATTAGGAGGATCCCCCCATGCAGATAAATGGGGAAGAACCTCAAGTCATACTATACCTCTAGGAGGCAGGGCAGTGACCTGAGAGAATCTCGTTTGTCCCTCCTCCTCTTGTTCAACACTGTGCACTCAATTATGAACACGATCACTTCATCGCCGACTATGCAGCCCCGGAGCTGTTTCAAAGATGATATCCTGTTAACCCAATATACCATGTCAACCTACAAGAAATATAGCATTTATGTCGGATATGTTATGGTGATTACCCATTACACCGTTTCCATTATATCTCTCTCTTTCGTTCAGCATTAACCAGTTTACGCACAGCCATGATACGCCTCTCCCTAGGAGATGGATTTGATACAGAATCCATGGAAAGCTCGACAACACAAGAGGAGGTTAAAAGCAAATCCATTCTCTTTCTATCAACGGAAAAGTGGTCGGTTGGGGGGCACATAGTCACCCCCAATCGCCCTCCATGGAGAATACCAACCTGTGCATTATGCAACACACGTAACCATTTGGTTGCCAAATTCCCATACCTATAATCGCTATGAAAATGATATCCCATCACCTCACCAGACCTGAGGGAAGGGAATACCCAAGAAATACATGCTTGTCTAATATGTCAAGGCAACCATCATGCTCAAAAATATACTTACATCCCTCGAGTGTGCCTGCTAATCGACATCATATGTTCATTAGAAATGTAGTGATGAGATATAATCAGTCTAGAGCTTAGAGAACCTAATGTAAGGAAGACATCCCCTAGGAAGCCTACCCCATATCAATACCAAAGCATTGGGCGAGTCAAAACGATGCACCAGCCTAACAGGACCCATGTCCAGTCTAGGGTGGCGTGCGGTTTGTGCGATATAATCGACCACTAGGTCAATCCGTGTAAGGAACTGAAGCACCTCACAAACAAATTTTGCATGGTATCCCCTATCCCACATAAACATCTCTCTAATCAAGAGAATACCACACACTGCTATTTCAGGATCTGCTCACATTTTCACCATACAATGAATTGTGAGTACCCCTGTTACACATTATTTTGTCACCATGACATTTTGATGTCTATATGGGTTCATAAATACCTATATAATACTCCCTTAGAAGTCCACAACCCTAAAGTTCCTAAACCAAGTCTTGAATTTGGAGAAAAGCTTGTAAAAATGATAAAAATGCTTGTGCCACACTTTTCCTTAGTCTTACCTACGGCACCACACTCTTTTTCTCTAGAAATTGCGGAGCTAACCACACGTTTTATTCATTAAAACTGCAGACCCTTGTAAAAGGTAAAATGAAGGAAAAAGTAAATTCTAGAAGCCTAACTGGTCGAATATTCTCCCAGCTAGAAGCTTCTAGAATGCGTATCCAATCGAAGCTTCACTCCCTCCATTATCATGAACATTCATCCCTTCATTAAAGGAGCCTATTCCTTTGATTTTGGAACTTAATCCCTTGATAAGGGGACTCTATCCCTTCCATTTTGGAGCTGTGACCACTTTCCTTCTCCTATAAATTGAAGCTTTGGTTTAGTCTCAAGGGTACATGCTCACATATGTAAAACTTTTTCGTGTATTTTGTATACACTTAGTACTTTCTTTGTACTTGGTAACTACAATAGAGAAGGGAATTGTTGAAGAAACATACTCTTTGCTAACTGCGGGAACGATTACATACTCGTTGTTAGGCTGGTTTGAAGAGTGGAAGGGCTTGTCAGACTTTAAGGAAACACTTATTCCGGACCCCTGGAAGGACTTGTATGACATCAATGTAGGTTTTAACCCTAAAAAGAAATTATCTACACATGAATCTTATAACAGAAAATAAACAATAGCGAGAGCATAACACATAAAATAGATAAACACAAAGATTTTCCCCTGGATCCCAAATCGGGATGACCAGCTTGATTTTTCATTATATTCCTTTTAGTGTTACAACACATATATATACATGTCGAAGAATACATAAACCCCAATCCATTAACCCTGGATTAGAAATTAACCATAGTTCCCTTGACCGGATCTACAAAATACCAGGGGTCGAAAACCATCGTACCCTAAAAAAACCATGTGCAAACTCATGCACAAAACATGGGTGGGTCCGCCTATGAGTGGGACCGCACACCAAATTTTTTTTCGCCGGGGCGCTGCCCCGAACCCTGACAGGGGTTGCTGCCGCCCCCCCTGTGACCCCCCTGCTGTGCTCGGCGCAACATACGGCACGTGGGGCTAGTCGTGGAAAGAATATAACACATACACAACATTCTCCCACTTGTTGTTTTCTTTCCACAGGGGGCCACAAGAGAGCTTAGTCATTTGGCCAATTATTCAACACCCATTGTTTCTATACACCAAGAGAAATTCTGAGTGCTTACAGACTTCGTCAATGCATCTGCAACATTCTTCAAAGTGTCCACCTTTACCAGCAACACCCTTTTAGCCTCAACCATATCTCTAACAAAGTGATATTGAACATCAATGTGCTTTGTCTTTGAATGGTAAGCAGGGTTCTTAGCCAAGAAAATTGCACTTTGTCTATCACAGTCTATCCTTATAGCTTGCTGTACCAACCCCATACTTGAACACAATCTCTGCAACCAAACTGCTTCCTTGCTTGCATGAGTGGCTGCTATGTATTCTGCCTCTGTAGTTGAAAGAGCCACTACAGACTGTCTTTTACTCATCCAACTGACTGCGCCTCCAAATAGGCTAAACACATATCCACTTGTAGATCTTCTTTGGTCCAGATCTCCAGCCCAGTCTGCATCAACAAAACCACGAATGTCCAACATTCTTTCCAATCCTGGTCTTCCCTGGTAGCACAAGCCATAATCACTAGTGCCATGTAAATATCTGAAAACCCGCTTCACTGTCGTCCAATGCTCCTTCCCTGGGTTTGAAATAAACCTTCTCAATACTCCTATCAGATAAAGTTGTCTCGGGTCTAGTACGTAATTATCAGACATATCAAAGTTACGATCGTACTTGCATATGGAACATGGGACATATCCCTCCTTTCTTCGTGTCTTTGTATTGCTATTCGGGCAGATAGTTTTGCACCTATAGAATAGGGAACAATTCACCGGTTTACTATACCGCATATTGAACCTACAGAATATAGTTTAAATATCACTTCCTCTGGTTTAACCAGAGCTTCCTCTTTGCCCGATCTCTCTTAATTTCCATGCCCAAAATATAGTTTGTAGCACCAAGATCCTTCATGTCTAATTTGGAGAACAGTTGGGTCTTCAAATCTTGGATAATTTATTTGTCATTTCCAATCAACAACATATCATCCACATACAAGACCAAATAAATAACACGGTCACCAATTAATTTAAAATAAACACAGTGATCCTCCTTGCTTTTAGTGAAGCCAAGTCCCCGTATATATGTATCAAATTTCTGATACCACATCCTTGGTGACTGTTTTAACCCATACAGAGACTTCTTCAACCTGCACACCAGTTCTTTATTACCCTTCACCATAAAGCCTTCAGGTTGCTTCATGTAGATCTCCTCTTGTAGATCCCCATGAAGAAATTTTGTCTTCACATCCAGCTGTTCTATCTCAAAATCAAATGTAGCAGCAACAGATAAAATTAATCTAATAGAAGTAACTTTGGCAATAGGAGAAAAAATATCACCAAAATCAATTCCCGGCACCTGGGAATAACCTTTGGCTACCAACCGAGCTTTGTATTTCTCCACCTTGCCTTATACATTCATCTTCTTCTTAAAGAACCATTTTCTCCCAATGGGCTTCCTTCCAGCTGGCAACTCCACCAGATCTGATGCCTCATTTTTGTGCAAGGATGCCATTTTATCAACCATGGCCTCCTTCCAGAGTTTTCCATCCTCAGAATCTACTGCCTCCCTAACAGTTCTGGGATCATCATCAGTTATAGTTAAGGCAAAACCTGAACAGAAAGCAGATGGACTATACCTTTATGGTTTCCTTCTTTCCCGAACTGATCTTCTCACAACTGACGTTTGTGGCTCTTCCTCTTCTGAATCTTGTTCTGTTGTAGAGACTGATTCTTTCTCCTTTAGCTCAAACTCTATATTCTCAAGTTCCTTTGGTAGGAATTCATGTTTAACAACATCTTTCACCTCTCTAAACACCACATCTCGGATGTACAAAACCTTCATTGTTTCTGATTCCAAAGTCAGGAACTTTAAACCATCCTTATACCCAATAAAGATGCACCTTCAGATTTATTATCCAACTTGGTCCTTTTCTCCTTTGGAACATGTACATATGCATCACATCGAAATACCCTAGATGTGAAAGAGAGGAAGCTTACCAAATTATTACCTCATGTGGAGTCTTATCCTCCAACACTCGATGAAGGTGATCTCGTTAATCCGTATAAAGATGCGCCTCCACCGTCGCCTGCACTCATCTCAACCCGATACCACTGAGCATGCTTCTTGCCTTTTCCATCAGTGTTCTATTCATTCTTTCTGCAACTCCATTTTGCTGAGGTATGTATGGAATAATCTTCTGTCGTTCTATACCACACTTCTTACAGAACTCTTCAAATTCCTTCTTGCAAAACTCCCCACCATTATCTGTCCTCAGCACCTTTATCTTCTTCTCTGTCTGGTTTTCCACCAGAGCCTTACATTCTTTAAATCTGTCAAAGAATTCAGATTTCTTCCTCATGAAATATATCCATGTATTCCTTGAGAAGTCATATATGAATGAAACATAGTACACATACTTACCCAGTGATGGAACCGAAACAGGTCCAAACACGTCACTGTGCACAAGCTCTAATATCTTGTTCGCCCTCTTAGCACTAGAAGGAAAAATCACCCGATTCTGCTTTCCATATACACAATGTTCATAGAAATTGAAATACATCAAGCTATTAGACATACCTTCTACCATACCATTTCCATGCAGTATCCGAAGGCCCTTCTCTCCAATATGTCCAAGCCTTTGATGCCATAGCATGGTCTTTTCTTCAGAGATAGCTAGCTTTCCACTCCACTTTCAAGAACCACAGAATCGTTACACCCATAAATAATAGTGCTACCTTGTAGCTTGGTATAGAGTTCCAGTTTTAACTCCCTATTAATACCAAGGTTCTTAACCATGTCTTGCTAGTATCTTTCTCGAACATTTCTTTTACACCTGCATCATCCATATTGCATACAAAAATCAGGTTTCTGGCCAATTCAAGAATATCCAGAATAGCAAGGAGTGTTCTAATCCTTCCACCTTATAAAATTTCGGGGCTCGACCTTTCCACGTTCGACGATTCCCGCCTTCTCATCATCCTCTAGGCACATCACCGTCATACTTATCATACTCGCAGAACCACTCCCTATGGGGAGTGAAGTGAAAGGATGCACCTGAGTCAATCAACCACGACTCATGATCTACATGTGTATTTGAAGAAGAAGCCAAATACACATCCCCACCTTCATCCGAGGTGGTTTTTTCCTCTGCAGAAGGAGCATCATCAGATCCCTTTCCTTTCTCAGGAGCTTTAGATCTGCATTCCTTTTTGTAGTGCCCTTCCTTTCCGCATTTCAAGCACACCTTTACAAACTTTCCAGGAGATTTAGATCTCCCTCTAGATTTAGATCTCCCACTCGAAACCTTATTCTTGTTTCTGTTTTGGGACCTTCCTCGTACAGATAAGGCATCTCCATTTTGACCCTCCATATTTCTCCGTCTCATTTCCTTCGACAGCAAGGCTGAGACAATGTCATCAAAATTCAAGGTAGTTGTATTCCTACCTATTGCAATAACCAAATTGTCCCATGAGTCTGGTAGAGAAAACAACAAACTGATGCACTTATCTTCGTCTGGGATTTTAATATCAACAGATGACAGCTGACTTACCACAGTATTGAAGGCGTTCAGATGCTGTGTCACTGAGTCTCCATCCTTCATCCTCAGGTTATACAGCTTTTTTCGCAAGAACAAATTATTCACCAGAGACTTAGATTGGTACAAAGTCCCAAGTTTTTCCCAAAAATTCTTCACCGTAGCTTCCCCGGATACATTCAAAAATACTGAATCTGAGACACACAACCATATTGTGATCTTAGCCTTCCGATCCATTTTATTCTAGTCTTCATCTGACATTGCCGTTGGTTTAGTACCTAGATCTACCACGATCCACTAATCTTTATCCACCAACAGATCCTCCATCTTGAGCTTCCATAACTCAAAGCTTTGACCATTAAATTTCTCGATCTCTATCTTTCCGCTACTCACCATCTTCTTTCACTGCAAGAATCGATCCCGTAGATCTCCCACTGAACAAGGTCTACCTCAGGCCCGAGAAAGAAACCCTCAGCAGCAAAGGCATCCCCTTGAAGTCAAAACAAATCTGATACCAAATGTAGGTTTTAACTCTGAACAGAAATTATCTACACAAAAATCTTATAACAGAAAATAAACAATAGCGAGAGCATAACACATAAAACAGATAAACACAGAGATTTTCCCCTGGATCCCAAATCGGGACGACCAGCTTGATTTTTCATTATATTCCTTTTAGTGTTACAACACATATATATACATTCCAAAGCATACATAAACCCCAATCCATTAACCCTAGATTAGGAATTAACCATAGTTCCCTTGACTGGATCTACAAAATACCAGGGGTCAAAAACCATCGTACCCAAAAAAAACCATGTGCAAACTCATGCACAAAACATGGGTGGGTCCGCCTATGAGTGGGACCACACACCAAAATTTTTTTTGTCGGGGCGCTACCCCAGACCCTGATAGGGGGGGCTGCTGCCCCCCTTGTGACCCCCCTGTTGCGCCCGACGCAATGTACAGCACGTAGGGCTAGTCGTGGAAAGAATATAACACATACCAAAAAATCAACGCGAATGCAGTTGTAAGATTCCTTATTTTATTTAAAGATAATATAATTGGATCCTGTTTCCTCAATAAGTTTTTAATATGTTTAATTGAATGACTTATTTCTTAAATTCCTTGATCATTAAGATAGATTTGTGATTTTTGAATTACTATATGTTGCAGGTGCTGCTAATCTTCTTCTATGTCTTTGTTTGTAGATCTTAAGAGGTGAATTTTGGGAGCGACGGGAAAGAAGAAATCAACCAGAATTGGACCATAGGTAGGTCCTTTCTTCATCATAGAAAATTCTTAATCATATGTAATCTAGAGAAAATAGTTTACGAGTTGTCCTGTTTGTTTCTAGCTATCCTTGTGATACTTTGGAGATATTTCTTGTCCACAAGAAAGATTCATCTGCCTAAAAAAATGGCGACTCTACTGGGGATGAGATCGTTGATAGATCTTTTGATGCTCTAAAACACGCGTTGACCCACGCACCATTATTGCATCCACCCAATTACAACCTAGATTAATTTTTATACTTAGCAGCCTCTAATTACACGATTTGAATGGTATTAGTTCAAGAATATGAATTTAACAAAGAAAATGTGATTTACTATCTCAGTTGCAATTTAAATCCGACTAAAATCAAATACTCACATGTGGAAAAATTAGCCTTGGCAGTTGTTCAAGCTATCCAATGATTTCGTCATTACATCTTTCTACGAAAAACAACAGTGATCTCTGATTGCAACCCTATGATGTATATTTTAACCAAATAATTGCTAGGGCTAAAATATTCTAAATGGATCATAATCCTTCAAGAGTTTTATTTAGAATTTGAAAAATCTAAGTCAAAGAAATCACTAGTGTTCGCCGAACTGATGTGTGGTAGAACATCTGATCGCTGATGAATCTTTCTTTCTTATCAGTACACTTGATCCATGGTATGGAGATATCATAATTTATCTCCAAACCCAAACTTTTTGACATGAACTCTCACGTTCACAACAAGGAAAGATCCGTTACCACTCTCAGCAATACCACATTGTTGGAGACACGCTTTATCGTCGTGGTGTGGATTCTGTATTTCGACAGTGTTTAACACATGAAGAGGCTGAAAAAGTTCTTAGATGAATGTCACTCTAGAGAATGTGGCGGTCATATGTCTGGGTATGCCACAACTCAAAATATATTGCACGCTGGTTATTTTTGGCCTTCATTATTTAAGGATTTCATTCTAGCTGTCTGAAATTGCCACAATTGTCAAATTTTTTATCGTAAGATGCATGCACCACCAGCTCCTCTTCACATAATCATTGTTGTTAGTCATTTTGAAAAATGGGGCATTGAATTCATTACATGTAACCCTCACTCAGTTGGGGGGCATGGGTATATTACTCTTGCAGTGGATTATTTTACCAAATGGGCCAAGGTGATGCCTACATTTGCGGCAGATGGAAAAAATGTAGCTAATTTTGTATTCAATCACATGATTGATCGATTTGGTGTACCCCAAGCTATCATTACTAATCATGGGATCCATTTTCAAAACATTATGATGACCTAAATTTCCGACTACCTTGGCCTGTGCCATCACAGTTTTACACCATATTACCCGCAGGCCAATGGTCAAGTTGAAGTTGTAAATAAAGTCTTAACTACTATGATTAAAAGAATTATCGGCATTCATAAATTGAATTGGAATACTATTATTTTCTCAGATCTTTGAGCATATCTAACCTTATCAAAAATTGCAACAGGTTTCACTCCTTTTCAGCTAGTTTATGGTTTAGAAGTTGTGTTACCGATTGAATGCGAAATACTGTCACTCAAATTAGCCATAGAATTATTACCAGCTACCTCTGAAGAGGAAAAATGATTTTTATACTTAGCTCAACTAGATGATACTCGATGCACCACTGCATTAGCTACCGAGGCTCATAAAAAATGAATGAAAGCTCAATATGATAGGAATGTTACACCTCATATTTTTTCAGAAGGTGACCTAGTATTGGTATACGACCAAGATAATGATAAGCTAGGAGCTGGGAAATTTGAACCCATGTGGCACGGTCCTTATATTGTCAAGCGATTGCTTGCAAAAGGGGCCTATGAATTAACTGATTATGATGGGGTCTAGTTAGACAAACCCATAAATGGGCTTTATTTGAAGAGATATTATGCTTAAATCTATTGTGGAGATTTTATAGATTAGTTCTTTTTGTAGCTAGTTGCCTTAGATTAACAGAGTGTGTCTACTTTAAGTTTGTTTTTTAATCCCTGCTTATCTGGATTACTCTTTATATTGCAGATGTCGACATCCCTTCAAATGTGTATTGGTTTTACTGATGGTGCTTTTCGTAGTACACGAAACATTTCTTCCACAGCCTGCATTATTTATTCACCCGCTGATGAGTTAATATCTATGCATGGGGTAAGCCTTGGTTAAACAACGAATAATATTACAGAATATAGCGTAGTGATTGAGTTATTATCTAAATCCATTTCATTTGGAATTCGACGTTTGATTGTTAAGTTAGATTCTGAACTCATTGTATTACACTTAAATCGAGTATACGCAATTAAAAACCTAGTATTGTTAAGATTATTTTTGAAGGTACGTCTCTTGGAATGAGAGTTTGATTATATTGAATATCAACACATTTCGAGAAATTTAAACACATTAGCTGATGCATTAGCTACTAGTGTTATAAAAATACATTTTCAACATTAAAAGAAGTAATTCAAAACAACATTCGATAAACATCACTGAACAGATAGCCAAAAATAGTAGGAATATCATAGAGTAGTGTAATGTTTTCAAAAATATTACATCATCCTCGATTATAGGTTTAAAACACCTTATAATCGATAAAAATAGTGATACAAAAAGCAAAATTTCATGGTCTGCACAATCATCCACTATCCGTGGTGATGATCATGATAGTATACAACAGCTCGTGCTACCCTATTCAGGAATCTCCTAAACTGACCAGGAACGCCAATGACATATCTCTGGAGACGGAGAGGGACATTGTCTATCGAAGTCTCAGGAATATCCAAAGTAAACTGTTCTAGGTTGTGTTCCAAGTCAGTTAGAATCTCAGTCGCCTAATCATGTGGTGGTGCGGCAGGCTCTCTTTACTTCCTATCGAAGCGACGAAGTGTGGATGGCCTACGTGGACCAACATCTGCATTTTACATTTTTGTCATTAGTATTGGATGAATTAAAACAAAAATAAATAAAAATTAGAATTTAGAACATGTCAAAATATTTCTTACCTAAATCATCCCACTGTGTCCTTGGAGGGAGAGCCATCTCTCGATCCCCACGAAAGTTTATCCTAGCATATGGGAAATATTCTATGGAGAATATTTGTTTCTCTAACAAATGGAAAAAACTGGGGTAAAATGAATAATCTCTCTGTCCTCACTATGATGGGCCATCAATGCAACCCATCGGACCATTCGAGGCTGTTTGACTCTACCAGCATCAATTGAAATGAGTTTTGGGGCAAGAGAAGGGATTCTCTCTAGAGAAAATGTAACAACAATAGCTCCATATCCAAAGTTTTTCAACTTTGTGTTCTTTGTTCTAGTTAATTGGCCTTTTACATTGGCTAATACTGTCTCACACCAATTGAAGATGGTGCCTCTGAAACATTCGACAACAATCTACATTTGAGACCTAGTAGAAACATGCAGAGCCACGCTCCCACACAACCGGGTTATAGTAAATTCAACCACTTTAAGTTTAAGACGGATGATTGTTTTTATATCAATCCATTTATCTTTGGGATCTACCTCTTAATTGCAAAACTCTTGCTGAAGGCTAGTGATAGATTGGCCACCTTCCCTAGCCCAGAACAAAGAAATTGGTTCACCTCTCTTTGATAAACCAATGAGAAAATATATGTATTATAGCTCAATTTTTAGATTGTGATCCCCAATTATGAAGCATTGATATTGAACATCCCATTTGTTTACTAACCAGGTAAGTAAATCTAATTGGGCTCTCATGCCCTAAATAGCCCAGAATTTATACAAACCACATTCTCTCAAAATGCGTAATGTGGGCAGATGTAACATGGCAACCTCGTCAACCTCTTCATGCTCATGTTCTCTCCACTCAAGCATTATAGATAACCTACAATGAACAAATTGAAAGATTAGAAGAAATTTGAGTGAAGAATTTTGGTTTATTTTGTTGAAAATTATCATTTCATTTTCTTCACGGCACCTCCGCACTTTGTGCACAAAAATAGTGTGTGGATCCCCACGTGTTTTATGCATAAAGTGCGGGACCACGATAATTTTTCCTTTTAAAAGTTATTGGGGTCCGCAGGTGTCATATGTATTACCTGCAGACCCCAGTGAGCAAAATTTCAAACATATTTTTCTCCTTAAAAATCAATTTAAGCCCTAAATTAGGAAAATGAACAGACAAAAATGAAGGCGAGGATGATGTGGATTACTTAAAGCTGACGCTTTTCGATTCTGATGGGTCAATTTTGTTGAATATTTAATTAAACTGAGAGGGGGGGGTGGGGTGAATCAGTTTAATGCATACATAAGCTTTTCAAAATTTTCACCTAATTTATTTATAGCTTAATTTATAAATAGTCTTAAAATTTTGCAGCCAATATTAAATTAATGTGACACCACACTTATGTTGAGAGAAGAAACCAATTAAACAGATTGAAAGAATCACATCTACACATAAGAAACACACACAGAGACAGCAGATGTAAGTGGAAACCCATAAAGGGAGAAAATCACATCTTATTATTGTTGTGATGCAAAGGCAAGCTCCAACTCCCTCTCACCACTGTTTTCTACAGGCACCAACCTACAGGAGGCTCTATCCTCAATTCTGCAAGCTACAACTTGCAAGGAAGCACCAACTCCCTTCGATTTTCTACAGGCACCAACCTACAGGAGGCTCCAACCTCAGTCAGCTACAACTGACAGCTATCAAGCTGCAACTTGATAGGGAAGCTCCAACTTCCTCAATTTTCAAAGTTGAATGTTTGCTGATTTACCTCAAATATCAGCTCTGTTCTGTAGTTTCTCTTTCTGCTCTTCTTTTAGTCTTCTCTGCCTTACACTTCTATACTCTTCCTTCTCTAGATTTTCTCTCTCTAACTCCCTCATCGCATCTCTTGCATATCTAGATGATACTATTTATAAGAATTTTCTTGTGACTGTTAGCATTCCTCAAGGAATTTGGAATGGACAGCCATATCTCTTCGCTTTCTTCCTTTTCATTTCTTTTCCAGCTCACTCAAAAAAAATGAAACTGTAGGTGATTATTTTAATATTACAGTGGGATATTTGTTTTTCCTCTAGAGACTTGCCAATGCATCACAACAATATAAATCAATTAAAAATATTTACATTTAATTACAATGAGAGCTCCAGCTCACTCATACATCCTTTTGGATTACTGCGCATTTGTCTTTTCTTTGACTGTGCTTTATCTCTTTTCAGCTCTGTTTTCTTTTCTGTCCTCAGCTGAGGTGTAACTGCTGCCTTTTAAATATGGGCATATCCCAACGTCTTTCATACAATAAGTGTCTTGTTGATGTGGAAGTTCCGCAAGCGGAATGGACATATATCACAATCGTTGTATATTAGTAATCGCCCTCCCATTAAGCTGAGGCATATACATACAACCCACGGACCACGCAGCACATCTTTAATACCACCGCAACAATGTTATATGTATATATAACAGCGCCCTTTCATATATACATATAAGTAATTTCAACTCTCGGCATACATACAAACTTCCTTTCTAAATCAATTCTCAGCGTAATATAATGAAGATTTTTAAACATATAAGAACTCCTTTTGGGCCCACTTGACACGCTTCCCGATGCAATGAGTCTCCTCCGATTGCAATTGATCGGTCCTGCTCCGATTGCGATTGATCGCAATCGCACCTTGCGTTTGCATGTTTCTTTTCCAACTCTAACTTCGATGCGATTGGGTTGTTCCGATGCGATCATGCCAGACTTCAAATATATATCATCCATCGTTTATACGCCCATCGGGTCTGGGCTTCCAATCGCAATCGCAACTCTTATATTATTCGATGCGATTGGGTTGTTCCGATGCTATCATGCCGGACTTCAAATATATATCATCCATCGTTTATACACCCATCGGGTCCGGGCTTCCAATCGCAATCGCAAATCTTATATTCTCTGATGCGATTGGGTTGTTCCGATGCTCTTATAATCTCCGATGCGATTAGGCCAGAATTCCCATATATATTAACCATTGTTTATATGCCCTATCGGGTCCGAAACTCAATCGGAGCTCTTGTCACTATGTTCCGCTGCCAACCTTTTCTCCGATTGCGATTGGGGAGGGGTCCCACCATATAAAGCTTAGTTCTTATAATAAAGCGCTCCACTTATATAACTGATATATATGTATACTTTGCCAATGGGTTATGTGATTCCTGCAATATGTTTTGTATATATATATATATACTTTTCCGCTGGAGTTAAGCGATTCCCGGAATAATATTTGTGTTATATTAAATGTATAATGCCGGTTGGAGTGTGCGATTCCTGGAATATGGTTCTGTATTATATGCATTACATTGCCACTGGAGTTAAGCGATTCCCGGAATTATTTGTAATTATATATATTCCCCGGCTGAGATAGCGATTCTCGTAATAACAGATGTGTCTCTGCAATAATAGATGTGTCTCTGCCTCTGTCTCTACTACTTGACTGTTTCGTTGTGCCTCTGTATTCGACTGTTATAATTTTAGCCTATCTCCTTTTCCTATTTCTACTTCAGCGCTGCTCGACCTCTACCTCTCCCTTCTGCTATACATATTCCCTGCTGCCGTTCTTTGCCTTCTTTGCCATCAATGACAATATTTCTAACAAATTTTCCATAATCTCCTCTGGAACGATTCTCACCTAAAGCTCTCAAATTTCACTCTTGAATCAAATGGTAAAAATGATTTAGAAAAAACCCCTTTTTATAAGATTTTTTGAATATATGAAATATAATTTTGTTTATTTTTCTCTTTTTAAAGGTTGTTTTCCAAATTATTTTTATTAATCATAGACAGGTATGTTTAATTTTTGAGTTTTTGTGCAAAATACAAGATTTTTTGGGTAAAACGATTGTTTTTGACAAAGGAGTGCACTTTTTATCCCTTTTTAAAACTTGTTAAAAAATTATGAAAAAACGATAATTTGAGTTCTCTTTTAAGCCTTTTTTAGACTCTTTAAATATGAAAATATTGCCAAGTACTTGTCTATTCGAACTCGTTAAAGAAAATAAACAGTCATCCTTTCAGTATAAATTTAGCCCTTTTTTGGACTGAATTGGACTATTTACGAAAAAGGTATACGTTGACTAATCATGGTCAATAGAGTTCTCTCTTGTATTATTTTATCCTTTTTTAGGCTTGAGAGAATAAATTTATGAAAAATTACACCCATGGAGTTTCCTTAAGTTTTTCTTCTGACTCCCTAAAATTGAAAAACACGGAGTTTCTCCTATATTTGACTTGTTAAAATTTGAACAGTAAAGGACCTATAAAATACAAACAGGAACAAACCATTCCTTCTTACGGTTTGATTTTTAAACTAAGTTGGACTCATTCGAAGGATGAGCTTATATAACAAGCAAATGTTATCCTCCTCAAGCTTGTAAAAAATAAAGAGGTACTCGCCAGAAATGGTGGGGGAAAAGAGAGAAAATGGATCCAGTTGTCATACTTTGTTTAAAAGCAGTGTCAAACCAGGAGGTAACTCCTCAAAATCAGAATGTGTATTAGCTGAAGAATGCACATGGATTTATACATGAAGGTGAGGCTATTGGGATTCATCTCCCAATGACTCTTGGCCTTCCTTATTTCCTAATAATAATTAATATACAATATTAAATATGCACACCCATCCATAGGATTAGGTGTCAACATTCCCCCCTTTAATACGAAGGGATGTTGGTGAGTCCAAGCATCGATCTGAACTTTTCAAACTTTTCTCTTCCAAGTGCTTTGGTGAAGATGTCAGCAGTTTGCTCATTTGTGGAACAATGATGTAGATGGATGGTTTTGGCCTGAACATGATGTCGAATTAGATGGTACTTTGTGTTGATGTGCTTTGTTCGATCATGGAACTTTGGGTTCTTGGCCAACTTTATTGCAGAAGTGTTGTCGATCATGAGTGGAGTGGAATACATTTGTTTCATCTGCAAATCTTCCAGGATTTTCCGGAGCCACACAATTTCCTTTGTTGCTTGAGCTGCTGCCACATATTCTGCCTCGGTCGTGGAATCTGCTGGAACTGACTGTTTGCGTGATCTCCATGAGACAGCTCCTGATCCAAGACTCATGGTGTAACCTGTAGTAGACACCCATGTTTCTTTGTCGCCATCAAAGTCTGAATTAGAGTATCCGGTCAAGTTGAAGTCGCCTACCTGTGTATATTTGAGTCCAAAGTCTTGAGTCCCCTTCAAGTACCTTAGCACTCTTTTTGCAGTAGACCAATGTCCTTCACAAGGTTTTTGCATGAACCTTGAGAGGATTCCAACAACAAATGAAATGTCAGGTCTGGTGGTGGTCAGGTAGATAAGAATTTCTACAAGCTGTCTATACTTAGTTGCATCCTCAAATTCCTTCCCTTCAATGGATGTGAGCTTCAAGTTTTGTTCCATTGGAGTGGTTAAGGGATTACAGTCATCCATGCCAAATTTGTTCAAGAGATCTCCAATGTACTTCTTTTGAGAAAGAAATATGAATTTAGGATGTTGAATTACTTCAATACCCAAATAGTAATGAACATGACCCAAATCAGTCATTTCAAAACCTTTCTTCAACTCTTTCTTCATGGATGCGATATAGCTCTCATTGTTTCCTGTTATCAAAAGATCATCTACATATACCACAAGATATACAACTGTTTTTCCAACTTTCTTAAAAAACAAAGTTGCATCATCAAGATCAAAATGTTTGAAATCAAGTTTCAGAAGATGCTCGGTCAATTTCTCATACCAGGCTCGTGGTGCTTGCTTAAGGCCATACAAGGATTTTACAAGTTTGCAAACTTTGTGTTCTTGACCCTTTATCACAAATCCTTCTGGCTGGGACATATAGAATTTCTCCTTTAGATCTCCATTCAAGAAGGATGTTTTTACATCCATCTGATGGAATTTCCATCCATTCTGAGCTGCTAAGGCAAAGAGAGTCCGGATGGTGGTCCATTTTGCTTGGGGGCAAAAGTTTCTTCATAATCGACCCCTTCTTTCTGTGCAAAACCTTTTGCCACAAGCCTGGCTTTGTGGTTGTCAAGTGAGCCATCTGCTTTGTGTGCCATTCTTATAGACCACTTACAACTGATCGTTTCATTCTCAAGAACAGTTGACTATTTCCAAGTGCCATTCTTTATCAATGCATCATACTCCTTCTGCATCGCTTCTTTCCATTCATCATGAGAAGCGGCTTCTTTGAAGGAAGTTGGTTCATGATCTATAGACAAACTCAATTCACAGTTATAAGCAATATCCATATCAACAGGAGGATCAGAATTATCTACATTACCTTCGATTTCTTGAGTGGAACTTCTTGTTCCTATTTTTCCAACCTCATCAGGATGAACATCCTCCAGTGTCTTTGTCAGCCATTTGGGAGGACCTTTCTGAGATGGCCTCGGCTGGTCACTTGACTGAGTTGGGATTGATTCAAGATTCAATCTCCCAATTCTGTCAATCACATCATCCAATGTGTCATCCGTGGTTGTTTCTTCATGTGGGGGAGAGAGTGCTTCAGGATATGATTCCATAGTTTGATTCAATATCGGAATCCCCCCTTCAAGGTGTGGAATCACATTATCAAATTCTTGGAAAGAATTTGCATGTGTGAATCTATCCAGGCGATCAAGTTGCCACTCAACAACCTTGTCACTCTTGGAAGATTCAAGAAATATGACATCTCTTGCTATCACAAACTTCTTATTTGTTTCATCATAGAGACGATATCCTTTGGAGGTATTAGAGTACCCCAAGAAGATACATTTTCTGCTTCTAGCACCAAGTTTGTTCCTTTTACCCTTGGGTATCAAGGCATAACAGGTGGACCCAAAGACCCTGAAATGCTTTACCGAAGCCATGTGGCCATGCCACATTTCAAAAGGAGTTTTGTTTCTAATTTAACTTGAAGGACACCTATTCTTTATGTAAACAGCACATAGAACTGCATCAGCCCAAAACATCAATTTTACATTCTTGAAAAATAACATGGAGCAGACCATATTTAAAATAGTTATGTTCATTCTTTCAGCTACACCGTTCTGTTGTGGATTATATGGCACAGTTGTTTGATGTTTGATTCCATGTTGACGAAGATAATTTTCAAATTCGTTTGAAGTGTATTCTTTTCCATTATCAATATGTAGAGAGCCAATATGTGTTTGTGCATCATTTTCAATCCATGTATGAAAATTCTTGAAAGTTTGAAAAGCATCAGACTTATTCTTCAGTAAGTAAATCCAACACATTCTGGTGTAGTCATCAATAAATGTCATCATGTATTTGTTTCCATTTGCAGAAGCAATAGGCATAGGGCCACATAAATATGAATGAACAAGTTCAAGTTTTCTATGTGCTCTGGAGTGTGAATCATGAAATGGCTGTTTGCTATGATTTCCTAGAATACAAGCATCACATTCCTTAGGTTTTCTAGGAATTGTAGGCAGTCCATCAACACCATTTTTCTTCAACAAACGAAGGCTTTCATAGTTTAAGTGTCCAAATATAGCATGCCATAAAAGACTTGATGGGAATGTACCTTCATCATGATGTGAACTGAATGCAAAGTTTTGAGCATGAGCAAATGAACCTTTCAGCTTCAAGAGTCTCCCTTCTTCTATTCCCTCCATGACAAGTGAGTGATCTGATGCTGATCTGACCTCTGCCTTGCCATCAAACAAGTGAACCGAGTGTCCTTGCTGCCGGATTTCGATCAGGGACAGCAAGTTTCTCTTCAACTCCGAGAGGTATAGAACCTCATGTAGGATATGATCAGGAAGACCAGGCAGTTTAAGCCTGACTGTGCCAAGCCCTGATGGCTTGAGTTTGGATTTATCTACGAAATATACTGCTCCATCAACTTTGTCAGTGAATTCTTCAAAAAAATCTTTTCTAAATGTCATGTGACATGTTGCTCCCGAATCTAGCAACCAATCATCTCTCCATGAAGTAAATGAAACATCAAATAGGTTTTCAGTTACTCCATTGTTACAATGTGCTAGAACATAGTGAGCGGATTCAAGTGCTTTACCTTTGTCTTTGTCATTAGTTTTACCTTTGTCTTGATTTCTGTGCTGCTCAATTTTGTCCCATGGTGTTCTGCATTTGGATGCATCATGTCCATCTCTATTGCAACGTGTGCAATGAAGATTGGATTTGTCAGCTTGTCTGCCCCCCCTTTCTGTGAAGTTTCTTCTTCCTCTTCCTCTTCTGCCACCTCTTCCTCTGGATGAATCTAGAGCATGAATCTTTTCTCTATGTGCCAAGTATGCAGCCTCTTCGGAAGATGAAGGGACTATCATCTTCCCAAAATCTTTCTCTCTTTCTGCAAACTTTTTCTCAAGTGTATCAAAGGTGATATGCTGAAAGTTTCCACTTGCTTGCAAAGACTCAAGACAATGTGAGTAAGTCGGATATAATGCCTTAACATATGCTCTGAGAGGTATGTCCATTTTTACACCAGTGTTTTCAATGTCATGCATTATAGATCTTACTTCTGAAGCTAAAGCAAGGGGATCATCATTCTTCATTTCAAGACTGAACAGCTTAATCATCAATTGAACATTTTCTAATTCTGAATGTGAGTCATAGAGTTCCTTTAGCTTGTTCAAGGCATCATAGGGATTTGAGAATGATGAAATATGGTGACTCACCTCTTCACTTACGGAGGCTGCAATCAAGGCATAGGCCTTGCAGTTCTTATTTTCCCAAATGGAAAGCTCTTTGTCTGAAGTGGGCTTTGCTGGTGGGTTTTCTTCTTGTCCTTCACAGATTCCTTTCCACAGCTCATTAAAAATGAGTGTGTGTTTAATCTTCTGATACCATTCAAGATAGTTCTCTTTGCCGGAGAGAACCACCCCAACAATTGAGATGATAGAATGCATTAGATTGCTGGAAAAAATCTTCTGAAGAGGAAAAAAAATTCTGCTATAAAAACTTTCAACTCTTGAAATATTTCAAATAAAGGGGCAAAAAATCTTGCTGGAAAAATACTCTGCACAAAAACTCTTACTGAAGACTGAATTTAAATGTACAAAAAACTCTTTTCTATAAACTGAATTCTGCACAAAAAAAAATATATATATATGTATATTTTTTTTGTTTGGGAAAAAAATTTATGAAATGGTAGGGAGGGCGATATTGTGAGAATGAAAAGTGGTATGGGATGGCGGTATTATGAAATGGTGGTGGGGGGGGGTGGGGGGGGTATAATATAAAGTGGAGTGGTAAATAAGAGTGGAGGGGGCGGTATTAAACGATGGGAGGGGCGGAAATATAGTGTTTTGGATATTTTATTATGATATGTATATTGGGACAGCGAATGAGAGTGGGCGGTGTTTTATAATACAACGCATACCATGACAATAAAACCATGTAATCACAATAAAACCAACGTTTAAATATAATGACAGCGTTTAAATACAATGCGTGGGAGGTATGGTCGACGGTGGTACCATATGAATGGACAGTGTTTAAATATGAACTGTGGTATTAAATATGAGCGGTAATGTGTATACACCAGACAACGTTTTATAACATGTGACAGCGTTTACACCAGACAACATTTACACCAGACAGCGTTTTATATAAATGGTGGTAGTGTTGTAAATAGCGTGGACAGACAGCGTGGGAGCGTTGTATAAAGCGTGGTAGAGTTGTAAGAGCAGATAGGCAACGTTAAAAAACTGGAGGGGCGGACTGTAATACAATATGACTACGCTGGAGGTGTATTGATATGGCGGTGGTGCATATGGATAATCGCTGTATGGAAAATCGATTTGTAGGAGGTGGATTGTGGTGGGTATCGATTTGTGGGAGCGTATAAAAGTTGGGCGTTGGTGTATGGAGAGTATGGGAATGCAGTGGACTGTAGGAGTCGAGGGGCGTAGAACAGTGAGAGAGAGGGCGCAGAACAGTGAGGGAGAGGGTGCAGAGTAGTGAGGGAGAGGGAGGTGAGTCGATGGAGAATGGAGGATGATGGAGAATGGAGAATGGAGGAGGCCCAAAAGGCCATTACAAAATTTTTTTGAAATGGAATCTTGTAGAATGACAGAGCCTGCAATTTTCAGAATGACAGAGGAGCCTGCATTCTTTAGGAGCTGCAGGAGCTGGAGCTGCAAATGTCAGGGCTATATAGAGAAAAAAAATGCAGAATAAAAGTCTAGCAATTAAGAGCAGCAGAAAACTATTAATAAAATTGACTGAGCAAAGGAGAGGGAGTTACACCACAGGCAGAAATGCCAATAGTGGAGCTGGCTCTGATACCATGTCAAACCAGGAGGTAACTCCTCAAAATCAGAATGTGTATTGGCTGAAGAATGCACATGGATTTATACATGGAGGTGAGGCTATTGGGATTCATCTCCCAATGACTCTTGGCCTTCCTTATTTCCTAATAATAATTAATATACAATATTAAATATGCACACCCATCCATAGGATTAGGTGTCAACAAGTAGTATACCACTCTTGAACATGACACTTTTTGTCACACTTCCACTTGGGTTGGGAAAATCCTTTGCCTATCAGTTAATCAAACCATATTGAAAGCCTTCAGCCAGTTTCTGGGTATTAGCTTTAGGTCAATTGTCACCAAACCATCTGTAGTGTCGTTATGTGTTCAACAGGACAGTTAAAACAAACCATTCATCTGCAAACATGTGTCTCCATTCGTGTTGACAATCCCTGAGTCAGTCCTTGCAAAATATTTCTACAAAACTTGATCTAATGGTTCGTGTTGTGGGATTTCCTACGACGGATCACTTTCTATCGATGATAGCATATCATCTAGGAAGTTGATCTAGAATCCTTCAGTACGTTGAAATCTACATGCTCTAATGGCAGCTTTCTCGCCTTCGATGACAGATTACATTATTGATCTTCGATCGAATGATTCCGTGAAGTGTTCAACTTCAAATCATTTATTCACACTTCATGGATTGTACTGAGTACTTTGAGAGCAATTTTCATTATTGGTGGTTTCTCTCACACTTGTTAACAGTTCACATCATTGATTGGTAATCAAGTGGTTTCTACCATGTTCGACTTCGACACAATCAATCACATGGATAGAATCATACTAGTTCGGGTAGCAGAAATCAAGACCCTGGATCTAGTTTCCACCATCTAGGCTGCGAGGAGTTTTATTATTTATTATTTAATAGACTATTCATGATAGATGGCTGAATCCATACTGTGTCTACTATTGATGTAATATTAGAATCATTTCTATACCAGAACATTTTAGTTAAGATTTGATTTAGTTAGTTTTTTCTCTGAGTATGGAAATTCCTACCTCAGCGATGATATGTATATACATATATGTTCGCATTGAATGTTTTTACAAGTTCCAATCGGTATCCACAAGAAAATCCTTGGAATGATAAAGCACTTCACTCTTCGAATTATCTCAGATTTCGTGCTTTAGGGGGAAATTTGTTACACATTATTTTGTCACCATGACATTTTGATGTCTATATGAGTTCATAAATACCTATATAATACTCCCTTAGAATTCCACAACCCTAAAGTTCCTAAACCAAGTCCTAAATTTGGAGAAAAGCTTGTAAAAAAGATAAAAATTCTTGTACCACAATTTTCATTAGTATTACCTACGGCACTACACTCTTTTTCGCCAGAAATTGTGGAGCTGACTGCACGTTTTCTTCATTAAAACTGCGGAACCCTGTAAAAGGTAAAATGAAGGTGAAAGTAAATTAAATAATCCCATTTGGTCGAATATTCTCCTAGAGGGAAGCTTCTAGAATGCGTTATCCAGTCGAAGCTTCACTCCATCCATTATCATGAACATTCATCCCTTCATTAAAGGAGTTTATTCCTTGGATTTTGGAACTTAATCCCTTGATAAGGGGACTCTATCCCTTCCATTTTGGAGCTATAACCACTTTCCTTCTCCTATAAATTGAAGCTTTGGTTCAGTCTCAAGGGTACATGCACATATGTAAAACTTCTCTATGTATTTTGTATACACTTGGTACTTGCTTTGTACTTGGTAACTACCATAGAGAAGGGAATTGCTAAAGAAACATACTCTTTGCTAACTGCGGGAATGATTACATACTTGTAGTTAGGCTGGTTTGAAGAGTGGAAGGGCTTGTCAGACTTTAAGGAAATTCTTGTTTCAGACCCCCGGAAGGACCTGTACGACATCAAGGTGAACACAGTTGTAAGATTCCTTATTTTATTTAAAGATAATACAATTGGATCCTATTTTCTCAATAAGTTGTTAATATCTTTATTTGAATGACTTTTTTCTTAAATTCCTTGATCATTAAGATAGATTTGTGATTTTTTAATTACCATATGTTGCAGGTGCTGCTGATCTTCTTCTATATCTTTGTTTGCAGATCTTAAGAGGTGACTTTTTGGAGCGACGGGAAAGAAGAAATCAACTAGCATTAGACCACAGGTAGGTCCTTTCTTCATCATAGAAAATTCTTAATCATATGTAATCTAGAGAAAATAGTTTACAAGTTGTCTTGTTTGTTTCTAGCTATCCTTGTGATACTAGGGAGATATTTCTTGTCCGCAAGAACGATTTATCCACCTAACAACCTCCCAAGGCTAAGAGCAGCAAGGGCATCATTAATTCTAACACCCCCAAAGGCGTTGGACATCCCAAAACCAAAAACTTGGAGATGGCAATAGCGCAATCTTTTCCCTACACCTAATCCTTTCTGAGCATCCACTTCAGGGAAAAAGAGTAGTGTTGGTTATCACACCATCTTCTCGATCAGAATTGTGGTACCATGCACCATTTTCACTAACCATAACCACGAAATAGAGGCATCCCCCTTAATGGAAAAATTTAGGCGCCTCTGCACCAAGCATAATTTCCAAATCTAGGAAAGTGTAAGTACTCTTGGTATGCCTTATGAGGAACCTAGACTTGCTCTCATGCAAACCACCACGATGGAGATTCCTCCCCCACCAAAAGCCGAAGACACAAAACACCATATACGATTCATATCATCATGTATAGGAACCGTGACTCATGTTTTCTGCTCATCAGTAATAGGTGTTGAGACCTCTACAACTACGAGAGTAGTTGTACCAACAATGGTGCAAACCCAATCTATATGCGCCCTGTCAAATGTGTCTGGTTCCACCGCATCAAATATGGAATATTATTCATATCTATTGATCAAATCTGTTAGGACTTAACCACCTCCTCATAGCCTTACGTAAACTTAATCCCCCTTAGGATCCTTATCCACTCAGATGAGGATATTCTAGAGGCCATGATGGAACCAAATTATCCATGGGATGCAATGCATCACTGCTCATTTTTTGTTCATAAAAGGAATTTTGGCCTTATAAGCTAAGGAAACCATGAGATATACACAATCAAATCAAAATATTTAATTCTATCTAGGAAAACTAGATTGGTTCAAAAATCCCATTTCGGCGCCTGACACGTTCGAAGAAGGGAACATGTCTAACATTTCTCCTACCATCAAGGTGAATATCTCTCGAAATCCTCAGAAAGTCGAAGAAATATTGCTGGGGGCAGCATGTTCCCCAAACGAAGTAACCTCTTACAACCATCTATTGCAAGAGTATAAAGACATATTCGCATGGGACTACTTGGAAATTCCAGGGGCTTAGTCCCATTATAGTAGAGCACCACATTGACACCTGGCCTGATGTACCACCAGTATGCCAGAAACAACATCAACTGCACCATCCAAGGAAAAATAAATTAAACGAGAAATAGATAAGCTTCACAAAGCCAAGTTTATCAACCCCATTACTTACACATCATGTGTTTCCAACCCTATTCCCGTCATAAAAAAAAGGGCACCATACACGTCTTTGCCGATTTTCACGATTTGAACAAAGCCTGTCAAAAGGAAAATTACCCTAACCCATTCATCATCTATGTTATCGATACTTGCATGGGACATGAGGCCCTATCCTTCATGAACATTTTCTCTGGGTATAATCAAATCCAAATACGGCACAAGACTGCGTTCACCACCCAGTGGGGCACGTTCACATATCAGGTTATGCCATTTGATCTTAAAAATTTTGGAGCCACTTTCCAGTGGGCCATGAATTTAATCTTTCATGACTTAGCCCACCTTATCCTTGCCTACCTGGATGACCTCACCATTCAATCCAAGAAGCGATCTGATCATCTCAAGGATCTGTTGCTGGTATTCCAATAATGCCGGTAGTACAACCTATGCTTGAATCCCCTCAAGTGTGTCTTCTTCATCACTGCAGGATAAATTATAGGTTTTATTATGTCCCAACAAGGGATTAGAGTGGACCCCCTCAAGGTCCAATCTATCAAATAGGTACCACCACCTCTAACCCTAAAGCAACTGTAAAGCTTGCAGGGAAAGGCCAATATTCTGAGACACTTCATCCCAGATTACGCCAGTTGCGCTCAGGTATTCCTACGCCTCCTCTTTCAGGACATCCCATTCAAATGGGACGATCAAGTCCAAAACTAATTTGGGGTGCTAAAATACACATTATCTTTACCATCATTGATCAGTCCACCAAACTTCGACAAAGATTACATCCTGTATCTATCAACATCCGAGATCACTTTGGCCGTGGTACTAATTTAGGAGGGCCACAATGGTAAAGAACACATAATTTATTATGTTAGTAAAAAATTACCAGGACCCGGCTTAAGGTGAGCCTGAAGAGAATATTTCCCTAACATTAATACACACAATCCAAAAAATTCACCACTACATTATCTTAAGGACTACAACAGTCATCGCAGATATCAACCCCATGAGATATCTGCTCACCCGCCATTTGATGAACTATAAATATGCTCATTGGATAGTTATACTGAAAGAGTTTGACTTCTATTTAGCTTCCCTAAAAGCAAGAAGGATTTTATTTTAGTTGAGTTCATCGCTGACCTCCCAAGTCAGACCAAAGGATCACCAGTTAACGATTCACTACCGGAAGAAAATATATTCCTAGTGATGGCCGATGACCCTTGGTACGGAGATATTATATTATTCCTATGAACCCAAAATTTCAAACCAAAGCTCACTCGTGACGACCACAGGTGCTTACGCAACCAGGCCCCCTCAATACCTCCTCATGGGAGATGTCCTTTATCGATGGGGCAATGACACCATTTTACGTCGATGCCTAACTCATGACCAAGCTGAACAAGCCCTTAATGACTGTCATAATGGATCTTATGGTGGACACCTCTTCGCAATGGCTACCACCCAAAAATTTCTACGAGTAGGATATTTTTGGCCCACCTTATTCTGCAACTACATATTTGCAGTCAAAAGGTGCGAGTGATGTCAACACTTCGATCACAAGGTAAGATTGCCATCCGCTCCCCTGCACCCGGTCATAGTGGTTGGTCCCTTTTGAAAATGGGGGAAATTTTTCATGACTTGCAACTCCGCATTGGCTGGAAACCACAAATAAATTATTTTAGTGATCAACTATTTAACCAAATGGATAGATACCATGCCCACATGTGACAACATGGAAAAAACCGCTACACGATTTATGTTCAACCACGTTGAGTGTAGCAAAATAATTAGTCTCCGACCACAGAAAACACTTCAAAAAAGAGATTTTCTAGGAACCATCTCACCACCTCAGATTCACACACAAATTCGCTTCACCATACTACCCCCAGTCCAATGGATAGGTAGAATTTGTGAACAGAGTTCTCAAAACAATGTTACAACATATGGTGAATAACCATAAGACAACCTGGAACCACATACTTTTCTCCTCCCTGTGGGCAGAATGCACGATAGTGAAAAACTCAACAGGATTCACACCCTTCCACTTGGTGTATGGGGTCGAAGCCATGATTCCCATAGAATTCCAAATCTCGAACTTACACGTCGCCATCGAACTCCTCGATGACTCCTAGCCTCTAGAGAAACTGTTAGTGCAACTTGAACTCTTTGACGAAAATTGACGTCAGTCGCTCCAACACAACGAGGCCCATAAAAAGAAGGTAAAATCATCATTTGATTGCAACATCACCCCTTCATCATTTACTAAGGGTGATTTAGTCCTCTACTATGATGTTGCGAAAGAAGCTGTAATATCCCAAAATAGGGAAAATCTACACTATTACGAATATGTTAAGATATTCCAAATGTGGAGCAACAGCAGCATGTAAACACACCAATGGAGTAGCAGTGATACATTAACACATGGAATTCCGAAAGATCCAAATAGCCATCATTATATGTTATAGCAGCATAAGATATAAAAATCCTTGAGGAATCAATCACTCAAGCTAGGCAATACCAGCCTCAAGAAATATGTACACAAAAATATGAAGAACACTGCTACATGAAGAAAGCCCAAGGCTATGACTGCACAGTCTATGTGAAATAACTACTGAAAAACAATTTCAATACATAGATATATCAATATACAGCTCATACAACATGGGGAGAAAATATAAACACTCCCAAAGGAAATTTCTAGACAATCCTGGAAGGATTGGCTGAAATATGAAAATTGCCAAAATGCCGGAGTTGCAGGGTAGCAGCTGCAACTCAAAAATTGGAAATGGATCGAGATAGCTAAATATGCTGCAAATGGTACATGAATCTCTTCCAAAGGATCATTCAGGTGAAAGGCTGATCCAATCACTGAATATCTCACCCTCCAAACTAGCAATGCAAACCCCCACTGCAAATATACTCAGAAATAACGTAGTCAAGGAGAGGGACTGCGATGTTGGTGATGGGAAGTGCTTGGCCTAATGCCAAATATGTGCAAATAGCTCAGAAATCTTCTTCACTAACCTCCCAGAGGAATAGAAGCTCCCTCCTCTGAAAGATGAGCGAAGAAAATGGTGTTGTGGAACCCTCCACTGCAACACCCTCCAACGCAACGTTTCTTGCTACAAGAATAATGTTGTAGCTGAAGGAGGTGGCTTGGCCTTGAGCCTGAAATGTGGAGAATGAATTAAAATCCCTCAAGAAGCCTCTTAAGAAGGGAGAATGATTCCTAAATAGGAAATCCATTGTGTTAAGCAGCACAACAATCTAGTTAAACAACTAAAGAAAGCAAATAGTCATGCAGACCAAAATCTATATTCATCAACATATATCCATCTAGGGCTGCCTTGTCCTCCCTTTATACAAATGAAAGCCTCCTTGCCTTGGCCCCCACACTTTAGGGTTTCCTCCACCAAATGACCTCTTCCTTATTCACACTACACTGTCTTTCAAAGTGATCCACTCCTCCTATGGCAACATTGTTGACTTGGTCAAACCTGACCTTGTCCTCATGCATTTTCCCCTTTTCACACTTGAGGGTGAAAAATAGAGCTACTCTGATGATCAAGAGATATTATGCTTAAATCTTGTGTGGATATTTTATAGATTAGTTCTTTTCATAGCTAGTTGCCTTAGATTAGCAGAGTGTGTCTAGTTTAAGTTTGTTTTTTAATCCCTGATTATCTGGATTACTCTTTATATTTTAGATGTTGACATCCCTTCAAACATATATTGGTTTGTTGATGGTGCTTGTCATAGTACATGGAACATTTCTTCCACAGCCTGGGTTATTTATTCACCCACTGATGAGTTAATATCTATGCATGGGGTAAGCCTCGGTCAAACAACGAATAACATTGCAGAATATAGCACAGTGATTGAGTTATTATCTAAATCCATTTCATTTGGAATTTGATGTTTGATCATTAGGTTAGATTCTGAACTCATTGTATTACACTTAAATCGAGTATACGCAATTAAAAACCCAGTATTTTTAAGATTATTTTTGAAGGTACGTCTCTTGGAATGAGAGTTTGATTATATTGAATATCAACACATTCCAAGAAATTTAAACACATTAGCTGATGCATTAGCTACTAGTGTTATAAACATACATTTGCAACATTAAAAGAAGTAATTCAAAACAACATTCGATAAACATGACTGAAAAAATAGCTAGAAATAGTAGAAATATCATAGAGTAGTGTAATGTTTTCAAAAATATTACATCATACTCGATTATAGGTTTAAAACACCTTATAATTGATAAAAATAGTGATACAAAAAGAAAAATTTCATGGTCTGCACAATCGTCCACTATCCGTGGTGATGATCATGATAGTATACAACAGCTCGTGCTACCTTATTTAGGAATCTCCTGAACTGACCAAGAACACCAATGACATATCTCTGGAGACAGAGAGGAAAAGTGTCTATCGAAGTCTCAGGAATATACAAAGTCAACTGCTCTAGGTTGTGTTCCAAGTCAATTAGCATCTCAACTGCCTGGTCATGTGGTGGTGCTGCAGGCTCTCTTTGCTTCCTATCAAAGCGACGAAGTGTGGCTGTCCTTCATGGACCAACATCTGCATTTTACATTTTTGTCATCAGTATTGGATGAATTAAAACAAAAACAAATAAAAATTAGAATTTAGAACATGTCAAATATTTCTTGCCTGAATCATCCCACTGTGTCCCTGGACGAAGAGCCATCTCTCGATCCCCACGAAATTCTATCCCAGCATATGGGAAATCTTCTATGGAGAAGATTTGGTTCTCTAACCAATGGAAATATGTTGGGGTAAAATGAACAATATCACCACCCTCACTATGACGGGCCATCAGCACAACCCATCGGACCATTTGAGGCTCTTTGACTCTACCAGCATCAATTGAAATGAGCTGTGGGGCAAGAGAAGGGATTATCTCTAGAGAAAATGTAACAACAATAGCTCCATATCCAAATTTTTTCAACTTTGCATTATTTTCTCTAGTTAATTGGCCTTTTACATTGGCCAATACTACCTCACACCAATTGAAGATAGTGCCTCTGAAACAATCCACAACAGTCTGCATCTGAGACCTAGTAGCAAAATGCGGAGCCATGCTCCCACACAACCGGGTTATAGTAAATGCAACCAATTTAAGTTCAAGATGGATGATTGTTTTTATATCAATCTGTTTATCTTTGGGATCTGCCTCTTCATTGAAAAACTCTTTCTGAAGGCTAGTGACAGATTGGCCACCTGCCCTAGCCCTGAGCAAAGAAATTGGTTCACCTCTCTTTGATAAACCAGCGAGAAAATATATGTCTTCTAGCTCAATTTCGAGCCGGTGATTCCTAATTATGAAGCATTTCCCTTGAACATCACATTTGTTTACTAACTAGGTAAGTAAATCTAATTGGGTTCTCATGCCCTGAATAGCCCAGAATTTATACAAACCGCATTCTCTCAAAACGCATAATGTGGGCAGATGTAACATGGCAGCCTCATCAACCTCTTCATGCTCATGTTCTCTCCACTCGAGCATTATAGATATCCTACAATGAATAAATTGAAATATTAGAAGAAATTTGAGTGAAGAATTTTGGTTTATTTTGGAGAAAATTATCATTTCATTTTCTTCACAGTGCCTTCGCACTTTGTGCACAAAAACAATGTGTGGATCCACACGCGTTTTATGCATAATGTGTGGGACCATGACAATTTTTCCTTTTAAAAATTGTCGGGGTCCGCAGGTGTCATATGTATTACCTGCGGACCCCCGTGAGTGAAATTTTAAACATATTTTTCTCCTTAAAAATCAATTTAAGCCCTAAATTAGGAAAATGAATAGACAAAAATGAAGGCGAGGATGATGTGGATTACCTAAAGCTGACGATTTTCGATTCCGATGGGAGAATTTTCCATAATATCCTCTAGAATGTTTTTCACTTAAAGCTCTCAAATTTCGCTCTGGAATCAAATGGTAAAAATTATTTAGAAAAACCCCTTTTTATAAGATTTTTTGAATAAATGAAATATAATTTTGTTTATTTTTCACTTTTTAAAGGTTGTTTTCCAAATTATTTTTATTAATCATAAAAATGTATGTTTAATTTTTGAGTTTTTGTGCAGAATACAGGATTTTTTGGGTAAAACGATAATTTTTGACAAAGGAGTACACTTTTGATCCCTTTTTCAAACTCGTTAAAAAATTATGAAAAAGCAAGAATTTGAGTTCTCTTTTAAGCCCTTTTCAGACTCTTTAAATATGAAAATATTGCCGAGTACTTGTCTATTAGAAGTCGTTAAATAAAATGAGCAGTCATCCTTTTAGTATAAGTTTACCCCTTTTTCGGACTGAAATGGACTATTTACGAAAAAGGTATACGTTGACTAATCATGATCAATAGAGTTCTCTCTTATATTATTTTATCCTTTTTCGGGCTTGAGAGACTAAATTTACGAAAAATTACACACATGGAGTTTCCTTAAGTTTTTCTTCTGACTCCCTAAAATTGAAAAACACCGAGTTTCTCCTATATTGGACTTGTTAAAATTTTAACAGTAAAGGACCTGTAAAATACAAACAGGAAAAAACCATTCCTTCTTAGGGTTCGATTTTTAAACTAAGTTGGACTCATTTGAAGGATGAGCTTATATAACAAGCAAATGTTATCCTCCTCAAGCTTGTCAAAAATAAAGAGGTACTTGCCAGAAATGGTGGGGGAAAAGAGAGAAAATGGATCCAGTTGTCATACTTTGTTTAAAATAAGTATACCACTCTTGAACACGACACTTTTTGTCACACTTCCACTTGGGTTGGGAAACTCATTTTCCTATCAGTTAATCAAACCATATTGAAAGTCTTCAGCCGGTTTCTCGGTATTAGCTTTAGGTCAATTGTCACCAAACCATATGTATTGTCATTATGTGTTCAAGAGGATATTTCAAACAAACCATTCATCTACAAACATGAGTCTCCATTCGCGTTGATCATCCCTGAGTCATTCCTTGCAAAATATTTCTACAAAAATTGATCTAATGGTTTTGTGTCGTGGGCTTTCCTACAACGGATCACTTTCTATCGACGATATCATATCATCTAGGAAGTTGATCTAGAATCCTTCAGTACCTTGAAATATGCATGCCCTAATGGCAGGTTTCTCACCTTCGATGATAGATTGCATTATTGATCTTCAATCAAATGATTCCGTGAAGTGTTAGACTTCAAATCATTTATTCACACTTTATGGATTGTACTGAGTACTTTTAGAGCCATTTTCATTATTGGTGGTTCTCTCACACTTGTTAACAATTCACATCATTGACAGGTAATCAAGTGGTTTCTACCATGTTCAACTTCGACACAATCAATCACATGGATAGAATCGTACTAGTTCGAGTAGCAGAAATCAAGACCCTGGATCTAGTTTCCACCATCCAGGCTGCAAGGAGTTTTATTATTTATTATTCAATAGAATATTCATGACAGATGGCTGCATCCATACTGTGTCTACTATTGATGTAATATTAGAATCATTTCTATACCAGAACATTTTAGTTAAGATTTGATTTAGTTAGTTTTTGCTCTGAGTATGGGAATTCATACCTAAATGATGATATGTATATACATATATGTTTGAATTGAATGTTTTTACAAGTTCCAACTGGCATCCACAAGAAAATCCTTGGAATGATAAAGCACTTCACTCTTCAAATTATCTCAGATTTCGTGCTTTAGGGGGCAATCTGTTACACGTTATTTTTTCACCATGAAATTTTGATGTCTATATGGGTTCATCAATACCTATATAATACTCCCTTAGAATTCCACAACCCTAAAGTTCCTAAACCAAGTCCTTAATTTAGAGAAAATCTTGTAAAAATGATAAAAATTCTTGTACCGCAATTTTCATTAGTCTTACGTGCGGCACCGCACTCTTTTGATCCAGAAATTACGGAGCTGACCACACGTTTTTTTCATTAAAAATATGGATCCCTGTAAAAGTTAAAATGAAGGCAAAATTAAATTCTAGAAGCCCATCTAGTCGAATATTCTCCCATCTGGAAGCTTCCAGAATGCATTATCCAGTCGAAGCTTCACTCCCTCCATTATCATGAACATTCATCCCTTCATTAAGGGAACCTATTCCTTTGATTTTGGAACTTAATCCCTTGATAAGGGGACTCTATCCCTTCTATTTTGGAGTTGTAATCACTTTCCTGATCCTATAAATTGAAGCTTTGGTTCAGTCTCAAGGGTACATGCTCACATATGTAAAACTTCTCTATGTATTTTGTATACACTTAGTTCTTGCTTTGTACTTGGTAACTACCATATAGAAGGGAATTTCTAAAGAAACATACTCTTTGCTAATTGTGGGAACGATTACATACTTGTAGTTAGGCTGGTTCGAAGAGTGGAAGGGCTTGTCAGACTTTAAGGAAACGCTTGTTCTGGACCCCCTATGACATCAAGGAAAACACAATTGTAAGATTCCTTATTTTATTTAAAGATAATACAATTGGATCCTATTTTCAATAATTTTTTAATATGTTTACTTGAATGACTTATTTCTTAAATTCCTTGATCATTAAGATAGATTTGTGATTTTTGAATTACTATATGTTGCAGGTGTTGTTGATCTTCTTCTATATCCTTGTTTACAGATCTTAAGAGGTGAATTTTTGGGGCAGAGGGATAGAATAAATAAACTATCATTGGACCATAGGTAGGTCCTTTCTTCATCATAGAAAATTCTTAATCATATGTAATCTAGAGAAAATAGTTTACAAGTTGTCCTGCTTGTTTCTAGCTATCCTTGTGATACTAGGGAGATCTTTCTTGTCCGCAAGAATGATTTATCTGCCTAACAACCTCCCAAGGCTGAGAGCAGCAAGAGCATCATTAATTCTAACACCCCCAAAGGTGTTGGACATCCCAAAACCAAAAACTCAGAGATGGCAATAGTGCAATATTTCCCCTACACCTGATCCTTTTCGAGCATCCACTTCAGGGAGAAAGAGTAGTGTTGGTTATCACACCATCTAATTGATCAAAACTGTGGTACCATGCATCATTTTCACTGATCATAACCATAAAATAGAGGCATGCCCCTTAAAGGAAAAATTTAGGCGCCTCTGCACCAAGAAAAATTTCCAAATCTAGGAAAGTGTAAGTACTCTTGGTATGCCTTGTGAGGAATCTGGACATGCTCTCATGCAAACCGCCACGATGGAGATTCCTCCCCCACCAAATGACGATGACACAAAAAACCATATACAATTCATATCATCATGTATAGGAACCATGACTTATGTTTTCTGCTTATCAGTAATAGGTGTTGAGACCGCTACAACTACGAGAGTAGTTGTACCAACAATGGTGCAAACCCAATCTATATGCACCCTGTTGATCACGTCTGGTTCTACCGCATCAAATATGGAATCTTATTCATTTCTATTTATTAGCTCTATTAGGACTGAACGACCTCCTCACATCCTTACGCAAACTCAATCCCCCTTAGGATCCTTATCCACTCAGATAAAGATATTCTAGAGGCCATGATGGAACCAAATTATCCATGGGATGCAATGTATCACTGCTCATTTTTTCTTCATAAAAGGTCTTTTGGCCCTAAAAACTAAGGAAACCATGAGATATACACAATCAAATCAAAATATTTAATTCTATCTGGGAAAATTATATTGGTTCAAAAATCCCATTCTGACGTCTGACACGTTTGAAGAAGGGAACATGTCTAACATTTTTCCTACCATCAAGGTGAATATCTCTCGAAATCCTCAGAAAGTCGAAGAAATATTTTTGGGGGCAGCATGTTCCCCAAACAAAGTAACCTCTTACACCCATCTATTGCAAGAGTATAAAGACATATTCACATGGGACTACTCGAAAATTCCAGGGCTTAGTCCCACTATAGTAGAGCACCACATTGACACCTGCCTTGACGTACCACCAGTATGCTAGAAACAACGTCAACTGCACCATCCAAGGAAAAATAAATTAAAAAATAAATTTATAAGCTTCACAAAGCCAAGTTTATCTACCCCATCACTTACACATCATGTGTTTCCAACCCTGTTCCCATCTAAAAAAAACAGGGCAGCATACGCGTCTTTGCCGATTTTCACGATTTGAACAAAGCATGTCAAAAGGAAAATTATCCTACCCCATTCATTGCCTATGTTATCTACACTTGCGTGGGACACGAGGCCATTTCCTTCACGAAAAATTTCTCTGGGTATAATCAAATCCAAATACGGCACACCGACTGGTACAAGACTATGTTCACTACCCCGTGGGGCACGTTCACATATCAGGTTATGCCATTTAGTCTTAAAAATGTTGGAGCCACTTTCTAGTGGGCCATGAATTTAATATTTCATGACTTAGCCCACCTTATCCTCGCCTACCTGGCTGACCTCACCATTCAATCCAAGAAGCGATCTGATCATCTCAAGGATCTGCGGCTGGTATTCCAACGATGTCGATAATACAACCTATGCTTGAGTCCCCTCAAATGTGTCTTCTTCGTCACTGCAGGATAAATTCTAGGTTTTATTGTGTCCCAACAAGGGATTAGAGTGGATCCCCTCAAGGTTCAATCTATCAAATAGGTACCACCACCTCGAACCCTCATGCAACTGTAAATCTTGTAGGGAAAGGCCAATATTCTGAGACGCTTCGTCCCAGATTACGTCGCTTGCGCTCAGGTATTCCTACACCTCATCCATCAGAAAATCCCATTCAAATGGGATGATCAAGCCCAAAAATCATTTGGGGTGCTGAAATACATATTATATTCAGCACCATTTATCAGTCCACCAAAATTCGACAAAGATTACACCCTGTATCTATCAGCATCCAAGACCACTTTGGCTGGGGTATTAATTGAGGAGGGCCCCAATGGTAAACACATAATTTATTACGTTAGTAAAAACTTACCAGGACCCACGTTAAGGTGAGCCTAAAGAGAATATTTCCCTAACATTAATACACACACTCCACAAACTTCACCACTACATTATCTTAACGACTACAACAGTCGTCGCAAATATCAACCCCATGAGATATCTGCTCACCCACCGTTTGATGAACTATAAATATGCTCGTTGGATAGTTATACTAAAAGAGTTTGACTTCTATTTTAGCTTCCCCAAAAGCAAGAAGGCTTTATTTTAGCTGATTTCATCGCTGACCTCCCAAGTCAGACCAAAGGATCACCAGTTAACGATTCACTACCGGAAGAAAATATATTCCTAGTGATGGGCGAGGACCCCTGATACGAATATATTCTATTATTCCTACGGACCCAAATTTTCAAACCAAAGCTCACTCGTGATGACCACAGGTGCATATGCAACCATGCCCCCTAAATACCTCCTTATGGGATATGTCCTTTATCGATGGGGAAATGACACCATTTTACATTGATGCCTAACTCATGACCAAGCTCAACAAGCCCTTAATGACTGTCATAGTGGAGCTTATGGTGGCCACCTCTTTGCAATGGATATCGCCCAAAAAGTTTTACGAGCAGGATATTTTTGGCCCACCTTATTCTGAAACTGCATATTTGCAGTCAAAAGGTGTGAGTGATGTCAACCCTTCGATCACAAGGTAAGAGTGCCACCCGCTCCCCTGCACCCAGTCATAGTAGTTGGTGCCTTTTGAAAATGGGGGATCAATTTCATGACTTGCAACCCCACATCGGTTGGCAACCACAAATAAATTATTTTAGTCATCGAATATTTAACCAAATGGACAGAGGCCATGCCCACATGCGACAACATGGAAAAAACCGTTTTTTATTTTTGTTCAACCACATTTAGTGTAGCAAAAGAATTAGTCTTTGACCATAGAAAACACTTCAAAAAAGAGATTTTCTAAGAACCATCTCACCACCTCAGTTTCACACAGAAATTCACTTCACCATACTACCCCCAGTCCAATGGATAGGTAGAAGTTGTAAACACATTTCTCAAAACAATGTTACAACGTATGGTGAATAACCATAAGACAACCTAGAACCACATACTTTTCTCCGCCCTATGGGCATACCGCACGACAGTGAAAACCTCAACAGGATTCACACACTTCCACTTGGTGTATGGGATTGAAGCCGTGATTCCCATAGAATGAAAAATCTCGAACTTACATGCTGACATCGAACTCCTCGATGACTCCTAGCCTCTAGAGAAATTCTTAGTGCAACTTGAACTCTTCAACGAAAATTGACGACAGTCACTCCAACACAACGAGGCCCATAAAAAGCGGGTAAAAGAATCATTTGATCACAACATCACCCCTCGATCATTTACCGAGGGTGAGTTTTTCCTCTACTACGATGTTGTGAAAGAAGCTATAATATCCAAAAATAGGGAAAATCTACACTATTGAGAATATCTTAAGATATTCCAAATGTGGAGCAACAACAATATGTAAACACACCAATGGAGTAGCAGTGATACATTAACACATGGAATGCTAGAAGGTCCAAATATTCATCATATTATGTTATAGCAGCATAAGATATACAAATCCTTGAGGAATCAATCACTCAAGCTAGGCAATACCAGCCTCAAGAAACATGTACACGAAAATATGAAGAACACTGCTACATGAAGAAAGCCTAAGGCTATGATTGTGTAGTCTATGTGAAATAACTGCTGAAAAATGATGTCAATACATAGATATATCAATATAAAGCTCATACAACATGGGGAGCAAAGATAAACACTCCCAAAGGCAATTTCTAGACAATCCTGGAAGGATTGGCTGAAATATGAAAAACTGAGAAAATGTCGAAGTTGCAGGGTAGCAGCTGCAACTCAAAAACTAGAAATGGATGGAGATAGTTGAAGATGCTACAAATGGTACATGAATCACATCCAAATGATCCTTCAGGTGAAAGGATGATCCAATCACTGAAGATCTCACCCTCCAAACTTGCAATGCAAACCCCTACTGCAAATATTCTTAGAAATAACACAGTCAAGGAGAGGGACTGTGATGTTGGTGATGGGAAGTGCTTGGCTAGATGCCAAATATGTGCAACCAGCTCAGAAATATTCCTCACTAACCTCCCAAAGGAATACTAGCTCCCTCCTCTGAAAGATGAGCCAAGGAAATGGTGTTGTGGAACCCTCCACTACAACACCCTGCAACACAACGTCTCCTTCTACAGGAATAATGCTGTAGCAGAAGGAGGTGGCTTGGCCTTGAGCCTAAAATGTGGATAATGAAGTAAAATCCCTCAAGATTCCTCTCAAGAAGGGAGAAGGATTCCTAAACAGGAAATCCCTTGTGCTAAGCATCACAACAATCTCAATTAATTAACTGAAGAAAGAAAATAGTCATGCAGACCAAAATCTATATTCATCAACATATATCCATCTATGGCTACCTTGTCCTCCCTTTATACAAATGAAAGCCTCCTTGCCTTGTCCCCCACACATTATGGTTTCCTCCACAAAATTACCTCTTCCTCATTCACATTGCGCTGTCTTTTAAAGTGATCCACTCCTCCTATGGCAGCGCTGTTGACTTGGTCACACCTGACCTTGTCCTCAGGCATTTGCCCCTTTTCACACTTGATGGTGCAAAATAGAGATAATATGATGATCCATTTCACACTATGAGGGATTTTATTTCTACTCATGGGCCTCTTTATCCATTTATTCATCTCCTACCTGATATAGGAAAAATTAATGTTCCAATTAGCTTTATGCTAATTTGGGAACATTACAGTCCTCCCCTCCCAAATGTTGCTTGTTCTCAAGAAACTACAAGGATATAACTGAAGGGCCTTCTTGAGGCATGTGTGCTGAAATTAATTGGGATCTACCATCCCCATATGAATCTCCCATCCCCAATTAATCATCCAAAAAAAATGAGTTACCCTCCAACAAGGCAACTCCTGAAAATATTCCTCCACCTTTGGCTCATGCAAAGTAGGTGGGCTGAAAATTTGATCATGGTAGACAAGGTAGTCTACCCCACATAGTCATTCTCCCCACTCATGATAAGCGTAGAGTATGTGCTGATCCTGGGCTGAAAAAGTATTTCCCTCAAGTGGCAAAATGAAGAATAATCCTCCAAGGATCTCCTCTCCAACATTGAAGAACGAGTTGGCCCAGAACATATAATCCATGATGAATAGGACATGATCATCATAGGATATCAAAATAAGAAGTTTGCTGAAGGTTTTACATGATGTTGCATGATACAAAAAATGTCTCAAGTGGACACAGTGCAGTATCTCCCACTGCAACTTCAGAAAACAACATGGAAAGTGGTGTTTTGACAAATGGCTAGTTGTGTGAATCATCACATCTACTAGTTAATAGTAAATGAGTGAGTGTTCCAACTAAGCATACAAGAAAGAATCAAACACTTTCCCATGGTTAAAAAAAGGATGGCTATCTCCGTCATAATAGCTGGAAAAATATTGCTCATGGGGCTCAACAATAAACTTTCCCTCTTGTGGAGCAATGCACTGTATGTCAATGGTAAGAAGATGCAAATACTGTGTTACATAATCATAAGAAGATAAAATAACATTCTCACCATGTGCTGAAAGTAAAGTGATGCATTAATACATGAATAAGTCCATGCTCCAAAAGAACATCATTGTTGGCCTATGCAAATAGGCTCTTGCCAACCCATAGCTCATTTCTTTGACATGATCCTTATCAAAGACTTCTCCAACAATGTTGTTGTAATTAGGAAATTCCTCCCAAAATGGAGGTACTTCCTATTCATCTAAGGTCAAGGAGTATCCCCTTTGCACCATGATAGTGCCATCTCCTACTCCTACAACATCATACAACATATGAGATAAAATATGCCCTTGTTGTCTCAAGTACAAACCAAGCAACAAAAGTGTTTGTTGCCTCCTCATGCTCTCATCATACAAGACATGTGATGAAGACATAAGGAATGATATGAATGTCACATCAACACCATGCATCCATACTCCTTGCTACTTAATGATGCAAGCATCCTTCCATCTATTCTCCATCCCCATACCCTTAGGAAGAGTGTATTCCAAGTGATGGCCAAACTCCTTCAAGAGTAGCCAGTGCAACCAAGCCTCCTATTGCCCGGTATCATAACTTTGCAAGTAGCTCACCAGCTTCTTGCTCTCCATCCACATCCACTCAACCCATTGTGGATGTATTCTTCCAGCCTCCATCTTGGTACTCCTCCCATGAGAGCTACCATCCACCCAAATCAAATTTTTGTCCTTGAATTTCATGGGATTTTGAAATGCAATCTTCTCAATGATCAATTTGACCCCATAACGACCCAAATAGGTGGTAGGAAAAAACCTCCCATCATGATGTGTATGGCTCAGGAAGTGTCCAACACAATCATGATAGATGTTATCCATCCGAAGATGTCCTAGATCATCTATCTGTTCCTCCTTGAATCCATAAAGATCCAAGTGTGAGAAGGGAATAACCTCCTCAAACTGTTGAAGAATATTGCACTCTATGATGTGCTGGAGTGCACCTCCAATGAAATCTCTCCATGAGATATCCTCCTCATGCATGGTCTTCCAAAACCCAAGAGGCCTTGGATATGCTGCAGGTAGAAGTTTATCTTTGAGCTTGGGAGTGCTCATTGAGAAACTGTCATCTCGAAAGGAGAAAGAGTTTCTCACTTCAAGATGTCTACCATCTATCTCAACTTCCTCCAAGCCTTCAAAACCCAACCTCAAGTATGGTATGAAAATCAAGAATGGCTCATGAGGATGATGGTTGATCTCTCCCTTGAACGATTCAAGGTTGCACAGCGCAGTGAAATTCTGTTTCTCTAAATCAACAACATGTAATGATGTAGACCCATCCATAATGTTTTTTGAAATGATAAGAGATGGAAGTTCCGACATACCTTTTGAAATATTGGAAGCATCTTGTATGGCTATAGCACCAACTGCTAAAGATGAAGGCTGCTCCTCCAGGACTGTGACAACATTGGTATATGCCTCTTAAATTTGTGGTGAGGGAACCTCCATCCTTTGGCCAAATATTCTAATCATCCTTTGAGAAAACTCAGCAAGAGTAAATACTCTTGCATGGCTCCAATGGCTGAACCACCAAGTATTTGCCTCACCTTCAAGGTGCAGCGCTGCAATTTCTACAACCTTTATATCTATTATATGATGTAGTAGTGAGAAAGCCTCTAGCTTCATCACCCAAGCCTTTGTTGCACATGTGAGTGATCCATCAAAAGTGGACAATAGAAATCTATTGCCTCTCATCATCCCATGGCTATGGGGTCTCCTTTCCTCTTTGAGCTAAATAAATTTTGGTAAAGCTAGAGTCTCTTTGAAGGCTCTAGGTTTAGCTCAGTATTTAGCAATATATTCACTTAGAATTTCAGATTCCAAGTGTTCTTCGTTGTAATATCCCAAAATAGGGAAAATCTACAACAACAAGAATATCTTAAGATATTCTAAAGTTGGAGCTAAAACAACTCATGAACATAATAATGGATGTTTAGTGACAAATATACTCATATGATGTGTTTAAGAACACATAGCCATCAACTGAGTGAAATAGCAGCAAAAGAAGAACTTCTACACATTCCCAAGTGGGGAAAAGGCAGCAAATAGACCCTGAAAATGTTATTTTTAAATATATGCGTTTTTACTGAGTGAAATAATGCTTGGTTCCCTTAGAATATGATGTTATTCCCTCACATACAAAAGGGTATCAAGAATAAATCCCTTTTGATATGTTAAATAGACCTCTTGGCTCCTTATCAACCTAAAAATAAACAAATCCCATGACTTATGTTATGCAAAGAAATAATGAAGCATGAAAAGCATTATTTTATGATGGTTTCTATAGTATAATGATAAAATAACATGGATCTGGAACATTATGGAACAATATTCCAAGAAAATGAATATTTGGCCTCCTTATTGCATTATAAATGTAACCCAGCAAGGGTTTCTTGGAAGCATGAGTAAAAAAAGAGAAGATTTGAATATTCAGCTCAGAAAATGAAGTATTATTGCAAAATTACAAAAATTTAGCTGAATAATACAAAATAGGGATGAGAGTCCCTTCCTCTAGCTTTTTGGGAGAAGGATTGGCCTTTTCCTTGGGAAACTAGCTAAGAAACAAGGGTCTTAACCCTACTGTAGCAACTCTATGAAAAATGACGCAGTTATTGCAAGGAACTGCACTTTAGGATATGATAAATACTCTGGCCTACTGCCAAGATATGAAATGTGCCTAGAAATCTTCCTAGCTGATCTCTCAAGAGAAGGAAGGCACCTTCTACTGAGAAACAGACTCGGAAGTGGTGTAACAAACCTCCACTGCAACACCCTGCAACTCAACAATATTCTGCTACAGAAATAATACTGGGACTGAAAAATGGTGCTTGGCCTCAAGCCTGGATGTGGAGCAATACAGTACAATCTCTCCCAAGAAGCCTCTCAAGGGAAGAGGTGGGATTCCCACTCATGAACACCCTGTAATGAACAACACTGCAACCATGCTAAAAATCAAGAGGAAGCTAAGTCTAAATAGACAAGATCAAAAGATAAAATACAAAGAATGAATAACAACATTTTTGCTCCCATCCTCTCCATATATAGCAATTGAACCTCTCCACATTGGGTCCCATCCACATGGGCCATCAAGCTCATGCAAGTTGTCCTCTACCAAAACTGCGCTGTCCATCAAGGTAGTTCAATGTATCTAGACAACTTTGTTGACTTGGTCAAAGATGACTGAATCAACATGATCCCATCGCTGTTCACACCCAAGGGTGCTCAAATTAGCTACTTATTGTTACTCCTTTCACATTAGGAGGGTTATTTATTCCTCTAAATATGTTAATGGACCTCCCTACCCATTTATTCACCTACCTAGTGATAAAGCAACTCTAATATTCCATTTAGCTTGGAGGCTAAAATTTTGGAATATTACAGTCCTCCCCTCCAAAAATTTTATTTTCCTCAAGAAAATATATAAGGAAAGCGAAAATCCTCCCCTTCTCTTCTTGTGGCCTCCTCTTCAAAAGTCTCCACCATAGCTCAAAATGATCTGCTACAAATCTGACCTCCAATGTTTCCTCCCAAGCATGCTAAACCATATGGCTTACATCATTGAAAGGTGGAAGATGTAAGTAGAAATCTCCCGACTGTCCAATGGCCTCCTCAAGGTAGGAGTGATGATGAACATGGGGAATATTATTCCCAATGAATGACTTCCACACCCATGCTATCATCCAAATGAAATGAGCCAATCTAGTTAGCTCAAAAAGATCCTCAACCCCTGGTTCATACAATGTGTTGGGGCTGCATGGAGAGATTGTATCCTCCCACGCAAGTGGTTTCTCTCTCCATTTATGATAAGTATGGGGCTGTTTCTGCACTTCGGCTGAAATATTATGACCTCCAAGAGTGGCCCAAGCTACCCCACAAAACAGATAAACCATGAAGTGCCTCCTCCAAAAACTCAAGTTCTCCAAATGGCTCCTCCCACATGAAGAAAAGAGATGTAGTTTGGAAATCATGGGCTACCCATTGCTGCTCTTGAAACATGCATCATGTAAATTAGGGATAATCACACTCCCAATGGGCATCTTCAAATCATATTCCACTTTCCAAAAAAATCTCCCCATGAACATAGAAATATCAGCAATACGTGGAAGCAAAAACCAATATAAAAAAGTTGTCATATGACAATTGGAAAGTGGATCAAGGTCCCACAAAAGGAACCAGCGCAGTACATCCTTTGCTTACACCAAATCAAACAAAAACAAGTTCTCTTCCAACCACTTTTTTTCTTCCACAATCATCTTACAAGATATAAACATGAAAGTACAAAGTGGTGTCAATGGTGCACATGAAAAATCATGTGGCTTCCCCCGAAAACCACCAATGAGATAGCCAATCTCAATGCTACAAATGGCTTCAAGTACATCATTATACAATATGCAAGGAGTAATCCTCCTTCCTACAATATGCTGCTCATATAAAGAAAATAAGTACAAAACATAAAGTGAAATTGTACATTCTCCATCATGTACTTGAGGTCTTGGGCTAAAATGGCTCAATTGGAAATTCTCCCTCACCTCCAAAGAGTAGGGAAGTGGCTGTGAAATCCTCCCTATCATCATCTGGGCTATGAATATTTCCATATGCTGAAATATGTCATGCTGGATGCCCTCCCAAATGAACTCCTCTGCCGAGGAAAGATATGCATCAAAATGCATGGAAAAGAAGTCCTCATGTGTTGCATGTAGAAGCTGCTCCTTGAGCTTAGAAGCTCTAGTCAAAAATACTTTGCCATAAGAATAGATGACCATATCATCCACCATATATATTTCATCTACATCTGGGTCATCAAGAATCATGCAAGCACCAAGATCCTTGGAGTACTCTACCAAGAGTTGAGATCTCCCATATGGATCAATCCTTCCAAGAGACAACGATGGTGATCTGGAATGTGAAGCTCCCCTCATGTTGTTGCCTACTACTTTGACATCCCCCATGCCAAAGTCTCCCTCCAAACTCTTTACCTATCCAAAATATAAGAGTGGTGAATCAAATGGCAAGATTTCTCTTACCAACTTTAGATATGGTGGCCTTCCTGGTGGAATTCCTCCATAGAGTGAGACATCAATGGTAAGAGAAGATTGTTCATATGGTTGGGAAACTTTTCCCTTGCCCTCACAGCACAAAACAGTCTTCCTCCTCCTTGCAATAGCTCTCTGAAATAGATAGGGGTGCGTGATCCTCATCAAATGATGATGTCTTTCCTCCCTACCTCCTCCTTCCATTAATATCATCTCACAATCATGTTTCTCATTGATTTTACATTGCCTTCCATATGTGAGATCCTGGGGAAATTCTTGTAATGACACAAGAAATCCTCCGGTTGGAGCATGTTCTCCTCCTTCCTCTGCATGAGGCACTAGATATTCTCTAGATGTGACAGCATTGTAACCCCCATCCTTCTCTTCATCTTCAATATGAATAGGAGGTAACTTCTCAATAAGAGGATCCTCCTTTGCAAAAGGAACCTTCATTCCCTATTTTCCAAGGTTATGAAACAAGGATCTTGCCTCTAGCAAGGTATCATGCAATATGTGATCTCCTCCAATAGGTTTCTAAAGTGGTTTTGAGTTTGCAAGTCCTCCCAACTTATGCAAAAGTTTCATTGGTTTGATTGTCTCATGTTTTTTATCAAACCTTTCTACCAATATTTTAGTGAACTTTGCAAAAGAATAAGTATTAGCATTTTTCAATGAAAATGACTCAAACATCCATGAAGCATAGGCCTTACCTTCAAAGTGTAGCGCTACAACTCTTATGGCTTCGTCTTTAGAAACTTGGTGCTGCTGCAAATAAGTACACAACTCCTCCACCCAAGATTTGGCTGAACAAGTTGGGGATCCATCAAAGGTAGATAGAGAAAATCTATCCATGTCATGCAGCTTGCTCCTCTCCACCTTGATCTTGCAAAACTATTTGAAATCAATATGATCTCTAAACCTTTCAGTTTGAGATTCATACTCTTGCAGAAAATTACTAAGAGTTTCCCTCTTTGGCATTTTATCTTCTTTCATCTCTTTCATTGCAGATCTGGGCATTTGACTGCGCTGTGCATAATAGGGTGTAGTTGCATGCACACACCTATCATGTACCAATCTAGATCTAGCTATAGATCTAAACTCCTCAGGAGATTCCATCTCTCCTCTCATCTTCTTAAGATCTTCGTTGATGCACTGCATATATTTTGGAAGAAGCTTTGTAAGCCTATATTCCTTTCTTCCTCCACATAATGGAGTCTTATTTATGTTCATCTCTCCTTATATTGATAGTTGCATGGATGAGTTCCACAGGATGAACCAAGACTATGCTCTGATACCACTGTAATATCCCAAAATAGGGAAAATCTACAACAATAAGAATATCTTATGATATTCTAAAGTTGGAGCTACAGCAACTCATGAACATAATAATGGATTTTTAGTGACAAATATACTCATATGATGTGTTTAAGAACACATAGCCATCAACTGAGTGAAACAACAACAAAAGAAGAACTTCTACACATTCCCAAGTGGGGAAAAGGCAGCAAATAGAACCTAAAAAACATTATTTCTAAATATTTTCTTTCTTACTGGGTGAAATAATGCTTGGTTCCCTTAGCATATGATGTTAGGCCCTCACATACAAAATGGGATTAGGAATAAATCCCTTTTGATATGTTAAACGGACCATCTGGCTCCTTATCAGCCTAAAAATAGCCAAATCCCATGACTTATGTTATGAAAAAAAATACTGAAGCATGTAAAACGTTATTTTATGAGGTTTTATATATTATAACGATAAAATAACATGGATCTAGAACATTATGGAACAATATGCCAAGAAAATGAAGATCTGGCCTCCTTATTGCATTATAAAGGTAACCCGGCAAGGGTTTCTTGAAAGCATGAGTACAAAAAGGGAAGATCTGAATATTCAGCTTATAAAATGTAGTCTTACTGAAAAATTAAAGAAATTTAGCTGATTTATACAAAAGAGGGATGATAATCCCTTCCTCTATATTTCTGGGAGAAGGGTTGGCCCTTTCCCTAGGAAACTAGCTCAGAAACAAGGGTCTTAACCCTGCTGCAACAAATCTGTGCAAAATGGCATAGTTCCTGCAAGGGAATGCACTGTAGGAGATGAGAAATACTCTGGCCTGCTGCCAAGATATGAAATGTTCCAATAAATATTCCTAGCTTATCTTTTAAGAGAAGGAAGGCACCTTCTACTCAGAAACAGACCCGGAAGTGGTGTAAAAAACCTCCACTGCAACACCCTGCAACTCAACAATATTTTGCTATAGAAATAATGTCGGGACTGAAGAATGGTGCTTGGCCTGAAGCCTGGACGTGGATAAATACAGGAAAATCTCTCCCAAGAGGCCTGTCAAGGGAAGAGGTGGGATTCCCGCTTGGGAACACCCTGTGCTGAACAACACTGCAACGCTGCTAAACAGCAAGAGGAAGCCATGTCTAATCAGAAAAGATCAAAAGATCAAATACAAAGCATGAATAACAAATGCTCCCATCCTCTCCATATATAGCGAGTGAACCTCTCCACATAGGGTCCCATCCACATGTGCCATCAAGATCATGCAAGTTGTCCTCCACCGAAATTGCGTTGTCCATCATGGTAGTTCAATGTATCTAGACAGCTTTGTTGAATTGGTAAAAGTTGACTGAATCAACATGATCCCATCTCTATTCACACCCAAGGGTGCTCAAATTAGCTGCTTAATCTTACTCCTTTCACATTAGGAGTGTTATTGATCCCTCTAAAGAGATTAATGGGCCTCCCCACCCATTTATTCACCTACCTAGTGATAAAACAACTCTAATATTCCATTTAGCTTGGAGGCTAAAATTTTGGAATATTACATTCATGCTTCAATTTTTCTTCTCTGTGAGAGTAGAAAGTGCATGGTCCTTCCTCTTCTCCTTCTTCCATTTTCTTAACCTCCTTGGAGAGGTCCTTTCTAGATCTGAAAAGTGATGAGAGCAAGCTCATCCTCTTCATCCTCTTCATCATCTTGATCTCTTCTATATGCTTGTTGCTGAAACTCACAGGCTGAGCCAAATATCATGCTCTGATACCACTGTAATATCCCAAAGTAGGGAAAATCTACACTATTGGGAATATCCTAAGATATTCCAAATGTGGAGAAACAACAATATGTAAACACACCAATGGAGTAGCAGTGATAATTTAACACATGGAATGCTAGAAGATCCAAATAGCCATCATATTATGTTATAGAAGCATAAGATATACGAATCCCTGAGGAGTCAATCACTTAAGCTAGGCAATACCAGCCTCAAGAAACATGTACACAAAACTATGAAGAACACTGCTACATCAACAAAGCCCAAGGCTATGACTGCACAGTCTATGTGAAATAACTAATGAAAAATGATTTCAATACATAGATATATCAATATATGGCTCATACAACATGTGGAGCGAAGATAAACACTCCCAAACGAAATTTCTAGACAATCTTGGAAGGATTGGCTGAAATATACAAAACTGCCAAAATATCGGAGTTGCAGGGTAGTGGCTACAACTTAAAAACTAGAAATGGATGGAGATAGTTGAATATGCTACAAATGGTACATGAATCTCATCCAAAGGATCCTTTAGGTGAAAGGCTGATCCAATCACTGAAGATCTCACCCTCCAAACTAGCAATGCAAACCGCAACTGCAAATATACTCAGAAATAACGCAGTCAAGGAGAGGGACTACGATGTTGGTGATGGGAAGTGCTTTTCCTAATGCAAAAGATGTGCAACCAGCTCAGAAATATTCCTAACTAACCTCCCAGAGGAATAGAAGCTCCCTCCTCTGAAAGATGAGCCAAGGAAATGGTGTTGTGGAACCCTCCACTGCAACACCCTGCAACACAACATTTACTGCTATAGGAATAACACTGTAGCTGAAGGAGGTGGTTTGGCCTTGAGCCTAAAATGTGGAGAATGAAGTACAATCCCTCAAGAGACCTCTCAAGAAGGGAGAAGGATTCCTAAATAGGAAATCCCTTGTTGGCTTGAGGGGTCCTGACCCAGGATCAGTGTGCAAGGTTTGCCAACAAACCCCTATACTACTGGCCCTTTCGGCAGTGACCTGGTTGCATAGGTCAAAGTCTCACCTGAAGTAGTATGGGTGGGTGATGAAACTAGGTTTCCGCACACTGAGAAAGGATGGGTAAGGCAAGAAGAGCTGCGCTGGGTCCTATAAACCCATATTAACTTGTTCTGCACAGGGTTAATTAGGCCTCTGTTTGCATCTACGTGTGCTAGATCTATAGTTATATGATTTTATTACAATAACACATCATTATATAAACAAAACAGAATAGATCCAGATCCAAAAACACACTTACACATATCTTTGCAGCTTAAAGACAGAAAATGCACAATACAACAATTACCAACAATTTGCACAAGATTACTCACAGATTTAGTTCTCTGTCAATCCTTCTTATTCATTCATTTATCAATTATTCCTTACAATTCCCTTCCCAACCTACACATACGACAACAGGGTCTGCACACAGCTGGACTTAGATCTCTGCCCACATAGCCAGTAGGAGTCCTTTCCCCAAAACCCGAACATATAGCTTAAACCACAATTCACATCAATAGCTCATGATTTTCTTATCCTTTACAATACAAAATGCTCCTCTATTTATAAAAATCTTGCCTAGACTTTCCTATGGTCTGTAAAACATTATTTTCGGATCCTTGGTTTACCCTTTTACCCATTACAATGCTTTTGGGGCTTTGACCCACCATAAAACCCCTCCGCTAGATTAAATCTAATCAAAAATATCCAAAATGGACTAGTTTCGCAGCTTGTAGGAGACCCTGTTCCAACAGTTCCCCAACACAATCTTGTGACTTGTCCCAAGTCACTGTGGTGGTGTGGCTTCTATTTGCATACAGAAGGTATCAATAGTGCAGACAAGCGGAGGAAGCACTGTTGGGAAAAATACTGAGAGGGGGGGGTGAATCAGTATTTAGGGCAAGCTAAAACTTTTTACTTTTTCATGCTCTAAAACCCATACGCTACTTTGCTGAATCCAACTAGCGTATGCACGCGGATATCCTTCATAAAACTCGCGTATACACAGAGATCTAATTATGCCATTAGTTCTTCACTTATATCATTCCATCATTCATTTATTAGGTGTTCTACAAATAGTAAACATGTGCAGTAAGAACAGAATAAACCATCACACAAAGCATCACACATGAACACTAGGATTTTTAGGTGGAAACCCAAGTAGGGAGAAAACCACCGCTGCAGTTGCTCAGCCTTCAATATTTTATTATAGAGAAAACATCTTACAACATATGTGCTGGTGCAGACTCTACCAGCACGCAGGCACCCACCTGCGCTCGTTTACCGGCCTCTCCTGGAAGGGAGCTCCAACCCACGACTCGTTTACCGGCCTCTCACGGAAGGGAGCTCGACCCCTGCTCTCGTTTACCAGCCTCACCAGAGGGGCTACGACCCCCTGATCTCGTTTACCGGCCTCACGGAAGGGAGCTACAACTTGATCTCGTTCCTGACCCTCACGGAAAGGCGCTACCACCCACGGCGAAGCCACAACCCTCAGCACCTCTATGGACCACGTTTCATCAATTTTCACACTGGATCCAAACAACTTCAATAGAGCACAACTTGCAGGCCACGTTTCATCATACTTTCAGACTGGACCCTTTCCATACTTTTAAGCACAATCAACCATGAAGCAGATACATATAACTCACTGACAGATATCAGTAAACCAGTAGAACAAATCAGATATTTCTTACCATAGACTTTAGCAAACCCTAGTTTGCATACGCTCTTTCCCTTCACTGATGTCGCGTATATACGCGCTTCCGTTCACATAAACCAACGTATACCTCTGTACATATTTCATTACGCATACGCGCTTTCTCTTCAGCGAAGCCGCGTATATACGCGCTTCCCCTTCGGCGAACTAGCGTATAGATCTTCAACCATTATAGAGCAGCATACTTCTTTAGATCAGATATTTAGTTCAGATTTACCCTTTTACTTCAGACAGATGTTCGCCTCATCTCAGATCTAAGCCTTCCATAAACAGATCTAGCAGATACAAATACTTTCCAGATCTAGATATTTCGCTTCATCATTTCTTCATAGGTGCATCATAGATTCAGATCTATTATCAAACCTTTACCCTTTCCATACAGATATACTTCACAGAGAAGTATTCATTCAATCTCAGACATCTTGCTCCCACACACATCATTTGCACAATGAATTTCTTCTCCTTATATAGGTTTATCCTTTTTCAATACCACGGGCCCCTTTTTTAATACCATGAGCCAAAACAATACCATGAGCCTTCAATACCACGGGCCCCTTTTTTCAATACCATGAGCCAAAACAATACCATGAGCCTTCAATACCCATGAGCCCCTTTTTCAGTAACATGAGCCAGAGCAATGCCATGAGCCTTCAATACCCGCGGGCCCCTTTTTTCATGCCATGAGCCAAAACAAGATTACTTGATGGTTTTCCTGAAACGGGGTCATTTGAATAGATCATTGCAATACAATGAGTCAATGCCATGGTGTTTACCTGGTTTTGCACTTTTTGCTTTCCCATACATGACTTGGCACGTTATTTCCAGCATGGATGCATGCGCAGCTTCTCCTAGATAGATCCGCGTATGCCTTGAAACATACTCTTTTCATCATAGATTTAGCACATGCTGAATTCCTTTCTTCATTTCCTTCTGTACTCACTGTAGATACATCAAATTTAGATCATCAAGACATATTCTATCGAGCACAACTTCATCAAGTAAGTTGCCATCATCTTCATCAATTGGGTTGCCATGCAAGGACAACACTCAGTATTAACAAACATCATTTCATATCAGATTTACATCATTTACCAAGTCCATCAAGTCAAGAATAACTTCATCAGGTGGATTTCCATCAAGGACAACACATGTCAGCCGTATGTCTTCATTCTCATTTGAAGAAGCACGATGACAACACGCATCATGGCCGCGCCGGCCACCCCAATCACAGCTTTGTCAGCAATGTTGATGGGGCGTTAGGGACGCAGACCACTTTCGAGTCATATAGAATTCGTTCTAGTTAAAATGGGTAGCGCGCAATGGCAAGACCGATATCTTATGAGTCGGGAGTACAAACTCGGCCCATGGTTTCAACCATTTTAGGATGACATGCTTGGTCCAGCGAAGGTTCTCAATCGTGTCCATGACGGTTAGACGCTATGTGGAGATGTCGGAGGGTGAGGAAGTTCTGACCTGATCCATAGTAGCTTCTGTCTGCTGTAATTCCTTCTGGATATGTTGAAGCATAGCATGGTGCCAGACTGCTCTCCATAGCTGCATAGCTATTCTAACCAATTGCGCACCCTACATAAGCTACTCCTGAGTAATATGCATTGCGTCTATGATCAATGCAATCCGTTGGGCCTGTACTACCGGGGATATGTCATACTATTGCCGTGTAGTCTGGGCACGGTGGCAAACCTCTTGCAACACTCTGGTGTGTAGTCCTCATAGCACTATGTGAGATAGTTGCGTCAAATTGATGTGGATGTCCCCAATGGTTGGATCATGATTGTGAGCTAGGGCAGTGCAAGGGAATGAACAAACATTTCTTATGCTAGGTGGTACTTTGGAGTTGTGGAGAAATCGCAATATCTCTCTATATCTCATTGTTTCAGCCTGTCACAGAACCAGTCGTGGCCTGACTATGATACTACGGCCGAGGGACCATGGTACTAACATATCCTCCTCTGCTATATCATCTGAGGCCATCCGGTTGGGTCCCATGGTCGTCCCCGGGGTGCGAAGGTCGGCTATTCCTATTGCACAGTAACGGTGCCTCTCTGTGCGTGGGTCACAGGCAATTATTTCCACGGGAGGCCAGCGCTCAATCAATTGATCACACTCATTGTTCCTAGGCCCTCTCAAGATGATGTCTACGGGTGCTGCGAAGCCCAGGAAAAAATCATTCGGCAGGTTAGGGTCCATCATAGCAACAAGAGAATGGGCATTCCTGAGAACATCAATGATCGCAGAAAACCAGTAGGCCGATAACAGGAGCATATTTCAGAACCAATAAATAGCCTTGTGCGAAGTTATTCTGCCAACCGTACATCATCCGGAGCTATTTAATGGTGGAGTAGCCCATATGGGAAACTTACGATCAGCAATTTGGATTAAAATTACCATAAATGGTTGCATTGATGGTCCACCACCTCTTTTGTGTAACTGTAAGGTTCCTTTCTTATCAAAATGGGGTGTACTGATGGTCGTTATTCATACCTGATGTCTCTTCCACAAAATTTCAGATTATGAATGACACTTGTGTGCTGTTCGCGTTCCCTGAATTAAGGTTGATGCGAGGTGTTCCATAACAGGGTTTAGGTACCAGATCTGCAAGTTGGCCACCAATCTTCTCGAGCCATGCTCTTCATCCTTGGGTGGGATGTCCTGGTCTAGTAAAGCTACTTCAAGCATCTTGATGCCATCTATTACTTGAAGTGAGAGCCAATTCTCCCAATTTCATGTGGGTTCAGGTGGGTTCGTAATCGAACACACACTTAGGGCAGCATTAACCAAGTGAGCCTGTCCAGACAGGGTTCAATCAGACCATTGAGTGTTGTATGTCAGCAAGTATCTGTGTAGGTTGAATGACCGTAGAGCCTATCTGGCAACTGGGGTCCCTAAGCATCGAATCACCCTATTCCAATACTTCTCCTGAGTGAAGAATACCGACCCTTGCGTAGGTGCTCCACGTAGTGTTAGTGGCAGTGCTCCTAGCCTACGTTCCGTGGCAATTTTAGGTTCAACAATCTTCGTACTATGTCTTGTGTCATCATGGCAAGGCAGTTCTCTTTCCTTGGTAGAGATGTAATGGAAATTCCTGGTGGTATGAAGGCATCATAGCGCCGAAACCTCGTGCAACTGACCTTACCAATTTTCCAGCTCCTCATCTAAGTCAGAAAAACATTCACTGTCATTTTCTCGGCAGAGCACTCTTTCATTTGTGGGGTTAACCTAATCTTCATCCTGTGCAGTCAATTTATAAATGTGATTTATCTCCTCCTCCTCATAGGCTGGCTCTGTATACCGCGTGCCTTCTACCGGATCTAGTGGCACTATGATGTGCGTACCTTTGTTTTCAAACACCATGCTGTGCTTCTTGAGATTGATGATAACCCCCATGTCTATAGCCTAGTCCAATTCGAGGAGTGCATGATAGGGATCTGCATCTTCTACAATTTCTATTACTTCAAAGTCAGCTAGGACCCTTACCCCTGCGATGTCAACCATGACTTTTGGTAGCCTTCCTAGAGGAATGGTTTTTTGTTGATTTTCCATTCGCAGCTGGATGGTGGACCGCTCCAGTTTAGGCTCTCCCATTCATTGCCATGTCTATTTCAGTAATAATTTCGCATCTGATCCAAGATCTACGATGACCTGATCCATTTCGTAGTCACCAATCTGCACAGTCAACCGCATCTCTTTTCCAGTGTGTTTCTTATAGCTATACATTTTGTATACATCCTTCGTCCCAAGAATCAAATTGGGCCGAGATGTGCAGGTATTCAGTAGTGCTTGAAGGTTTCCTATGGCCTGCAGTTTTCATATCAACTTCATACATGCCTTCAAAAAGGGCTCAACTCCTTCTTCTATCTGGAGGTGCGTCGAGTGCTGCGTGGGGCCTACCAATAGTGCTTGTTCCTTGAGATTCACTCCTTCCTTAGGGGAAAGCTCCTCCTTTGCTCCCTAGGTGACCATATCGCTACGTGTCATGAATTTTACACTTGGATTCATATTCCTTAGCTCGGTTTTAACCCTTTGTACATTCTGCGTAGGGGTGGGCCGCTTTTCCTACATATTGGCTATTAAAATTGGGCAATCCTCCACCAAGTGGTCCAGCTACCTACAATACTTGCACGATGGTCTGGTGGGATTTGGAAATTCCCTGGCAAAGTGTCCTATTTCCCCATAGTTATAACAGATTAGCCGCCCACGTTCTCTTCCTGCGCTTCCTCCCTGACCTCCTCTGCCTTTGGCCAGTGATCCTCCAAAATGCGCAGAAATTCTTGGTGACACAGGGTCTGATTGTACCCTATATAATTTCCCACGATCCATTATTAAATAATAAGTATGATAGTTCTGCTCATTGTGTCCCATTGATCGGCAGAATCTGCACCATTTTTGCTTTAGTTATGGGACATATGCACCTAGCCGAGGGAAATGGTTCATATCATGAAGTCCTACTACCTGACAGTCATCACACCATAGCGTAGGTCCGCTTGACCCTAGTCATGATAGAATAGATTCCCTAATTGCCCCTGCTCGTACCAGACTAGGTCCTCCCACTTGCATGTAATCCGTTAGTAGAGGGCACCGATCCTTTGTATGGCCAGACACCCAACATCATATGCACCAAAGATCTGTGCAACCGTCCTTTCCTCATTCATTTCACAGGTTCTGTATTTCCATATGCATAGCCCCAAGCTTTTCCTGAATTTTTTGTACCCCTCCCAATGTATCCTCTCGGGGGGCAACCTCTAGTTTCATAGCGACTTCCACAACTTCCTCCTACGATTCAAAGGTCTGATGACTCATTGGCGTGCGCAGGTGAGGTAACAACATAGCGATGAACCATTCTATATGCTATATATCATCATACTCGAATCCTCCTTCCCTGATTGTCTTCTTCAACTACTGATCAGCCTCCCATACTGACTCAAACGCACCTTGTTTGAAGTCCTTTACTTGCGCTACCAGTTGGGAATAAGATTTCAGCTTTCGGAATTGTTGCTTCAGAGCGTCTTTGATATATTGAATGGATGCGCTTCCATTCTGGGCAATGTATCGCATATACTAGTCCAGGGCCCTATCCTCGAATGCCAAGGATAGTTGTGCCCTCTTTACCATATCACTCACCACATTTTGTGCAGTCCAAACGAAGTCGGAAACGAACCAAAACCGGTCCATATCCTCATCTCCTACCCCCTTGAAGGTAGGTAGCTTCAGGTGCGTAGCCATATCACTGTTTAGGGGGAGTGGTGGTATGGGTGAATTCTTACCTTTGTTTGGCCTAGGTTGCGATGTAACTGGGGGATCTTCTGCAGCTGGTTCTTGCAATAGAGTATAGGTGGATCTTCCTCCATTAAGGTTGGTCTGATAGTATTTACCACTGCGTGTCGCACTTCCGTCTAGATTTGAGGTCATTCAGTTAGTATGACTACACAAAATGATGTTTTTGCACAGTAATATCTTAATCAGCAATGGTAATGTCCTCAGAAACATGCCCCGGAACCCTTTAAAAAATCGTCGTTCGGCCTCGGAGTATGAGAAAAACTGATAAATGGAAAATTCTGTCACAAATCCTCCCAGCATGCTATCCACCCAGTGATCTACCATGCACGTGATAGTATTATCAGTCTTTTTGAGTTGTCGGATCAGCTCTGGAGTCCACTGAGTGACTCATTCTTCCTTCCAGCACTTCTGGAATTCGACCAGTTTGGCCAGCCACTCCTGGAGCTCGATCGCAAATGTCACAAAGAATATTTCATAGTTCTCTATAAGGATGTACCTATTTTTCCACTTTTCCGCTGTTAACTTTTCATTGCGATTTATTTTTACTGTGAATTCCTGGAACTGCCTTTCGAACTAGTCTTTGATTTCCTTTCTTTTAGGTTTCCAGTATTGTCTTTTCATTACCTGATCCCTCTCTCAGACTTCTTCCGGTCCCGGCAACGGATCCATTTGTTGGCTTGAGGGGTCCCAACCTAATTTCGGTGTGTAAGGTTTGCCAACAAACCCCTATACTACTGGCCCTTTCGGTAGTGACCTACTTGCGCAGGTCAAAATCTCACCTGAAGTAGTATGGGTGGGTCTTGGAACCAGGTTTCCACACCTTTAGAAAGGATGGGTAAGGCAAGAAAAGCTGCAATAGGTCCTATAAACCTAGATTACCTTGTTCTATGCAGGGTTAATTAGGTCTCTGTTCGCATCCACGTGCACTAGATATATAGTTATATGCTTTTATGACAATAACATAGCATTATATAAACAGAACAGAGTAGATCTAGATCTAGAAACACACTTACTCAGATCTTCATAGCTTAAAGAAAAAGAATGTGCAATACAGCAATTACCAAAAATTCGCACAATATTACTCACAGATTCAGTTCTCTATCGATCCTTCTTATTCATTCATTCATCAATTCTTCCTTGCAATTCCCTTCCCAACCTGTGCACACAGCAGCAGAATCCACACACAGCTGGACTTAGATCTCCATGCACACAACCAGTAGGAGTCCTTTCCCCAAAACCCAAACAGATAGCTTAAACCATAATTCGCATCAATAGCTCATCATTTTCCTATCCTTTACAATACAAAATGCTCCTCTATTTATAACAATCTAGCCTAGAATTTCCTATGGTATGGAAACCATGGTTTTTGGACCCCTGGTTTACCCTTTTACCCATTACAATGCTTTCAAGGCTTTGACCCACACCAAAACCCCTCCGCTAGATTAAATCTAATAAAAAATATCCAAAATGGACCAGTTTCGCAACTTGTAGGAGACCCTGTTCCAACATCCCTTGTGCTAAGTAGCACAACAATCTCAGTTAAACAACTGAAGAAAGAAAATAGTCATGCAGACCAAAATCTATATTCATCAACATATATCCATCTATGGCTGCCTTGTCCTCCCTTTATACAAATGAAAGCCTCCTTGCCTTGGCCCCCACACATTAGGGTTTCCTCCACCAAATGACCTCTTGCTCATTCACACTGCGCTATCTTTGAAAGTGATCCACTCCTCCTATGCCAACGTTATTGACTTGGTCAAACCTGACCTAATCCTCATGCATTTGCCCCTTTTCACACTTAAGGGTGCAAAATAGAGCTACTTTGGTGATCCCTTTCACACTATGAGGGATTTTATTTCTACTCATGGGCCTCTTTACCTAGTTATTCTTCTCCTAGCTGATATAGGAAAAAATTATTTTCTAATTAGCTCTATGCTAATTTGGGAACATTACAGAAGCCCTAAGGCCTGGGAAGTTTGAAACCCTGTGGAAAGGTCCATATGTCATAAAACATTGCCTCCTCAAGGGGGCATACATATTGTCAGATCCTGAGGGAACATGCATAAGAAACCCCCTCAATGGGCTCTACCTCAAGAAATTTTACCCATAAGGGTCAGGAGGCTTCAACCTTAGAGATATCATGCATGTAGTAAACTTTATTTTTTAATCACAAACATCACAGAATTGTTCTAAAAATCACTATGGTGTCACATATGGATCGTCCCCCCAACCATTACTTTAGATGCGTTGATCAAGCATCGGGATGATCTCAAAATCTAGCAGTAGCCATCTGGGTCATCTACTATCCTGACCGATCTCCATTCTTCACCAACGGAGTATGCATCAGATCAGAAAACCAACAATCAGGTAGAATATGACGCCATCATTGGGCTCATGAGTGATGCCTTCAACCAAGGCATCTGCCACTTGCATATCTACCTTGATTCCTAGTTAGTGGTTTCGCAGTTAAATAGAGAATTTGAAGTTTGAGATTCACAACTATTTAGAAAATATTTGCATGAAAAAATATTAAGCCATAAATTTGATCATATTGCATTGACACATCTACTAATAAATCAAAACCAGATAGCATATCACATAGCTAATCACATCCTAGACTGGAAGATAAAAAATATATAGATCTCAATCAACGATACACAACATCCATCAAATCATATAACCTTAGAAAAATCATCAAGAGCCGAAAAAAATACATCTCGCAAATATACCAAAAAATATGTGTGAGTGCAAATAACAATTCATGTCTTTGACCCGGAGGTCAGCCAAAAACATATATATACACATGTCATCAAAAATAATGGAAGCATCCTCATAATGGGTGATTTCTCTGAATACAAAGTTCCTCTAGGGATGAGCCCCGCCAGGTGGGCCATCTAGACCCACAGCTACACCTAGTGCCAACACTGGGTTAGTAGCCAAAATAGAAAGCACCACATGGCACAGTGTCGGACGATAACCCCTCTCCCGTGGCATCAATGTCTTGAGCCAGGCATTGTCCAGATCATTGGCAAAACCCCGAGTCGGCATATCTTGGGTCAAACTCTCCACTCGACCCCAAGCATCAGCTAGGTCATTGGATCGAGCCTTAGCTCTAGCTAACTGCTCTACCATCTCTTCTACTCGTGCCTCTTCCACCTCAACACGAGCAATAGTTGTAGAATACTCAGCAGTAGCTAAGATGCTACCCTCCCTTGAGGGGCCAACACCATCAACAGGTCCTCCACCCTAAGGCTGTCTAGGACCATCACCCTACCCCCCAGCATGGGGCTGAGCACCTCCACCTAGAACCCTCTGAATGGGATGGTGTCCCACCAACTGAGCAGTAGGTTGTGTTAGTCATCAATATTTTTCACCTGTTGATGATGAATTATTTTTAAAGCCAAGTTTTCTATAAGCTGATCTCCAATTTGTCAAATCTATCATCTATAAAACATCTCTAAACAATTTTTGTCCTCCTACCCATTCCGGTCAGCCTATGATGAGAAAAAAAACCTAGTGGATAAGTCCTATCCAGTTTCAGTCATATAATCATGTCCATGAGCTATCATAGCTAAAAGTTATCTACTGTCATTTACCCTCATTCCCAAGTCATTCATTATCCTAGTGTTGATAAAATGTCATCCACCCTACCTCTGGTCATATGTCATTTTGAGATCTAATCATACCAAAGAAAATACTCAAACTCTGTCAAGATCGCTCTCAAATAGAAAGTGAGAAATTCTTCTTTGTAAAAAAAACATCCTGAGTTTAAGCCTTGTTCAAATATCACCCACTCGAATTAGCATTGACCTATAAAACAACTATACACCCATAGGTCATTTTTCTAAGAGGTCTTTGTTGTCCTTACCAAGAAATTCTACAAATATCCGTAGCCTATAATAAAGATAAGCATGTCTAAAGTCTATGAAATAATATGTACAAGATTGGGAAAACTTCCATAAGACAATTAAAGAGCTTTCCAAGGTTCAAAGCAATATTTTTTCAACTTAAGGTGTTGGAAATTGAATGAAAATATATTTGTTGACACCTAACTTACAAGTTGGGTGTGGATATGTAATATTGTATAATAAATAATATTAGGAAATAAGGAAGGTCAAGAGTCATTGGGAGATGAATCCCAATAGCCTCACCTCCATGTATAAATACATGTACATTGTTCATCTAATACATATTATGATTTGCGGATTTACCTCCTGGTTTGACATGGTATCGGAGCCAGTCCCACTATTGGCATTTTTGCCTGTGGTGTAACTCCCTCATTCCTTTGCTCAGGCAGTTTCTATGTATAGTTTTGTTGCTCCATTAGATTGATGCTATATACTGAAATTCTGTGTTTTTTTCTATCTCTACAAATTCTACAGTCTCTGATTTCTGCAGGTTCAGCTCCTACAATATCTGATTATTTTGCAGCTCCTACAATTTCTGCAGTTCCTGTAACTCAGCACCTGCAACTCTTCCATTCCATTTTTTTTTTAAATGGCCTCTCAGCCTCTCCATATATCACCACACACAGCCCCACTCCCCAACGCATCCTACCCCTGCTCCTCACTTTTCCCTCACGCGTTGTCTGCCCACACCCCTCACACAGTCCCTATGCTTACCTGTCTAAACTACGCTACCCCCACTCTACAGAAGTCTCCACCCCCTAAACTACCCTCCCCCTCACACACCCTCAGCTCTTCTCTCACATGGGCTTCAGCCCTCCATACACTCGCTCCTGTGATTACAACCCCGCATACACTCGCTCCTCCATGCTGCATTTATAACTGGCATATAACGCTCCTCCACACTGCATATATAACTGGTATATTCCTGCACGTTGTTCCTCTCCCCGTGGCCTTTCGGCCCTCCCCACCCTTCCTCTTCCATTTAATAACTCTGCTTTTCATTCACTCCATATTACGTTCGGTCCGCCTATCATACCATTCCACGTTGTTTATAATACACGTTTTCCACGCGTGTTCCACATCATTGTTCCATATTACGTTCTACTCGCCTGTCATAACACCACTCCACTTATACGCTGTCCAGTCCTCCCACCATACGTAATACTATTCGCTCTGTCATACGTTCCTCGCACCATATGTAATAACATTTACGCCCCATAGTCGCTCTGTCATATAATATTTACAATACCACTGTTCAATACATGTTATAATACGCTATCATATTATTGCCCTCTCCCACCATATTATCGCCCCCTCCCACCATAACACCGCTCCACTATCATATTACCGCCCCCTCCCACCATATACCACCTCCTTCCATTTCTAATACCATTCACAATCATAATAGCACCCCTCCCCCCCACCACCATACTTTCAAGACAATTATACATATAAAGTATCTTTCTTCAAATACATACATATATATATATATATATATATATATATATATTTTGGTGCAGAATTCAGTATTTTTAGCAAAGAGTTTTTGTCCCCTTCAATTGAGTATATTTCCAGAATTGAATATTTTCTAGCAAAATTTTTCCTCTTCAAAAGAATTTTTTCCAGCAAACTAATCATTTTTTCCCTTCAGAAGAATGCATTCTCTCATATCTATTGTAGGGGTGGTTCTCTCTGGCAAACAGAAATATATTGAATGGTCCCAGAAAATCAAGCACACTCTCATTTTTAATGAGTTGTGGAAAGGAATCTGTGAAGGACAAGAAGGAAATCCACCAGCAAAGCCCACTTCAGAGAAGGAGCTCGCCATTTGGGAAAAAAGAACTGCAAGGCTTATGCCTTGATTGTAGCTTTCATAAATGAAGAGGTGAGTCACCATATTTCATCATTTTCAAATGCCTATGAAGCCTTGAGCAAGCTAAAAGAACTCTATGACTCACATTCAGAACTAGAAAATGTTCAATTGATGATTAAGTTGTTCAGTCTTGAAATGAAGAATGATGACCCCCTTGCTTTAGCTTCAGAAGTTAGATCTATCATGCATGATATTGATAGCACTGGTGTAAAAATGGAAATACCTCTCATAGCATATGTTAAGGCATTATATCCGAATTACTCACATTATCTTGAGTCATTGCAAGCAAGTGGAAACCTTGAGCATATCACCTTTGATACACTTGAGAAAAGTTTGCAGAAAGAGAGAAAGCTTTGGGGAAGATGACAGTCCCTTCATCTTCCGAAGAGGCTGCATACTTGGCACATAGAGAAAATATTCATGCTCCAGATTCTTCCAGAGGAAGAGGTGGCAGAAGAGGAAGAGGAAGAAGAAACTTCACAGAAAGGGGGGGCAGACAATCTGACAAATCCAAACTTCATTGCACACGTTTCAATAAAGATGGACATGATGCATCCAAATGCAGGACACCTTGGGATAAAATTGAGCAGCAAAGAAATCAAAACAAAGGTAAAACTAATGATAAAGACAAAGGTAAAGCACCTGATTCCACTCATTATGTTCTAGCACATTGTAACAATGGAGTAACTGAAGATTTGTTTGATGTTTCATTTACTTCATGCAGAGATGATTGGTTGCTAGATTCAGGAGCAACATGTCACATGACATTTAGAAAAGATTTTTTTGAAGAATTCACTGACAAAGTTGATGGAGCAGTATATTTCACAGATAAATCCAAATTCAAGCCATCAGGGCTTGGCACAGTCAGGCTTAATTTTCCTGGTCTTCCAGATCATATTCTACATGAGGTTCTATACCTCCCTGAGTTGAGGAGAAACTTGCTGTCCCTGGTCCAAATCTGCCAGCAAGGACACTCCATTCACTTGTTTGATGGCAAGGCAGAGGTCAGAAAAGCATCAGATCACTCACTTTTCATGGAGGGAATAGAAGAAGGGAGACTCTTGAAGCTGAAAGGTTCATCTGCTCATGCTCAAAACTTTGCATTCAGTTCACATCATGATGAAGGTACAATATTCCCATCAAGTCTTTTATGGCATGCTATATTTGGACACTTAAACTATGAAAGCCTTCGTTTTTTGAAGAAAAATGGTGTTAATGGACTGCCTACAATTCCTAGGAAACCTAAGGAATGTGATGCTTGTATTCTAGGAAAGCATAGCAAACAACCATTTCATGATTAACACTCCAGAGCACATAAAAAACTTGAACTTGTTCATTCAGATTTATGTGGCCCTATGCCTATTTCTTCTGCAAATGGAAATAAATACATGATGAAATTTATTGATGACTACACCAGAATGTGTTGGATTTACTTATTGAAGAACAAGTATGATGCTTTTCAAACATTCAAGAATTTTCATGCATGGATTGAAAATGATGCACAAACTCATATTGGCTCTCTACGTACTGATAATGGAAAAGAAGACACTTCAAACGAATTTGAAAATTAAATTCATCAACATGGAATCAAACATCAAACAACTGTGCCATATAATCCCCAACAGAACGGTGTAGCTGAAAGAATGAACAGAACTATTTTAAATATGGTTCGCTCCATGTTATTTTTCAAGAATGTAAAATTTATGTTTTGGGCTGATGCAGTTCTATGTGTTGTTTACATAAAGAATAGGTGTCCTTCAAGTTCAATTACAAATAAAACTCCTTTTGAAATGTGGCATGGCCACATTCCTTCGGTAAAGCATTTCAGGGTCTTTTGGGCCACCTGTTATGCCTTGATACCCAAGGGTCAAAGGAACAAACTTGGTGCTAGAAGTCGAAAATGTATCTTCTTGGGGTACTCCAATACCTCCAAAGGATATCATCTCTATGATGAATCAAATAAGAAGCTTTTAATATAAAGAGATGTCATATTCCTTGAATCTTCCAAGAGTGACAAGGTTGTTGAGCGGCAACTTGATCACCTGGATAGATTCACACATGCAAAGTCTTTCCAAGAATTTTATAATCAAATTCCACATCTTGAAGGGGGGATTCCGATATTGAATCAAATTGTGGAATCATGTTCTGAAGCACTCTCTCCCCCACATGAAGAAACAACCACGGATGATACATTGAATGATGTGATTGACAGAATTGGAAGATTGAATCTTGAATCAATTCCAACTTAGTAAAATGAGCAGCCTGGGCCATATCAGAAAGGTCCTCCCAAATGGCTGACAAAGACACTGGAGAATTTTCATCCTGATGAGGTTGGAAAAATAGGAACAAGAAGTTCCACTAAACAAATTGAAGGTGATGTAGATAATTCTGATTCTCATGTTGATATGGATATTGCGTATAATTGTGAATTGAGTTTGTCTATAGATCATGAACCAACTTCCTTCAAAGAAGCTGCTTCTCATGATAAATGGAAAGAAGCGATGCAAAAGGAGTATGATGCCTTGATAAATAATGCCACTTGGAAGCTGGTTGATCCACCTTTCGCAACAAAACTAATTGGCTGTAAGTGGGTCTACAAGAACAAGTATAAAGAAGATGGCTCACTTGAAAAGCACAAGGCCAGGCTTGTGGAAAAATTTTTTTCACAAAAAGAAGGAATCGATTATGAAGAAACTTTTTCTCCCACAACAAAATGGACCACCATCTGGACTCTCTTTGCCCTAGCAGCTCAGAATGGATAGAAAGTCCATCAGATGGATGTAAAAACTGCCTTTTTGAATGGATATCTAAAGGAGAAAGTTTATATGTCCCATCCAGAAGGATTTGTGGTAAAGGGTCAAGAACACAAAGTTTGCAAGCTTATAAAATCCTTGAATGGCCTCAAGCAAGCACCACGAGCCTGGTATGAGAAATTAACCGAGCATCTTCTGAAACTTGACTTCAAACATTTTGATCTTCATGATGCAAATTTGTTTGTTAAGAAAGTTGGAAAAACATTTGTATATCTTGTGGTGTATGTAGATGATCTTTTGATAACAGGGAATAATGAGAGCTATATTGCATCCATGAAGAAAGAATTGAAGAAAGGTTTTGAAATGACTGATTTGGGTCATGTTCATTACTATCTAGGTATTGAAGTAATTCAACATCCTAAATTTATATTTCTTTCTCAAAGAAGTACATTAGATATCTCTTGAACAAGTTTGGCATGGATGAATTCAATCCCTTAAGCACTCCAATGGAACAAAACTTGAAGCTCACATCTATTGAAGGGAAGGAATTCGAGGATGCAACTAAGTATAGATAGCTTATAGGACGTCTTATCTACCTGACCACCACCAGACCTGACATTTCATTTTTGGTTGGAACCCTCTCAAGGTTCATGCAAAAACCTTGTGAAGGACATTGGTCTGCTGCAAAAAGAGTGTTAAGGTACTTGAAGGGGACTCAAGACTTTGGAATCAAATATACACAGGTAGGTGACTTCAGCTTGATCGGATACTCTGATTCAGACTTTGATGGCGACAAAGAAACAGGGGTGTCTACTACAGGTTACACCATGAGTCTTGGATCAGGAGCTGTCTCATGGAGATCACGCAAATAGTCAGTTCCAGCAGATTCCACGACCGAGGCAGAATATGTGGCAGCAGCTGAAGCAACAAAGGAAATTGTGTGGCTCCGGAAGATCCTAGAATATTTGCAGATGAAACAAATGTATTCCACACCACTCATGATCATCAAAACTTCTGCAATAAATTTGGCCAAGAACCCAAAGTTCCATGATCAAACAAAGCACATCAATACAAAATACCATCTAATTCGACATCATGTTCAGGGAAAAACCATCCATCTACATCAGTGTTCCAAAAATGAGCAAACTGTTGATATCTTCACCAAAGCACTTGGAAGAGAAAAGTTTGAAAAGTTCAGATCGATGCTTGGGGTCACCAACATCCCTTCAGATTAAAGGGGGGAATGTTGACACCTAATCCTATGGGTTGGGTGTGGATATGTAATATTGTATAATAAATAATATTAGGAAATAAGGAAGGCCAAGAGTCATTGGGAGATAAATCCCAATAGCCTCACCTCCATGTATAAATACATGTACATTCTTCATCTAATACATATTATGATTTGCGGAGTTACCTCCTGGTTTGACAGTATCCAGAAAAGAGAAAAGAGACAAGTCCAAATAAGTCTCTCATGTTGAAGAAATTTTCCATCATTAAGCAGATGGAGAGCTGCAATAAAAAGAAATCAGGAGTGCATGTTTCAAAAACCAAACTGATATAATGTTGATCTACAGTGTTTTAGTGTCTCCTCCAGAAGCATAGATGCACAAGTATTCTAGAAGACATCATCAAACTAAACATAAGAATACAAATGCTTCTCATGTTGTCTTGAGCCTCGGATAAGAATACTAGTCAGAGAGAAAATCCAATAAACCTCTACAAACACAGTCAAGAAAGGCTAGTAAGTAATGACTAACAAGAAAATACTCCACAAATACAAGTCATGTGGCTCTTGATTTAAAGTTTCACAAGGATATTCTGACAACAGGATACATATCTCGAAACATGCCTCTTATAGCATATTGTCAAATTTTTCACTTTATTACTTATTGTGATATAGCAAGCAGAGATATGTATTACAAAGAAAGATGACACAGTTTGAGAAATGGATGAAATCTCATGACTGTGTTAACCTCCTCCAAGAAAGAGCATATGGTTGGGTGACATGCTGAAAACCTCCTCCAGTATAAGAGTAGATGGTTTGGAAGTATTATGTTAACCTCCTTCATTTAAAAGCAGATGGTTAGGAACATGATAAGGGCCTCCTTAATTTAAAGGAAAAGGGTCAAGAGTAGGGATATAGCCTCATTTGAAGAGAAGGAAACTAACAGGTGTCTTAAATGACTCGAAAAATTGTTTACACCACTCCCTCCAAAAGAGTGAAGAAACTGATGTATGGAAAAGATATAAAACTATGTTTGAAAGGGTTTTTATTGGTAATAACAATTGAGAAATCATGGTTAATACAAATGAAAATTCATCATGTTGAAAACCTCTTCCACATAGAAAACATACAGTGGCATAAGGGTTCTGATAGTCTCTTGTCCAATTGCGAAGTCATAATTGACAAACAGTGACAAAGCAATGAAGTTTCATAGGTTAAAAACCTATTTCACATCAAGCGAAAATATGACTTTTCTAGTGTCAACAAAACCCTTTTTCCTCTGTTCATAAAAACCTCCTTCAAACTGTTATGAGGGTGAAACTTTGGCCAAAGATCTTCATCCAAATAACCAAAGAAAGAGAGAGCCAGTTGTGTTCAACAATAGCCTCTGCATATGCATACAAAGAAGACAATTAAGAAAATGGGTCTTTATGGTATTTTAAAAGTGATATAATACTGACGGCGGTGATTTATGTTTTTATATGACAAAAAACCTTTTCAAAAGGCATCCAAACCCTTCCAAATTAGCTGCAAAGGTATTTGAACTTATTCAAATTTTAAAGGAGGGAAGAGACCATTTAAAAGGGCCCATTAGCAATTTCAAAACCCAAAGCAAACATCCCTTGGCTGCACACTGAAGAGAGGAATTATTTTTCGGACATTTTTCAAGTTTTTAGTGCTCAAAACTCTGTGCGGTGTGCCTGTAGCTATGTGCAGCGTGCCTGTGAGCACACAAACAAAGGAATTGAATGAAGGCACAACACGTCTGTAGATGCACGTGGCACGCCTGTGCTTGTGGTCACTGGGTGCTTGAAACCAACCCGACATCTCCATCTGCGCGACGTTTTTTGCTGCAAACGGCTTGCTCATCCACCAGTCTTCAAAAAACTCTTTTGAAAGCTGCTCCAATGATCAACAACGTCCAAGAACTTATCTTCAAGGTATTTCTTCACTCCTTGATAAATTTTGAGGTTAAAAAGGGGTGTTTCTTGATGTGTTTTTCAAAGAAGAAACAGTGGTAAAAAGAGAAATCTTTGTCAAATTAAAAGGGTTTCCTTGCTCTGGTTTTCAAAGGGATAGAAATAGTGAAAAAGAGAAGACTAATGTGCCATTTTGAAAAGTGTTCTTTGTGTTATGGAATAACTAAAAACACCCACAGTTTCTAGAAGAAAAACAGAGTGTGTTTGGAGGTCTTCAAATTAGTTTTGGGAAGGTGTCTTAACATTGTTACAATGCGCAAATTTGCTGCCATGTCAAAAGAAGAGAAAAATGTGTTAAAGGGATAAAGGCTTGATCAGTTTAAAAAAAATTTCTTTTGTGTTATGAGACATTGAAGAATGTGTACAACCTCCATAATCAAAGACACATAGTTTTTTTTTATAAATCTTTTAAATCAGTTTGAAGAGAAATTTCAATAGTAGATTCCCAAACACACTTTGTTTGCCAAATCAAAAAGTGTCTCTGCTATGATTTTCAAGGATTAACACAGTGATTTTACAAGATGTTGTATCAGCTTGAAAGATGTCTTGTTTACTTTTTTAAAGGCAGTAAATAGCAAAGGGGCAGTGCTTGAGGGGAGGATTTTTTGTGCCAAAACAAAAGAGATCCTTCTTCAACAAAGAACCACAAACATATCTTATTCAATATATTTTCCCAAACGTAGTGATAAAAGTGATTTTGGTTGTCATTTGACAAATACTTGTTTGTTAGCATCAAAGAAACAAAGTGACTTGCAAGGAGGAAAAGGTGTGGTGTTGGGAAATTATTTCAGAGACCATTTGAATCAGCTGGTCTTGGTGAGCCAATAAGGAGTATCCAAAGCAAAATTCCTCCTAGGTAAGATAGCAGAAGTGGTCCTCACAAAAGGTATGAACCTTTTTCAACTGAGGAAGTGAATGCCCATCCTTCAGTGCTTTTTAACTTTCATGAAGTAGGATGTTTGGAGTTTTTTCAAAGGGTTTAGGAGGTGAAAATTTATCTTCCCTTGACACATATATTTTCTTTAAAGCTGCAAGGGAAAAATTTTCATCTAGCAGGCTTAGACTTCAAACTTTCTCCTAGGTCCATTTCAAGAGCTACCAAAATTCCATATGTCAGAGAAAAATGGTTTAAGCAGAGCTACCTAGACTCAGATCAAGACAAACCATTCTTGAAACTATAGAATCGGGATGCATGCCCATATATCTTTCCTTTTTCCTATTTTTTGACCGGCTATGCTCCCCTCATGAAGATAATCATGAAATATTTCACATGCGAAGGAAGGTTTTACCAGGTTTATGCTTACCATATCAGGCTACTCATGCACTTCACAAGAACCCAATTGCTAAACCTACCCTTTTTCCTCCATAGAAGTTTTGAAAAGATGGCTTCTATTGTTCAAAGGAGACCTTCCTCTCAGCAGCCACTTTGTCTTTTCCATCATTCCCTTATCAAGATTGTCATTCTCCATCAACTTGAGAATAAGGGAATTTCTTGGGACACTTATATTTCACATCCCGATTTCGCCACTGCTTCGTCATCCCATACATCTCCTTCACCTTCCACTCATCATCTTTCTCCTTCTTCTAGTAAACCCACTCCTAAGAAACAAAAATATCCTATGATTGATCAAGAAGAAGAGCATAGTGAGGAAGAACACCACAGTGAGGAAGAGCAGCACAGTGATGAAGAGGAGCAAAGTGAGGAAAAGCAGCATAGTGATAAAGAGAAAAATAGTGAAGAGGATCAAAGTCAAAGGAAGCAAAGTGAAGAGGAGCAAACTGAAGAAAATCATAGTGATGAAAAGCGGCACAGTGATGAAGAAGAGCACAATGAAGAAAAGAAAAACAGTGAAGAGGGAAATGACCAAGAAATGGAACAGTTTGATGAGGAACACAACAGTCACAAAGAGGAGGATATTGGTAGCCCTCACAGCAGAAAACATGATGAGGATGAAGCACAAAACATTGAGGATACAGAGCCTAAAAGTCCTGAAGAAAGCAGGGACAAAAGTGAACAAGGCAACCCTCAAGGAGACATGCAAGGTGATAGTCAAGGAATTCATGAAGAGGGTCAAAACAATGGCAAGGATGATGATGGGAGTAGCAAAGGCAAAGACCAAATAGAGCATGTGCTAGCTACCTCTCCTAGGCAAGGGGTCATGCTTTCTTCTCCAAAGGTAACAAAGCCCCGAACATCAAGAAATAAATTGGCTCAAATTGTAACTCCAAATGTTACTAGAGCACTCCGAAGCAAAGGGAAGTTGCCCAAGCAATCCATTTTGGAATTACTGAAGAGGAGGAGGACCAAGAAAGCCACCCAAAGCAAGGGAAAAGAGAAGGAGGAAAGTATCCATGAGAAAGAGAGGGATTTTTACATAATTTAGATAAACAGTGATGATAGCGACAATGAGGCCAAAATCCTAGAATCTCTCTTGATCAATATAGAAGAACAAATTCATGATCTAAGAATAGATCTAGAGAGGTATAAAAACCTGATTCATTTTCTGCAAACACAAAACAAGCAAATGAGTGTCCACATGGCAGTTTATGAGACACGGGCTATCAAGTATCAAAAAGAAGCCTCCAAAGTACAAATTAATTTAGAAGAACTCATGGGTGAATTCAATGATAGTGAAGAAGAAGATCAACCAAGAAGGAAGAGGCCAAGGACTATGGGGCTCAAAAGAGCTTTGGAGAAGCAAAAAGAGGAAGAGGCTGCCCTTTTCCAATCTTTTCCTCTTACTACTTTATTTACCCAAGAGATAGAAAAAATAGAAAAGCATGGATTGAAAGGGTCAATGAACACTTGGAGAAGAATTTGGAAAAATCCAATAGAGAATAGAACCTTCAAAGAAAAATTAACGGGCACTATAAGAAGCTTAACCAATTTGCCCGAAGGAAATTGAAGGCTACACAAGAAAAGCTCAAGGAGGCTCGAAAGAGGCGCCCGGCACAAAAAGTGAAGAAAGGCATATCATAGCTTGAAGTTTTGGCCTCCACTTCTCAGCATGCTTCTGAAAACCCATGAGGGTCATGCTCGCCAAAATTGGGCATAATTCGACAAGTTTTGGTTTTTTGACATTTTTGGGCTTTTTGAAAAAACTCATGGGCATCGCCATTTTTGTTTGAAGCATCCTCAAAGGATGAAAATGGTATATTTGGATGCCGTAATTTCAGGGGCATCTACTTACTGAATTTCAGATCAATTGAAGATGATTTGATCCCCCAAAGTGGTGAAACAAAGTCACTTTTTCAACACTCTGCCCCGCATATCCGCAAAGGCTATTTTCTAGGTTTTTCCACACATGTCAGCTTTTCACAAGCTTCCAATGATAATTTTGGGGCAAAAAAAGAATTTTCAGAAACTAGACATCTAGGGCTTTCCAACGAGCCATCACAGGCCTCGTTTAGACATCGGTAAGGCCTCCAAAATTTGCCCACAAGACAGGGGATATTCTGCTGCATATTTCTGAAGTATTTTTGTAAAAAATGTAGTTTTCTGAAGTGGCTTTTCCAAATGTGCGTTTAGCCTTTTTTGGCCATTGTCAGTTGGAAAAAGTCAATTTAATTTCCTTTTTCAGAATTTTTAGGATATTTTTATAGATATTTTGTGCCTTGGGCTTTGCAAAGTCTCAAAGACAAAATCAGATATTTTTGATGGGCCAATGAGCTTGCTAGTTGCACTAGGAGGTTCTCCTTCATCTTGGCCTATATATTCCAAGAGACTTCATTGTAAACAAGGCTAAAATTGATGATATAGAGAAATATATGGTTATACAAGCTTGGAAGAAATACTTGTCTCATGCATTGGATAGTTTCTTGAATGTTTTGGATGATGAAAGAGGATTGCTGTTGGATTCCTTGACTTGGTAAAATGGTATAGTGTCCCTCTCTATTATGTTTCTTAGTTTTCATACATATTTCATGCTCTTGCTTGCTATAAGACAGTAGAGAATAGATTTGAGACATGCCCTTGGGGGCACCTCAGATTTCCTGTTTCATTATAGCTTCTATGTTTTCTTCCTTCTTAGTCATATCAAAGAATTCTTTATTTCTCTTTGATCACTGAAGAAATTGTTTGCTTGTTTCATTTATGGTTTTATGCACACTAAGTATGATTCATGGTATGCCCTGCTTACTCATGGCTAGTCATAGCTCCACCTATGAAACCTTTTTTTGAATGATTGATTGTCCTAGTTGAACCAAAGAGGTCTTGTATCGATCTTGCCCTTTGCCTAAAACTCTGCAATCTTAGTTCAAAGTGCTCGATAGCTCGAAATACTATGCCTAGGAGTTTCCTCTTAGTAGCTTGAGTTATTTTTTTTTCTTAATTGTTTTTCCCCAAAGTCTGATAGCAATTTCCTAAAGTTAGAGAGTCATATATCTCTATGTATTGCTTGAATGTTTATTTCTATGCATTTATCAGTTTGTAGTTACATTAATCATGATTAATGGTTAGCCCTACCATATAAATGTCAGGTATTGAACTATTTATGTTTGAAAACCTTTGTCCTTCACAAACTTAGTGTCCATCCCACTTCATTTTACCTGAAGATCCATTTTACCTTGATCAAATCGGCTCTTCAACATACATTGTATCACCATATGAGGCTTTCTCGACCTTTTCGACCCCATAGCCGAGTTGATATAAAAATATTTTTATCTATCTTAGTATTTGATCAGTTCCTCCCTCAAAAACCTAAAAGAAAAACCAAAAACCCACTTCACAACTAGCCTAAAAACAGAAAAATAGGAAGCAAAACACATAGATGTCCCTTACACAAATAGAGAGAGCCCTCTCTAAGTCCAGGAAGGCTAGGTCCTTGGGCTCCAAAGATTGGTTTGATGTTACCTTGTCACTTGGCTTGCCAATCAACCAAATCACGGGACCCTAACATAATGGCGATCACAGTGGGACTCTGAGTGATAAACAAACTTAGTTTCCCTAAATCTTCAGAAACCTTTGAGAATACTATCTTGTGGACTTATCCCACCGCTCCCTAACATAATGGCGATCACGGCGGGACTCTGAGTGATAAACAAACTTATTTTCCCTAATTCTTCAGAAACCTTTGAGAATACTATCTTATGGACTTATCCCACCACTCCTTAACATAATGGCGATCACGGTGGGACTAACTGAGTACATAGCAGTCTAGCAAGCTCTTGTAGATTCATTAGTCTTTCAAAATTTAAACAGGCAAGCAGTCCATAGAATCATTTAGAGTAAACTATTTTTGTTTCACCACCCTAGCAAAGTGATGAATTAGGTTTAGAACACTCTAATAAAACATAGGCTGCACATAAAAACTCAAAAAACCCCAAAAACATCCCCAGATTGGCTTTTCCTAGTTATTGGTGGTGGACCATAAGTACATCTCTATAAAAACAACCAAAAATCCACCTGGCGACTCCACTAACCTCCAGTAGGCCTAAAACTCCATAAAAACCGAATATTTCATAAACCATACTTTTCTATTGACTCGTCCTTCCAAAACTTAAAATTCATGGTGCAAACTCTGTAATTAGTGACAAAATAAGTATAACTTAGCGATTCAGAAAACTTCACCTAAACATAGGAGATAAACATAATAAACTTGCAAATAGAATAATGGCTTTCCCAACAGTCTAGAAAACTGTTGAAACTAAGTGTTAAGTCTTCCTTGCAAGTCTCCACCTCAAAGTTGCTAGAAAATGTTTTCCCAAAAGCATCTTTGACAGTATTGATGGTGGACCATAGATCTCAAAGAAATCCACCTCGCGACTCCACTATCCTTCATTTTTTTTTTTACCATTCTTCACATTAGCGAAACCCCTAGAGAAGCCATCCATCTAAAACAATCACAACTATCATCCTCTCTAAACTCTGAATTTCAAATCTGGCTTCACAAAGAATCAATGCCTATCATAGTTGATAACCCAGAGAAGATTTTGTGGCAAACTTCTGAAACTGGTGACTTAACTACTGATAGGTCCATCCGTAAAGCAAGATCTGTACCTAAACATCTCACATCCTTGCAGGATTCCCCATTTGACTTAAAATCAGCAAAAACCCTTTTTAGAATCAAGTCACAAAGTAAAATCAACTTTGACGATCTTGAGCCCTTATATTTGCAACAGAGTCCTAGTAGAGAAGCCTCACCTACTACACCTCCCGACTTTCAGCTTCTCCACCACTTTGGCTCTTACCACCCCAAATCTTCTCAAAATCAGTTCACAATTCCAAGTACATTCGCCACACCCATTCAAACCACCACTGTTCAAATCACCTCAGCTCATCCTACAAGCCCTCATATTGTAAATCAACCATTAGCTCCCGCCATGGCAGCTTGGTATGCACCTTTGGTGTTGCCACAACCTTTGGCACCTTTACAACATGACTACCAATCCAAAATCCTGCACTTCACCGGAGTTGAGGCTACTACCGCTCAACAACATGTATATAGAATTATCGATGCCTTTGAATACATGGAAATATAAGACGATACCATAAGAATGAGGATGTGCGCCGAAAGCTTTGGCGGAGAACCCAAAAAATGGTTTAAGAGCTTAAATCCAAACAATATACACGATCTCCCAGAACTCTACCAAACTTTCATAAATAGGTGGGAAATCAGAAAAAACCCCATTAAAATCCTTTCTGAGTATAAAGAAATAAAAAGGGATAATGGGGAAAGTGTCTGAGACTACTGCACTAGGTTCAACAGTGTTTATAATGCCCTCCTGCCTCACTTCAAACCTCCACTTGGCTCAGCCTTAGCAAAGTTTCCCGAAGGCTTTGACCCAGACATGACTTATCAATTATGAGACAAGGACACTGCAACCTTAGAGGAAATGAAAAAAGTGGCTATGAGTGCAGAAGCCAACTTAGCTGAAAAGAGAGCTAGGACCATATTAGAGAAGAAAATCACATACCGGGATGAGGTCGCCCCTTCAGTTTCTTCCTCAGACCCTAGAATAGATGACCTGGTTAGATCCATGGCAAAAATATGGGAAAATATAAGTGAAAAGGCACCTATTAGAGAAAACCAGCCAAACCCTCAAAACAAGAACCAGAACCAAAACATTAGGAGAGACCAGCCTCAAAATAAACCAAGGGAAAATGACCAACAAATCAGGTCACCCTTCAATGAAAACTATGTTGATGAGGAAGAGAGAGATACAGAACCCATTGATGAAAGTCATTTAAACCTAATAGTTTCTGATAACGAGGGTGAGGTTTACATCATGGAAGAAGAACAAGATTTCTTCTCCCTGAATCAAAATGAAACCAACTATGAGGACCCTGAAGATCCTACTATAGGATTTTAGAACGCCATAATAGAAGCTCACAGGCAGTATGATCTTAGAAGTAGGAAAAACCAAGATAACTCCAAGAAAGGTAACTCGAACACTACTGTTACTAAAACCCCTGATACCATCCTTAAAAGAGCAGTGGATAGCAACAAAATCGTGGTCAAGAAAACTGACCAAAACAAAGATAAAGCTATTCAGACAAGCCTTGGCCCAGATTGTCCTAGTACCTCTACCAAGATTCCCGAGATGGTTGTGTTGAACAAAATACCGAACCAAAGTCAGAAAATTAAGAACATAAAGAAAGTCATGGCTGAAAAAACTGAAGCAAACCTATCTAAACTACAAGCACCCTTCAGTTTTGAAGGGGAAATCGCCAAAATAAAGATCACCATGCCTCTCACTGAACTTCTCGCCCAAAGCTCTTACAAATCCCAAGTGCTAAAGGTCCTGAACATAGGAAATGATGCAAACACCCTACATCTAGCTGATGACACCCCTGAAGTGTTTTTTGGTCCAAAAATAGAAGGGAAATTCCAAGAAAGAACCACTCTTCCCTTTTACATCAGTTTGAATATACATGACCAAATCCTACACAATGCCATGCTAGATTTCGGGGCCTCGCATAATCTCATGCCAAAAGTTGTGATGGAAATATTAGGCCTAGAAATAACAGAACCTTATAAATACTTATATTCATTTGATTCAAGCAGAGTCAAGTGTCTAGGCTTAATCAAAGATCTTTGTTTCAGTTTGGCCCAAATACCTACAAAACACCTGATCATGGACATAGTGGTAGTAGACATCCCTCCCAAGTACGGAATGATTTTATCCAGAACTTGGGGAGATAAGCTTCAGGGAAATATTCAACTTGATATGTCCTACGCCACTATTCCTGTGTTTAACCAAACTAGAATACTCTATCAGGAATCACACATGAAATATATGGTCAGTAGCCAAGAAAGGCCATATAACATCATGATGTACTCCTTGCATTCTGATCTGAATTCCTTCATTTTACATACTGACGAAGACATTGTGGAACAGTTAGGAGAATTTGAAACAAATTTAGGCACACCACATCAACCACCCCAGGTTCTCTATGATGAGCTGAACACTCAAAATTATCATGACCATGAGTAGTTATGTCTTGAGGAAAGAGAGTTCGTTTCTCTTGAAATAGAAATAGAGTAGGAATCACAAAACATTATATACCATCAATAAAATTGCTCAAACCTTATACAAACATCAGCAGTAACATCAGGAGACTTTTTCAAAACAGAGGCACTAGAAGACTTGCATATTACAAACCTTTTTGGAAACCAGGGGTAGGGAAGCTTAATGTTATTACCATACCTTAAGGATTTATCATCTCATAGCTCTACCCCCTCAAATGAAACCTTGACTGTAGCCACAATAGCTAAAAATCCGGAAAAAATGTCGGATAAACTTCTTATGAAAGGATACAATGACTGCAGTCCAAATATACCTGAGTTGTTTGAACTAGCTAACATTCTACCACTCCACCAAAGACTTATAACTGTTAGAATTTGAAATATTGTTCAAGATACTACTACATGTAGGGAAAAAAGTGAGAAGCACTATGACACTGCCATCACTCCAAGAAACATCTTCGACAAAATAAAATACAAAAATCTTTACCAAACAATAATAATTAAAGACAAGACAGCTGGACAAAGCATCTATGTTGATTTTAGAAACACAAATACACACCCTTGGGATAGAAATTATATCCTTCCTGCCCAATACCATGATATACAAATGATAGGTGCTTCTAATCATGTGTATTTATAGAATGATGTTTCAGGGTATCGCCAGATAATTCCTTTGCAAAGCGAACAACTCAAAGAATTTTTCAAGTATGCTAGAAGTAGTTTCATCTTCAAACCCAGAATTTCAAAACCACCAGACACCAAAAACATGCTCCTAAAAGCCATGTTTCCAATTCTAAATTTCTACATTCTGATGTACCTTGATGATGTCATCATATACTTCAAAAATGACAAAGAATATTTGCATTATTTGAAAAAGATGTACAGCAAAAGGAGAAGTGGAGATCAAAGGTATGAAGAAGTACAACGAGAAGACACAGGGTTTTTTAGAGATTCACGCATGAATCCTTATGTTATGATTGAAAGAGAAAATTTTCCAAACTTTTCTTTTCAGGAGCTGAGTGGACCAAGATTGGTAGGAGATCCTTATGAAGATAAGATGCTCAAATTTCACCATTTTCAGGATTTCTAGTTCCATATTTTTCAATCATTGTATATATCATTGTTTGAAGAATAAATTCAAAAAAGCAAAAAATTCAAAAACAATAGAAAAGTAGAAAAAGAGGGCAATTTGGAAAACAGAAAGAAAGCCCAATGTTTAAAAAAAAAAAAGTCATTCTGAAAGTGCGCAAGTCTAAATGCCACTACTAGTGCTCCGAAATGTCTTGTTCAATTATCTAGCCTAATCATAACTGAACATGTTTTAAATTTATTTGCTGATAAGTTAGTGAGAGAAGAGATAGTCAAATTGTGTAAGCTTGATTTGTCAAAGAAAATAGATTAGGAAAAGATACTCGTTCCACATGCTCAAAACAGAACCAAAGAGGAAAACAAGGATGAAAAACAAATTGTGTATCCTAGCCCTAGTTTTTCTAAATTTCATTTTCATGCAAAATAATATTTGTGTCCATCTTGTCTTTCATGCCACAAGTACATGACAAATCAGACTATCTAATCCTGATTTGGTCATTTTTCAATTTCTTGTTTTAGATTAGAGAATGAAATCCTGTCAAACAGCTTAATCTTGACAGTCGATCTAGCATAGGTAGAGAAATAAAGAATTTCATCAGTTTAATCTGAACTCCTGGCGGATATAAGTGTAGAACTAGATAGTGTCATTTTTCAAAAATATTATGCCAAAGGGTTGCTAGTCTAAATACACCCGAAAGAAGAAAAAATGTTAGGAAATGTGGCTGGGTAGGTAGAAATGACTTTGATACTAATCATGCTGTCAATTTTTAGAAGTAGCATCAAGGAAGAAAGAAATTTGCGCCAATAGATAAAGGCACTGGTCTTCAAAGGTCAGAGATCTAAAATTCTGAACACCTCCTGAGAAAGAGCTGCCCTCCCCAAATGGAGCTACTGTTAGTCATCAGTATTTTTCACCTGTTGATGATGACTAGTTTTTAAAGCCAAGTTTTCTAGAAGCTGATCTCCAATTTGTCAAATCTGTCATCTATAAAACATCCCTAAACAATTTTTGTCCTCCTACCCATTCTAGTCAGCCTATGATGAGAAAAAAAACCTATTGGATAAGTCCTATCCATTTTCAGTCATATAATCATGTCCATGAGCTGTCATAGCTAAAGTTTATCTGTTGTCATTTACCCTCATTCCAAAGTCATTCATTATCCTAGTGTTGATAAAATGTCAGCCACCCTACCTTTAGTCATATGTCATTTTGAGATCTAATCATACCAAAGAAAATACTCAAACTATGTCAAGATCGCCCCTAAGTTAGGTAGTGGTGCTTTAGGGAATCCCTTCCTTGGAAAAAAACATCCTGAGCCAAAAGCATTTGTTCGATACCAACCAGCCCTGAATTAGTGCTTAATCTACAAAAAAAAATCTTGATACACCCATAGGTCGCGCCACTAAGAGGTCTTGTTGTCTTAGTCTGGAATAAATTCTACAAAGACCTAGAAACAGAAAAAGATAAGCATGTTCATAGTATAAAAGAATATGCTTAAGATTGGGAAAAATCTCCATAAGACACCAAAGGAGATTTACAGGGTTCAAAGTCATATTTTTTGCATCTCTGCATGGTGCAAATTGAATGAAAAACAGTATCCATACAAGAACAAAGAGACAAGTCCAAATAAGTCTCTCATGTTGAAGAAATTTTCCATCATTAAGCAGATGGAGAGCTACAATAAAAAGAAAGCAGGAGTGCATGTTTCAAAAACCAAACTGATATAATGTTGATCTACAGTGTTTCAATGTATCCTCCAAAATCAGAGATGCACAAGTATTCCAGAAGACATTATCAAACTGAACATAAGAAGACAACTGCTTCTCATGTTGTCTTGAGCCTCGGATAAGAATACTAGTCAGAGAGAAAATCTAATAAACCTTTGAAAAAACAGTCAAGAAAGGTTAGTAAGTAATTACTAACAAGATAATACTCCACAATACAAGTCATGTGGCTCCTAGTTTAAAGTTTCACAAGGATATTCTGACAACAGGATACATATCTCAGAACATGCCTCTTAGAACATATTGTCAAATTTTTCACTTTATTACTTATTGTGATATACCAAGTAGAGATATGTATTACAAAGAAAGATGACATAGTTTGAGAAATGGATGAAATCTCATGACTGTGTTAACCTCCTCCAAGCAAGAGCATATGGTTGGGTGACATGTTGAAAATCTCTTCCAGTATAAGAGAATATGGTTTGGAAATATTACGTTAACCTCCTTCATTTAAAAGCAGATGGTTAGGAACATGATAAGGGCCTCCTTCATTTAAAAGCAGAGGGTCAGGAGCAGGGATATAACCTCATTCGAAGAGTAGGAAACTAACAGGTGTTTTAAATGACTAAAAAAATTGTTTACACCACTCCCTCCAAAAGAGTGAAGAAACTAATGTATGGCAAAGATATAAAACTATGTTTGAAAGGGTTTTTATTGGTAATAACAGTTGAGAAATCATGGTTAATACAAATGAAAATTCATCATGTTGAAAACCTCTTCCGCAGAAAACATACAATGGCATAAGGGTGTTGAAAGTCTCTAGTCCAATTGGGATGTCAGAATTGACAAACAGTGACAAAGCAATGAAGTTTCATAGGTTAAAAACCTATTTCACATCAAGCGGGAAGATGAATTCTCTAGTGTTAACAAAACCCTTTTTCCTTTGTTCATAAAAACCTCCTTCAAACTGTTATGAGGGTGAAACTTTGGCCAAAGATCTTCATCCAAATAACCAAAGAAAGAGAGAGCCAGTTGTGTTTAACAATAGCCTCTGCATATGCATACAAAGAAGACAGTTAAGAAAATGGGTCTTTATGATATTTTAAAAGTGATATAATATTGAGGGTGGTGATTTATGTTTTTATATGACAAAAAACCTTTTCAAAAGGAATCCAAACCCTTCCAAATTAGCTGCAAAATATTTGAGCATATTCGAATTTTAAAGAAGGGAAGAGACCGTTTAAAAGGGCCCATTAGCAATTTCAAAACCCAAAGCAAACATCCCTTGGCTGCACACTGAAGAGAGGAAGTATTTTTCGAGCATTTTTCAAGTTTTTAGTGCTCAAAACTCTATGCGGCATGCCTGTATTTGTGTGCAGCACATCTGTGAGCGCCCGAACAAAGGAATTGAACGAAGTCACAGCACGCCTGTAGATGCGTGCGGCACGCCTGTGCTTGCAGTCACCAGGCGCCTGAAACCGACCCGACACCTCCATCTGCGCAATGCTTTCTGCTGCAAATGGATCGCTCATCCACCAGTCTTCAAAAAATATTTTGAAAGCTGCTCCAATGATCAACAAGGTCCACGAACTTATCTTCAAGGTATTTCTTCACTCGATAAATTTTGAGGTTAAAAAGGGGTGTTTCTTGCTTTGTTTTTCAAAGAAGAAACAATGGTAAAAGGAGAAAGCTTTGTCAAATTAAAAGGGTTTCCTTGCTGTGGTTTTCAAAGGGATAGAAACAATGAAAAAGAGAAGACTAATGTGCCATTTTGAAAAAAATTATTTGTGTTATGAAATAACTAAAAACACCCACAGTTGCTAGAAGAAAAACAGAGTGTGTTTGGAGGTCTTCAAAGCAGTTTTGGGAAGGTGTCTTAACATTGTTACAAAGGGAAAATTTGCTGCCATGTCAAAAGAAGAGAAAACTGTGTTAAAGGGCTAAAGGCTTGATCAATTTAAAAGAGTTTTCTTTTGTGTTATGAGACATCGAAGAATGTGTACAACCTCCATAATCAAAGACACAGAGTTTTTTTTTTAAATCTTTTAAATTAGTTTGAAGAGAAATTTCAATAGCAGATTCCCAAAACACACTTTTTTTGCCAAATAAAAAAGTGTTCCTGCTATGAGTTTCAAGGATTAACACAGTGATTTTACAAGATGTTGTATCAGCTTGAAAGATGTCTTGTTTACTTTTTTAAAGGCAGTAAATAGAAAAGGGGCAGTGCTTGAAGGGAGGATTTTTTGTGCCAAAACAAAATAGATCCTTCTTCAACAAAGAACCACAAACATATCTTATTCAAGATCTTTGCCCAAACACAGTGATAAAAGTGATTTTGGTTCTGTTGGGAAAAATACTGAGAGGGGGGGGTGAATCAGTATTTACTGCATAATCAAAACTTTTTACTTTTTCATTCCTTAAAACCCATACGCTACTTTCCCACTTCAGACAGATGTTCGCCTAGATGTTCGCCTCATCACAGATCTAAGCCTTCCATAATCAGATCTAGTAGATACAAGTACATTTCAAATCTAGATCCCCTTCTTCATCATTGGTGCATCATACATTCAGATTTATCTTCAAGTGTAACCCTTTCCATTCAGATCTACTTCAAAGAGAAGTATTCATTCAAGCTCAGACATCTTGCACCCACACTCATTATTTTCACAATGAATTTCTTCTCCTTATATAGGTTTATCCTTTTTCAATACCATGGGCCCCTTTTTCAATACCATGAGCCAAAACAATGCCATGAGCCCTCAATACCACAGGCCCCTTTTTCAATACCATGAGCCAAAACAATACCATGAGCCCAAAACTACATTACTTCCGATGGTATTCCTGGACGGGGTCATTTAGACGAATCATTACCCAATACAATGGGTCAATACCATGGTGGTTACCCCTGGTTTTTCACTTTATGAGCGCTTTTGCCCATACGTGACTTGGAACGTTCTTTTCCGCGTGCATACGCGATTTACCTTAGGCAAATCCGCGTATTCCTAGAGACATACTCTTTTCATCATAGATCTGTCACATGCTGAATTCATTTCTTCATTGTCTTCTGTACTCACTGTAGATACATCAGATTTAGTTCATCAAGACATGTTCTATCAAGCACAACTTCATCAAGTAAGTTGCCATCATCTTGCCATTCAAGGACAACACTCAGCATCATATTGCTAACAAACATCACTTCATATCAGATTTACATCATTTACCAAGTCCATCAGGTCACGAATAACTTCATCAGGTGGATTTCCATTAAGGACAACACACGTCAACAATCTCATGTCTTCATCTTCATTCGGTGGGTTGCCATCAAGGACAACACTCTGCATCATATTGCCAACAATCTCCCCCTTTGGACTTGATGGCAACCACGATGGTGTTTGGTTACCACAACACAGATAGGTACATTAAGAATACCATGACACCATGTCACTCTCCCCATTCTTGACACCATTATCTTCATTCAAACACCATGTCACTCTCCCCCTTTGACATCAAGGGCAAAGGGTGGATCAAAAACCAACATACTATCTCCCTTTTCTCCTCATGTGGAAGAAGCGTTCTGCAGATCTGATATATACTGAAGTGACCAAGCTCCCCCTGAGTTCATGCTAAATCATCAAACATATTTTCCAATGGAGTACATGACTCTATGACTTTCCTATCACCAATGACTCATACTTACATCAAAGATTCATCCAAGTGGATTTACATATGAGACTCAACTACCCAACCAAGTGGGTTTACACATTTCAACTCAGCTACCCAACCAATTGGGTTTACAAAATTTGACTCAGCTACCCAACCAAGTGGGTTTACAAATTTGACAAGTCCTTACATGACTGAATATTACAATTTTACATCATGGGTCTCAACAAGACCTTTTCAACAAATTACAAAAATGACCATTTAAGACCAACACCATAAAATCCTCAAGAAAGAGAACATATTTCAGAACCACCATAATGCCAACAATGCATTATACTCAGCAATTTCACTGCTCCCCCTGAATCTGTGCATCCAAGCATCTTTTTCATATGACTAAGGCTCCCCCTTAGTTTGTGCATCCTGAACACTTTCACCAACAAATCATCAAGGCATCTTCATCCAATCATTAGAAAAAGAATTATGAGAACTGGAACACTACCAGAGATACCAAACAGTATCAAAGATACCAAACAGTACTGCAGCTGTGCTGAAAAGAGCTGACTCCAAGCAAAAATTGTCAGCAATCAGACATACACGGTTTTATGTGCAGGAACTCGCGTACATACGCGACTGTGTTTCAGGAAACCCGCGTATCCCAAGCCATCTTCTAAAATTTATGCAAATTTGTTCTTTTGAATGGCAGAGAACACTCCCAGCTTCTGTCTTAGATACTCGAACGCTTCCCTGGGCAGAGGTTTGGTAAAGATATCAGCAACTTGTTCTTTGGAGGTAACATACTCCAACTTCACTTTTTGCTCAAGCACTTGTTCACATAGGAAATGATATTTGATGGGAATGTGCTTGGTCTTCGAATGCATAACAGGATTCTTTGAGATACTGATGGCACTTGTATTATCACACATAATGGAGATAGGAGTTGCACATTTTATTTGAAAATCTTGCAAGGTTTGCATCATCCATAGGAGTTGAGTGCAACAAGATGCGGCAGCTACATACTCTACTTCAGCTGTTGATAAGGCAATAGAATTTTGCTTCTTGCTGAACCAAGATACTAACCGGGGCCCCATGTAAAATGCACCACCACTAGTGCTTTTCCGATTATCAACACTTCCAGCCCAATCTGCATCAGTGTAAGCATGAAGAGTAAGATCAGCATTCCTTGGATACCATAGACCAAAGTCTTGAGTTCCTTGAAGATATTTGAATATTCTTTTAACTGCCTGAAGATGAGACTCTTTTGGATTAGCTTGGAATCTTCCAACAATCCCAACAGCATGCATAATGTCTGGTCTAGTCCCAGTGAGATAAAGTAAGCTTCCTATCATCGATCTGTACTCTGGTTGATTCACTGTGGGAGAATCATCATTAGAACTGAGACTGCATCCGGTTATCATTGGTGTACTTACAGGTTTGCATTCTTCCATGCCATACTTCTTCAGAATTTGCTTAAGATATTTTGCTTGAGATAGGAAAATACCATTTTCCTTTTGATGCACTTGCAAGCCAAGAAATAATGTTAGTTCCCCAAGTAAAGACATTTCAAATTCTTGCTGCATGACAGAAGCAAATTTTTGACTCAAAGATTCTTCGTTGCTCCCAAAAATGATATCATCAACATATACAACCACAATCAATAGTTTATCATTTTCAATTTTTGTGTATAAGTTGCTATCAGCAGACCCTTTTAAAAAACCTTGTTGATGAAGATATTTGTCAAGACGATAATACCAAGCCCTTGGAGCTTGTTTGAGACCATATAGAGCCTTTTTAAGTCTATAAACAAGATTTGCATCATTTCCCAAAATGAATCCTTCCGGTTGTTCTATATATACTTCTTCTTCTAGATCACCATTAAGAAAGGCAGATTTAACATCCATTTGATAAACTTTTATTTGTTGATAACTTGAAAAAGCAAGAAACATTCTTATGGCTTCAAGTCTAGCTACAGGAGCAAAAGTTTCTTCAAAGTCTATACCTTCTTGTTGAGTATACCCTTTGCAAACCAGTCTAGCTTTGTTTCTTACAACATCTCCATTCTCATTTAACTTGTTCTTGAAGATCCATTTAGTTCCAATGACATTTTTATCATGTGGTCTTGGTACCAAATCCCAAGTGTCATTCTTTTCAATTTGATCAATCTCTTCATTCATGGCTTGGTTCCAACTTTCATCTCTGCTAGCTTGATTGACATTGAGTGGTTCAATTGTGGATAGAAGTGCCTGATGACTAGAAGATCCCAAAAAAGTTCTCCTTGTTCATACACCTGATTCCTTGTCTCCCATAATCTGAGATTCAGGATTATTCTTTTGAACGTATCTGGATGGAGCTTTTCCAGATAGATCATTTTCAGGTTCTTCATTGGATTCACTGTCTATATCATTTCCATCTGATGTAGAAGGCCATATGTCGCTATCATCTTCTTTTGTTTTTTGTTTTTCTTCTTTAGGAGCTGCAGGAGACTCATCAATAACAACATCAATACATTCAACAACCTTTTGAAGCCTCTTATTGGAACATGTGAATGCTTTTCTTGAAGATGAGTAACCAAGAAGTATCCCTTCATCTGATCTAGGTTCAAACTTGCCAAGCTTCTCATCATTATTTTTGATAAAGCATCTACTTCCAAAAACTTTAAAATGTTTCACAGTGGGAGAATTACCATACCAGAGTTCATATGGAGTTTTGTCACTATTTACCCGAACATGAGCCTTGTTGAGAATGTTAACTGCTGCACGTGTTGCTTCACTCCAGAACATGTCAGGAACATTAGAGTTAGCAAGCATAGCTCTAGCCATTTGAACAATTGTTCTATTCATTCTTTCTGCTACACCATTTTGTTGTGGAGTGCCTGCTACAGAGAACTGTCTTTTAATCCCATGTTGTTCACAAAATTCAAAGAATTCATTTGATGAATATTCTGCTCCTCGATCAGATCTAAGACACTTGATTTTTAAATCCAATTCATTTTCTACCAATGCTTTGAAATTCTGAAATTTTTCAAAAGCTTCATCTTTGTGTTTAATAAATGCGATATGACACATTCTGGAGTAATCATCAATAAATAGGATATAGTATTCTTCCCCACGTAATGACTTTTTCCTCATAGGTCCACAGATGTCAGTATGAATGAGTTCAAGAGGCTTACTTGATGATCCTTCTTTGGCATTAAATCGAACTCTGGTCTGCTTACAAAATTGACAAGATTTTCATATGGTACTTTCTCGAAGATTGATCTTGGGAAGATCACAAACATCTTGAAGTCTGCTTGCTTTGTTGATTTGAGAGAAACTCAGATGCCCCAGCCTTCTATGCCATAACCAATTTTCTGAAGACTTGCTCAAGTAACATTGATCTATGTCGTTTAGTACATACAGGTTGCTTGGATTTCTTTTTCCTTTTATAATGATTTTACCTGTATCAAGATCACGAACCACACATTCTTTGGAACTGAAGACCACTTCTGCTCCTTGATCACACATTTGACTAACACTTAATAGGTTATGCCTTAATCCATCCACATACATGACATCTTTAGCTTTCACCTTTTCTTTTAGAAAAACTGACCCTTTCCTTTAATTACAGCAGGAGTATCATTTCCAAATGTAACTTTCTTTTCTTTTTCTAGAGCATTATAAGTATGAAGTTTTCTTTTGTCACCTGTCATGTGTCTTGAGCACCCACTATCGATGTACCATTGATTTTCTTCACCTTCTGCAAATAATGCTATCCCACAATTTTCAACCGGCGGTTCTTTCTTTTTCCACACTTTAGAGCTTGAGGGAACATGTTCTTTTGGCTGGATCTTGTTCCTACATTCAGATTCTTCATGGCCAAAGTTATTACAATAAGTACATTCAACTTCACTTTGAAGAGGAGAAAAATTGTTATAGGTATTCTTCTTTGGTTCAATAGCCAACCTTTTCTTTCTTGCTTCTCTTGTCATGATGGTTTTATATGCAACACATTGAATAGCTTTATGACCAAAATTGTGACAAGTGAAACATTGCCCATTGAAGTAGAAATTTATGCGATCATGGAATCTTCTATTTGAATTTACCTGTTGGTTGTAGTGTCTTTGAAATCTATCCCTATTAGTGTACCTTGAATTGAGATGGTCCTGCTTTCCCTGTAGAGATCCTTTATTCCCTTGCTGAGTGGCTGAATGATGTAAACCACCTGTAATTGCTTTTAGATAGTTTGGTGCTGAAGTTTGAGAAGATTCTCCGGTATATCCAAGACCTGTCTTTATAAGAGGAGAACTTTGTACCTTGATGATCTCATCTAAGGTTTCAGATCCTTTAGCAAATCTAAGATTCAAGGTTTTTGCTTTCTCAACTTCTTTTCTTTGACTTACCACTTCACATTCTAGTTTTTCAATATGTTTCTTTGCTTCTTCAAGCTGTTTTTCAACGGTCTCTCTGATTATCTTTTGTTCTTCTAAGAGAATTTTGTAATCTTCTAAGTGAAGTTTGAGTTGATTATTTTCTTCAAGAAAATCGTTTTCCTCTAGAGCATCCATAAAAGTATCATTTTCTTCTTTTTGTTCAAATGCCATGAGAAGTCTAAGATCTTCTTCACATTCTTCCTCACTATTAGATGACCCATCACTATCTTCATTAGTATAGTAACTTTTCTTAGAGCTAGATCGGTTCTTATTCCTTCTTACTACTTCTTTTCCTTTATAAGGACATTTTTCAACATAATGACCAACTTTTCCACACTCAAAACATTTGAAGGGAAGCTTACCTTTGAATCTTCCAGTACCTAGTTGGAGCTTTCTCACGAAATTTGCTTCTTCTTCATCGGATATATAGCTGGATTCTTTGACAACTTCCTTTTCCTTTCCTTTTTTAGATGCCTTAAAAGCAGCTTCTCTTATTTGAGAAGGACCTCCTTGTCTCATTTCAAAAGCAGTCAGAGTACCATGTAATTGAACAATAGTAAGCGTTTGCAGATCTTGCCTTTCTTCAATAGCTGAAACTTTAGAGTCAAATTTTGAAGTCAAGGATCTTAAGACCTTTCCACCAGAGTAGTATCAGTTATGGTTTCACCCAAATTTCTCATTCGATTTACAATATCATCCAGACGAAGAAAGAAACTGGCAACACTCTCATCACTATGCATCTTCAAATTTTCATATTCAATTCTAAGAGTTTGGAGTTTTGCACTTTTACCTTTGTGTCTCCTTCATAGCTTAGAATGATTTTGTCCCATATTTCTTTTGCTGAATGTAGCTGCATTACTTTAGCAAATTCTGATTCAGACATGCTTCCCAATAAGACATTCACTGCTTTGGCATTGGTTTCATATTTCTTCCTTTCTGCTGCATCGGTAGGAATACTTGCCGGGTATTGATAACCTTCTTCCACGATTGCCCATACATCTGCACCAAGACTTTGCAGATATGCTTTTGTACGTACCTTCCATAATATCAGATTGCTTCCATTGAATAGAGGTGGCTTTATAGACATTACTCCTTCTTGACTTCCCATTGCGACGGATCTCCTTTAAGCGATCAAGCTTCTGCACAAGGACCTGCTCTGATACCAATTGTTGGGAAAAATACTGAGAGGGGGGGGTGAATCAGTATTTACTGCATAATCAAAAATTTTTACTTTTTCATTCCTTAAAACCCATACGCTAATTTCCTTCAGTAAACTAGCGTATATACGCGGATCCCCTTTATGAAACTAGAGTATACACAAAGATCTAGATCTGTCATTAAATCTTTACTTATATTATTCCATCATTCATTCATCAGATGTTCAATAAACAGTAAACAGGTGCAGTAAGAACAGAATAAACCATCACACAAAGCATCACACAAGAACACCAGGATTTTTAGGTGGAAACCCAAATCGGGAGAAAACCACCGCTGCAGTTGCTCAGCCTTCAATATTTTATTATAGAGAAAACATCTTACAACATATGTGTCAAGCAGACTTCATCAAAGACGCTGTGCACCCACTGTGTTAGTTTACCACCTCTCCCGGAAGGAGCCCAACCCCCACGCGCTTACCGCCTCTCTCCGGAAGGGAGCTACGAATTTCCTCGACTGCTTAATACTACTCTCTCCTCGAAGGGAGTTACAACTCTCCGATCGAAGGCTACAACCTTTCAAAGACTCCTTCTGACCCATGCTTCATCAATAACATTAATCGGATCCAACAACTTCAATAGAACACAACTTGCAGGCCACATTTCATCATATTTTCAAACTGGAACCTTTCCATACTTTTAAGCACAAACATACATCACCAACAGATACTTATCAACACAGATCAGATAGCAGAAACACAGCAGAACAGATCAGATATTTCATACCCTTTGCTTCAACAAACCCTAGTTTGCATACGCGCTTTTACTTCACTGATGTCGCGTATATACGCGCTTCCGTCCACACGAACAAGCGTATACCTCTGTATGTATTTTATTGCGCATACGTGCTTCTACTTCATCGAAGCCGTGTATATACGCGCTTCCTCTGCGGCGAAGTAGCGTATAGATATTCAATCATTATAGAGCAGCATACTTCTTCAGATTAGATATTCAGTTCAGATTTACCCTTTCACTTCAGACAGATGTTCACCTAGATGTTCGCCTCATCACAGATCTAAGCCTTCCATAATCAGATCTAGCAAATACAAAGGCATTTTAGATCTAGATCCCCTTCTTCATCATTGGTGCATCATACATTCAGATTTATCTTCAAGTGTAACCCTTTCCATTCAGATCTACTTCAAAGAGAAGTATTCATTCAAGCTCAGACATCTTGCACCCACACTCATTATTTTCACAATGAATTTCTTCTCCTTATATAGGTTTATCCTTTTTCAATACCATGGGCCCCTTTTTCAATACCATGATTCCTCAATACCACGGGCCCCTTTTTCAATACCATGAGCCAAAACAATACCATGAGCCCAAAACTACATTACTTCCGATGGTATTCCTGGACGGGGTCATTTAGACAAATCATTACCCAATACAATGGGTCAATACCATGGTGGTTACCCCTGGTTTTGCACTTTATGAGCGCTTTTGCCCATACGCGACTTGGAACGTTCTTTTCCGTGTGCATACGCGATTTACCTTAGGAAAATCCGTTTATTCTTAGAGACATACTCTTTTCATCATAGATCTGTCACATGCTGAATTCATTTCTTCATTGTCTTCTGTACTCACTGTAGATACATCAGATTTAGTTCATCAAGACATGTTCTATCAAGCACAACTTCATCAAGTAAGTTGCCATCATCTTGCCATTCAAGGACAACAATCAGCATCAGATTGCTTAACAAACATCATTTCATATCAGATTTACATCATCTACCAAGTCCAATAAGTCAAGAATAACTTCATCAGGTGGATTGCCATCAAGGACAACACATGTGAACAGTCGCATGTCTTCATCTTCATTCAGTGGGTTTCCATCAAGGACAACACTCTGCATCATATTGCCAACAGGTTCTCATTTGACAAATAATTGTTTGTTAGCATCAAAGAAACAAAGTGACTTGCAAGGAGGAAAAGGTGTGGTGCTGGGAAACTATTTCAGAGACCATTTGAATCAGCTGGTCTTGGTGAGCCAGTAAGGAGTATCCAAAGAAAAATACCTCCTAGGAAAGATAGTAGAAGTGGTCCTCACTAAAGGTATTAACCATTTTCAACTGAGGAAGTGAATGCCCATCCTTCAGTTCTTTTTAACTTTCATGAAGTAGGATGTTTGGAGTTTTGTGAAAGGGTTCAGGAGGTGAAAATTTATCTTCCCTTGACACATCTATTTTCTTTAAAGCTGCAAGGGAAACATGTTCATCTAGCAAGCTTAGACTTCAACCTTTCTCCTAGATCCATTTCCAGAGCTACCAAAATTCCATATGTCGGAGAAAAATGGTTTAAGTAGAGCTACCTAGACTCAGATCAATACAAACCCTTCTTGAAACCAGAGCATCGGGATGCATGCCCATCTATCTTTCCTTTTTCCTATTTTTTGACCAGCTATGATCCCCTCATGAATATAATCATGAAATATTTCACATGCGAAGTAAGGTTTTCCCAGGTTTATTCTTACCATATCAAGCTACTCATGCACTTCACAAGAACCCAATTGCTAAACCTACCCTTTTTCCTCCATAGAAGTATTGAACAGATGGCTTCTACTATTCAAAAGAGACCTTCCTCTCAGCAGCCACCTTGTCTTTTCCATCATTCCCCTATCAAGATTGTCATTCTTCATCAACTTGAGAAGAAGGGAATTTCTTGGGACACTTTCATTTCATATCCCGATTTCGCCACTGCTTCTTCATCCCATGCATCTCCTTCACCTTCCACTCATCAACTTTCTCCTTCTTCTAGTAAACCCACTCCTAAGAAAAAAAAATCTCCTATGATTGATCAAGAATAAGAGCCTAGTGAGGAAGAACAACACAGTGAGGAAGAACAAAAAATTGAGGAAGAGGAGCACAGTGAGGAAAAGCAGCATAGTGATAAAGAGAAAAAAAGTGAAGAGGATACAATTCAAAGGAAGCAAAGTGAAGAGGAGAAAAGTGAAGAAAAGCACATGATGAAAAATAGGACAGTGATGAAGAAGAACACAATGAAGAATAAAAAAACAGTGAAGAGGGAAATGGTGAAGAAATGGAACAATTTGATGAGGAACATAGCAGTCACAAAGAGGAGGATATCGGTAGCCCTCACAGTAGCAAACATGATGAGGATGAAGCACAAAAAATTGAGGATACAGAGACTAAAAGTCCTGAAGAAAGCAGGGACAAAAGTGAACAAGGCAACCCTTAAGGAGACATGCAAGGTGACAGTCAAGGCATTCATGAAGAGGGTCAAAATAGTGGCAAGGATGATGATGGTAGTAGAAAAGGCAAAGACCAAATAGAGCATGTGCTAGCTGCCTCTCCTAGGCAAGGGGCCATGCTTTCTTCTCCAAAGGTAACAAAGCCCTAAACATCAAGAAAGAAAGTGACTCAAATTGTAACTCCAAATGTTACTATAGCAGTCCGATGCAAAGGGAAGTTACCCAGGCAATCCATTGTTGAATTACCATAGAGGAGGAGGACCAAGAAGGCCACCCAAAGCAATGGAAAAGAGGAGGAAAGTAGCCGTGAGAAAGAGAGGGATTTTGACATAATTCAGATAAACAGTGACGACAGCGACAATGAGGCCAAAATCCTAGAATCTTTCTTGATAAATAGAGAAGAAAAAATTCATGATCTAAGAGTGGATCTAGAGAGGTCTATAAACCTCATTCATTTTCTGCAAACACAAAACAAGAAAATGAGTCTCCACATGGCAGTTTATGAGACACGGGCTATCAAGTATCAAAAAGAAGCCTCCAAAGCGCAAACTAAGTTAGAAGAAATCATCGGTGAATTCAATGATAGTGAAGAAGAAGATCAGCCAAGAAGGAAGAGGCCAAGGACTATGGGGCTCAAAAGAGCTTTGGAGAAGCAAAAAGAGGAAGAGGCTGCCCTTTTCCAATCTTTTCCTCTTACTACTTTATTCACCCAAGAGATAGAAAACAATAGAGAAGCATGGCTTGAAAAGGTGAATGAACACTTGGAGAAGAAGTTGGAAAAGACCAATAGAGACTTGAACCTTCAAAGAAAAATGACCGGGCACTATAAGAAGCTTAACCAATTTGCCCGAAGGAAATTGAAGGCTACATAAGAAAAGCTCAAGGAGGCTCGAAAGAGGCGCCCAACACAAAAAGTGAAGAAATGCATATCAAGGCTTGAAATTTTGGCCTCCGCTTCTCATCATGCTTCTGAAAACCCATGAGGGTCATGCTCGCCAAAATTGGGCATAATTCGATAAGTTTTGGTTTTTTGACATTTTTGGGCTTTTTGCAAAAAATCATGGGCATCGCAATTTTTTTTTAAACATCATCAAAGGATGAAAATGGTATCATTGGATGTCATAATTTCAAGGGCATCTACTCAGCGAATTTTAGATCAATTGAAGATGATTTGATCCCCCAAAGTGGCAAAAAACAGTCACTTTTTCAACACTATGCCCCGCATATCAGCAAAGGCTATTTTCTTGGTTTTTCCACATAGGTCAGATTTTCATAGGCTTCCAGTGATTATTTTAGGGAAAAATAAATCATTTTCAGAAACTAGACATCCATGGCTTTCCAACGAGCCATCACGGGCCTCGTTTAAACATCGGGAAGACCTCCAAATGTTACCCACAAGACAGGGGATTTTCTGCTGCTATATTTCTGAAGTATTTTTGTAAAAAATGTAGTTTTCTGAAGTGGCTTTTCCAAATGTGTGTTTAGCCTTTTTTTTCCATTTTCAGTTGGGAAAATTAAATTTAATTTCCTTTTTTATAATTTTTAGGATATTTTTATAGATATTTTGTGCCTTGGGCTTTGCAAAGACTCAAGGACAAAATCAGATATTTTTGATGGGCTAATGAGCTTGCTAGTTGCACTAGGAGGTTCTCCTTCATCTTGGCCTATATATTCCAAGAGAATTCATTGTAACCAAAGCTAAACTTGATGATATAGAGAAATATATGATTATACAAGCTTGGAAGAAATACTTGTCTCATGCATTGGATAGTTTCTTGAATGTTTTGGATGATGAAAGAGGACTGTTGTTGGATTCCTTGACTTGGTAAAATAGTATAGTGTCCCTCTCTGTTATGTTTCTTAGTTTTCATACATATTTCATGCTCTTGATTTCTATAAGACAGTAGAGAATAGATTTGAGACATGCCCTTGGAGGCACCTCATATTTCCTGTTTCATTATAGCTTCTATGTTTTCTTCCTTCTTACTCATATCAAAGAATTCTTGATTGCTCTTTGATCACTGAAGAAATTGTTTGCTTGTTTCATTTATGGTTTTATACATGCTAAGTATGATTCAGGGTACGCCTTGCTTACTCATTGCTAGTCATAGCTCCACCTCTGAAACCTTTCTTTGAATTATTGATTGTCCTAGTTGAACCAAAGAGGTCTTGTATCGATCTTTACCTTTGCCTAAAACTCTGCAATCTTAGTTCAAAGTGCTCGATAGCTTGAAATACTAAGCCTAGGATTTTCCTCTTAGTAGCTTGAGTTATTTTTTTGTCTCAATTGTTTTTCCCCAAAGTCTGATAGCAATTTCCTAAAGTTAGAGAGTCATATATCTCTATGTATTGCTTGAATGATTATTTATATGCATTTATCAGTTTGTAGTTACATTTATCATGATTAATGGTTAGCCCTACCATATAAATGTTAGCTATTGAACTATTTATGTTTGAAAGCCTTTGTCCTTCACAAAATTAGTGTCCATCCCACTTCATTTTACCTTAAGATCCATTTTACCTTGATCAAATCAGCCCTTCAACATACCTTTTATCACCATTTGAGGCTTTCTCGACCTTTTCGACCCCATAGCCCAGTTGATATGACAATATTTTTATCTGTCTTAGTCTTTGATCAGTTCCTCCCTCAAAAAACTAAAGGAAAAACCAAAAACCTACTTCACAACTACCTAAAAACAGAAACATAGGAAGCAAAACACATAGATATCCCTTACACAAATAGAGAGATCCCTCTCTGAGTGTAGGAAGGCTAGGTCCTTGGGCTCCAAAGATTGGTTTGATGTTACCCTGTCACTTGGCTTGCCAATCAACCAAATCGCGGGACCCTAATAGGTTGTCCAACTTCTCTCACATTTGCAAGAGAAACAATGATAGTGTCAGTGTCACCAAAATACACATATAAATATACACGTTATAAATACTAAAAAAAATTCATAAAAACATAAAAAAATGATACCTGCAAGTCCCCACACATAACCAACAGGAAGACCCATGTATGAATCTCCCCAAAAGTCCATACCAGAGTATGGAAATTCTATGAAAATATGATTTTTGGCCTAGAACCATGCCTCCGTCGTCGCATTCCAATAGTGACTCACCTCTCCTCCCCCACCTCGAGGCATCACCGGTGCCCATCGCCTCATCCGAGCGTTCTGGTGAAACCCAATAGGAACTGACACAACGAGTCGCAGCAATACCACCCTCTCAAAAATAATTCTACATAGGATGCTAGCATATGTGAATGAATTAGATCCTCCTCGGACCTTCCCCCAACTACAACACCATACCGTCATAAACATGATGTTCCCAATCATAAAAATGCTCAACCCAAAGTTTGGGCAGAACATCGATCAGGGGTCCTGATGCCATATGCGTCGATGAAAACCCTTTCAATCATACAATCATAGCCAAAGCACATCACTTAGATAGATCGGTCACTAAGGAGATAAAAATGCACCCATACGAAAGTTGTGCCCCACCATAGTGATTCTTTGACCAACAATAGGGAGACACCCTCCCAAGTGGGAGTGGATGGGAAATTGCCTCACCCTGAGGTAGAAAGCCATCTATAAAGTATATATCTGTCTCTAGAAGGATAGAAATGTCCCTCCCTCGCAAAACCATCACCTTGCACCTCTTTTTCCAACAACAGACCAGGAAGCGCAGGAGGCGATCCTGCCACCTCAGGAGGTAATTCTCAAGAAACTTGAGAAGACCCTGCTGAGCCAATAACCTATGGGCATTGTAATCCTATGCCATAGGCATATGAATATCCAAACAGTAACGCTCTCTCCACAACATCTTGTCACCAAACACAAGCACATTAGTGACATAAAAACTTGAAAAAATTCAAAAACAATTTCAAAAGCTGCCTTGCCTTTTCGCTGCACCTATTTCTCATACAGGTGCATAGACAGCGTGTCTGTCTCCTAGACAGTCACGGAAGCTGGGTGCAAAACCTCTAGCAGGCGCGTAATCTTCATGGAAATCCTCAAATTCTCACGGAGTCTCCATGCCTGAACCTTGATCGCCTGCGCGACCAAGGCCAAAAACAAATAGGATTCCATACAAACCTAATTTGTACAGACCCACACCCAGAAAAATTGAAAAAAACAAAATTTTGGACGTTCAGGGGCCTACCTGGCACTAATGATGTGAATCCATGGTACATAGGCTAACCGCAATGGAAAGAAAGACTCGGCAGTAAGCTCTAAACTCACAACTCTCAAATAACACAAATGAACTGAAATGAGCCATATTAACCTATATATTGCCCTTTTCAAATTATTTGATGGACCATAGAGGGAACTGAGAACACCCAATTGTGAAACCTAAAGAAGCATAGTGATCAACACCTCATAACGCCCAAGGGAGGCTTCACACATTCATGCCTCTAAAAAAAATAATTTTTTTGTTCTGACAGGGATGCCCTCTCTTATCATTTTTTCATTCAGCACATTTGTCAATATATTTGAATGAAAAACATGCTTTCACTTGGGCTACTGGTTGCAGGTGTTACATAGTATGAAAAACCACCTATTGCCCCAGTTACTGAAGGTTCTAGAGAAGGTATCATTCTACCCCCAACATGATAGAGTCCCAGAGAATCTTTGCATATCCAAACATAATTTCTCCACAAGAATCAACCATAGGTTCCAAACACTCGACCATGTTTATCATATCCCCACTTTGCACATGATAAACATTGTCGTCGGTCAGTAGAGCCTCCCCCTCCATGGTGTACATCACTCAAAGTAGACCATGCATCAAAAAATATGATGCCATGGCCATAACAACCCATTCCAGGAAGCGCTTCATGTTAATCCATCCATCATGCATCAAGTCAATTTTTACTATATCACGATAAAACCCCTTTTCTGAACTACCATTTTCACAAGAAGATCAAACATGCATCCTTGCATCTCGCATTTGGCCTACCATACCACCACCAGCACAACCCATCTATGATATTTTCCATCTTCTTCACCACCCCCACACCAAGACTAACCAATGGGGCCCCTACCCTAAAAAAAACACCTCCCTCACATCATCAGTGAGCAATCATTTTCATGTTTTTGGGGAACCTGTCTCCGTGTTTGTACAATCCAAACCCATTTTATATTATTTTTGCAGTACAAATATTTTTTAGGAGAACATCCCCCACCCATCCATCCACTTTTCTCCCCTGGTAGCAGTCCCTAATCAAACTTGGTTAAAGCTTCACACCTATCACTCAATTCCACCATGAAATTCATAACAAAAATATTCCCACCCTAGATTTCCTACTGATTCTAGGGTTTTCCTCACCAAAAATTATTATTTTATAACCATTTCAGTTTGTTAGAATTCGTCGAAGACTTGTGCCATTATAACCATCTCTTTCAGTAATTCTTATAGAGGAAGGTCCTAGTCATACACCCATGCATACAATGAGTATTTATTCTAAAATATGGCATACCAAGATTTTGCATGTGGGTACTACATTCAACCTATTATCAAATAAAAAATTCCCCTGAGGGCGTCAACAATTGTCGTCATCAACCAAATCAACAGATCACTACCATATAAGTGACACAGACAGAGCCTCTATCTGTCAAATAGGCTTTAACTAGCCAAAGAATCATGAGCATGGGAAATTCCCACCTCATATAAATATTGTATTTATTCTATCTCTTCCAAGTTTCTGACAGAACATGGTTCTTCTTTTACTCACAGCAAGGGGTCTCCAACCTTAGGTTGCACGCAAGTTACTCTCTCTCTCTCTCAACATGGGTTATACAGAATAGAAAATATAATGTACTTCAATTATACAATTGATCCTAGACCTCATACATTAGGGGGAAACTATTATTACTGGAAAATTGGACAAGCAAAGGACATCATGAAATGTCAAGCAGAAGAATTTACACGATGGAAAAACATTACAAAATCTGGGAAATTTAACTTTCTCTAAGGTCAAAAGGAAAATTTATTGAGTTGCGCACAAAAGACACTGGCACAAAGTGCTCTGTGCGGCCTTTTCTTTGATAGTAGTGCAAATCTCCGCAGATATTCCTCAAGAACCTATGCAGTTCTGGGTATGGCGGAAGTTCACCATCCGAGACCACTTTGCACACTTCAAGAATAATATTATCCACTTGAGGCCACCCAAGGAAAGCCTCCTAGAGCCACCTTAAGACCTCAAATGAGCACACAATGGAATCAACCACCACTCTTTGGTCACTAACCATAATTAAACCAAGAGAGGGAAGAAGATTTAATTTTTCCTATAAAATACCACGATGAGAAGAACAATTTAAAACACATTGTTATGCTAGCCGAATTTCCCATGAGAAAACTAGCAGTGTGTTTTCCAAGCAAAAAAGGAGTGAAGGGATTCATTTTTTGGCCATCCAACATCTCAATCCCAAAGGAGAAGTGCATCAGTCGTCCGTTATTCGATTACCCATTCTAGGAGAAGAGAGAGGATTGCAAACAGCTTAAGGGAAGAGCCCTTCTTGCTTTGAGTATTAGAGCTTCATAGCTTTAAGGGCTCGCTGTGAGTGTTTTAGCGTTCTACCTATTTTTTTCCACCAGCAGCTAATAAAAGGGGATTCGTTCTCCGTTGGTATTATTATTTTGTTTACTCGATATTGAGCTTGTGTTATATTTTTATTTTTTGTTTCTTTTTTCCTCCTCTTTTTGTAGTATTTTATGTTTTATAACTAGCTTTTCTACATGTTATGATTCTTCACTAACTATCTAACAACACATTTTCCCCCTGTGACATTGCTTGTAGGATAAAAATCACCCCTACCAAGCACCAGTGAATTTCGTACACCCTCATACTAAACATACCAATACAGATGCTTTGCAGAGTATTCTCCTTTAATCTGCTTTATAATTAATTTAGTATCTCCATGAATGGAAATTCTCTTAGCACCTAATATTTTTAACAACTGAAATACTAATAGAAGTGTTTCATACTCAGCTATGTTATTGGTACATTGAAATTTAGCTTATATGAGTGACCTTCTGCATGGTTGTTACCTGTTTTTGAGACCCACACTCCTGGTCCAAACCCTCTCTACTGCAATATCCATCAAAACTCATGTTCCAAATAGGTTCAATTTCAATGTTTTTTTCAATTATTTGTGTTTGATTTTCATGTGTTTCACAAATATCATTTTATGCATTGGTTACTTCATTATTGATATATCCATCAATATAAATAATGAAAGAGTCTAAATATGAATGGAAAGAGTAAAGGGGATAGTTATGTGGTTTATTGTAACTACTCACAATGAATTTCATTAAATTTTCCCTGTATAGTCTTCTTTTCTGAACAAACATTGGTATAGTAGCATAAGTCATGTCCATTTGTAGGGTCCCTTGTAATTTTTCTCCCCATGAGCATGACAACAACATGCCATACTTAGGGGGTATATATGCCACCACTATATCCATTACTAGACTCTTAGCTGGGATTTGAGCTAAAGTGACACATAGATCCTTAATAAGACCTAAAAATATTACTTTGCTGGAATCAAATAAATATAAGGCTTTGTAAGGCCTAGTAATGTCAAGACAAAGTTTCTCCATAACAACTTTAGGCATCAAATTGTGCAAAGCACCTGAATCTAACATAGCATTATGGAGAATATTATCATGATTTTTTAGGGTAACATAGAATGGAGGAACTCCTCCTTCCTGTGCTTTACCATCTACCTTTGGACAAGATGTGAGTTCAGGCTGATCATCATTCAAATTGAAAGTGTCTATTTTTTCCCCTGATTTTTGTACAAATTTTTATTCATTAACTCTATTAAGGGGATGGGAATTTTTAGTTTTTCTAGTTCATTTTCAATGTCGAATGATGTTTGAAACCTATTTAAGTTTAGAAATTCAGATTTCTCAGCAATTTATTTTGACACGGATTTGTTGTGGTGAATGGTGGTTGGAATATCAGTTTGAGTAGTTTTGGAGGCACTCTCAACTATTGTTTTGGCAAGAATTTCTACTATCTTTTTGCTAGAACTATTAGCAGTTTTCTTAGCAGCATTTTTTCGGGTTTTCTTTACAACAATAACAAAAGTTTCTTAAAGGGATTTTTAGAATTTTTTTTTTTTTGGGGCATCTGATGTTTTCTTACTACTAAGATTATATTGCCTATGGAATTCCATAATAAAAATTTTAAATCCTTGTTGGTAATCATTTGATTCCTCTAAATAAAGTTCAGTTTGGGAAATTTGAAAAAGCTCTTGTTCTTCTTGAGTAAGAAAACCAGTTTCATCATCATTAATACCCATCAAATTGATTTGGTTACCTTCTACATATTCTACTATTTCCCAATCATCATCAGCATAGTTCTCCTGAAATGGAGGTCTAATTTGTTGATCAGAGCCCCTTTGTTCCCTCTGTTTGATTTGGGGAGGATTTATTCTAATATTTTGATTACGATTTTGAGGTGTAGGCTGATTTTCTCTAGGAGCATCCCTTTCTTTTAGATTAATCCTTTCCATCATTCTTTCTACTGTTCTAACTAATGAATCAATTTTTGCATCAGTAGAAGAAGTAGAAGGTTCTTCTTTCATGGTCACTCTCTTTTCAACCCTAATTCTAGTCTTCTTTGCTAACAGATTTGCTTCTACACTCACTGCATCCCTTTTAATTTCTCATAATGTTGATTACTTTATTTCTCTAAGCTGGTAAGACATGTCTACCTCAAATCCATCTGGGAATTTAATTAAGGCCAAAACTTGTGGTGGTTTAATTTTAGCAAGAAATGCATTGTATACATTGCTAAATCTAGTGCAAAAGTCCTCAACACTTTCCCCTGGTGCCCTCTTAATTCTTTCACACTTAGAAAAAATCTGAAGAGGCTTCTTTTTAATTTCCCACCTATTAAGGAATGTCTGATGGAATGCAGGGAGATCATTTATGCTAGCAGCAAGTGTTAGCTCCCCATAATTTTCTAGATTGATTGAGATACAAATGGATAGGGGTAAAATCAAACCAGAATTTGGAATCCAATGACCTAGCCTTCCTGGAGTCATAGAGGGCTCTCTCTAATTTGTGCAACATATGTGAACTTGTTTTCTTTTAAGGTCAATTTTAGGCTAGCTATGAAGTATTGGGGTTTGTTGTTTGTTTTGGTTGGGTATGATGATTAGATAGAATAGATAGAATAAGCAAATTTTCAAGTTATTGGGCAATGTATTCTAATAAAGTCATCATAGGTTCATAAATGGATCAAGGAGCATTGTAGGGAAAATCTATCTTGGTTGGTGGATCTTCAGGGTTTAAAGGATCATGAGACGGACAACAAATTTGAGAACAAAAAGTTGGACAAAGGGCAATAAAGAATCCTTTATCATATACTTTAAACAAAGGGACTTAGAAGAATCATAAGCATAGAGAGGAAATCAAAGGTAAAGAAAACCCTAAACTATTTTATTCAACTAAAGAAAATAATTATTCAAGACAACATTCCAATGAAATATAGAAGGCAGGAAACCTATTTAACTTCCAATGAGTTCATTATCAAGGACAGAAAACATTTAAGATACACAAATAACTACAATAAGAGAGGATGGAACTCCTAAACCTCTAAGATTATAGCTATGAAGATTTTTAAAACAATTAACTAAGAAAGTGCAAAGGGTATGATTGAAACAAAACTTCTTTGACAAACCTAAGTAATGGTACTTTAAAGAGAGACTTCAGGAATAGTGTTTTGGTGACATCAAATAAGCAGAGATAACCTTGAATTATGCTTGATACCTACTATATTAAACCATTCAGGAAATAAACAAGCTTATGAGGTCTAGAGAGCAATGAAGGATTCTCTAACATGTCCTAGCAGAAGAAAATATCAAGGTAGTGAAGAACAAACTGTTGGGCCATGAATACGACCACTTTTTAACACTTATTTCATCCATTTTTACTCTTCTTTATCATATCATTTATTATAATTTATCATATAAATCCATCTTATAATGATTTATGCTCTTATGGATGAATATTATTTCTTCTCCTTTATTTTTAATAAATTGATGATTATTATGCATAATTTTATCAATAATGGTTTATTAATATATTTTGTAATATCACTTACCATTTTGGCCTCCAAGATATTTTCTAGACTGAAGATTTGATCTCCAAATCATCATCAAATATTCCAACTCAGAAATTCGATGGAATAAGAAGTGACAGTTTTGCGGTTAAGATTCTGGGCAAATGAAGAAGAATATGGAAAATACGAAACATGGGCTTTGTCCAAAACGGGCCCAATTAACTTCAAGAATGAACGGTTTTCCCAAATTTGTCATGTATTGAGAGAAACGTAGGGTTCTTTGAGCACAATTTTCTCAGATTTGTTGTTGCGACCATCCTCCAAATCTCAGCTGCAAAGCCAAATTCGCCTTGCTCTTGTTGAAAGATTGTTGGAAATATATTTTCTGGTTGATCAAGTTGTTGGGAACAATCCAATATTGTTATGAGAAATCATATTTGCTATTTAATTTCTCCTCTTTCTGATTATAAAAGGAGAGCATGTATTATGTATTGGGAGAGGATGGAGAACAATGGATGATTATTGAATTCCCTTTCTAACACTGTAATTCCTTGACTCTTCTGAGAAAAGAGCAACTGATGTAAATGCTATTCATGTTTGATTAATACAAAGATGCGTTCCCGTTCCATTTCTCAAGCTCTGTAGTAGCCCAGCGGCGCTTTCACCGGCGGTTGAGGGCCCAGCCCTGGTGGAGCGATCCGTTGTTTGTATTTCTATTCTTTTATTTCTGTTGTGTGATAATTGCATTTATATTTATTACGATTATAGAGTTATTTGATTACTGTTGGATTGAATTCGGATTTGATGTATACATTAATGAATTGCACTGCTATTATATCTTAGCAAGGATCATATTTACTATCTCATTTATATTGCTATCTTTTATAAAGCGTTGTTGTTCCATTGATTTATGATAGATTCCAATGAACTATTTTATAGTATTGGCTGTCAATAGGATTGGAGTATTGAGATTATTTGCTTGATTGCGTTAGAATTAGAATTTCTGTTCATATTGTTGTTCCTTTCCAGATTTTGTTCCTTTCAGTTATTTTCATCAACACGAAGATTGAGCTTGCTTTCATTTTGATTGCTTTAAGATCACCAACTATAGAGGACATTAGTTATTGCTTCCAAGTTCCCAGATTGGTTATCTTGCATCAATTTCTAAGGGAAGGAGTTATTGCTACTGTATCCCTGATCGATGTTTTGCAGATTGGTTTAATTAAGATTTCAGAGCATTTGAGTTTATGTTGTTGTAGTTAGATTTCTTTTTCAAGCATCCGTTTACTTTTGCATTTGAAACACTGTACTACATATTACAAGGCATTACTCTTGGATAAATTGCTACCTCAGACTGAGTACACTCTTGAAATAAAAACTCGCTCCCGAATTGATAATTAATGTGAGATAAATAGGCATTAAAAAGACACCTTTTATGCCTCGACATTTTGGTGCCATTTCCGGGGAGAGTGTATGCCATTTAGAAAGAGTGATGCATATTTAATTTTTTCTGCTTGGGAAGAATTGGGTATTAAAGACGGAAGGTAAGAACCTGTGCACCGAGCAAGAAACACACTTGTTCACTGGCCCGCTTCACAGCAAAATTGAGTGAAAGCTTAAGGTATAAATGAATGCTTGCGTTTTTTTTTTTTTGAATTTTAGAGGTAGAAATTTAAAAAAAAATCTTGTAATTCCACTCGAGTGGTGATGTAAGCACCACCCATTTCACTAACCAATTTATAGGAACATTGAAAGGAGGATCCTTAAAGAAACACCTGAAGAACATCTTCTATTATGGTAAGAAATGGCTCACATTGCAACTTTTGAATTCCCTATCAAAGATCTAGGAGGAGTGACACAAATGCACATAATTCCCCCATTGTCTATACCAAATTTTCATGGTTTGACAAATGAAGATCCAGATACATTCTTATTTGAATTTGAAATACTTTGTAGAGGATATGATTATTGTACTAACGACCAAATATTGAAAGTGTTTCCTCTTACTCTAAAAGGAGCAGCTCTCCGATGGTTCATGAGCCTAGGTGGGAACTGCATCAAAACGTGGGAGGACATGAAGAACATATTCTTGAATAAGTACCAAGACTATTGCAAATCCAATGAAGATATTTTTGGTATGATACAAGGGGAAGATGAAATCTTGGAGGACTATGTGGAGCGATTTCGATACAACCTTCAAAAATCAAAGCATAAGCATTTGGAAAAAGAGATCTTGAAAACACTCCTTCTTAAAGGAATCAAAGATGATTTTTTAGAACTCTTAAATATGATAGGAAAAGGTGATGTTTTTCAGTTATCATATGATGATGTTTGTGAATTGTGCATAAGGTATTCAAGAAGAATTTCCAAGGCTGGTAAGAATTCTAGAGAAGTTTCTTCTTTCTTTTCTAAATTTACTACAAGAACAAGAGACATAAGAGTTGAAATCAATGTTTTATTTGAAAATTTTAAAGTTTATTTTATTAGCTCTCTAAATTCACAATTGAATGTTTTGCAGGTTCAGAGAAATAAAAAATTTGATGAAGTGTTTTGCCCTCATTACCAAAAGGATCATCCCATAGATACTCACTCTTCCTTATCTAATTTGGAAGTAGCATATCAAAGAGATGGGGAAGATGCAACAAGGTCAAAACCATGGAAATCATGGCCTACAGGTATCATTCAAAACACTTCCTCTCCATTCTCTTACTTGCATAATTCGTTATGGAATACTCACATGTTAGGGCACCCATGCCAATCTCAATATAATCACCACCAATCTTGTCTACAAGCTTGGCATGGTTCACCTTATGATTTCATGACTACTCTTCCTCATCTTGTAGCACAAACACATATTCCACCTCTTCCATAACACCTTGTTTTCCTATCAAAATCATCCAATCAACCCAATCAACTACATCATCAAAAGGCTCCATTCCCTATACAATTTCCTGCTCAACTCATTCCACACCCTCACCATAATAAACCAGTACAACATGCTTACAGTGTTGAACTAAAAAATTCAGCCACCCTTCCCACCTATTCTATCTCACATGTACCATTGGAAAAAACTTACACTGAGACTCAGAATGTATCAAATCCAAAAATTGTAGAAGCTATAAAAGAAAATGAGGTTTCTTCTAGTTTGCACCAACAAACCATTTTAAAAGCCCAAGAACTTCATGATATTATGGCTATGGGAAATCAAGGAAGTAAATAATATATTGAAGATTGGTTTCACTCCATCATTTGTTTGCAACATCACTCCATACTTCAACAATTTTTGGCACCAGCTTTTCAAGGGAAGTTGGCTTCTCATACCCTAATTTTTATCAACATGCATTTTTCAAATTTGGGTATGTACATACTAGATGCCTTATTTCTAAAATGGTTCCACTGGAAATACTCTTATACATAAACATATTTTATTTTCAAAAAAGAGTAGGATAGTGGAGAAAATAAAATAAATAAGGAAATAAAGCAAACACATTTTTTTTATTTTTGTAAAAATAGTTGTTTCTTTGTTGCAACACGCTGTGAAATCAACATTGATGATAAATATTCTAATTTATTTGTGTATGTAGATGAATTATATTGCAAATAACCATTCTACAAACACTTATATTCATTTTTATCATCAATATGGAAAAATTTCTTGAATATCATTTTTTTTGGCTTGCGAGCTTGATGAAATTCCTGAAAACAAAGTTGGGACAATCATGTTTTGGGGGACCAAAAATGAATATTTTTAAAACCTATTTCTATCGTAAATATCCCTTGATTTCTAATTTATAACCCAATTTGAATCACTCTATTTGGATTTGAAACGAAAAAGTTAGAACCAAAACATTGACAGGGTTTCTAGTAGGAAGCTCAACAACAGAGTTGGAACAGTCAGTTTTTGGAGGCCTAAATGACTATAATTTTAAAATATGTTTCTATGGTAGATTCCTCTATGAATATAGTTTAAAAATAAACTTGAATCACTCAATTTCGATATCGTATGAGAAATTTATGACCAAAATACTGACTGTCTATCATAAATCAGCACTCTTGAAACTCTGTTTTCTCGACTGTTCCTTAACGTATTTGACCCATCAATTATTATTTTCTTCAAACATGTTTCTATTGGAGATCAATAAATGAATCTAATTTAATCTCCAATTTTAATCACTTCAATCCACCATCAAACGAATAAGTTATGCTTGAAATATCAATTGTTGGTCTAAGCTGGAAAATCGAAAATAACTCTATTATGTAGGTTGTTCTTAGAAGATTTAACATACCATTACATGGAATTTTTAAAATATGTTTCTATTGAAGATAAAATTTTGAATTAGCTCTCATTTGGATTTGGAATCAATCGAATCAGACAAAAAACAAAGAATTTATGATTGAAACAATGCTGGTTAGCATGATTGGCCACTACTCTCCCACAGGTAATAAATTAATTTTACTTTGTCTGTAGATTTGTTCTACAGAGTAACTACTTGTTATTTTTTTGCATAATTATTGGATTAAGAGAGCCTATACAACTTTCTTTCTTCATGATTTAATGTTTTATTGCATGTAGAGACTCGTTTTTTTGCAGGTTTTACGAGAACAAAGAAGGTCAATTTATGGACGAGTGATTCTTAAAAGAAATTTTAGTAAAACAAGGTTATTTCATCCAGTTCATTACCTAACATATTTATAACAAGAAGAAATAAAGAATTGGTTCCCATTTAAAGATTCATGTTACTGCTACCAAAACATTTTTTAAAGAGATCATTTTTTTCCCATTAATAGATTGATATTGATTTAGGAAATAACATCATAGCTATTATAATTTAATAAAGTGTCATTTCTTTTCTGATTTCTTTTATGTTTTTGTGTTTTAGGTGTTGATCCCTTCAAATTGCAGTTTTTGCTCTAGTGGTAGTTGAACAATAAGTACCCCATCATGCAAGTTTCAATCGCACAAGAAAATTCTTCGATAGCACCAATTCTGTTAAAAAAATAATAATAAAAAATAAAAAATACTCTTTCTTGAAACCTGTACATAAATTTTGTTTTCTTTTACTTTGCTTGTTTTTTTTGTATATAATTTTATTTCTTGAACCATTCTTACTTTACTTGTGAATTTTTGTTGTTCCTTCTTTCGAAAGGAATAGCAGTTTTGCTATGAATGTTTTTGCTGTTCCTTTCCAATTCCAAAGGAACAACAGTATTTTTGTGAGCATTTTTGCTGTTCCTTTCCAAAATAACATCCTTTCGAAAGGAACAGCAGCATTTTCGTAGATTTTTTTACCATTCCTTTCTAAAGGAACAACACTTTTTGAGTGCATTTTTCTTGTCTGTGAACAAATTTTTGAGGATTGTTTTTGAATTTTTCATAACTTTTTGAAAGACAAACATACAATTTATGGAAGGATACACAATCATACAAATTAGAGCTTACTGTAATCAGCAAATCAAAAGAAATCGTCATTTAAAAAAAAAATTGTTTAGTAATGATAAGAAAAAGGAAAAAGGGACATAATCAATAACATGATTTTGTTGTCTTACTACCACTAAATTCATATGATCGATTATATTTATCATGTTGTTTCTTCCCATATTTTATAGATTTCTTTGATTTTTACTTATGGAGTAGGAACAAGGGCATATTCTTTTCTATTGAGTTGTTCAGACTTCTTCCACCATCCCTACTCTTAAGGAGTGCTGAGCCATCCTTTATGAATAAATAGGAAAGTGCTTTATAAACAGAAAAATATTTACATATTTCATTAATAATTTTATAATTTGGCAGATGGAGGAAAGGGGGTCTCATCAAAAGCTGGCCTACCATGTTCATAAGGAAGCAAGTGAAGTGACATTCCCATCATGGCCACCAAACCAGGGATATGGTCCAATGGACAATTGAAAAAATTAAGAAGTCCTTGGAACAGGAGGTCTCATCACGAGCCGGCCTGCCCACTTTTCACTTCTTCCCAGTGAATGGCATTGTGATTTATCTAGTCACCAAGCCATCACAATGGCCTCCGTTATGACAATTAACAAGCACTTCCTTAGCATAAATAAAGGACAATGGTTCCAAGGGTGAGAGAGCAACTTTGTCAAGGTTATGGACACATGTGGGCAGCAGAGCTCTGCTGATGGTATTGAAGTCACATTTATACACATCAATAGTAATATTAAACCCTTTTTCCTATATCTGTATTTAAATATCAAATGAAAATATGAATCCTTAACCTTTGATTTCGAACCTATTATACATGAAAATCATCATAAATCGATCACATTAGTTTAAGTGGGTAATAAACGCATTTGTACTTATGTTTATCTTAAGCTGTCCCTTCTCCTCATCCTTGAATCATTACAAAACGCTTCTATATCTGTTTACGATTTATCACATGCATGGATTTCAGTAAATGCTATAATTTCATTGATTGTATCATAAGTATGTATGCCTTTCCATGCTATACAATTGCTGTACAATATGCTGCTCTTCTATTTTACTGATTTGCCACAATATTGATATTGCATTTTTACAAAAAAAAAATCTCCTTGAAATTTTTTTCATGCATATTATCTATTGTCATTCCAAACTGAAACTATGATTCAAGAAAATTGCATGCAGAATTGTGATTTGTTTAAAATAGAACAAGCATGGGGGGAATTCTATTCGCAGCACGACCACACCATTGCAATTAACAGCAAAGGTTCGTGAATGCACACAATTCTTTAGAAATGATGCGCTTGCATGGCTTTCACCTTTTGCATCACTTTCAGTATCCGCTCAGCCTACATCAACTTCAACAAAGGCCAGTCCCTACATGTCATTCTACATTTTTCAGAGGTAACCCTTGAGGTAAAATAGCATAATTTTCTGATTTATTATGAATTTAGGAGAATTTCATGAAAATCCATTGAGCATTATTTATCATCATTCATTCCACATCTTTACCACTTCCCATTTTTTTTAGACACGTTTCATCTTTCAGTTTGGGAGAGTGTTGATTTCTTTCATTTCTTTCTTGTGATCATGTCAGTAATATTCTTTATCATCCATGGATATTCTTATTCATCCTCAACACCTCCCTTAATCCATGTTGTTTAGCACCAAACATCGATTTCAACAGATTATAGCAACCACCTCTCTTTTTTTTCTAGCATTGCATGAGGACATGTTAATTCTTCAGTTTGGGGGGGGAATTGCTACACATGATAGATGTTTTCTACTCTCTTTCTCGTTTAAAGCATACAATTTCATTTTTGTATAGTGCAAAAATTGATTTGCATATATCTTTAAAACTATGAACTGAATTCTTGTGGATAACAAAGAGGTATCATTAAAATACACAAATCCAGATAATTTCACGCTAAATTAGTTCATAAAACTTAAAAAATTATGCATTATCACCTACAACCATTTTTTTTTATATCTCATAATCCGTGCATCAAAACGATCTGATTTTTGAGAAAATGGTTAATGAATTTTGTTGTTACTTATGTCACATTTTTCTGCAACTTCATATACATATAGTTGAACGTTAACTGTAAAAATTGTTACGCCTTTATCAATATTGCTAAAATTGAATTTTAATTATTTGAGGAAAAATTCATTTGTTCCATCCATTTCATGAGTTATTTTCTTTGCTTGGTTAACACGTAGGTTTTGTCTTTGGGTTGCATGAGAACATGCAATATATTCAGTTATGGGTTGCATGAGGACATGCAATATATTCAGTTTGGGGGTATGTTGGGCCGTGAATAAGACCACTTTTTAACACTTATTTCATCCACTTTTACTCTTCTTTATCATATCATTTATTATAATTTATCATATAAATCCATTTTATAATGATTTATGCTCTTAGGGATGAATATTATTTCTTTTCCTTTATTTTTAATAAATTGATGATTATTATGCATAATTTTATCAATAATGGTTTATTAATATATTTTGTAATATCACTTACCATTTTGGCCTCCAAGATATTTGCCAGATTGAAGATTTGAACTCCAAATCATCATCAAATATTCCAACTCAGAAATTCACTGGAATAAGAAGTGACAGTATTTCGGTTAAGATTATAGGAAAATGAAGAATAATATGGGAAATCTGGAACATGGGTTTTGTCCAGAACGAGCCCAATTAACTTTAGTGAAGAACGATTTGCCAAAATTAGGCATGTATTGAGAGAAACGCAGGGTTCTTTGAGCACAATTTTCTCAGATTTGTTGTTGCGGCTGTCCTCCAAATCTCAGCTGCAAAGCCAAATTCGCCTTGTCCTTGTTGAAAGATTGTTGGAAATATATATATATATTTTTATCAAGTTGTTGGGAAAAATCCAATATCGTTATGAGAGATCATATTTGCTATTTAATTTCTCCTCTTTCTGATTATAAAAGGAGAGCATGTATTATGTATTGGTAGAGGATGGAGAACAATGGATGATTATTGAATTCTCTTTGTAACACTGTAATTCCTTGACTCTTCTAAGAAAAGAGCAACTGATGTAAAAGCTATTCATGTTTGATTAATACAAAGAGGCATTCTCGTTCCATTTCTCAAGCTCTGCAGTAGCCCAGCGACGCTTTCACTGGCGGTTGAGGGCCCGGCCCTGGTGGAGCGATCCACTGTTTGTATTTCTATTATTTTATTTCTATTGTGTGATAATCGCATTTAGATTTATTAAGTTTGCAGATTTATTTGATTGCTTTTGGATTGAATTCAGATTTGATGTATACGTTAATGAATTGCACTGTTATTCTATCTTAGCAAGGATCATATTTACTATCTCATTCATCTTGCTATCTTTTATAAAGCGTTGTTGTTCCATTGATTTATGATTGATTCCAATGAACTGTTTCATAGTCTTGGCTATCAACAGGATTGGAGAATTGAGATTAGTTGCTTAATTGCATTAGAATTAGAATTGTTGTTCATATTGTTGTTCCTTTCCAGATTTTGTTCCTTTCAGTTATTTTCATCAGCACGAAGATTGAGTTTGCTTTCATTTCGATTGCTTTAAGATCACCAACTGTAGAGGACACTGGTTATTGCTTCCAAGTTCCCAGATTGGTTATCTTGCATCGATTTCTAAGGGAAGGAGTTATTGCTACTGTATCTCTAATCGATGTTTTGCAGATTGATTTAATTAAGATTTCAGAGCATTTGAGTTTATGCTGTTGTAGTTAGATTTCTTTTTCAAGAATCCATTTACTTTTGCATTTGAAACACTGTACTACATATTACAAGGCATTACTCTTGGATAAATTTCTGCCTCAGACTGAGTACACTCTTGAAATAAAAATTCGCTCCCGGATTGATAATTAATGTGAGATAAATAGGTGTTAAAAAGACACCTTTTATACCTTGACACAAACATAGGTAAGGTGTCTTCATAAACATTTCTTAGTCTAAATCCTTTGTTCTAATTCAAAAAAGAAAGATGGAAACATTACGAAATGAGAAATAACAATAACAAAATAGAAACACTTCACCATCAACCAAGCTCAGGGATCCTACAAGCAAGCCTCCTCCATCAACAAACAAATCAGTGCATTCACAAGTTCCAAGACATCAAATTGCTTTCAACCTCCAAGAGACTATGTATTACTTCAAAATAAATCATCAAATTCCAACCCAATACATGACAGCCTCATGCTCTATTTATGGAGAAAAGGAGGGCTAAAACCCTAATTAGGGTTTCAAAATATCCAAAATAGTCATAAATGACAATTTATGTCCAAGTGACCATGCAAGGCCCAAGGCATAAATATCTAAGAAAAATAAATGCATAATAACTTCTAATACCTAATCCTAGAGTGTTTTTCCTCAAAAACTCGAAAATATCATTTTACAATAAATAAGTGTATTTTGTTGACTTTTGCCACTTTTGGTCCTGTATGCGCAGTGCCAAAATATCAGAAAATAGGTGTACTTGCAGCCCTATTTTTACCTTCTTCCTGGTGTCAGATTATGCCCCGTAATGGCTCATTGGAAAGCTTGTCAAGTTTTTTTTCTAGATATACCTTTTGGTTTCTGAATGAGTGCCATTGTCCTGTCCAAAAACCCACTCTCCCAACACTGCTCTATGCACAACACCTTGTCTGAAAATGAGGCAGAATGGTCAAAATTTAGGTTTTTTTTTGAACTTGTGGGGGTTAAAAACTACTCCAAATTGTATAAAAATTTGTGAGAATACTACTAATGATGAGAGGAATCGAAAAATGTAAATTTTGCAATCTGAGGATGCATGAGTTGTTTGCGCAGCACCAAGGGTGTTGCGCATAGAGGCCTCAAAATTAAAAAAAAAAAAACAAAATCTTGTTCAAATTTTCCCAAAATTTGTGGAGTGGTCCTTTAAGAGGTCTTGGAAAACTATATGGAAGCTTTAGCCAAAAATCAAAGGCTTTCATGGCCTTTTTCCTCCTTTAGTTTTTTATTTTCAAGCAATGCCTTCTTGAGCTTTACCCTAGCAATTTGGTTTCTGAGGGCATAGTGTTTGGCCATCTTCCTTTGGAGTTCAAGGGCCTTGTTTGCCTTCTCCAACTTATCTTATAAATGCATATTGCCCCTCTGAAGCCAAGGCTCGCTATCTAACTCTATGTCTCTGTCAAGTAGCTTACTGATAGGAATTTGTTCAGCTAGGGCATATTCTTCCTCCCTCTCTTTTGCCAAAGCTTTTCTCAGCCCAGTGGTCTTTGGCCTCTTTCTAGGATGTTCTTCTTCTTCTTCTTCACTATCTGGATGAGTCCTCTTGTACTCTTCAAATTGCACTTCTGCATTTATGGCTTGTCTCTGGGCCCTAAGTGCCCTTACCTCATAAATTTCCATGTGTGCACTCCTTTGCCGGTTCTCCCAATCCAAGACATCATATTTATACTTGGATCTTTCCAATTATTCCTAAAGATCTCTTATTTTGGAATTATTGCTTTGGAGGAGCGAAATGGAGATTTTCTCTTCTTCCTCAATATCAATATGTATACGTTCAAATTCTCTTTCTTCACCATGTTGATCCTCAACATCTTCATTCATTTTTTCCTTACCTTTGTCCAATGGTTTGATAGATGGAGAAGAGATGGCCCCTTTCCTTTTTGAAGCAACAAACACATCCCTCTTCCCCCTATGGTATGAGAAATCAAAAGGTCTAATAATTTCTACTCTAGGGTCCTTGTAATGAATTTTATCATCTGTTGGAAAGCCTTCTTTCTCACCTTTTGGACTATTGTGTGTACCCTCCTCTTCCATATTATCCTCACTGCTAGGTCTCCCATCACTTTATGCATCATCATCTTGTTCATTGGGAGAGTTGTGAGCCTCACTGTTGCCTTCAACACTCTGATTTTTACCAATGTCATCTTGATTGTCTTCTTTACCTTTACTTTCTGCCTCACTGTCCTCTTCCATGATTTGTGCCTCAAGGCTACTTTCTTGCTCATCAATTTCAAGGGCATCACTATTTTCATGCTCATCAGACTCATCATCATCATTAGCTTCCTCACTTGCCTCACTTTGACCTTGTTCCTCATTAGTGTCCTCATCTTCATCATTCTCTGTACTATCACTTTCATTCTCATTGTCACCAAGAGACTGATTAGTGTCATGATAGTTGTTGTGGATCATAGTCGTATCCTTTAATTTTTCAAATATTTGGAAAAAATAAAAATACAAAATGTGGGAAAATATGTTAAAGTATTGAACTCTTATACTTTAGCATAAAAATTATTGTTGTTCATTAAAGTTTAAGTTTAAACATTTAAACTTTATAACTTTTCCTTCGTATTAAAGGTTAAATAGTGATTGGTTTGAATGGTGGAAAGCGTCGATCGTTAAAATCTCTATGAAAAATCCCAACCCGTGGGCACAACTAGCACAATAGATATCATGTGGAGTGCCTCTGCAGTTGACTGGGTTGACTGTGGGGACAATGGAGATCAACGACAGAGATCTAATGCGGGGGCACCAGCCATATTTTTCATCGGTACCCCGAGAGCCCCCGCAGTGACGTAGGATGCTGAGTTGGCCCCAGCTATCCTCCATGTCAAGAAAAGTTAACAGATGCTGGTGCATCTTGTCATCATTTAATTCAAAACCTGCGCCACCTATTTAAAGAATTTTTTGCCTATTTTTCAAAATTACTTGTGAATTATTGCGATGCACCCCGTTTGAGCTCTCTGTCATCTTCAAAAATTTTCCACCCTATAAGTTGTTTTCCATGTAAGCTTCTAACCATGGCTAAAAGTTCATCCCTGTTAGGTTCAACCAGCCATATCCCTCTCATGGATACTAAGAGGGATATCCAAGATACCCTATGTTCAGTAATTCATCTCCCCTTTTACCAACAAGTTGTCTTGAATACTAATGCCTCTCTTATATATTTTGCCATGATCAAGTTCGGAGTCTTGTCTGCATGCATCCCTAAAACCCACCTTTTCCTTGAATTCATTTATTGGTTGGTATCATTTATGTATCCAGGGAAATGCTTTGTCATGAATTCCCAAGGATAAAATGTTTTGCAGGTGTCTACTCTATTAATCTGCCAAGGCTTATGCTATCCTAATTCGGAGTCTTGCATTCGATTTTCTAGCGATTCATTGGTTCAATATCATGAAAATATTGCAGGAGAATAATTCAATCAGTTCATGTTTCATTTGAAGCCTGACATGAAGTAGTTTCAGCCAGATTGCAAGTAGTTTAATATGGGGGTTTTTGATGCTGAGACTCGTCCAGTTTTGAGTCATATTGCAAAAATTTTGGGTAAGGATGATGATAATACAATGGATAAATCAGTTCTAGGAATGTTTTCCATGATGATGAAGCCAGGAATGGTGCTGGATATTCCATCTTATTGGGAGGAAGCATTCAACTCACAGCTAATGAGCCTCTCATTAACAGGTTCTATTAAATTTCCCTCATTAATTGTATATTTGTTCTTATACCAAAATGTGGAAGAGTTCATGCATTTAGGCCTAAATATTATGGATGCAAATAAAAGAAGACAATCAGTGATATTCTGGACAGATGTAGTTAGAAGGGAGAAAAATGAGGCTAGGGTGTTTGATTTTTCTAGTTATGACATGCTAACTGCATACAAAATATTGAATGGAAGTCCTCCCCCCTATTTCCTACCTAAAGCTTAGGAGTTTTTTCATTTAGGAAACAATTGTAAATATGGATACTGGTTTGTTTTTGAGGAATATTTTGAAATAAGGCTATATGGAGCAAGTGTTGAGCCTTACATACTCTTAAATTTTGTGCCCATGAGGCTTTTTGCTTTAGAATTCATTAGACAGAGTCTAAATGTTGATCAGGTTTATTTTGTGCCTATGAAGAAAGGTCACATGTACAAATTACCCATGGTTGTAGGCCCTTTCATAGTAAATATGAGACATGCATTTGATGAAGTGACAAAAATGTTAGATGATATGCAGATGTTATTAGGAGAAAGTTGGGCTTATGACCCAAATAGTGTTATTTCAAATAGAAGGATTGAGAATGGATATTCTGCTTTCATTGATGAAATTAGGCCAGAACAAGAGAAGATAACATGTAAAGATGTGAAGAACTCAATAGATGCTAAAATTCAAACTCCTATTATAGCAGAGAAATCAGCTAAAAGAACCAGGGAAATGGTGATTGATCTAGATGATGAGGAGCAGGGAGCGATGAAGAGAACAACAGTTACTGAAGATCCTGGATCTACTACTCCTTGTTTTTCTTTGCATTTGGGAGAAGAACAAAATTCGCCTGCCTCAACCAAGAATCATGAAGCTTCTCATGAACATGTGCCCTTGATTAAAAATATGTTTTCACAAATTGAAGAAAGAAATTAGAGGATGAAGGCCAGCATGGGGCCCAAGCTGAACATCAAACTAATACTCAACAAAAAAGTTTGTTAACTATAATGGATCTTGAAAAAGATCATTTTAGACTTGCCCTATCACATCCTTCAGATATGTCAATTGGTCCTTCCAGCAATTTCAACATTGTTAATGTGACTGTGGATGTAAAGAAGATTCCTCTAATTGATAAAATGAACTTGCATATGCAAACATGTTAATTGATTGTAAATGACCTCACCAAGACTAATGCAATGGAAATAAAGGCAGAGAATATGTTGGGCAAAGTAATTAAGCAGTTGAAGTTAGAAAAGGCTAATTCAAGAGCCTTAACAGTTCAAAATGAAGAATTTAAGAAGATTATTATAAAAATTGGAGTAGACCCTAGTGACAAGACTGTTGTGCAAAAGTTCATGCAAAGTGTTAAGGTAGAGATATCTACATTAAGGAAGAAATTGAAGTTACCTAATGGTGAACATTCAATGGCTATAGAAGTTGCAAAGGTAGAGAAGGAAAAGGAAAAGTCGTTGCAGCAACTCATGCAGAAGGATGAATATCATTCCAAAGTAAAGCAGACTGCAATTTCATTACAAAATCATATTGATAATCATAACTGTACTTTTGTTTTTCCTACAGGTGATGAAGACCCACAAACACAAATTATTCAATTAAATACTGAGTTGCAGATGGCTGAAAAATATAGAAAGGAATCTGAAACAGATCTGGAGACTGCAAAAAAATAGATGAAGATCATAGAAAATGAAGCAGATAAATACAAAATGGATTTCTGAAATGCTGAAGCTAAGATTAAGAATATCAAATAAATAATGAAAGGTAATATGTCACTAATTCAAGCTAAAGATATCATTTGGACTGATATCATTTCAAAAATGAAATCCAATTGGTGCTTCTTGATGATAATTGCAAAATAAAAAAGCCTTATTGTGGAGTGTGGATAGCCAATTATGTCTAATAAGCAAAAAGGGATTAACAGAGCCATTTGGGCCAGAAGATTTATTGATTTTATCAATTCCAAATCATATCAGGAGTTAGAGGAGAATGACATGCAGGACAGAATGTTATATGCAGTGGAAATTAATAAAATGATTATCAAGAATGATCTCAGAAAGGCTGCAGAAAGGAAACTAATGGAAATCAAAGCAGTAAGTCAATTTGATAAATATTTTGATAAAATGACAAGGGTAGGCTTGCCATCATGTTGGGGAGCTGAAGGGAATATTTTTCCTTGGAGCTCTTATGAGAATTTACTGGTGATGAAAAAAATCAAGGTTGATAATAGGCATGAAAAGACTCAGGTGCTTAAAGGAGATATAATGGTCAACTTCTTGCAGAGACATTTTCAACTCTTGTGGATGGTAAAAACTCTTTTCTTTGAAAGGCCTTCTTATGACCGAATTACTGCATCTAGATTGGAATATCACAATCTGACACATTCATCCAGGACTAAGGTATAAATATGGAAAAAGTGCAGATCTTGGACAATTGACCTACCAAAAGGATCAGCAGCAAAGAAAGACAAATCAGTTGACTAAGGAAAAGAAGCCACATCATCAGCAATTCCTATAGATTAGGATATTTATTTTATGTTATTTTCTGAAGACAATTTAATTGTAATAAGACATTTTCAAGGCATGTAATAGACAACCTTCGAAGTCTTGAAGTTGTTTTGGTAGTTAGGATTGGTTACAACAGTTCCAAACTGCTTTTTACTGTATTTAATGTAATTTTCAAGAGGAAGAAAGGTTCCGAGTTTTGGACCTGCAGATAAATATTTTTGTACTCAAAGATTCAAAGATTAATGAATGAGTAAGCAAGTTTATGGAATTTTTTTTTATTTGAAATGTATTCCAGTTTTCATTATGTATTTCCATCTATGAATAAAAAAAGGTTATGAGCAGCAAGTCTCTTCTTACTTCTGTGTATAAGAGTTAAAAAAACCTTAATTGGAACTCCTTTGTTTTAACTATTTATTTCACATATTTCTTCTCGGGTTTGGAATGATATTTTCTGTATAAAACCGCATATCGGTTTGGGCTTCTTCTTACATTTTCTTCTAGGCACTTTATTCAACATCAATAGATGGTATCATTGTGAAGCATTCATAATATTTGATTTTTAAGAGTTTGATTATAAATACTGGAGGGTTAATAAAACAGAGACATAAAAAGTTGTGACATAATCATAAAATGTCTTAAGCACGGATTCCTTATCACAGCTAAGGGATTGTCTCTTAAGGTACAACATTAATTGGCACCATTGCCGAGGAACGAAGATTTGAAGGTTTTCCCTGGGTTTTGTTGATATTTCCTCCGATTTTTCAGAGAGGAGGACATACTAAGCTGTGTTTTATTTTGAATAATTATGGCTCCTAAGAGGCCTCACACGAGGTTAGATACCTCTCAGCAAAAAGTCCCTATTCTGTCAGATCCAGAAAAGTTAGTTTCAAAAAAGGGCCAAAAATCAAAAATATTTTCTACACCTGATGCCACACTTCTTGCACCAGGCAGCAGTTCTCTTGTTTTTCCATCCAAGGAAATTTCCCGGAAACTCATTTTCCCTGAAAATGAATCCTTGTCATCACCCATTCACTTCCAAGAACCAACATTTGAAGAACTATCTTTTGAGTCTGTATCATTTCTATTCATAGAATCTCAACCTAATTCAATTACCAGTTCTTCTGATATCGTTCATATACCCCTTCCCATATCAGTTGTTCCACCCCTTTTATCTCCACCTACAACTGGTATTCATTTTACCCCTGCTCAAGAAGCAGTCATTTAGGGCATAAACCTGGTAGCCCCTGATTTCTTGATGAATATATATGCCCCATTAAATATACCCCAACCACTGAATGCAATGCCTCAGGAGTATCTTAAATTACTCCCTAGATTTACTAGTGAAGATGAAATAACTGCAGAATAACACTTGCCTTTGTTTTGCACTTTTGCTGAAAACTTTAATGTAGAACATATTGATGTAGTAATGAGACTTTTTGTACAGTCTCTAAGTGGAGAGGCAAGAAAATGGTTTAAAGTATTACCTAATGGTTCAATCAATTATTGGGATGAATTAGAAAGAAAATTCATTCAGAGATGGGGTAAAAAAAGAGACCATGGTTATTCTTTAACAAAATTTAATGCTATAAAGAAAAAATCAAATGAAGGTATGAGTGATTTTGTCAAAATATTTAATAAGTTGTACAATTATTTGCTTGTGAAAATGAAACCTCTTCCTATTGGAGCAAGGGTTGTTTTTGCTGGTACATTTGCATCAGATTCTAGTTTTACCTTGAGAGAAGGAAGAGCCTCTACTCTTGAAAAAATTCAAACTGATGCCTTAGAAATTGGGGCAAAAATGACTGCTACTAGAAAGGTTCAAGACAAGGGAAAGGCTAAAGAAGAGGATTCATCACAAGATAAAAGGATAGATGATATGACTAAGGTCATTAAAAATTTGTCGAATAAATTAGTAAAGTTGGAATTAGATAAAAAGAAACCTGCACAACAAAACAGAGGGGTTTTCAATCCCCAATTCAGAATCCAGCCCCTACAAATTCTACAGAGAGAAATAAAATATCAAGATCAAGTCCAAGCACCTTTATATATAGAGGCAGCCCCGTCACATTATGCTGATAATGATCAAAAAGAACATGAAGATCAAATTTCTGTTGTATATATTGAAGATGATGAAACAAAAGAAGAGAGTGAGAAAGTATATGTAGAAGAATGTAAAGAAGCTGATATCTCATTTGATCAGGAAGAAATGGATGATTATTGCAAACAATTTACTGATTTTATGCAAGCAGAGTTGCATAAAGAATATGATTTGAGGCCAAAAAAGAGGTTTAGAACTCAGGATGATGAAGGAGAAGAATCAGAATTAGTACCTACTTCAATGGCGACTCCACTACAAAATAATTCTATTAAAAAATCAAATAAAGAGAAATAGCCCATGAATCAAGAAAAATAGAAAGAGAAGCAGCAAGCTGAAGCTCCTCAAATAAAATCTAATGACCCAAATATTTTGGAGAAAATTGTTACTGTTTCTGATCAACATGAAAATTCAATTAAAAACCAAGAAGAACCTGAAAAGTTAACAAAAAAAAATCAAACTTTCATCTTGTCTAAAGAATTAGAAAAAGTAAAGATTCAAGTACCACTTCTTGAGTTGGTCAAAACACGTGGTTATAAGAAAGAAATTGCAGAATTTATTAATTTATCTCAGTCTGATGAGGTGGGTGATATAGTGAATCTGCAAGAAGAGAAACCAATGGTTACTTTTGGACCTCATGTTGAAGAGGTAGATTCTTCTGTTCCACCTTTTTATATATCAATTTTGTTGCATGATTTCATTTTACATAATTGTATGCTAGATTCTGGAGCATCACATAATATAATGCCACTATCTGTGATGAAAGAATTGAATTTTCAAATCACCAAACCATATAGATACCTTTATTCCTTTGATTCAAAAAGGGTGAAGTGTGTGGGTCTCATGAAGGATATGGTTGTTTCCTTGGCTCAAATTTCAGCTAATATTATTATGATGGATGTGGTAGTAACAGATATCCCAGCCAGATTTGGTAGGTTGTTGTCTAGATCGTGGGGGGGAAAGCTTGGAAGAGTTTTGAAATTGGATTTCACATATGCTATCATTCCTGTTTTTAATGGGGAGGAAAGGAGGTTATACAGAGAAACTAGATTCTTGAAAACAACTACCAAGATAGATGTAGGTAATTCCCCCATTTATTGCCAAGAGAAGGAGGATCTCTCTTGTTTCATGCTGCATGAAGATGCAGAATTTGCTGAAGATTCACAAAAGCATCTTGCTTAAGCCAATGTACATAAAGAGCTGTGTTCAAATAAAATTTGGAAGTGTTATTTTGATGGTGTTAGCCACCTATAATATTTGTTATACAAAAAGGTGGATAAGACATTTTGAGCCTCCAAGGAACAAATTTTATCACTAAAAATTGTTGGCTCTTGAAGACTCCTTGAAGGCCTCATGCCTCTGTCCAAAATCTTCATTACCTTTGCCTTTTTATACTCATAAAATTTTGCTGATTCCAAGAGAAAGACTGCTGAAGCACCTTCATTTTCCCCCTTCTCAATCCTTCATTTGCTCCACTTTTATCCATGTTTTTTCTCTATTTTTATGAGTTTCCTTCTTCCATTCATAAAAATCACTTTTCCATAGTTAAAGACTCACTTTTTAACTATTCTAAAACCCCCGATTCCCTTGAAAAACTCTGAGAAATTCATAAAAACAAGTTTTATTTACTATGGACCTAAGCCCCCTTGGGCTAAGTCCTAACCACTTCCCCACCATGCGCTTTGGGGCTGGAACCACATTCTAACTCATTTTGGCACTTATCACATCGCAAATGTCCAAAGGTGCACGTCTTTGTGCCATTACAAAACTTGCGATGTGATCAGCCTTTATATTGAAAAAACCCCTGATCGCATCATTATTCTATATGTATATACCGTGGGCCCACCCTCCATATTTAAACCTTGTAAATATTTCATTCCCGATCAATATTTTTCTTTGTAAAAACCCAAAACCCACTTTTCCAAAGTTTTGGTCTGAAAACCAAAATCATGTGTTAATATAAATGGGTTGATTGAAAAGAGTCGATCGCGCAATCGCAATCGCAAAAAATACAATGGGTTGATTGAAAAGCCTGGGCCCGAACTTCCGATATGCGATAAGCCCCTTCCCTTCTAGCCCCCGGTCATACCATCCTTCCATGCGCCCACGGCCCTACAATCAGGCATCTATCGGCTTCAAATAAAATAAATCCCGACCAAAGCCTTTGTTTTAATTTAAACCTTGGGTTTTTAATTATTTTATGACTTTCCGCCGGTCCAAACTTCAAACTAACCTCCATCGTCGATCTGATCTACAGATCGAATGGTGCGGAGTTCATCTCTCCGTGGTCCCCACCGCCCATAAGCCGTTTTCCCAAAACCGACGGTATCCATCGCACTGCCTTTGGGCAAAAAGTTGTTTTTTCATGATGGCCAGCGATTCCATACAACGGTTGACATGCGTCCCCTGTACCTTTTTCAATACCGCCGTCCATCACGCATAACCACAGTACATCACACACTATTTTTCAGATGCGGATGCCCAGCGATATTGCTGTGGACCCTCCGATCTGGGGCAGGCCATCCAACCTCTATCGCTCGCCAAAGGTGCACAATAGTTAACTCTGATGCACACACGATAGCTCAGGGTATGGTGTGCCATCCAGTTAATCTATGCCATTGATCTGATCTGTAGATCGACAATCCACGTTTCATTTGCCCTATACCCCACTTTGACTTTCAACTTCCGCTCCCAACCATCGATCTCTGCGCAATCGACGACCTAGATTTAATCTTTCTTCCGCTCGATTCCACGATCTCTCTCGATCAATCCTGACCGTTGGATGATACGATCCAATGGCCCCGCTTCCTCCACACACCTTCTGATGCAGTTGACCTAATATGCAGGATTTTATAACATTTTGTTTGTATTTTGCAGGGTTTAATGATCTTTTCGCTATGTTCGAAGAAAATTCGCAAAAGAGGGTGATGACCCTCTTGCTTTCGATTTATCAGAGGAAATCACTTGCAGGGTGTAAATTTCACGTCTCGTCAATGATCCGTGAGGTATTGATTCCATATCGTCCCTGTGTAACCCTGCACTCCAGCGAAACACCATGAATCGGACACAATTAAAGAGTATCAGTGTCGAAGACCCCAATATATCAGAACACAGGAATAAAGACATTTTTACAGGGATTACGGCTAAGATGGTTATCAAAAGCCTAATCCTCGATTTAAAACATAGTTAAAGAAGAAAGCATAAAGGATTATCAGACAGGAAACCTCCACCGCCACATATGAGGTTAATCAATTTCTCCCAGCTACCACAGAGCCACCTGTTGCCTCAAACCATTCAAACAAAGGCTGAAGTTATTGAAGAAGATCAGATTTTGCCTCAACGCAGCCAGGGAGTTACTTTTGCAAGGAAATCAATGCAGAAAATATCTGCAGCGTTACTCCACACAGCACACAGAGCCTCAAAGTCAAAGAAAGCTCCCGCCGAGCTTACTTCATAAATATAAATTAGTTAATACAAACAGAATGTTTGAAAATTTCTTCATTGAGCCCATCAAAGGCCAAGAAGTCATTAAGTCTGTATTAATTGTAAATTGAGATCTTTTATCAGATCTCACCTCCTCATTATTCTATATATACTTCTTCAGAAGATGAGTGAGGGGTTGGTTGCAGAACTTTGAAATACATTTGAGCTCAAACTTCTGATTGTAAATAGTGTTCACTGGCCCTTGGAGCTCTACTTGTGATAGATTAGTTAGGCTAAGTAGTGAAGATGATTTCTGAACTAAAACATTGGACTTGAAGACTGTAACTGGTTTGACATCAATATAAAGTTGTTTCTTGGGATCCTGGTCTATATCACTGGTGAAGTGCCCCTTTCTTTGTTATTTTTTTCCTTCTATGTATGTCATATTGTTTCACTATTCTCTGATAAAGGATAGCATTTATAGAGTTAGGACCTACTGTATATCAGTAACATTTTCTAACTGAAAGATTTATCTTAATGTTTTCCTCTAACTTGTTCATTTAATAATGATTTAATACAGTTTAAGCAGTTAGGAATGTTGGAGTTCCCTCGTCCTACTGTTTGCTTTAAACCTTGTTCTTGAAAGTTATTTTCCTTATTAGCTTATTAAAGATGACTATGGAAGATATGGTGTACCCTGGTCCTAGTTTTTCTCCAAAAATCAGATTCTGAAAGTTTCCCTTGGTGTTGACTGAAAGCAGAATAGGTTTAAAAGTACTTTATCTGATCTTAGGTTACACTTTGTTTCTCTTATATGTTTTCATACTTTCTGAAGGTAATTATGTGGATTACTGGATTGTTTGTCAATTAAGCTGCTTGAATACAGACTTGTCCAAGAATTTTATGGTTAGCCCTGTTCTTGGTTGGTTTTAAACAGTTACTTAAGAGGCTTTTCTTGTTTGGACTGACTATAAATCCTTTCTGAAATTATTATCAGTTTCCACCATCTCCAACACTTTATTGTTTCCATTCCATCATTTAATCTCAATAATCTTGTGGTATAGATAACTTGCCCCTTGGATCACTCTTGGTGTTGTTACTCAATTAAAGCCCAGATATGACTCCATAGCCCAATGAACTAAAAACCAACGTTATATCTATCTTTTAGCCAAAGTTGTTCTATTTGTTTCCAACTTCTCACCTTTGAAAATTTTTTGCACTTAGAACTTTCCCCTCAAGTAAAAATCATGCTCAACCATCCAAAAACAAACAAAACCCTCGACCTTCAGAACTAGCCTAATATTATTACCCAAACTTCAAAGACAAATCCATCTTTGTACATATTAGAGAGATCCCTCTCCGGATTCAGGAGGGCTAGATCCTAGAATCCCAAAGTTGGTTGAAATGATGTTGCTTCTGCAGTTTTAGTCTTACCAATCTGCTAAAATTACAGATCCCTAATAGATGGTGCATTCTCTAAGGAGGGCACTGGAGTTGGATTCATATTTATATCTCCTGACGGTAACTTCTTACCTTTTTCCTTCAAATTTGAATTTGAATCTACTAACAATGTGGCCAAATATGAAGCATTCATTCTAAGTCTACAGATAGCTAAACAAATGGGAATTCGGTTTTTATCTGTTTTTGGTGACTCTGAATTAATCATAAGACAAATTAAGAATTGGTGCCAGAATAAACATCCCAAATTGAGATCTTATAGAAATGAGGTGTGGGATTTCATTGAGAATTATTTTGAGGCTTTTAAGTTACAGTTTATTCCAAGAGAAGTGAAAAAAATGGTAGATTCATTGGCAGTTGCAGCTAGCACATTTAAACCACCAATTAATCCAATATTGAGATATGAAATTGAATTAAGATACAGGCCTTCAATCCCTAATAATGTGAAACATTGGTAGGTTTTTGAGGATGATGAACAAATTAATCAGTTTTTAACAATGATTGGAAGTTTTGAAGATAGTTAAATTGATTTAGAAGTTGATGAAAGTGATCAAAGCGATATGTCCAAAAAATTGAAACATTCAATTGGTGATCAGAAGATAATTAAATTGAAAGACAATATTTTTCCCAGAGGCCTGGTACCTCTTGAAATATTTTTTGATGCTAATGATATGTCAATTAACAAGAAAAAAGTATCCCAATATGGAGAAATGGACAACTGCAATTTAGGGACTCAACATGAGCCTAAATTAGTCAATTTTTTTAGAGTTCCTAAGGAGTACAAAGAAAGGTATGTAAACCTTTTTAAACAGTTCATAGACAGATTTGCATGGTCATAAGAAGATTTGAAAACTTATGATTTGGATATTATTCAACATAAAATACCACTGAAATATGGGGTTAAACCACATAAGCAGAAAATAAGACAAGTTAACCCACTATTGTCGGCCCCAATTGAAAAAGAGGTGAAAAAACATTTGCAAGCCAAAATCATAGTTCCACTAAGATATTCAGATTGGGTTTCGAATATGGTACCAGTCAGGAAGAAAAATGGAGAGATAAGATTATGTGTGGATTTCAGAAATTTGAACAGAGATTCTTTAAAAGATAACTATCCTTTACCCAAGATGGATTTTTTTCTATAGAAAGTAACTGGAGCATTCAGGTTATTTATGGTTGATGGTTTTTTTGGGTATAATCAGGTGGATGTGGAGAAGGAAGATCAAAAGAAGACTTCTTTCACTACACCTTGGGGAACATTCATGTATGCCCGGATGCCATTCGGTGTCATGAACGCAGGATAAAATTTCCAAAGTGCAATGGATATTGCTTTTGTGGGTGATAAATTTGAAGTTATTTATCTTGATGATGTTACTATTTTTTCAGGGTTTGATGATAAACACTTATAACACTTGAAGAAAGCTTTCTTGAAATGTAGAAAGTTTGGATTATCATTAAACCCCAAGAAATATTTTTTTTCTTTAGAAGAAGGTAAGTTATTGGGTCATATAGTTTCAAAACAAGGCGTAAAGATTGACCCTGCAAGGGTTGAAGCTATATAGGCAATTCCACTACCTAGAAGTAAAAAGGACATCCAAAGGTTTCTGGGAAAATTCAATATTCTGAGAATATTTGTTCCAAATTATGTTGAAATTGTTAGGAGAATAACATATATGTTAAAGAAGAATGCTGAAGTAAAATGGGATAATGATGCAAGAGAATCATTTGGTAGAATTAAAGAAGCTCTCCAAGAAGCTCATGTCTTAACCAGTCCAGATTATTTAAAACCTTTTCAGGTCTTCTCATTTGCATCATCTTCTACTATTTCTGTTGTATTATTACAAAAAAATGAAGAAGGTAGTGAACAACATGTAGCCTTTTTCAGCAAAGTCCTCAAAGATGCATAACTAAAGTATAATATCTTGGAGAAATGGGTATATGCTTTAGTGAAATCATTAAATGCTTTCAGAACTTATATACTTCATTCTCACATAGTAGCATATGTGCCTAATTCCACTGTAAAGGATGTGATAGTACAGAGTGATGTGGAAGGAAAAAGAGGAAAATGGATTGCCAAAATCCAGGAATATGACCTGGATATCAAACCAACAAAGTTATTCAAAGGACAGGGACTAGCCAAATTGCTGACAGAATCTAATTTCCAAGCTTTGGAATTGGTTTACTTGCACCTGTAGATGAAGTAACTGAAGAAACAGATCATATTAAGACAAAATCAGAATTAAGTACAAATTTCTCTGTTCAGGATGGTATAAGGATATCATTCATTATCTCTGTTTCTTTTCTCATCCTCCTTCAACAAAAAAAGATAAGTACAGAGCTCTGAAACTCAAAGCTCAAACTTATGTTATAATTGAAGCTAAGTTGTATTCGAAAGATCCTGCTGGTGTATTGCTGCTATGTTTGCCAGAAGAGGAAACCATGGAGGTGATTAAAGAATATCATGAAAGCTTGTGTGGAGGTCACTACAACTGGAAGGTAACTTCCCATAAGATTCTTAAATCTGGTTTTTATTAGCCCTCTTTATTTTCTCATGTATACAGAACTATTAGAAGTTTCCAGAAATGCCAATTGTTTGAGAAACGAGAAGACTAGCTCATTTACCACTTCTTCCTGTATTTATTGAAGAACCTTTCAGACAATGGGGATTGGATTTCATTGGAGAGATTAATCCACCATCAAGTTGGAAGTTTAAGTGGATTCTAACTGCTACTAATTATTTTACAAAATGGGTAGAGGTTATTCCTACCAGAAAGGCAAATGATTTGGTTGTGATGAAGTTTTTGGAGGAGAATATTTCAGTAGATTTGGATGTCCATTAAAAATTGTAAATGACAATGCTCAGGTTTTCAATTCAGTCAGGTTCATAAATTTTTGTCAGAATTATAATGTAATATTATCCCACTCTACAACATATCATCCTCAGGGAAATGGGTTGGCAGAATCATCTAATAAAACATTAGTGAAAATATTGAAGAAAACAATCAATGAGAATCAAAAGGATTGGGATTCAAAGTTGATTTTTTCTTTATGGGCAGTAAGGATGACTATTAAAAGATCCACTGGTAAGTCTCCATATGAATTGGTATATGGTGCTCATGCTCTGTTTCCTATTGAGTTAGCAAGACCAGTAATTTCTTTTCTTAAAGACTCTCAAGAGGAACCTAATTCCTTGATCATAAGACTAAAGCAGGTGATAGAGTTAAATGAAAGTAAAAATAAATTCAGAGACAATTTGATCATTTATCAGGAGAAAATGAAATATATTTTTGACAGAAAGGAAAGAGAAATCATGTTTCAGACTAGAGATCTAGTATTAAGATGGGATACCAGGAGGGAAGAGAAAGGGAAACATGGCAAATTTGATCCTTTATGGTATGGTCCTTACAAAATCTCTGAAGTCAGATCAAACAACACTTTCATGATAGAAAATATTGATGGAGAAGCAGTAGAACTGCCTGTAAATGGAAAATATCTGAAACATTATTTCCAGCACTAAAAGCAGTTAGTTTACTATTTGTACATATTCAATTCCCTCTCACTGTACATTTTCCATCAAGCAATTTTTTACTCCATGCTCGAAGTGAAGGCACTGATCTGCGGGTTCTTAGTGTTTCGTGGCAAAAAACACTATCCCCAGGTGGAGCCAGATGTTGTGGATCATAGTCGTATCCTTTTATTTTTCAAATATTTGGAAAAAATAAAAATACAAAATGTGGGAAAATATTTTAAAGTATTGAACTCTTATACTTTAGCATAAAAAATATTGATGTTCATTAAAGTTTAAGTTTAAACATTTAAAATTTATAACTGTGGTTCCGTATTAAAGGTTAAATAGTGATTGGTTTGAATGGCGGAAAGTGCTGATTGTTAAAATCTCTATCAAAAATCCCAACCCGTGGGCACAACTAGCAAAATATATATCATGTCGAGTGCCTCTGCAGTTGACTGGGTTCACCGTGGGGACAACAGAGATCAATGGCGGAGATCTAATGTGAGGGCACTAGCCATATTTTTCCTCTGTACCTCAAGAGTCCCCACGGTGATGTAGGACGTTGAGTTGGCCCCAGCTGTCATCCACGTCAATCAGAGTTAACGGTTGTTGGAACGTCTTTTAAACATTTAATTTAAAACCCGTGCCACCTATTTAAAGAATTTTTTGCCTATTTTTCAAAATTACTTGTGAATTGTTGTGTTGCACCCCATTTGAGCTCTCTTTCACCTTCAAAAATTTTCCACCCTATAATTTGTTTTCCACGTAAGCTTCTAACCATGGCTAAAAGGTCATCCCTGTCAGGTTCAACCAGCCATATCCCTCTCATGGATACTGAGAGGGATATCCAAGATACCCTCTGTTCAGTAATTCATCTCCCCTTTTACCAACAATTTGTCTTGAATACTAATTCCTCTCCTGTATATTCTGCCATAATCAAGTCCGGAGTCTTGTCTTCATGCATCCCTAAAACCCACCTTTTCCCTGAATTCTTTTATTGGTTGGTATCGGTTATGTATCCAGGGAAATGATTTTTCATGAATTCCCAAGGAGAAAATGTTTTGTAGGTGTCTACTCTATTAATCTTCCAAGCCTTATGCCATCCTGAGTCGGAGTCCTAAATTCAATTTTCTGACGATACACTGGTTCAGTATTATGACAATCTTGGAGGAGAAGGATTCAATCAGTTCATGTTTCATTTGAAGCCTGACATGAAGCAGTTTCAGCCAGATTGCAAGCAGTTTAATATGGGGGTTTTTGATGCTGAGACTCATCTAGTTTTGAGTCATATTGAAAACATTATGGGTAAGGATGATGATAATACAGTGGATAAATCAGTTCTAGGAATGTTTTCCATGATGATGAAGCTAGGAGTGGTGCTAGATATTCCATATTATTGGCAGGAAGCAGTCAACTCATAGCTGATGAGCCTCTCATTAACAGGTTCTTTCAAATTTCCCTCATTAATTGTATATTTGTTCTTATACCAAAATGTGGAAGAGTTCATGCATCTAGGCCTAAATATTATGGATGCAAATAAAAGAAGACAATGAGTGATATTCTAGACAGATGTATTTATAAGGGAGCAAAATGAGGCTGGGTTGTTTGACTTTGCTAGTTATTACATGCCAACTGCATACAAAATATTGAATGGAAGTCCTCCCCCCTGTTTCCTACCTAAAGCTCAGGAGTTTTTGCATTTAGGAAACAATTGTAAATATGGAGACTGGTTTGTTTTTGAGGAATATTCTAAAATAAGGCTATATGGAGCAAGTGTTGAGCCTTACAGACTCCCAAATTTTGTGCCCATGAGGCGTTTTGCTTTAGAATTCATTAGATAGAGTCTAAATGTTGATCAAGTTCATATTGTTCCTATGAAGAAAGGTCACATGTACAAATTACCCATGGTTTTAGGCCCTATTAGAACCTAAATCCACCTTAGGCTGAAGGAAGGCGAGATTCAGGGTAACATCATACCACTCTCAGTCTGGTAGCTAGCCCTACCAGAACAGGAGAGGGCTCTCTCCGGGTCAATGTCAGTGATAAGTAATCAATAGGGTCTGAGATGACTTGAAAGGAATACTGATTTTAGGCTAGGTATATGAATCAAGGAGTTTGATTTTTATTTTTAGGGTTTTTGCTGGAAAAAGGGAAAGGCAATTTATGGGCTTGGGGATGAGGCCAAATTCTTGCAGAGTTCAAGTTGGGGCAGGGAAGGCAATGAATTTGATGTCTTAGATAAAATGAATGGATTGAAAAGACTGTTGAGGAGTTGGAGAGGGCAAGAGAGTGCAAGGATCCTCTTATTGTGGCTGTAAACAAACAAAAGTTTCAGGAAATGGAAGCACCCGACTAAACTAATGAATTCTACCTCAATTACTCATTTGTTTAATTCAGAAGCAAAGAGAAATGGAAATGGCATACATAAAAATCAATGAAACTTACAGATACATGGAGAAAAACATCATCAAAACTCAGAAGCCACAAGGATCCCAACAAGTGCTGCAAAACTCTGGTCTTTCCTTTGCCAAAAACTGAAAATGGATATACAATGAGGTGCCAAACTTTTCCCAATAGTCAAACCTTTGAAAATAACTAAGAAAATACATGATATAGGCAAGCCTAACCCATTCCCATGCCTCTAGGGGTCGATTTCATCATCCTAGGAGCTATTTCAACCAATTCTAAACTAGGAACTGAAATCTAGGCAATCAAACAACTTGCCTCTATATGCTAGGAAACTGATCCATTCACTTAATTTTCAATTTTTAGTGAATGAATCCTCTAGAACAAGTAAAAACATGCCAAATTTACATCATAGCCACAAAATTACATCAAGATAGATCAATAATTACATCTGAAATGAAACTAGTCAAAAAATGAGGAATTTGGGGGATCTCAGTGATGGGAAGTGTTTAATATGGTACATTAAGGATAGGGGAAGGTGTATGAACATCAGGATACAAGTTTTGATGATGAGTTGACCATGCAAGAGAAATTACCTTCAAAGCCCTAGGAGAGGGAAATGAACCTTACCTAGGCACAACTGAAGCATGAACAAGGTGTAAAATGACCCATTGGAACCTAACATGATGATGAAAACCTATGAATGATGGTACACTCAGCTGAATAGTGACATGGACCAACATTTGGAAAAATTTGAAAGGAATGCAAACAAACCCTAGACCTAATACCTAGTGACCAAATTTTACTCGAAGACTCACTAAAATGACAAAATTTGACCTTGACACCTTAACATCACTTTGTAAGAGCATGTTTGATCACTGGAGGAAGGCTGCAAAGGCTGACACTAACATGGGATCCAATGGGGATGGTAGCTCCTTGTAGGTGCCAATAATGGCAGATCTTTGGGAGAGCATACCAATGCCTTCATCCATTGGGCAATGGAATCAAAAACTCAAAATTTGAAATACATGACTGGCGGTAAACATTGGCCCCAAACTAACTCTCACTCAACTAAAAACCGACTCGATTCTTAAACAAAACTGAAAAACTGGAAAAGATTCTCAAAGTAGAGCTTATTAAATACAACCTACCTGATCAAGTGAAATGAAACAACCAATGCAACCATGTAAGCATCCTGGCTGCTATTTGATTTCTTCCCAAGTGCTTTCTGATGTGCAGGAAAAGGGAAGAATCGAAAGGCAACTCCCATGGAAATTTGGACTCAAGTTGACTACTAGTAAACTTGCAAAGCATGAATTGACTGGATGACTTCAAGAATACTGTGAAAGGATCTTCATAAACATAGCCATTGATTTCCATCAATACATCACTGTTCTGGTCCAAATAATCTTCATAGTTGGATATTAAGATTTTCCTCACATCTGTGCTGTCTTTCTTTGGTGAATGAAACAAACTGTCAAAAGGATCCTGAAATTCGTGAATAACCAAACTCTGGAGCTGATTCCAAACAGAACAAAAGTTTCCTTTATCAATCCCCTCATATAACTGCAAAAATTGGTGTGAGCTTTGTAATGAAAAATATGTTAAACAAGACAATGAAGGGGACTTTTGAATAAGATTATTATCAACATTCTTTTCTGTCACATGATTAGCCAATGAAGAAGAATTTTTACAGCAAACATCATCCAACACACGAGCAATAGGATCATTAAAAACTTGAGAAGACTGCTGCGATGTATCCATTGAAACTGTATGACATCCTACTGGTTGTTCATCTTTTTCTTTAGAGATATTACGAAGATTCTTCTTTATAAACTGAAATGCTTCGAAACAAAAGGGTACATAATTCTCTTGCATCATTAAATCATGTATTTCAGCTTCCACACTTTCATCCGCAATCTGACCTTCAATTTCATTTGGTGGCTGCAAATTTGATGCTACAGGCTGCTCAAGAATTTCGTTATCTGTCTCATCCTCAACATTAAAACTGAGAGATTGTTGATTTCCTACAAGCGGCTCATTTGAAGACTTACTATGCAATTTACCCTTCAAAAAATGGAATGATTCAAAACAAAATGGTACGGAGTCACCTTGTATCATTTGATCATATGTGCCGGATTCGATGTCCTCATCTGCGACTTGACAATCAATGAATTTCGGGGACAACAAATCTGAATATGAGAAGTCTTGAACAAGGTTTTCATTGCGCTCAAGATGGTCCAAATCAAGGCTTGTTGGTAGTTGATTTCTGATTGCATGAAAATTGTCTCTGATGAGCTGAAACGAATCAAAACAAAAAGGCAAAGATCCTTCACTTACTTCAAAATTTGTTGCACTTTCCTCATCATGGTCATAGCTGATATGTATCGGTTGATCACTGCACTCGAGTTGCTGAAAGTGAACCTCTTCCTCCTTCCACAAACTAGCTGTTGATTTTTCTGCAAGGTTAGCTTCTGTTTGGAGAACATAATCATCATCATACTGATCGAACTGAGGCAAATCATCAATATAAAGTTCATCATCAAGCATACATATCATATCAACAACTCTCTCTTCTTTAAAATGATCTATAAAACAATCATTATGAGATCTATGACAACTGGGATAAGAAAAAAAATGTTTTGGATCAGCAACTTGTTCTTCTTCAATCAGTGAGCCATGGGCTTGAAAATTATACTCATTCCTTGTGGTGTTATTTTGCATCATCTCTTCTACTGCACCTACCAACATGTCCAACTTTACCTCTAGAGATGTCGATTTCTCCGGATCCATGTTTTTCATCTCTTCTTCCTTCAACCTTGTCCTTCGGATCAACAAATGAGCCTCTACATTTACTTCACTATTCTGTATCTCTACAAGTGTTTCAATATTCCTTTCTCTCAACTGAAACTCCATTTCCGGATCAAAGGCACCCGGGTAGTGCAAGAGATTAGATCTAGGAGAAGGTCTTATATCAACTGGCATCGAATAATAAACTTGGTTAAATCTAGCAGAAAACTGTTGCACTGTCTCCCCTAGCAGTCTTTTCAATTGGTTATATTCTTCTATAATCAAGAAAAGGTTCTGTCCGATCACCCACATATCGAGGAAAACTTTGACGAACTGCTAGAAATCTGAGATGCTCACATCAGGCAGGGCTTTGAGCCAACTCTTGACTTTGGCTTGCAAAGAAAGAGCAAAAAGCCTAATACTAACATCTTTGTCATCAACTTCAAAAAGGTCTAGAAAAGTCTCAACATTCTGCACATGTTGCTCAGCGTTGACATTGTCACATTCACCATCAAATCTTGGTAGATATAGGTCATAATTTTTAGGGAAAGCATGGGAAATAGGAGGTAAAATTAGAGGCCTGTATTGATCTGGAATTTTATAAGGTATAGGGGTATGTACAAATGTTGTAGAATCAGTCTTGGTCTCTTGAGGTTCATCATTTTGAAGATGGTCATTGCAAGATTCGGAAGAAAGGTCTTGATCAAGCTCGAAGGCATGCAAATCTTTGGCATTCACAATCTTCAAAGGGAAGGAATCAAATGTAGGCCGAGGATCTTTTCTCAAATACAATATACTTTGCAAAGCCTTCTTGACATTCTCGGGAAAAGAGAAGAAATAATTTATGACAAAGAACAAAATGTCATGGATGGAATTCCAACTTGAATACCTGATCTTGCCATATTTTCCTTTCATGTTTCTGCTAATCAGGTTCATCCTCCAGTGGAGTCCTTGGATCTGATCTCAAAACTGATTTGGAGTCGCCAGGTGAATGATTTCAGCCTTGCGGTGTCTGATCGTTGTCCACCATCAACAATAAGATCTGAACTTGATACATGTACTGGGGAAATTTACAAGTCAAGTGTCACGTTCCATAATCTAAACTAGGATATTATTGGCATCGTTTATCTACTTTCACTAATGCAAAGCAAGAGCGTTTCGAAGGCTACCTGGCTAACTTTAGGCTCCGTCTATAGCTTATAAAAACAAATAACACCAACAAGCATACCATTTTCCTTCCCTAGTATGGTCGCCACTATGTTATAGCCCAAATCCACCTGAGGCTGAAGGAAGGCGAGATTTAGGGTAACATCATACCACGCTCAGTCTGGTAGCTAGCCCTACCAGAACAGGAAAGGGCTCTCTCCGGGTCAATCTCAGCGATAAGTAATCAATAGGGTCTGAGATGACTTGAAAGGAATATTGATTTTAGGCTAGGTATATGAATAAAGGAGTTTGATTTTGATTTTTAGGTTTTTTGCTGGAAAAAGGGAAAGGCAATTTTTGGGCTTGGGGATGAGGCCAAATTCTTGCAGAGTTCAAGTTGGGGCAGGGAAGGAAATGGCTTTGATGTCTTAGATTCAATGAATGGATAGAAAAGAACTGCTGAGGAGCTGAAGAGGGCGAGAGGGTGCAAGGATCCTCTTCAAACTGACGAAAACATATAAAACTAAACAAAAGTTTAAGGCAGAGCACCAGCAAACTAATGAATTCTACCTTAGTTACTCATTTGTTTAATTCAGAAGAAAAGAGAAGGGAAATGGCATACATAAACATCAATGAAACTTATAGATACATGAAGAAAAAAATCATCAAAACTCAGAGCCACAAGGATCCCAACAAGTGCTGCAAAACCCTGGTCTTTCCTTTGCCAAAAATGCAGAAGTGTATGTACAATGAGGTGCCAAACTATTCCCAAGTATCCAACCCTGAAAATGTCTCAGAAAATACAATATATAGACCATCCTAACCCCTTCCCATGCCTCTAGGGGTTGAGCTCATCCTTCTAGGAGCTGTTTCAACCAATTCTAAACATGGAACTGAAATCTAGGCAGCCAAACAACTTGCCTCTATATGCTAGGAAACTGATCCATTCACTTAATTTTCACTTTTTAGTGAATGAATCCTCTAGAACAAGTAAATATGAGCCAAAATTACATCATATCCATAAAATTACATCAAGATAGATCAATAATTACATCACAAAGTGAAACTAGTCAAAAAATGAGGAATTTGGGGAATATCGATGATGGGAAGTGTTTAATAAGGTACATTAAGGATAGGGGAAGGTGTATGAACATCAGGATACAAGTTTTGATGATGATTTGACCATCCAAGAGAAATTACCTTCAAAACCCTAGGAGAGGGAAATGAACCTTACCTAGGCACAACTGAAGCATGAACAAGGTGTAAAATGACTCAGTGGAACTTGGCATGATGATGAAAACCCTCTGAATGACGGTACACTCAGTTGAATGGTGACATGGACCGACATTTGGACAACTTTGACAGGAGTAAAAGAAAACCCTAGACCTAATTCCTAGTGACCAAATTTTACTTGAAGAATCACTGAAATGACAAAATTTGACCTTGACACCTTAACATCACTTTGTAAGAGCATGTTTGATCACCAGAGGAAGGCTGCAAAGGCTGACACTAACAGGCCCTTTCATAGTAAATATGAGACAGGCATTTGATGAAGTGAAAAAAATGTTAGATGACATGCAGATGTTATTAGGAGAAATTTGGGCTGATGACCCATATAGTGTTATTTCAAATATAAGGATTGAGAATGGATATTCTGCTTTCATTCATGAAAGTAGGCCAGAACAAGAGAAGATAGCATGTAAATATGTGAAGAACTCAGTAGATGCTAACATTCAAACTCCTATTATAGGAGAGAAATAAGATAAAAGAACCAAGGAAATGGTGATTGATCTAGATGATGAGGAGCAGGGAGCCATGAAGAGAGAAAAAGTTACTGAAGAGCCTACATCTACTGCTCATGGTTTTTCTTTGCATTTGGGAGAAGAACAAAATGCTCCTGCCTCGCCTAGGAATCATGAAGATTCTCATGAATAGTTGCCCTTGATTAAACATATTTTTTCACAAATTGAAGAAAGAAATCAGAGGATGAAGGCCAGCATGGAGGCCCAAGTTGAACATCAAATTACTATTGAACAAACAGGGTTGTTAACTGTAATGGATCTTGAAAAAGATCAGTTTAGAATTTCCCTCTCACATCCTTCAGATATGTCAATTGGTCCTTCTAGCAATTTCAAAACTGTTAATGTGATTGTGGATGTAAAGAAGATTCCTCTAATTGATAAAATGAACTTGCATATGCAAACAGGTCAATTGATTGTAAATGACCTCACCAAGAATAATGCAATGGAAATAAAGGTAGAGAATATGTTGGGCAAAGTAATTAAGCAACTAAAGTTAGAAAAGGCTAATTCAAGAGCCTTAACAGTTAAAAATGAATAATTGAATAAGATTATTATAGAAATTGGAGTAGACCCTAGTGATAAGACTATTGTGCAGAAGTTCATGCAAAGTGCTAAGTTAGAGATATCTACATAAGGAAGAAATTGAAGTTACCTACTGTTGAACATTCAATGGCTACAGAAGTTACAGAGGTAGAGAAGGAAAAGTAAAATTTGTTGCAGCAACTCATGCAGAAGGATGAAGAACTTTCCAAAGTAAAGCAGACTGCAATTTCATTACAAAATCATATTGATAATCATAGATGTACTTTTGTTTTTCATATAGGTGATGAAGACCCACAAACACAAATTATTCAATTAAATACTGAGTTGTAGATGGTTGAAAGAGATAGAAAAAAATCTCAAACAAATCTGGAGACTGTAATAAAATTGATGAAGATAATAGAAAATGAAGCAGGTAAATACAAAATGGATTTCTGAAATGCTGAAGTTGAGATTAAAAATCTCAAAGAAATAATGAAAGGTAATATGTCACTAATTCAAGATAAAGATATCATTTGGACTGATATCATTTCATAAATGAAATCAAATTGGTGCTTCTTGATGGTAATTGCAAAAGAAAAAAGCCTTATTGTGGAGTGTGAAGAGCCAATTATGTCTGATAAGGAAAAGGGGATTAACAAAGCCATTTGGGCCAGAAGATTTATTGATTTTATCAATTCCAAATCAGGTCGGGAGTTAGAGGAGAATGATATGCAGGATAGAATGTTATATGCAGTGGAAATTAATAAAATTATTATCAGGAATGATCTCAGAAAGGCTGCATAAAAGAAACTAATGGAAATCAAAGAAGCAGTAAGTCAATTTGATAAATCTTTTGATAAAATGACAAGGGTAGGCTTGCCATGATGTTGGGGAGCTGAAGGGAATCTTTTGCCTTGGAGCTCTTATGAGAATTTACTGGTGATGACAAAAAGCAAGGATGATAACAGGCATGAAAAGACTCAGGTGCTTAAAGGAGAGACAATGGTCAATTTCTTGCAGAGACATTTTCAACTCTTGTGGATGGTAAAAACTCTTTTCTCTGAAAGGCCTTCTTATGACCAAATTACTGCATTCATATTGGAATATCAAATCTGACACATTCATCTAGGACTAAGGTAGAAATATGGAAAAAGTGTAGAGCTTGGACAATTGACCTACCAAAAGGATCAGCAGCAAAGAAAGACAAATCATTTGATCAAGGAAAAGAAGCCACATCATCAGCAATTCCTATAGATTAGGATATTTATTTTATGTTATTTTCTGAAGACAATGTAATTGTAATAAGACATTTTCAAGGCATGTAATAGACAACCTTTGAAGTCTTGAAGTAGTTTTGGTAGTTAGGATTGTTTACGGCAGTTACAAACTACTTTTTACTGTATTTAATGTAATTTTCAAGAGGAAGAAAGATTTCAAGTTTTGGACCTCCAGACAAATATTTTTGTACTCAAAGATTCAAAGATTAATGAATGAGTAAGCAAGTTTCTGGCATTTTGTTTATGTTGAAATGTATTGCAGTTTTCATTATGTATTTCCATCTCTGAATAAAACAAGGTTATGAGTAGCAGGTCTCTTCTTACTTCTGTGTATAAGAGTTAAAAAACCTTAATTGGAACTCCTTTCTTTTAACTATTTCTTTCTCATATTTCTTCTACGGTTTGGAATGATATTTTTTGTATAAAACAACATATCAGTTTGGACTTATTCTTACATTTTCTTCTAGGCACTTTATTCAACATCAACAGATAGTAGTATTGTGAAGCATTCATAATATTTGATATCTAAGAGTTTGATTATAAATACTTGAGGGTTAGTAAAACAGAGACATAAAAATTTGTGACATAATCATAAAATGTCTTAAGCACTGATTCCTTATCACACCTAAGGGATTGTCTCTTAAGGTACAACAACAATCATGATTGTCACTTTTTCTGTCTGTTTCCTCTTTATCACCTTCTATTCCTTCATCTTCATTTTCTTGTTGACTGTCATCCTCATTTTCTTGTTGTCTGTCATCTTCATTTTCTTGTTTACTATCATCTTCATTTCTTGTTGATTGACATCCTCATCATTGTCTTCACAATATTCTAGGTCCTCATTTTGTTCATCGTTGTCCTTTTCTGTACTTGGGACTGACTCATTGGTATTATTACCATCACTATTTTCCTCCAAAGGTTCATTGTTTTTGTCATCATGACTGCCATGTTCATCTCCCTCTTCCTTGTCATCATTGTCCTCATGCTCTTCTTCCATGCTTTGTCCCTCACTGTCCTCTTCCATTTATGTTTTCTCTACCTCCTCTTGACTTATTTCATTATCACTGCTTTCCTCATTTGATGCTTCAAGAGAAGAAGAAAGAGGAAAGTCTCCTTGTGGAGAAGGCATGTGTGTAGATGATGGAATATGATCATTGGGGGTCGATGGAGGAGTGGAGGTAAGTGGGTGTGAAGTGGAAGGCAAAGTTTGTTGAATGAAGGTTTGGGGATTTGAAAATATATCATGTGAGATAAAAACTTCCCAAGGGATTCCCTGATGCTCTAGCTGATGTAAAAACTCATTTTAACAAAAGAGTGGTGAAAAAGGCTTTGCATTTGGTTGGCATAACTCCTTTTCTTTACTACTGAAGCCATTTTGTCAATGCTCCAGTAGAGATACTATGGTAGGTTTAGCAATTTAACCCTGGTGAAGTGCATTAGTAGCTTTATGTGATATGAGTAAAGCCTGGAGTACCTCCCATCACAAGTGAAGTACTTGATGATCTGCCTCATCAATGGCATATATCTCTCTAGTAGGTGAGAGAAGGGGAAACAATTCTTGCATCCCTGTTGATACCTAGGTTTGAGGAAGGGCTCATAATAGCTTAAGGCCAATTTTTTCTTCTTGAACCATCTCTCACCCACATCTGGTATCCCTGCCAGGTTGACCTGCTTGTCTTGTAGGCTGAGAATGAACAACTGAGTCAAATCTGAGTGGTTTTGGACCTGTTTAACCCTCTCACATAAATGATAGCATCCAACATCTTGAAAACATGCAACGATCATGGGAGAAGAGGTGATTTTAAATGTATCTAAGGGCTCAAACCTATTAATTCTTCCTCCCTTGTGTTTTTTCCTGATAGGCCCTTGGACTTCATCACTCCTGGTACTTATCTCTTCTCTGGATAGGATGAATGATTGTGCCCTTGAACAAATTGGTTTTTAGCTTGTAAAAGCTTTTAGGTCTAGGGAGGAAAAATGAGTGATGGTGAGGGCAGATTTTAACAAATGGAGGCAAAATGGAAGAATTCTAGGAATGATTTCAGGGTTTGAAGGATTCCTAGCTTGTATTGAGTGTATTTACACCAATGACCACTCTCCAACTAGTAAATTTTTCCCTAGAAGGTCAAATGAGTGTTTTCCATGAAGATTAGGGTTTTTAGCCAATTAAGGTTTTTTTGTCACCCTTCTTTGATTATGGATGCAAAAAGAACATTAGGAGGGAAAAGAAAGATGACGACCAACCTTTTTAAACTTGTGCAGTAGCCTAGGACAAACTTTGAAGAGGGAAAAGACTGATTTTGGCCAACTTTTGTCAATTCTGGCCAAAGTTATTCTGTGCGCAGTGCCTCCTGACTGGTCATTTCAGTCGTGTCCTTTGTGCGCAACATCGATTCGGGTCGGGTCGGGTGTGTGCAGGCTTGTGCATAGTGTCGGATGGCTGTGGGCACCTCGGGTGATCTATTGGTCCTGTCGGGCTGGTGTATGCGTAGCGCTCGAATATTTGTGGGCAACTTGGGCCTCTACACAGGCCTGTCGGGCCTGCCCCTATGTGCAACGTCGTTTTTGTAGGCAACTCGGGCTCTGACTTGGGCGTGTGCATAGCACCACCGCTTATGCATAGCGCCAGTCTGTCTGTGTGTAATGTAGTGTTTTTTAACACTACCTCTTCTCCCCTGTGTGCAGCGCCAAAGGCTCTATGCACAGTGCCTCTGCCTATGTGTAGCACTAGAGGAATTTCAACCAGTTTGCAGAAAAACACCTAGAAATGCTTCAATGGCTCTTTATCTCTCTTTCAAAGACAAAATGAGTTTGGGAGGAGGGGAGGAAGGCCTTTATACCTTTTTTGAAAAATAATTTCATGATCAAACCCACTTTTCTAATGTTTGTTTTCTTTCTTACTTTTTCACTAAATTTTGGTCTTTTTGTCTTGTAGGTGGAAAAACTCTGAAAAAAATGGTCTTTTGCCTTTGCTGGAGTTCATGAATTTCAACACTTTTAAACAGTAAACTTGTGATTATTTTGGCACTTTCACCTTGGAATCTTCAGTCCTGCATCTTTTTTGCCTTTGATTGCTTGGCGGATGAGACTTGAAGAGAAGAATTTTGACCTTCTTTCAACTGACATTTTGTCATGTTTTCTCTTTGAAGCAGTGAAAACCTCTTGGTGTGAAAACCCTAGCAGTTGGTATCAACAGCTCCTTTAGTCTCTATATGTGCCATTATTATGAGAAACATTAGGTTGTTTGATCTTATCAAACTTCCTTTAGGTAGCCATCTTTGACAGTCCTGCAGAAATGTCACTCATGGCTAACTATCTTTTGCAGAATATACTTTTGATAAGAAAACCCTTGCTAGAGGCTTATCTAATTTGTTTTAGACCAATTACATGTTTTTTCCTTTGACCATTTTGACAGTGATATATCTTTGGTCCTTCCATGGGAATTTCACCTCATGCTTGCCTTTCTTTTATCATTTTGAAGATCTTCTGAGCATTTGCAAACTCAGCCTCTTATACTGATACCCTTTACCACTTTCTTCCTTTGGTGCAGTGAAGTATTTCTGCTTTGACGAACCCTAGAAGCTACATTATATGTCCTTTGAATGCCATCTACTTATTTATGAATAAATACTTATCATATTCACTTGACCTTTTGATCCATCTTCCAAAACTCTTAGGTTTTACGGTTGTTAGAGAAAAGTAAACAATGTTGTCTTCTAAGTTCTCTAAAACCTTTCAAAACTCATTTATTATTTCTAGAAATTTTCAATGTGCACTTGATGGAGTTGAGGTGGCCTCCTGTCTTGGTGGTCTTTGTGATGGTTCCTTGTTTGGAAACACTGTTTTGTCAACGAACCACACAAACCCTGATTCTCTTTAAAAATAGGTTTTCTACCTTTCTCTTTGCTGTGGATGTCTTCTTGTAATGATTTCATCCCATTACCTTACCTCTTCTTCTTTGAAATCAGTCTATACAGATAAAACATATATTTTTAGGATACCAAATCCACCCTATGACTTGTGAAACCCTAGGTGACCTAGTGAAAGGTTCCTTGGACTTGTCTTTTGACTGAAAACTTAGACCGTGGGATCTTTAGGTGTAAAAATTTTTTTTTGATAGACTGATGTATTGAAGGTCCAAAATCCAATGTACTCGATTAATCTAAAGGCCCTACAAAGACAATTTTGAGACCATCAATGCTTGAGGCATTTCTGGAGATGTAGGAGAGATGGCTATTTGGTGGCCCTAGGTAGGAGTAGAGGGGTTTAGGCTAAAACAAAGATAGAAGAGAGATGACCAAGGTGAAACTAATGAGGGTCAGGATAAGACATAGTACATGAACAAAAATGAGTGACATGAGCCCATGATGGGTCTTCTGGGATGAGTATGCTGAGCTTGGTATGATGGGATGATGAAATAGTGAAAAATTATCTTTAAGGATGATGAAGGAAGTGAGATTTCTAGAACTCACAATGTTCATGAAATTTGTTTCTAGAAATCTATGGCAATCATTTAGCCGTCTATGAAGGAAAAAATTAATGATGACTAACAGTGGCTCCACTTGGGGAGGGTAGATCCTTTTTAAGAGGTGTCCAGAACTTTCAGATCTCTGGCTTAAGGGAGACCAGTGCCTCATCCATTGGGCATATTTTTACCTCTTTTCTCTTGTTGATGCTTGCTGTGAATTTATGATCTTAACAGATTTGAAAAAAATAATTGGACCAGCTTCATCTCTACCTACCCAACGTACTTTCCTAACATTTTTTTCTTCTTAGGGTGCATTTGGACTAGAAAACCCTTGACATTTTCTTATTTTGAAGAAAAAACAAACTATATATTTCTACCTTTATTACTTCCAAGAGTTCATATTAGGCTAGTGAAATCTTTTATTCTCTACCTAGTCTACTCATTTGTCAAGATTAAGTTGTTTTACAAACTTTATTCTCTTTCCTACTAACATGAAATTGAAGCATGAACAAACCAGGATTATTCTATCTAATTTATCATGGGTTGTGGCATTGAAACAAGCTACACACAAATGTTATTTTTGTACAAAATAAGACTAGAAAAATCAAGTTTGTGATACATTATTTGCTATTCATCCCTATTTTTCTCCTTGGTTATGTTTTAAGCATGTGGAAGTAGTATCTTTCTTTCCAAATCTATCTTTTGACAAGTCAAGATTAGATTTTTTGACAAGTTTTTCTTTCACTAACCTATCAGCAAATAAATTGAAAACATGTTCAGCCATGATTAGGCTAGATGATTGAACAACACCCTTTTGGAACAAGTACTGGCATTTAAGTTTTCTCACTTTCAGTAGTACTATTTTTTGGGCATGGGGCTTTTACCTCTTTTCAAATCTGCCCTCTTTTTCCTTTTTCTATTTTTTAGAGTTTTTTTCTTTTCTATTTCTTGATCAAGTAATGTTATGTACAATGAGTGCTAGATTCAAAATTCAGGAATCTTGACAAAAGTAGTGTTTGAGCATCCCTCCATTGACAGGACCTCCAAATATTTCTGCTCCATCCAACTCTTGCAAAAAGAAAGTAGTGTTACCTCTTATTGAATGAATGATGTAAGGGCCTTTCCATAAATTTTCAAATTTACCATGTTTTCCCTTGTCTTCCCTCTTTGAATCCCACTTCAGAACTGTGTCTCCAATTTGAAAATCATTGGCCTTAGTCCCCTTATAAAAACAATTCTTGATATTGTCTTGTATTGCTTGTGTCCTCTTGTAAACTTCCTCCCTTGACTGTTGCAAATGGATGGTTTGGTTCAGCCTCATTTGCATGTCATTTTCTTCCTATTGTACCTCTTAGAGGAGATTCATGACTGGAACTCCTAGATATGTCGGAAAAACTACGTCCATGCCATACACTAGCTGATAGGGAGACATACCAATTGATTTCTTGGTGGTTAGTCTATCAGCCCGTAGTGCATGCACCAGTTTGCTATCACATGCCTTTTGATTTTTTTCTAGGAGCTTCTCAATGATGTTCACCAAGCTCTTGTTAGAGGACTCAGCTAACCCATTTCCTTGTGGGTAATAAACATTGGAATGACCTAGTGTGATGTGATATTTATAAAAAAATTCAACCATTCTTTTAGATGTAAAGGTAGCAACATTATCGGTGATGATCTTTCTAGGACAACCAAACCTGGACAAAATGTTGGTTTCAAGGAATTTGATAATGACTAAATTGGTGGAATTCCTAGAAGGGGTGGCCTCTATCCATTTAGTGAAGTAATCAGTGGCAGTGAGGATCCACTTATGTTGGGCAGATGAGGTAGGATTGATCTCTCCTATGAATTCCAACCCCCATTATTAGAAAGGAGCTTCGACATTGATGGGATGCAAAGGCAAAGGTAGAATTTTCCTTTTGCCATCAAAGATTTGGCACTTATGGCAAGTCATGACCAGTTTGTGAGTATTGGGAAAAAGGGTAGGCCAATAGTAGCCAGCTCTAAGGATCTTGTTGGCTGTGGTCTTCCAGTAGAGGTGGCCTCCACATTCTCCCTCATGCATTTCACGCATGATCTTTTCTGCATCATCTTCAAGAAAAAATTTAAGTAACATGCCAACAGAACTTTTCCAATATAAAACTCCATCTAAAATGCGGAAATTTAAAGCTTTATATTTCAAGAATATAGCTTTAGTCTTTGACAAAGGAGGAGGATTATTGAGATAAAGAATTAAATAAATGATATCAGCATACCAAGATGAATTTAAAAATAGTTCTTCAATGTATGGAGCTGTGAATTCTTCTGTTTCTTCTAACACATCAGCCATATTCATGTCTAATGCTTGGAAATTTGATTCAGCCATAAGCTTTGCAAGCCCTTGTCCTTTAATCAATTTAGTGGGTCTGATTTCTAAGTCATACTCTAAGATAGTAGCAATCCACTTACTCCTTTTACCATCAGGGTCTTGATTGAGTATGTCTTTGACAACTGTGTGTGGGACAAAAGCAATGACATGTGAGTGAAAGATATAAACTCTAAAATCTTTCAAAGCTTTGATTAAGGAAAAGGCTTGTTTCTCCATGATGTTATACTTTAGGGGAGCATCTCTCAATTCCTTTCTGAAAAAGGCTATGGGTTTTTATTGCCCCATGATGTTATTATGCAATAGCAGTGCAACAAAGCTGTGTTCAAATTCAAATGCGAAGATGTAGAAAACCTTGGTGAAGTCGGGACTAATCAAGACTGGTGTTTGTGTGAGTGCTTGTTTTACCATCTCAAAAGATTGTTTTGCTTCCATATTCCACTTCACTCCTACTGTTATCACCATAAAAAAAAAAATTCTAAACTTGGATAGTTTACATCATTCCTATTCATGGTCTTAGATAGGTGTTGGGTCATTTCATGCTTTAAAGGGTAGGTGATAGGGTAAGAGTCTCAAAAGTCTCATTTTCATAACAAAATAAGTTTAAACAACCTTATTCCATGTCTTAAAGGTCTCAAATCCTCTTTAGAAATCATATCTTAAACCATTTGAAAAAAATTTGGAATTAGGCATGAAACCACGTTTTCGTAGTGCAGACAGTGTAAAAAATGTCTTTTGCGCTACGATAACACTGCTATTTTTGTAGCGCAAATCCCTGAAAATGAACTAAGCGCACTAAAAAAGCGTGGATTCATAGGCAGTCTTGTCAAATCATCAATTCAATAAAATTACGTTAATTTTTCATCATTAAGTGTAAGCTAGGAGTCATTTATAAGGCATGCAACCATTCAAATCCATAATTTCGAATGTAGGGGTCATCATGATAGGTAATTTCAAATTTGAAAGGATTGGTGGGTTTCTTATTGCAGTTTGCATGCAAACACTCAAACAGATCATTTTTGAATGCTAAGCTTATGGTAATCTCTTACCAAAGCTTCTCTTATCTATTTTTCAAGTGAGGCTGATCACCATTAACAAGCGAGGCTGACTACCATAAACAAGCGAGGCTGATTTGTTACAGGAATTCAGAGCCAAAGATGACAGAGGAAAGGAAAAATCAAAGGTTTGGTCATTTTTTAAGAATAGAGCCTGAAAGCATAGAAGCCCTAGCCAAAGATAAATTAGTGTTGGAGGCTTTCAAGAAAACAGGGTGTTGGAGATTTTGTAAAAACTTGTAGGGAGGACACAGTCAAGTGTTAAAGGAATTTTCTCTACATTTCACTGGCTCAAACAAAAAAATTGGAATCTTAAACTTGGCAGTAACCCCTGAGATCATATCTTTGGTGACAGAGATTCCTAGGGGGCAAGATATATGGTTCAAAAACTTCAAATTTGATATGGACCCATGTAAGGTATTTCTGAAGCCAGAGCTTGCAAAAACAGACTTAACCAAGGCAACTCCAAGGAGCTACATAAAATACATCTATGTCAACTTTCTCTTCAACATTCAAAGGTATTTTACCTGTGGGGGAAGATATCATAAAGTATATTCATATCATTTTAAGCTCCTATTGCATTTTATTGGCATGATTTATTTAGATTTTCCTTTCTTCCTATATCGAAGTATATCTAAGACGACAGATAAAGTGCAAATGAAAACTCAAGGATGTGAAACTTCCCTTTTTCATCATGGTCTAATTAAACTAATAGTTTTACATGAACTTCAAAGGATCGACAGAGAATGGTCTTCATTTTTGTTTTTATCTGGTTTTGGAGTGGAAAACCAAGGTACAGGCATTAGCCCTAAGGCTAAAGAAACCCCACCAGTAGAAACCAGTAACCCTGTAATGACAAGGTCAAAAAGATTTGTTAAGCTAAAACCTAGAAAGAAAGTGAAAGAGAAAGTGAGTAAAGCATCAGTGGTTATTCTTGAGACCCCTCAATCTACAAAAGAAAAGATAGCTGAAATTAAAGAAATGACACAAGAACCGTCAGCTAACAAACCAGTTCAAAGGAGATTGAATAGAAGTCAAATTGCAGAGGAGAAGGGTAAATCAATGATCTTAGGAGAAATTCCAAGCTTAAAGGGTAACTTAAATGATATTTTTGAAGCCATTGATATTGAAGAATCCCCTTCGGTACAGGAAGATTTCCTAAAATTTGAAGAAGGAAAACCTAAGAAGATGAAATCTTCTAAGAAACTAGAATTCAAAGATGAGGTAGCAGCATTTGTGTTCAAGCCCAGAAAGCCTTTAACCAATAAATCTAAAAATATGCACAAGAGTTAAATATTGAGTCAGGAGAAATAGAGGAAGCTTCCACTGTTTAGGAAGAGTTCATAGACCTTTCATCACCAATACTTGAAGGTGACAAAAGCAGAGTATTTTCCACTCAGACAGAAAAAACCAGTTATGAAGAAATGGAACAAAGGTTGAAATCAGCTAATTATGAAATTTCTAGACTAAGGAAGAGAGAAAGAAGGCATGTTGCTGAAAAGACAAATTTCAAGAGGATAAAGGCTCTATGGGAACTTGAAAAGGTTTCCAAACAAGAAATAATAAGTATTGAAGCTTAGTACTTTGCTTGGAATATTCTTACAATTAAAGAGGCTAGGTATTTGAGAATGATGAATATCCAGTTAAGGGATACCAACAGGAAACTGAGGAGGCAGATTGAAGAACTATAAATATAGTTGAAGCAACAATGAAATAGGGAAAAAAATGATAAATCCTTGAAACAGTTTTCTCATGAAGAAAAAGATCATTTTCAAAGGAAAACATATTTTAAAGCTATTTTATGTTGATATCAATCCTTGAAAAATCTTAAATATCCTCAAAACTATAAATTTTTGGAAAAACTATATTAAAGGGAACATACATAGCAGTTTCGTAGCACACTACGAAACTGCTGAAGGTGTGTTTTGGAATTTTATGCATGTATTTGGGAGGTAAGGACTATTGGTTTTCAAATTTTGGTATTGCTGGTGGAAATATCAAGATCACATATAAGGACTCAGATTGAAAAGCAGAAGAAAAAATGGTCAAAAGAAGTGTTTTTACAGTGATATAAAAACTGCGCTACGAAAACATGCTATTTTCATAGCGGAGTCATGTCTCATCTCCTTTTCATTTTTCTGAGGATTTATTTTTGCACAAGTGGAATGTTGAAGTGTTAATGGAATGTTAGAACATGTCACATATGAAAAACAATCATCAAGGCTAGCAAAGATGTTCGAAGATAAGCATGGAGGTTAAGGGCTAAAAATCAGGAAACTCTGTCTCCTAGTTTTTAGGATAGTTAGGTCATGAATCAAAAAGGTTTAACACAAGGCTGGAAGCATCATAAAGGTCAAAGACATGGATTAGCAGCTATCAAAGAAAGTAATTAAGTTTTAGATAAGGTTGTTTGAGACATTTTTAGGAGTTTCTCTCCTATTTGTATTAGAACTCCCAGGAGACAGTTAGCTGTCAATTTGTAATTAAGAGTTTGTTTTATGAGTAGATAGGTGTCAATTTTAGAAATTCGAATTCTCCTGATGATGTATCATGGAATCCAAGAAATTTAAAGACTCTATATGGATCATGAGGTCAAATTCCTCAAGGTTGGTATTTTCATTAGCAAAGCAGTTGTGTTATTGTATGTTACTTTGATCTTTCTACTCAAGATTTACAAGGAGTTTAAGTGTATCATCTTTCTATGGCCTTTTTCAATTACCTATTTGCAGTGGTATGAAAATGTGTTACTTAGAATTCATTGAATAATGGTCTAACTTCCTTCACATGCTTGTAGACTGTGCTTATTCACTATGTTACTGTTTTCACTTATAAACCTAGAATCCAAGTGCCTTGACTTACATGTTTGACAGATTATGATGTTTTGTTGAAGACTATATTGAATCCATGGCCCAATCAGTGTTTTCTAATTTTTTATTCAACCAGTTATAGATTTTTGTCCTTTTTTTTTAATTTCTAGAGTTAGCCATCTAATCATTAATTGAAAATATTAAACCTATTGAGAGAGCCCTCTCAGGTTGTGGAGGCTAAACCTCAGCCAAAAATTTGGTTTGAAAGAGTTAATCAGAGTCTACTTGATCAGCAGCCTATCAGGGTCAGATTTTGTGATAACATTTTGGTGCATTTTCCAGGAGCCTGAAGATTATTCATTCCCAAAATCAAGAAGTGAACTTCTGAAGGTAGCAGGAGCTCAAAATTTTTTTCGAGGCTGAATCTACCTTGGTGACTCCATACATTTTCAAAATTTTAAAGGTGGCTTCGAGAAGGAGATACACATGGAGCAATCTTGATCTCTATCCACCTACCATTGTGGACAATCCAAACACTATTTCAAGAGGCAGTCAAATAATTTTAGGAATATTAGGTACTCCATCTCATTCGAAATATTTCTCCTATGAAATATTAAGAAGTCCTGAAGACAAAATTTTTTATGATAAAATTTATGAAGTGTTGTTTAGATCAGAAAGTGGAAAGGAATTCATTGATATTATCTTAGACTTCCAAAAGAGAGGAATTGACACTTCAGCCCTAGTAACACAAGAAGACAAAGAAGAATTTTGGGAAGTTGTTACCTCTGAGCTGTTGTTAGAAAAAGAGTCTCTAGATAAACTGAAAGAACTTGACCCTTTCAAACTCTTACTAAAATCCAAAGTTGGTGTACCCCTTCCAAATTGGAGCCCAATTGTTAGTGGCTTACAGAAACCGAGTATTCTTCCTCATATCAGTTCTTCATCTTTTGTTTCTACCATTCCTAAAAATATTTTTCATCCTTTAAGCATGGCTGCTCTTGCTAGGTATGCACCACTTGTACTCCCTACTGTTTTGCATGACCTTCCTAGTAAATATGTTGCTAGGATCCGTACTTGGGGTAGTGATGAATAAATCACAACAAAAGAATATGTAGATAGATTTAATGATTTTATAGATAGAGAAGAAGTTGATGATGAAGATGTGAAATTAATACTGTTTGCACAGAGTTTTATTGGAGAAGTTAGAAAATGGTTTAAATCTCTTACACAAGGAAGCATTCGAAATTGGGATGAGTTTGAAGATAATTTTTTAAGGAAATGGGGAAACATAACTAATCCAATTCAAGCATTAGAAGGGAAATTGATGAATCTGTCCAAAACTTTTCAAAGAGATTTAATAAATTTTTTGACTCAATTCCAGCTCATTTGAAACCTCCATAAGCCTTAGCACAAATGAGATATGTTGAAGCATTTGATTATGAATTTTCTATCTTGTTGAGAGAAAGAGAATCACCTACACTTGCTGAAATGCAAAGTGATGCAGTAAAGGTAGAGGTAAACATGATAGCTGCAAAAAATTCAAAAATGGGAAAAACTAAATTGAAAGAAGAAGAGAAACCTTCCACTTCAACTTCTGAAGATAAATTTGACTCAATGATGAAAACCATGGAGAAGTTGATGGATAGGTTAGCTCTTGGAAACACCTCTGCTCCTCCTGTGTAACATGAGCCTTAATTTAGAAATCCTCAATTCAGGAGACCTCAAAACCAACAAAGGCCAAGAGAAAATAGAAATCAGCAGCCTAATCCTCCAATGAGACCTCCTTTGAAGCATAATTTGGTAGATGAAGAAGATGAGCCTAAAATTCCTGAAGAATCTATCCATTTTCTTGACGAAGAGATTTCAGGAATTTTCTTGACTAAAGAAGAGCATGATGAGTCAGATTTGGCTAATCAAGGAGGAGAATCATCAAATTATTTTAAGGGGTATCAGCATGCTATTTTTGAGATGCAAAAACAATATAATCTTAGAAACATAAATGTGCCTATCATTGCAAACAAAGCACAGCCTAAGAAAGATGCTCCAAAGGTTTCTGAAGCTAAAAATGATACCCCAAATATTACTGAAGGTAAGAAATACACTCCACTTGGTAAGAAAGACACTCAACTTCCTCCTCCTATCAAAGAAGTTGAAAAATTTATTTTTGTTTTCAACCTTGAGAACAAGATTTAAAAGATTAAAATATCAGTCCCATTTAGTAAAATTCCCAAGGTAAATGAATATAGAAGCAAGATTTTTAAGTTGTTAAACTCACAACCAAGAGCTGCTGATATTTTGAATGTTCAAGAAGATAATCCTACTATATATTTGGGTCCAAGGATAGAATATGAACAAAATGAAGAGTTTCCTCCTTTTTATGTAAGAATTAGTATTCATGATATGACTTTACATAGTGCTATGTTCGATTCAGGGGCTTCTCATAACCTTATGCCCAAAGTAATCATGGAAAGAATGGGATTACAAATCACAAGACCATATAAGGAGTTATTTTCTTTTGATTAAAAAAGATTTTAATGTATTGGTTTAATCGAGGATGTTTTTGTTGGTCTAACAAAAATCCCAACAAAGACAATTGTTATGGACATTGTTGTGGCTGATGTTCAGCCAAATTTTGGTATGCTATTGTCAAGATCATGGGCAGCAAAAATCAAAGGCACAATGCAGATGGACCTCACCTATGCCACTATTCTTGTTTTTGGTGAACAAAGGAGATTGTATCGAGAGACTAGAATGGATTACATGGTAAGTAGCAAAGATAAACCTCAAAATTTTCCTATTTATGCCTTTGATACTGAACATGGATCTGCCATTATTTTCAATGAGTCAGCTGATAGTGTTGAGGAAGAAATGAGAGTAGAAAATCAACAAACAGAAAATCAACAAGTAAATGATAAACGAATGGAAGAATGGTTGTCATTATACTTTTACGGATCAACGGGAAAAGAGGGGGCAGTATTAGGAATTTGGATTACAAGTCCAAGTGATGAGAGTAAGTTTTACTCTTACAAACTGAATTTTGATTGCACAAACAACATGGCTGAATATGAATCTTTGATTTTGGGTCTAGATGTTTTAAAAAAAATGAAGGCCCAAAATATTTATGTTTTTGGAGATTCTGAATTGGTTATTAGACAAGTTGAAGGTGTTTGTCAAACAAAGGATGTAAGAATGAGAACTTACATAAATTTCGTTTTAGACATGTTGGAAAATTTTCAAGCCTATTCCTTCATAGTCAAAACTAGAGATCAAAATTCCATTGTTGATTCTCTTGCTTTCTCTGCAAGTATTTTCATCATTCCTATGCATTCTATTGAAAAATATGAAATTGAAGTTCACCATAGACCATCTATACCAGATAATATCACCAATTGGCAAGTTTTTGAAGATGATCAACAGGTAAGGAATTTTATTGTGCTGAAAGAAGAATTTGAAAGTACACAAGTTGATCAACAAAACATGATTTTTGAATCAAAAGGAAATTATGAAGTTTTGTAACTACAGAATAATTCAATACCAAAGGGTCTTATTCCTCTTGAGAAGCTTTTCGACCAGAATGATGTTTTCAAATCACCAAAGATACAAGCTGAAGAACAGGAAGTAGAAAGCTATAATCTTGGTACATTAGCTTTGCCTAAAATGATCAAAATTTCAAAGTTTCTTGTAGCTGATATGAAATTCAAATATATTTATATTATGAAGAGGTTTATTGATGTTTTTTCTTGGAGTTATTCTGAGTTAAAAAAGTATGATCCTTCCATTGTTCAACATACTATTCCTATCAAATAAAATGAGAAACCGTTCAAATAGAAGTTAAAGAGAATTAATCCCCTTCTCATGCCATTGATTGAAAGGGATATTAAGAAGCTCTTTGATGCTAAAATCATTGTCCCAATCATATTCTCCAATTGGCTTGAAAATTTAGTACCAGTTAGAAAGAAGAATGGAGAAATCAGAATTTGTATTGACTTCAGAAATTTGAACAAAGCTTCACTAAAGGACAACTATCCTCTTCCCAAGATGGATTCAATTTTGCAAAATATTGTTGGTTCTCAAATAATGTCTATGATTTATGATTTTTCAGGTTACAATTAGATTATTGTGCATCTGGATGATCAAGAAAAAATAGCCTTCACAACACCATGGGGCACATTCATGTACGCTAAGATGCATTTTGGTCTCATGAATGCGGGAGCTACCTTTCAAAGATAAATGAACATTTCTTTTTCTAAAGAAAAGGACAAGATGGTGGTTGTTTATCTTGATGATATAACAGTATTTTCAAAGAAAGAAGAAGATCATTTGAAACACTTAGAAAAGATTCTGTTTAAATGTAGAAGGTTTGGTATCTCTCTTAATCCTACCAAAAGCATCTTTGCTTTAACTACAAGAAAATTACTTGGTCATATTATTTCTGAAGATGGAATTAGGATTGATCCTAACAGATTTAATGCAATTCAAAGGGTAGATTTGCCAAGAAGTAGGAAAGAGATTCAATCATTTATTGGGGAAGTGAATTTTGTTAGGCGTTTCATTCCTAACTTTGCTGAGATTGTCAAAGATATAACAAGGATGTTAAAGAAAGGATTTGATATTAAATGGATAGCTGAAGCTAAGAATTCTTTTGAGAAAATAAATAAGGCACTCACACAAGCACCGGTACTCATCCGTATAGATTTTTCCAAAGAATTCTGGTTTTTACATTTGCTTCTGAAAACACAATTGTTGTAGTTTCTCTACAAAAAAGGAAAGAAAGGTATTGAACAGCCTATTTCTTTATTTAGTATAACATTAGAAAATGCTGAGCTGAAGTATAATATTCTATAAAAACAGGCCTATGCTTTGGTGAAAGCCATTAAAGATTTCAGAATTTACATTCTGCATTCTCACATAGTGGCATTTGTTCCAAGTACTGTGGTAAAGGACATTCTAACTCAGGCAGATCCCGATGGTAAGAGGGGAAAATGGATTGAAAAATTGCTAGAATATGATATAGACATCAAACCAACAAAGTTGGTGAAGGGGCAAGGCTTGTCGAAGTTAATGACTCAATCAAACTTGGACTGTCTTGATATAAATCTGAATGCAGAAATATTAGAAATTTCTAATGATGAGGAAGAATTGCTCCAAATTGATGAGAAATACATTACTTTAGAGTGGTATAGGGATGTGGTTTTTGTTCTACAACATCACAAAGCTCCTTCTAATCTAACAAAGTCCAAAGAAAGGTTTGTTAAACTGAAATCCTTAAGATATTTTGTATTTGATAGAAATATGTTTTGGAAAGATACAGGTGGAATATTGCTGAATTGTTTACTTGAAGAAGAGGCTGATAAATTCATTGAAGAATTCCATAAAGGTGATTGCGGAGGACACGATTATTTGAAGGCTACAACAAATAATATTCTAAGAGCGGGATATTTTTTTCCAACAATGTTTAAAGACATTTATAAAAGAATTGCTACATGTCATGAATGCCAAATTTTTGAAGGAAGAAGAAAGCTTGTACTTCTACCTTTGGTTCCTATCTATGTGTAAGCATTGTTTCAGCAATGGGGGTTAGACTTTATTGGAGAGATACATCCATCATCATCAAGACAGCATCGCTGGATTCTCACAACAATGGACTACTTCACCAAATAGATAGAGGCAATCCCAACAAGGCAAGCTAATGACTCTATAATTATTTCTTTTCTAGAGAATAATATATTGTCTAGATTTGGTTGTCCCATGAAGATTATAACAAATAATGCTCAAGCATTTAAGTCTAAGAAAATGATCAATTTTTTTCATCAATACCATATCACTCTTGGACACTCTACGACATAATATCCACAAGGAAATGGTCTTGCCGAATCATCAAATAAGAGAATTGTAAGAATCATCAAAAAGGTATTGCAGGAGAACAAGAAAGCTTGGAATTTAAAGCTGGAGTATGCCTTGTGGGCTAATATGATATGTACAAAGAGATCAATTGGGACTTCACCATATGAATTATTTTATGGTTTTGAATATATTTTTCCGACATCACTTGGGGTACTAGTCATGAAATTAATTCAAGGACTTGAAGAGGAACCAAATGCCATTTAGAGGAGGATCAACCAGCTGATAGCTTTGCAGGAAAAGAGAAATGAAGTCTATGATAGCCATCAGCATGCTTAAAATAGAATTAAAAATACATTTGACAAGAAGATTAAAGAAGACAGTTTCGAAATACAAGACAAAGTGCTAAAATGGGAGGCAAAAATTGAGGAAAAGGGAAAGCATGGTAAGTTTGAGAATTTATGGAAGGGTCCTTTTCAGATTGCTGGTTTTCATGGGAACAACACTTATATATTGCAGGAAATTGATGGAGGATCATATGCTGGAGGGCCTGTTAATGGAAGGTTCCTAAAGCATTATATTTGCTGAAGTTTTATCAATCACTCATGACATTGTAAATATTCCATCTTTGTCAGTTTTATTGCTAATAATGACAAGATGAAACAGAGAGCTTAAGCTCGAAGTGACGGCCCAAACAGTTTGAAGAAGATGCTTGTCAACTCAAATAATTTTTTTTCTGTTTTATCAAAAATGGATAGCACTGGAGCTACGGGTTCTTAGTGTACCACAGGGGCACACTATCCCAAGTGGAGCCACTATTATCACCAATTTTTTCTTTTTTTCTAAACTGGATAGTTTACATCATTCCTAGTCATGGTCTTAGATAGGTGTTGGGTCAGTTCATGCTTTAAAGGGTAGGTGATAGGGTAAGAGTCTCAAAAGTCTCATTTTCATAACCAAATAAGTTTAAACAACCTTATTCCACGTCTTAAAGGTCTCACATCCTCTTTAGAAATAATATCTTAAACCATTTGAAAACATTTTGGAATTAGCCACAAAACCACGTTTTCATAGCGCAGACAGTGTAAAAAGTTTGTTTTGTGCTTTGAAAACGCTACTATTTTCATAGCGAAAATCCCTGAAAATGAACTAAGCACGCTACGAAAGCGCAGATTCGTAGGCATTCTTGTCAAATCATCAATTCAATCAAATTCCATTAATTGTTCGTCATTAGGTGTCAGCTAGGAGTCATTTATAAGGCATGAAACCATTTAAATCCATCATTTCGAATGTAGGGGTCATCGTGATAGGTAATTTAAAATTCGAAAGGATTGGTGGGTTTCTTATTGCATTTTGCATGCAAACACTCAAATAGATAATTTTTGAATCCTAAGCTTATGGTAATCTCTTACCAAAGCTTCTCTCATCTATTTTTCAAGCGAGGCTGATCACCATTAACAAGCGAGGTTGACTACCATAAGCAAGCGACGCTGATAAACAGAAATTCAAGCGAGGTTGATTTGCTACAGGAATTCAAAGCCAAAGATGACAGAAGAAAGGAAAAATCATAGGTTTGGTCATTGTTTAAGAACAGAGCCTGAAAGCAGAAAGGCCCTAGCCAAAAATAAATCAATGATGGAGGTGTTAGCCCCTTATAAATTTCTTGACAAGAAAGCAAGGGGCTAGTTTGTTTTATAAGACTGCAATGAATGCATTTCCCTTGAAAACACATCATCCTTGCAGCCTTTTCATGTTCCCTGCCTTGTGATTGTTTCCCTCTGTTGTTCTGAGTAAATAAGCCTTGCTGATAAAGAATTGTGCTCCAAAAGGCTTTATTTCTGCCCTTTATACCCTTGCAAAATGCTTCATTTTCACCCCTTTTTCCCTTTCTCAAAGTCCCCTTTGTTCCCCCTAAATTCCCCCTTACTCTCCTAAAACCTCCCAAAATCCGCATGAAATCCCACCATTACCCTCTGTTTTACCAAATCCCCCCTTAGTCCTCCTATCGTTACCCTCTTATGGCTTTAAAATCCATTGAAAGGGCTTTAAAACCCACTTTTAAACATTATAATAGGGCCTAGCCCCTTTCGGCCTAGTCCCTTGAACATTTCCCCCCACAGAATCCAGTGCTATGACCGAGCGCTAGCCCCGAAGGCGGTTGTCCCATATGTTTATCGAGAGCATTTTCAACAGTCGATCTATATAGATCGGACGGCGACCATGGCCCCCGCAACCTTTGATGTTCACAGTTCATTTCTCCATTCGCGCCATCGCCGTCCGTTTGCTCATTGATCCGACGGTCCGGAAAGCATCCATCCCGGTGGTCCCCGCCGCGCACTATTCGGAAACAACCCAGTTTTCATCTCACCGCTAATGGGGGTCGGGCAGTATTTTCCCATTGCCCAGCGATTCCACTCAGCATGCGATGGGTGGCAGTGACACTGTTCCAAAACTGCTTTCCCATCGCGCGTTAACTTTCGGCACAAGATACGGAGCGATATGCATATCGGTCGTCCGATCTGGGGTGCCTCATCCAACAGTTGTCGCTTCGCGAAGTTGCGCAGGGTTTAATCCATGGCCACCGTACCCCTGGCCCATCGTTCATTGCCCTCCGACGTGATTTCCACCGTCGATCTCCGTCGAGATCAGACAGTCCAGATTTAATTGCCCCACCGTTGACCACCCCGCCATTGCCCGGTCCTGCCATGTCACCCCCACATGTATCTGCCATACATCCGCCCATTCTATCACATATATTTGTTCAAAAGTCGATTTTGTTAAGGTTTTTTCATTTAAATTTCCTCTGCGCTCCGCCAACTTTCACCAAGGCTTCCCTCCATCATTTCTTTGCATTCTTCGCCATTTCTCCGCAGTCCCACCATCATCCACATAGCCGTCCACATCATCCGACCCCGTGAATTGTTTTATTAATAGCTTTTGTATTTTACAAGGTTTCAGAGAGGTGGAAAAATACCGTGATTCATAGGAAATCATTGTAAATGGCGCGTTGTGCAGAGAAGGTTGAATTTGGAAGTTGGTACTACAGGGAAGTGTCCGGAAAGGTAGCGACGGCATAAATATTATCCCAGGATTGTTCAATCTCTGCAAAAAACCTATCTGGCGCCATTAAAGCCCATATTTTGCATATCGATACATTTATGGAGCAGTGGAGAAAAACCAGCTAATGATCAAGGATTTCAGCGTTCAGTATTGAAGGTTTTGAGCCTTAATACAACGGTTTAGAGGCAAAGAACCAGATCAGTGATCCCATGGATCATGCAGAAGGTACATCACGCAGAAATTCATGTATAGCAGGGTTTCACATCAGCAGATTGTCTCAAAGGACAAAGAGCCCATATCATTTCCATTATTTACCGTGTTCCTGAATATTTCTGCCTTAACCGCAGTCCAAAGCTACCAGGGCATTTTTTTCACAAGCATGGCAGTCCATTCATTCATTTTGTTTATGCACCAGAGTACTACATAGTACTTCAATTAGAGTACATCAGAGTCATATAAGAGTAATCTGAAGTCTAAAGAAGATCATTCGTTCACCCAAAGAACACCAGAGATTAATGCACAGGATTTATACAGAGTGGGTTTCGGCCTTCTTCCTCTTCTGGAGTTTTAATGCTGCATTTAGTTCTTCACCTACTTTCTCTACTCCTATGGAGCTATAAGTTCATGAATAAACTCATTGTAAAGGTTGTTGATCAGTTATCAGAGAACTGCAAGTAGTTTCTTTTGAGACACAGTCTCTATGTAAAGTGTAAGATAGGCTGACGAATATGATTTCAGAGTAAGTATTCAGCTATTGGCAATGTTGTACTTGACTGGTATTGCTGTTTAATATGACAAGCACATTTCTTTGGATCCTGATCTAAAGTAGCAGTGATGTTTTCCTATCTCTGTGTTTATATTCATTTCATTTCATTTCTACTGGATTGCATCAGAATATTGGCATAGGATTTACCCTTGTTAGGTACCCTTTGTTTCTGCTCTCCTTGCCATTGATGTTTTTCTTCTAAATGTGTTATATAAGAATCATTTTTAGTTAATTTAACCAATGTAGTGGATGTTATTTCCTGCCCTCTGATGTATGAATTAAATGTATCTATTCTTAGATGTTTCTGGTTATGGATTTAGTTGGAAGATTTGGGAACACTGGGGATTAGAGTTAGCCCTGTCCACTAGGATCCTTGTGCAACCAGCTGGTCTTTAACTTTGTGCTCTGAAATCTGTGTTGTCTTCTCCTCTCCTACTTTTCCATATCACACAATCATCTTTAAAGATCCAATGTTTAAGATGACTAGCCCAATTGGAAGCTTGCACATTGGATAGTAAGAAAATCCTTTCCTGAATCCATTTCCCAATGGCTTTGAATATTTCCTGGAACATTTCACCTCTGCCTTATCCCTCTTTTCTCATCCCGGTCTTACACTAAACCCTTCTTTCCTGATAACCAGCAACAAATCAAACAAACAAACCTCGAGCCTTATAACTAGCCTAACATCTTTAACCTAGAGCTTCCAAGTCATATACCTCTGACATATCATAGAGAGATCCCTCTCTGGACCCAGGAGGGCTAGATCTTGAGGTCTAAAATTGGTTTGATGTTGTCTCATCTTTTGGTCTTGCCAATCTGGCCAAAACATGGGAACCCCAACAGGAGGATTTCAAGAAAATAGGGTGTTGTAGATTTTGTAAAAAATTGCAGGGGGGACACAATCAAGTGTCAAAGGAATTTTCTCTACATTTCACTGGCTCAAACACAAAAATTGGAATCTTAAACTTGGCAGTAACCCCTGAGATCATAGATTTAGTGATAGATATTCTTAGGGGGCAATATATATGATTCAAAAAATTAAAATTTGATATGGAACCATGTAATGTATTTTTGAAGCCAGAGTTTGCAGAAACAAACTTAACCAGGGCAACTCCAAGGAGCTACATCAGAGACATCTATGCCAACTTTCTCTTTAACATTCAAAGGTATTTTACCTATGAGGGAAGATATCATAAAGTATATTCATATCATTTTAAGCTCCTATTGCATTTTACTGGCATGATTTCTTTAGATTTTCCTTTCTTCCTATATCGAAGTATAGCTAAGATGACAGATAAAGTGCAAATGAAAACTTAAGGATGTGAAACTTCCCCTTTTAAACATGGTCTAATTAACTTGATATTTTTACATGAACTTCAAAGGTTCAACAGAGAATGGTCTTCATTTTTGTTTTTTTGTGGTTTTGGAGTGGAAAATGAAGGTACAGGCATTAGCCCTAAGGCTAAAGAAACCCCACCAGTAGAAACCAGTAAGCTTGTAATGACCAAGTCAAAAATATTTGTTAAGCTGAAACCTAGAAAGCAAGTGAAAGAGAAAGTGAGTAAAGCATTAGTGGTTATTCTTGAGACCCCTCAATCTACAAAAGAAAAGATAGCTGAAATTAAAGAAATGACACAAGAACAGTCAACTAACAAACCGGTTCAAAGGAGATTGACTAGAAGTCAAATTGCAAACGAGAAGGGTAAATCAATGATCTCAAGAGAAAGTCTAGGCTTAAAGGGTAACTTAAATGATATTTTATAAGCCATTAATATTGAAGAATCCCCTTTGGTAGAGGCAGATTTCATAAAATTTGAAGAAGGAAAACCTAAGAAGATGTAATCTTCTAAGAAACTAGAATTCGAGGATGCGGTAGCAGCATTTTTGTTCAAGCCCATAAGGCCTTTAACCAGGAAATCTAAAAAGATGCAAGAGTTCAATATTGAGTCAGGAGAAATAGAGGAAGCTTCCACTGCTCAAGAAGAGTTCATAGACCTTTCATCACCAATACTTGAAGGTGAAAAAAACAGAGTATTTTCCACTCAGACAGAAAAAACTAGTTATGAAGAAATGGAACAAAGGTTAAAATCAACTAATTATGAAATTGCTAGACTAAGGAAGAGAGCAAGAAGGCATGCTGCTGAAAAGACAAATTTCAAGAGGATAAAGGCTCTATGGGAACTTGAAAAGGTTTCCAAACCAGAAAAAACAAGCAGTGAAGCTCAATACTTTACTTGGAGTGTTCCTACAATTAAAGAGTCTAGGTATGTGAGAATGATGAATATTCAGTTAAGGGCTACCAACAAGAAACTGAGGAGGTAGATTGAAGACCTAGAAATACAGTTGCAGCAACAATGAAACAGGGCAAAAAATGATAAATCCTTGAAACAATTTTGTCATGAAAAAAAGATCATTTTTGAAGGAAAACGTCTTTTAAAGCTATTTGATGTTGATATCAATCCTTGAAAAATCTTAAATATCCTCAAAACTATAAATTTTTGGAAAAATTGTGTTAAAGTGAGCATGCACAGTAGTTTCGTAGCGCGCTACAAAACTGCCGAAGGTGTGTTTTGGCATTTTATGCATGTATTTGGGAGGTAAGGACTGCTGGTTTTCAAATTTTGGTATTGCTGGAGGAAATATCAAGATCAAATATAAAGACTCAGATTGGAAAGAAGAAGAAAAAATGGTCAAAATAAGTGTTTTTACGGTGATATAAAAATTGCGCTACGAAAACAGGCTATTTTCGTAGTGCAGTCATGTCTCATCTCCTTTTCATTTTTTTGAGGATTTATTTTTGCACAAGTGGAAGGTTGAAGTGTTAATGGAATGTCAGCACACGTTATATATACAAAACAATCATCAAGGCTAGCAAAGCTATTCGAAGATAAGCACGGAGGTTAAGGGCTGAAAATCAGGAAACTCCGTCTCCTGGTTTTTAGGACAGTTAGGCCATGAATCAACAAGGTTTACCACAAGGATTGAAGCATCATAAAGGTCAAAGACATGGATTAGCAGCCAGGGGAAATTTTAAGGATGGAAAATTATTTTGAAGTTTAAAAAATTGGCGAATCTGACTAGTCCCTAATGTAAAAAATATAAAATATTTATTGATGTATTTGTAAAATTATTCAAATTTATAATGATATTATATATATTGTCTATATAATGTTGGAAATTTTTAAGGTAAAATAATTTTATACTGTAAAATTTGGACGAATCACTTTTATAAAAAATGGAAATTGGCGAATTGTTTTTTGGAAAAACCATGGAAAATTAGCCCATCTGCGAATATTAGACCCTAAAATTTTAGCGACTCCACTAGCCTCCACTAGACTTATTACTTTACTATTCCTATAGAATTCCATAGGTTTGTGTCAAAAATGCCTTAAGAAGTTTTAAATCCTAGTCCCATATTGTGTAAGTTTACCAATCACTAAGACAGTTGGTTGTCAATTTGTGATTAAGAGTTTGTTTTATGAGTAGATAGGTGTCAATTTTAGAAATTCGAATTCTCCTAATGATGGATCATGGAATCCAAGAAATGTAAAGACTCTATATGAAGCATGAGGTCAAATTCCTCAAGATTGGCATTTTCATTAGCAAATCAATTGTGTTATTGTATGTTACTGTGATCTTTCAACTTAATACAGAGATTTTTTTGACTACTCAAGATTCACAAGGAGTTTAAGTGTATCATCTTTCTATGGACTTTTTCAATTATCTATTTGCAATGGTATGAACATGTGTTACTTAGAATTCATTGAATAATTCTTTAACTTCATTCACATGCTTGTAGACTGGGCTTATTCACTGTGTTACTGTTTTCACTTATAAACCTAGACTCCAAGTGCCTTGACTTCCATGTTTGACAGATTATGATGTTTTTTTGAAGACTATCTTGACTCCATGGCCCAATGAGTGTTTGATAATATGTGATTCAGCCAGTTATACATTTTTTTCCTTTTTTAATTTCTAGAGTTAGCCATCTAATAATTAATTGAGAATCTTAAACCCATTGAGAGAGCCCTCTCAGGTTGAGGAGGCTAAGCCTCAGCCAAAAGTTTGGTTTGAAAGAGTCACTCAGAGTCTACTTGATCAGCAGCCTATCAGGGTCAGATTTTGTGATAAAACCTACTTCCCTTTTTAACATGTTTCTAATATTCCTTAGGAGTTCAGCAAGGTTGGGGATGAACCTTCTTAGGAAGTTGATCTTTCCAATGAAAGATTGTGGCTCCTTAATGTTTCTAGGATGGCTAATTTGTAGTATGCCTTTGATCCTTTTGGGATCTATCTTGATCCCTTATTAAGAGATGATGTGGCATAGGATTTTTCCTTCCTGAAGGCCAAATAGTGTTTTCTTAGGATTCAAGGATAGGCCATACTTCCTACACTTTTCAAAAACGTTTCTCAAATGGACTAAGTGTTCTTCATCATTTTTAGAGTAGATAGTGATGCCATCAAGGTATATGACTATGAATTAACCTATGTCCTCTGAAAAATCTATGTCCATTGCCCTTTGGAAGGTGGCCCCCGCATTCATTAGACCGAATGGAATTTTGACATACATGAATGTACCCCAAGTCGTAGTGAAATTAGTTTTGTGTTGGAAAGACTAGTATTTGGTTATAACCTGAGAAGCCATCTAGAAATGATATTATTTGTGAGCCAACTACCTTTTGAAGTATGTGATCCATTTTTGGCAAGGGATAATTGTCTTTTAGGGAGGCCTTGTTCAATTTTCTAAAGTCAATGCAAAGCCTAATCTCCCCGGTCTTCTTCCTAACTGACACAAGGTTGGATACCCATTCTGAGTACCTAATAGGGACTATGATCTCGGTATCATACATATTTTTGATCTCTTTCTCAACTAAAGGTAATAATATGGGGTTTATTCTTCTCAATTTTTGTTTGAATGGTTTTTTATTTTCCTTGAGAGTAATTTTGTGCTGAATGATGTTTGTGTCATAGGATTTCAAGTCCTCATACCCCCAAGAAAACACATCTTTAAATTCTCTAAAAAGCTCAATGTATTTCTGTTTTATGTGAGGAGGGAGATTTCTAGAAAGCTTGATCATTTTGGGCTCTTCCATGCTTCCAATGTTACATTCTTCTATATTTTTATTGGTGGATTCCATCTTGGGTTTTTTAGCTACATCATTAAAATAAAACAACTCTTCTAATGGTGTAAAGCCTCTTGGCAAGGTGTCATCTTTTCATTACAAAACCTTAAGTTCTCTTTGATGTAAATTATCAAAAATTTCTACATCATAACGATTTTTAATAAGGTTTATATCAGCATTAGAGGAAAAATCTATTTTGGGAGTTTCATCTTCAATAAAAGCATCTCTTTCAAGCCTTAAACTCTATTTTGTACTTGCAAATCCATTCCTAGATTTTAGAAAATCATATATTTGTTCATCACCCTCAAACACTTGCCAATGGTTTATGTTGTCCAGTACTGTAGGCCTATTTTTGACTTTGATGAGGTATTTTTCCTTGGCATAAGGTACTTGGCAATTGCTAGCAGCAAAGGCAAGCTCATTGGCAAGGCAGTTTTGGGCTCTATGGATGAAAGTGAGCTCATACTTTTAAAATGTTTTGAGAAGGTCTAGGGTAGCATTCCTATACTCTCTCAGTCTCTGGTTCTTGGCTAAATATTCTCTGTTTATTTTTCTAATGATTAGTTCAGAATCTCCTTGAACACATATTTTCTTAGCTTTGAGGTCCCTAAGTAAATGCAAACCAATAAGGAGGGCCTCATACTCTGCAATGTTATTAGTGCACTGGAAATCTAGTCTATAGGAATGGATTCATTTGTGTGATGGATCCAAAATCTAGCTCTCGAGCCAGCCTTTCCATAAGAGCCATCAAAGCTTATGTGCCAAAGTGTGTCAATTTCATATTTGTCACGGTTTTGTACTTCATGGCTGCTAGAGTTTTGTGTGTCCTTTTCTTCACTAGAGGGTTGATTTGGTTGTTCCGGTAGGCTTAGTTCTCCTTCATTTTCATTCACTTGTTCATTAATATCATTTTCATTGTACAATATGAATGATTCAAGGTCTGAATGAATGGAATAAACCAGTGTGTTGTTTGGCCTATCTAAGCTACTCATTATATATTTCATGTGAGATTCCAGGTACAACCTCCTTGTTCAGTTGAAGACCAGGATGGTGGCATAGGACATGTCCATTTTAAGGTTTCCCTGAAGCTTGGCCCACCATGATATATATATATAAGCATGCCATACCTTGGGGGAATTTCAACAACAACTATGTCCATGACTAGACTCTTAGCAGGGATTTGTGCCAAATTGAAACACAGATCTTTGATTATGCCTAAACACTTGACCCTACTTGAATAAAAGGATTATAAGTCCTTGTAAGGATTTGTGATTTCTAGGCCTAATATCTCCATCGCAACCTTTGGCATGAGGTTGTGTGAGGCACCGGAGTCTAGCATGGAATTATGCAAAATTTTGTCATGTATTTTCAGACTGGTATAGAAAGGAGGGACAACTCCTTCTTGATACTTTCCCTCTACTTCAGGACCAAACAATAGTTTTGGTTTATCATCAGTTAAGTTTAGAGTGTGATATCATTCCCTATGTTTAACACTTTCAAAATCTAGGATCTATACACCTATTGGGTTACCAATTCAGTGAGAGGCATGGTTATCTTGATTTTGGCAATCTATCCTTCAAAACTAAAAAGCATAGGTGTCTTTAAAATATTTACATGAGTTTTATCAGACATAAAATTTTCTACATTTTTTATTTGCTGATTTTGATTTGATTGTTTGGACAACAAGGTTTTTTCAGGGCCACTAGTTGAAGTACTAGGGCAGCTTGAGTCATTACTTGGCTGGCTAGTTTTTAGCTTATTTAGAATAGTTTTCTTAGCCACAGTGCTTGTGTTTTCCACTGTCCTTCTAGGAATATGTTCATGGGTTTTCCTAACAGTAGTTTTTGATTGATTTTTTCTACGAACATCTTGATTCTTTTTTCTCCTAAGGTCATATTGCTTATGGACTTCCATTATGGCATTCTCAAATCCTAACTTATAGTCTTCGAAATCTTCATATGATTTTTCATTTGGTTTTGAAGAGAACATGATTTGTTCTTCTTCGGTAAGAAAAGTGTTATCCTCATCATCAAAACCTATGACATTTACATGGTTTTCTTCCAACTCCTCCGGCTCTCTTTCCTCTTCATCTACATAGTTGTCCTAGAAAGGGGGTCTAATTTGTTGGTCATTCTATCTTTTTCTGATTTGGGGAGGGTATTTTCTAAAATTTTGATTCCTATTCCTATTTTGTGGCCTGACTTGGTTTTCCCTAGGAGGTGTTCTCTCATTTAAAATGATTTTTTCCATCATTCTCTCCATTGTCCTAACTAGGGTGTCAATTTTGGCATCAGAAGAGGAAGTTGAAGGAACTGTTTCATCTCTATAGGTTACTCTCTTTTCTAAATTCATCCTAGTTCTTTTCTCAATAAAGCTGGCCTCTACGCTCACAACCCCTTTTTGCATGTCCTCTAGAGTTGGGGGATCTCTCTCCCTCAGTTGGTAGGCCATGTCGACATCAAAACCCTCTGGAAATTTCACTAAGGCGAGGCCTTGGGGAGGTTTCATGTGAGGCGGGAGGGCAATGTAAACACTGTTAAATCTAGTGCAATAGTCTTTAACACTTTCACCTACATTTCTTTTGAGGTTGTTGTACTCTGAAAGGATTTGGAAAGGGTTCTTGTTGATTTCCCACTTGTTTATGAAATTTTGGTAGAGGGAAGGGAGATCATGTATTGTGTTAGGGGCTAATGCTTTAAACCATTTTTTGGCCTCTCCTCCTAAGCTTTGTGCAAAGATCCTCATTTTTATGGTTTCTTCTTCTATTTCCATGTAATCGAAAGAATCACTTATCCTATATACATGTTGTTGGGTAGTGATGGATTCAGCTCCTGTGAAATGAAGGATCTTGGAATGATAGTCATTTGGAAAAGGCACTAAAGGTTGAGGTAAAGCCAAGGGTGCATACCAAGCTACCATGATGGGAGCTAATGGAGGATTTGCAAGGGGAGGATTAGTGAGAGGTGGATGGGGATGAGATGGAGTGGTTTGAACAATGGAGGTACGGATGGGTGTGGTGGAAGTGCTTGGACCAGTAGGCTGATTATGAGCAGATTTAGTGTGGTAGGAGCTAAAGTGACGGAGAAGTTGAAAATCAGGAGGAGTGGAAGGAGAAGCTTCTCTACTTGAACTGTGTTGCAAATATATGTGCTCAAGGTCAGTTTGGTCAATATCAGTTTGTGACTTGGTTTTGAAAAGGTTTCTTGTATGGTGTAAGTCAAACTGATTGTTTCACAAGGCTGTAAGGTGTTCATGGATGGAGCTTGCTCTATGAATGGTCCTCTTAGTAGTTGAATTTTCAGATTTAGAATTTTTCCACAAAATATTCTCTGGGTCATCAACTATGGTGGGAGGGTTAGGGTCCAGGTGATATCTAGTACTAATTCTCCAAGAAGCTAGATTTCACATTCAAAATTTAGAGAGGCTGAAAATTTTAGGACTGCTTTTCGGAAGGTTAACCTCTCTTAGTGATTGGTAAACTTACACAATATGGGACTAGGATTTAAAACTTCTTAAGGCATTTTGACACAAACCTATGGAAGTCTATGTGAATATTAAAGTAATAGGCCTAGTGGAGGCTAGTGGAGTCGCTAGGTGGATGTTTTTAGTTGTTTTTGAGGATATATGTTTATGGTCCACCACCAATAACTAATAAAAATCAATCTATGGATTGTTTTGGGTTTTCTGAGTTTCCTTATGCAGCCCTAAGCTTTCAATGAGTATCCTCTAGCTGAGTCATCATCTTTCTAGGATGGTGAGGTAATTAGTTTCTACTCTTGGCTAACACTTGAATTTTATAAATGTAATTGATAAGGGCTTCTGAAGTCCTAAGGAGTACTTATATTGTCACTGACTCAAAAAGTCCCACCATGATCACCATTATGTTAGCTCCTCGTAATTTGCTAGTTTGATTAAGATACAAATGGACAGGGGTAACATCCACACTTTCCTCTTTGTCACTGATATTTTTTTCTTTCTGACTTTTGGCAGTGCAGACTTTGATCAACATGAAGTGTGGCTCTTTTGCATCCACTTTGGGCCAGAAATAATTACTTTGACAGCTTTGGGATGAAATTATTACATATAATGACATAAAAATACATTTGAAAAAATAAAAATAAATTTCATATTTGAATTTTCTGTCAAAATATTGATTTTGATATAAAAGTCATTAAACTGAAAAAATAAAACTTTAAAAGTATAATATTTACACCATGATGATCTGAAAACCAATTTTCTTAATTATTCCCTCTCATGTATGTATTGGCCCCATCTAAATGAAGGAATGACCTTGATAAGTGAAAAACCCTAATGACCTAATGGGACTACTTTTTGACCTGACTTTGAATGAGATATAAAAGAATTTCAAGTGAAAAAAAAAAAATCCATAAGTGTTATTATGCTCAAGGGGAAATTGGAATGAGTCATCAATATGAATCTTGGAGGGATAAGGAAGCTTATTTGGCCAAGACAACCACCAGTGGAAGAATACTATATCATGACCTAATGGAATGATGAAAAATTTATTCAGAATGGGACACCTAAGATCCACATGCAAATGTATTTTGATCCCTGGTGGAAGTATGCAAATACTGACACTAACATTGGCTCTAGCTGGGGATGGTAGCTCCTTAGAGGTGCCAAGAACACCATAGACCAAGTTCATATTTCATTGGGAAATTGAGTCAATAGCTAAAAACAAAACTGAATACTGAAAGAAGCTTGACACAATAAACTGACTCAAAACTGACTCAAGACTAACTGAAACAAAACTAAAAAAATGAACTTACCCTACTTATTGATGGCAGTACATCACCAAGACTTGAGGGCTTCAAATCCTGATGACAACCACCAGCCTAATGAAGACATATATACAATCATGTGAAGTGATCCTTCCAGTGTAACCAATCCAAGAGATGGCTACTTACTGAAGTTCTGCTCTCACTTTCCTTGAGCAAGCATAATGATGTACATGTAGGCAACTCACAATAAAAACTGAAACCAAGACTTATGCTGACAAATGAGGCAACGTTCATCTTCTCCAGTGCTTGCAAAAGACTGTCGAAGGGATCTTGAAAATCAATAAGATTTACCTCTCGCTGATCTGGAATAAACAAGGTAGATTTTTCTCTTGAATTTTATCTCTTTTCATAATGTACGTCATCAAGAGTGTACGTCATCAAGAGTGTGTTCCTGGTCTTCAAAAAATTCTGAACAAGTAGGTGAGCATATTTCTTCTGGAAAAAACAATTCAAAGCATGAGATATGGAAAGAAAAATATGAATAACAGTCCTCAATGCTCTGGTCCTCTGCAATTTTAATATATTGTTGATCATCTTCATATGACATGGCAACCAGATTTTCATGTTTGTTATCACACTTATCATTCATAAGAGGGAAAACTTCAGATTGTTCTTGAAACCCAAAACTGACATTTCTATCATCTACCACAGATTCATCCAAAGAACATTTTTCACTTACTTGAACAAAGATCTCATATTTTTTTTCATAAAGGGAATGGATTACCTCCTCGTGAAAAATTTGTTCTGATGGGATGAAAACACTTAGGTCTATAACTCTGTTTTCTTCATTCAAGGTGACTTCAACAATAGAGCTCTCCCTCATGGGATCTAGAACAACATACTCTTCATCATTATAATCTGAATCTAGATCTTTACCATAATCTAAAATTGGAACTTGATTTTCCTGCATTTCATCTTTTGCTACAATTAGATCTAAAATAAGATCTCGTCTTCCATCATTTTCAACTGTACAAATATCTTCAGCTTTCTGCAAAATTTCCTGAGCATATTGATAAGTATCCTCTAAGATTTATTTATGTTGTTGAAATGGATTTTCATATAGGGCTTCCATGATCTTGTCGTCCATGAATTCATCATCTCCATAAAAATTCTGAATATTTTCAATAAAATTATCAACATGTTTACAGCAGTTTTGAACTAATATTAAGGATGGACAAGATTATTTATACCTTTCAAAGAATATCGTATCAAAATCCTTTAAACAGTAAATACAAGCAGGCGAAAAACTTTCATACCAAGATCGAGCTTCATCTTCTAGAGTGGCCATGAATAAATTCATCAAGCAGTCTTCAGGAAAATCAATCTTTAATCTACGCACAAGCATGTTAAATGTCACCAGACGAAGAGCAGCATCATTACCTTTCACATTTTTGAACATAGGCAAATTCATTTTCCAATCTACCTTAGGCATTTTATATGGGAAACCTGGAATGTGATCTCGGCTCATGGGAGCATACCTTCTTGCAACAGTTTCCATCTTGAAAATTCTTGAAGCTACTGATCTTTCTACAGTAGATTCGTCATGAAATATTGATTTTCTGGATCTTTCAGTGAATGGAGTCGCCAGGTGAATGGTTCAGCCTTCATATGTGTCCAACTATTGTTCACCATCAACAACTAGATCTAAATATTTGTTGTTCTTTCCTAGGGAAGATATGATCTTAATTTTTCTTCCCCAGTATGGTCACCAAAATCTTATCACTCAAATTGAACCTCAAGCTGAGAGAGGCAATCCCGAGGTAACCTCAAACCATGCTTAGCCAAGTAGCTAGCGCTACTATGCTAGGAGAGGGCTCTCTCTGTATAAAACACAATCAATATGACTACGGAAAGAAGATTTTAGTCTAGGTATAGTAGCTCAGGGTTTTGATTTTTATTTTAGGGTTGGGCTCACTGAACAGGGATTTAGGTCAAGGGGACAGATCAGGGCCAAGAGGATGAAATTGCAGTCTGTTTGCTAGGGAAAGGTAGGTAAAATATTTAACATTCAAAAGAGGATTAAATGAGATTAAAATGCTAGTGAGGAGCTAGGGAAATCATGTGGAATGTATTTTCCCTAAACTGAGGAGAATGAACACATTATACTAAATTTCCCAAAACAAAGTATAAATAAATATGGATTCTATCTTTCAACTTGAAATCAAGTATATTATAGATATGAAATTTTTTATGAATTAAAAAAACATTCAAACAAATTAATAACATAGAAGAAACTATGTCTAAAACTCATACCACATGGATCCCAAGAAAATAGTTGTAATTTTCCATTAATGTCCAAGCCAAGATGATACTTGATCAATAAAATCTCTCAAACTGATGCCAACCATTACAATGACTGAAAAAATACACCTTATAGACCTAAAACCCACTTCCTCCCATCCTCAGGAGTCGAATCCATGATATGAGGGAGTTGTTACATCAAAAGATGAACTGAAAGCTAGAGTCTAGGATGAGGAAAGTGACTTATTCCTATCTTTAAGAACTGATACATTTAACTTCAAATAATGACTTACTTAATGTATCTACCTTAGGTAAAATTAAAATATGACATTTAAATTGGTAAATTTTTCATTTACCCAAGTAAAAATTGAAACAGAAGTGAAACTTCAAAATTTGATGAAACTAGTGAAAATGTAAATTTCTTGGCATTAGCGCAGTGCCATGATAGAAAAATTGACATGTTTTGTAAGCCACTTTTGGAGGTATTCTTCTTGTTGAAATCAGATCCATGATAGCTCATTGGAAAGGTCTCAGAGTTTAATTTGAAAATATGCTTTCAGTTTCCAAAATGGTTCCCATGTGCCCTGTCAAAACGGAGTTCTCCCAAAACTGGTATTAGCGCAGCACCAAGGTGAAAAAGGAGGCAGAAACATGAAAATTAGGAGTTTTTTTGTACTTTTGAGGGACCAGTTCTACTCCAAATTTCCTGAAACTTACTGAGGTTTATGTACTAATCATTATGAACATGAGGATGTTGACCTTTTTCCATTTTTATGCTCCAAGAAAAAATGTAGCACCAAGGACGCTACAGTTTTAGCCAAACTTCTATGTCAAATTGCTCAAAAAGCCAAAATTTGCACCAAAGTGCCAAATGTGCCAAATTTTTTCAAAAATGTGAGGTCACTTGCTGATTAAGGGTTTGAGGCATGAAGATACACCTTAGAAAGTATATCTAACTTATACTTCTCCTTTTGTTCGGTCAAAGCCTGAATTTTTGCATGGGCACGTTTGAGCTTAGCCCATGCAATCTTGTTCCTCATGGCATAGTGCTTTGCCATCTTCCTATGAATTTCATTATCCTTTGTGGCCTTCTTCAATAGATTATCCATATGTAAATTGGTTCTATCAAGCCATGATTCTCTATCATTAGTGATCTCAAGGGCAGGCAACCCACTTGGAGTGAGCTACTCTGCCAACTCAGCCTCTCTTTGTCTCTCACAAGCTAGAGCTCTCCTAAGCCCTATTTTCTTTGGTCTCTATCTTGGAGGATGATCCTCCTCACCATAAAACTCACCAAATTTTTCCAAATTCTCCTCAAACAAAGCCTTAGCCTTCCCTGCTTATTTTTGAGCTTTGATGGTCCTCACCTCACTGATGATTTGCTTGGCCTTCAGCTGTTGATTTTCCTGCTCAAGGAAGTCAATCACATAATGTTCTCCATCAATATTAGCTTGAAGCTCACTAATATTTTCCTCTTTACTTCTGATCAATGCATTGGTGATTCTAACCTCATCCTCATCATCAAGGTCAATCAGCTGAAAATCCTAATCAGTTTCATGTTTGTCCTCTTGCTCAAAAATGTTAGGCTCTGTAGCCTTTTATTTTCCCTTGTCTACCTGCTTTTTTGATGAAGAAAGCATGGCCCCTTTCACACCATGTGAAGCAAACAAATGCATGTGGCCTCTCTGATAGGTCTTCGGAAATGGCTCAATATCATTTACATTAGCCCAAAATGCCTCAATATCATGATGTGGTGATGGTGAAATGTTATGGAGAGGTGAAGAAATAGGATCAACATGAGGTGAATGGATATGACTAGGTGATGAAGTATGAGCAACAGGCTGAGATGGAGAAGTATGCATGGGACGATGAGATGAAGAAGGGATACTTTGCTCGTGATGACTAGTTGGGGAAGTGAATATTCCATTTTCAATGTAAGTATCCCAATAAATGATCTTCTGCTGTAGCTGATGCATGACCACCATCTTGATGAGGGAGTGGTGAAATAAACTATGCATTTGATGATTATACTACCTCTTTTGTACATTGTATGCCATCTTGTCAATTCTTTGGAGAATATAGTGAGGTATATGAATCATTCTGACTTTAGTGAAGTCAATGAGGAGTTGGATATGGTATGAATAGAGTTAGGTAAACCTCCCATCACAAGTGAAATACTTCATTATTATTTTCATTATAGGGGCATACTAGTCAAGGAGATGAGAGAAAGGGAAAATAGTTTTCTTGTCATCCTTATATATGGGTTTGAGGTATGGTTCATAATAGCTCACATCAATTTTTACCCTTTTAAACCATTTATCTCCCACATTAGGGATCCCTGTAGCATAGACAATGGAATTAGTGGACATGGTAAAGGTAACCCCAGCAAGTGTAACCTATCTATCATGAATATTAGTGATGAATAACCTGGTCAACAAAGGATGATATTGGATCTGTTGTACCTTCTCACAAAATTCAAAACAACCCACATGTTTGAAACATGAAACAGTAAGAGGAGAGGCGATGAGCTCCTTTGTGGTCATAGGTTCAAACCTATTAATCTTCCCTCCTTTATGATCACCTCTCTTTGGCACTTCTTCATCATTGATCTCTCTATCATACTCTTCAGTCATCTTAAGCTTAAAAGTTTGGAAACCCTAGGGATGAGGTAGAAGGGAATGGGAAGTGAAATTAGGTTTAGGGAAAAGCGATAGGGAAAGGGATTTTATGATGCTATAAGATGGTATGGTATGGTTTTAGAATGATATATGAGTATAAGGTGGAATCTAAGGGTGAAAATTTGTGAATAATGAATAAACTAGTGTTTTTAGCATGAACAAGCTCCAAATTTTCACATAGACAACAAACCAGCATAAAACCCCTTTTAAATACTGCAAAGAGGGTGAAATATTAGGTTACTTACTTTCAAGAGAGGTGGAAGGCACTTTGGTGAAAAGTTGAGAAATTTTGAATGAGTTTGAAGGCTTAAAATCAAAGCTGGGCATTAATGCAGTGATGGAGTATTAGCGCAACGCCTCTCTGTATTAGCGTGGCACCAAGAAATTTTTCACTGAGATTTCATGGATTAGCACAACACTCTTGGGCACTAGCGCAACGCTAAGCAATTTTTTCCCAAATTTCTCGAAAACTCAGATTTTCTCCTTTGTTGAAGGTTCTTGATGTTTGAATGACAACAATGATGTGCTTTGAGGTGCTTGATGAGCTTTATAGCTTTAGTGAATTTGAAATTTATTTCAAATTAACAACTTTTGTAATGTTTACTTTCCTCTTTGTCACTGATATTCTTTTGCTTTCTGACTTTTGGCATTGCAGGCTTTGATCAACATGAAGTGTGGCTCTTTTGCATCCACTTTGGGCCAGAAATAATTATTTTGACAGCTTTGGGATGAAATTATTATATATAATGACATTAAATTACATTTGGAAAAATAAAAATAAATTACATATTTGAATTTTCTATCAAAATATTGATTTTGATATAAAAGTCATTAAACTGAAAAAATACAACTTTAAAAGTATAATATTTACATCATGATGATCTGAAAACCAATTTTCTTAATTAGTCCCTCTCATATATGTGCTTACCCCATCTGAATGAAGGAATGACCTTGAGAAGTGCAAAACCCTAATGACCTAATGGGACTACTTTTTGAACTGACTTTGAATGAGATTTAAAAGACTTTCAAGTGAAAACAAAATTCCATAAGTGTTATTATGCTCAAGGGAACATGGGAATGAGTCAGCAATATGAATCTTGGATGGAGAAGGAAGCTTGTTTGACCAGGAAAACTACCAGTGGGAAAATTTTATATCATGACCTAATGGAATGATGAAAAATTTATTCAGAAAGGACACCTAAGATCCACTTGCAAATTTGTTTTGATCCCTGGTGGAAGTATGCAAATACTGACACTAACACCTTCAAATGAAAAGGAAAGAGATGTATTCATAATTGTGACCTCTCCAATGAGTGGGAAAAAATGTACCCTCGAGTCAGGTGAAGCAGACAGTGATAAGGAAATAAAAAATATGGTAGAATAATTGGCAATCGAATTGTCTCAAATAAATGATATCATTTTTTCATCTTTAGTTGATCTTAATAATTTGAGGGATGGATTAACGTCCGCAAGAGAAAATGGAAAAAGGAAAAATCCATGATTAATCCGAGGGTCTAATCCTAGGAATATAGTAAATGTAGTCTAGTATATTGTGATTATGGGTGATGGATTATATGATGTAATCTAATTTCTTGAGGCAATATAAATTGACTTACAAAAAAAAAATCCTCTCCTCACACTGTCTCCTCTCCATGGCTCTACAACGGATTTTCGTGACTAGATAGTTTTCAAATTCATTTGAAGTGTAATCTTTTCCATTTTCAGCATGAATGGGGCGATTTGTTGTGGTGTTGGTGATTATTGCGCAACAGAAGTATATTTGCATTTGGTTTCAAAGATTTTCTTTCTCGGGCTTTGAACATCCTTGGGTATTTGTTGATGTTTCTCCGATATAATTTCCATGTGCATGATCAAATATTCTCCATTTTTTGTTGTTTTTTAAATTCTTTATCATCATTATGACTATATTAATGACATTCCAGTTGTTACATTGTGCATTGTATTGTCATCCCTCGGCCCCTCATCCTTTCCACCTTTCGGCTCTAGCTCTAGCATTAATACACTACCTCCCTGCGCATTAATACAGTACCTCCTTGGCATCGTGGTATAACCTCATGGCGTCGTTGCTTGTAGTACCACTATGTTCCTCCTACATTTCTAAAACACACAGCTCCATACTACTCCTTCGCTCCACCTTATGACCCCGACTGTGCTCTGTGTTAATACCACTCATCGATTAATGCTTCCACAGTGGTGTTTTAATACCACTCGGCCCCTCCACCTTCCGACACCTCTGCTCCATATATCCTGATAGCTAATACATATACCACTTTTGTTGCATACCACTCTACACCTGGTTCAAGGTTTATAACAAGGGTTTAGTGTTGGTTGTGGGGTATGAATCCCTCTCATTAATTCATCTAATCAACCCTCAATCATAAGTTGACCCTCCTCTCCATAAAACCCTCCCCCATATACCCCCTCCCCCCTATAATACCCTCCCAATATACCCCCTCCCCCATATAACACCTCCCCTTATAATACCTTTGTTTTAAATACATATATCAGAGTTCATTTGTTTTTATATAAATTACCACCAGAAGTGCATTTTTTTGGCCACCATAAGTGCAATTTTTTTACAGTACACATATTTTTAATGATTTCATTAATATCAATTTTTGGAGTAGTTCGCTATGGAAAAGAGAACTATCATGAATGGTTAAGGAAGCTGATATAACACACTCTCATTTTTAATGAGTTATGGAGAGGATTTTGTGAAGAAGAAGGAGATAATGCACCTGCAAATCCCATATCAGATAAGGAGATTGAAATTTGGGAAAATAAGAATAGCAAGGCCTATGCCTTGATTTTAGAATTTTTAAATGAATAGGTGAGTCACCATATTTCACCATGTTCAAATGCCTTTGAATCCTTCAAGAAGTTGAAGGAATTTTTTGACTCACACACTGAGATTGAAGTTGTCTAATTGATGATTAAATTGTTTTGTCTTCAATTAAAAAATGATGACCCTCTTGCTTTAGCATCAAAATTAAGATCTATTATGCATGATATAAAAAAAAATTAGTGTTTAAATATAAATTCCTCTCATATATTATTTCAAGGAACTATATCCCACGTATTCACATTATCTTGAGTCATTGAAAGAAAGTGAAAACCTCAAGGAGATTACCTTTGACTCCCTTGAGAAGAAGTTTATTGAGAGAAAGAAGGATTTTGGGAAGAAGACAACTCCTCAGTCTTATGAAGAAGTTATATTTCTTGCAAACAGAGATAAGAATCATACACAAGATTTGTCTAGAGGAAGAGGTGGTTGAAGACGAAGAGGATGAAGAAATTTTAGAGGCAGGGGTGGCAGACAGTTTCAAGGAGGAAATTCTGATCTTCATTGCATACGTTGCAACAGATATGGACATGATGCATCCACATGTAAGTTTCCTTAGTACAAAATTGAGTTGGAAATAAATTAAGCCAAAGTTAAAACCAATGACAAAGGAAAAGGTAAAGCACCCGAATCTGCTCACTATGTTGTGGCACATTGCAATATTGGAGTAACTGAAGCCTTGTTTAACGTTTCACTTGATTCATGGAAATATGATTAGTTTATTTATTAGGAAAAAACTTGCCACATGAATTTTAGCATAAATATTTTTTGAATAATTCATTGCAAATGTTGATGGAGTAGTATATTTTGCAGATAAGTCAAAATTCAAGCCATCATGACTTGGCAACATCAAGCTCAAATTGTCTAGTCTTCCTGAATTTCTTCTACATGAAATTTTATACCTCCCAGACCTTCAGAAAAAATTGTTGTATTTTTTCCACACCCAGCAACAATGAAACTCCATTCATATATTTTATCTTAATTTCAAGGTCAGAAAATAATCATATCACTCACTTGTCATGACGGGGAAAGAAGAAGAAAGACTTTTGAAGCTGCAAGGTACCTTTGCTCATGCAAAAAAATATTCATACAGTTCTCACTATGATGAAGGTACATTTCCATCAAGTATTTTATGGAATGCTATATTTGGACACTTGAACTATGACATCCTTCACTTGTTGAAGAAAAATGGTGTTACTGGTTTTCCTAAAATACTTAGGAAACTTAAGCAATGTGATGCTTGTATTATAGGAAAGCATAGAAAATAGTCTTTTCATGATTCTCATTCCAGAGCACATAGAAAACTTGAACTTGTTTATTAATATTTATGTGGCCCAATTCTTGCTCCTTATGCAAATGGTAATAAATATATGATGACATTTATTAATGATTACACCAGAATGTGTTGGGATTATTTATTAAAGAACAATTTTGATGCTTTTAAAACATTCAAGAAATTTCATGCATGGATTGAAAATGATGCACAATCACATATTGGCTCTAGTCGCACTCATAATGGAAAAGAGTAAACTTCAAATGAATTTTAAAACTGTATTCACCAGCATGGGATCAAACATCAAAAAATTGTGCCTTATAATCCCCAACAGAAAGCAGTAGTTGAAATATTGAACAGGACAATCTTAAATATGGTATGTTCCATGATGTTTTTCAAGAATCTTAAATTGATGTTTTGGGTTGATGTTGTTCTATGTGATGTGTAAATAAAGAATAGGTGTCCATATAATGCTATTAGAAACAAGACTCCTTATGAAATGTGGTATGGCCATATTCCTTCAGTAAATCATCTCAGGGTCTTTGGTTCCACCTGTTATGCCTTGATACCTAAGGAACAAAGAAAAAAACTTGGTGCAAGGAGTTGTAAGTGTATATTATTGGGCTATTCAAATACCTCCAAAGAATATTGTCTCTATTATGAAGTCAATAAAATTTTTGTAGTATCTAGAGATGTTAACACCTGTCATGGGTGGGAATGTTGACACCTAATCTTTGGGATTAGGAAATTTATGTAAAATAGTGTAAATGGAAAATAAGGAGAATAGAAATATGAAGAGACACTTGAAGATGAATCCAAGAGTCTCTCCCTCCATGTATATATTCATGATCAGTCTTAATGAAAAAACATAATTCATTTGAGGATTTACCTCCTGTCCTAATAGAGAAAAGGATAAATGGAGGATGGAATGTTGACCATGGGCTTGAAAATAGCTAGAAGCCAATATATATTTAGATATTGGATAAAAGAAAAATATTATCTTTGAGACCCTTGTCTCTTCTGTTATTTTATATAGATATAATGTTCATGGTTGGAATGTATCTCCAAAGAATCATGGAAGAAGATAGAGTAGGTCCAAAAGAAATTTATAACCTACAATCTCATGATTAAAGGAAATACCCCCTTTCATATCCTCTTGATTGAAGCAAGCCTTTCCCCTTGTTATCACTCTAATAATTCCCAAATTTGTGAGATTTTAATTTTATAGTTTAAAGAATATTATAGGTAACCACAAACCTAATTTCAAGCTTTAGGATCTAGCCTTCCTAAGGCTGAGAGAGGGCTCTCTCTATAATATTTAACTTTGTTTTTATATATGATCTTAGGATAGTTATATGGGACAATTTGGTTTTGATATTTGGTTTGGTTTGGTGGGAAAAAATCACTTACTGTGATGGATAGTGATAGATATTTTTTTCCATTGGGAAAATGGAGTCATGTGTCAAGTAGACATATCTATATCAAGGTTTAAAGTCAAATATTTTCAGGGCAAGATAGCAGAGTCACTCAATAACTTTGAGGTTGATTGGTGAAGTGGTTTAATCAGGATAAAGAGCAATCAAGGATTCTTTGATCTGGATAAGGAATGAAGAGTTAGGGGTCAATAAAAATTAGGGAGAAATTAAGGGTTCTCTAGTCTGGATATCAACAGAAAACATTAAAATGAAAACCAATAAATAACAGAGTGCTTTTAACAAATTCTGCTATATCACTTCCTGATTTCACATTAAAATTTAGAACACATTTATGTATGAATGGAAAACATAAGAAGACTTAAAAAATACTAGAATAAAGTACTTCACTTAAGTGGCCCAACACATGAATCCTAAAATATGATTCTTTATTGATTTGATCTACCCTGCTGACTTGAAACTTGGTACAAAAACCCTTTAGGTACAGAAAAATTGACTATATAAATCTTCAGCAATTTATTCCACGCAAATACTTCAAAGGATGAAGTATTTATACAAAAATTAATACAAAATATCCTAGAAAAATCATAGGAACTTTCTATGGAAAATAAAATATATTTTTACAAAAGATAGTGAGAGCTACATAACAAACTTGCAAGATGTCCTATTTATTAAATAAAATATCTTTCTTGTTGGACTTAGGCTGTAGTTGGTTGTTTGAGGTGTCTTCAATGTTGGCACTTGATCTTCACTCTGTTTTGAAGCTTTATCTCTCATCTGATACTCTTTAAATGATACAATTTAACCACTAATACTCTTTAACCTATTGTTTGACTGTTTTACTACCTTTAAAAATATGTTTTTACTGTGTAAAAAAAACACTGTGTTTTTTCATCCTCTTTCACTGCAAACTGTCTTTTTACAGTAAATCTGTGAGCTTTTGCCAAAACTCTTCATTAGGTAATTTAATCTTTGTAAGTTTTCTGAAATTCTCATCAGCCTCTATGTATCTAACAAATGTTGGCTTGACTACAAAGAGATGTTTTATCTCATGCTGTAAATAAAACAAGTTTTCAACACTCTTATGCAACACTTTACCTGTGGGAACTCCTCTCCAATCTGCCTTGTTCACTTGATCTCTAGTAAAGTCTCTTATCTTCTTGCTTCATCAGTTTATCATTGATAACAAGAATGTTTGGCAAGCATTTTTGTCTTAATGTGTCAAACTTAACCATGAATTTAGTTATGGCCAAATACATGTTTTGACACTTCTCTTTTAGTTGCTCAATTAATTTTTTATTTGAAAGTACCTTTCTTACCTCAAGAATTGTTTCAGTTTTGTCAGTAATTTCTATCTCATCCAATTCTTGCTTGTTTTTAGTGTTGAGAAAATTGATTATTTCTAGGGCTTCTTCAGGTTTGGCACCAAGCTCTTCTTTAGTCTTCAATATTTCTTCTTTGGTTGCCTTAAGCAAGTCTTTCTGCTCATAAACTACTTGAATTGATGGCCAAGTATCATTAATTGACTCAATGATTTTCTACCACAACTTATTTTTTATGTAGGCCATGGGCTCTTTTAAGGTTAACTCTGCTTCAACCTTCTTTAACTGTTCACTTAACCTTTTGGCCTTTTGTTCCTCTATTTTAGCATTTATTTGTGCCAATTTCTTGGCATCTTCCAATTTATTGATTTTTTCTTTTAATCTGTTTATCTCATTATTTTGTATTGACATCTCTTCCATGGCTTTAATGAGTTTGTTGGCTTCATCTGTCTGTTGAACTACTGAAGTGGAAGATTCAGTAGCAGAAGTAGAGGAAGAAGTAATTGGCACAATTGTGGCTAATGGGACTTTTGGTGCCAACTCCTCTGCTAAATTTGAAGGAACTGTTGTTGTTACCATGGGAATGACCGTAGGAGGAACACTTTGAGTTTTTGCAGCTTCTTTTTCTTAGACAAGTTTTTCCATTTCAATCTCCATCTCCTTGATCTGTGCTATCATTTTTAGTATGATACTTATCATCTCATATTTCTGATTTGCCTCTTGCAAAATCTCCTTAGCCTATGGATGTTGTGTTGGAGGTAGTTTAAGTTTCTTTCTAAGTGATGCAATACCAACATTTTTCTTTTTCACCAATTCTTCTGCTTCTTTCACATTTGAAGGATCATACCCTACCTCAATCACTAGTTCTTCTAAATAATTTATTCTAGTGTCTTTAGCATAGGAATAAGCTTTTTCGATCCTAATCTGATCTCTCAATTTTATTAAAGTGTTCTGGAGTTTCTGGGAACTCATTGCCTTTGTCGTCATAGTAGAATAAAGCATTTCGGACCTTTTCTTGTGAAACTCAATCTGATCCAAGGGATGATTGCTTTCTATTGGAATTTCAATATCAAATCTCTTGTAATCTAATGTTGTTGTAGGTTTAAGCACTTTTGGTTGTAGCACTGTCATTAGCAACTTTTTATTTGTGTAATCAAAGGCTGAAAGTAGGCTATTTTAATTTCTTGGAGTCTGTTTTAAATAATGTGAGTAGATCTCATTCATGATCTCTTCATTTTTGGCTTTGATCTATTGGTACTTTTGTTTGATATCACTGTCTGTATCTCTTGTTGTGATGAAGATCCTTCCATGCTTTGTTTTTTTTCAATCATTTGAGTGTTTGAAGTATTAGGTTTCTATTCATTTTCAATTATTGTAGTAGTCTCAGTGTTTTTCTTTGGATTCTCTTCATCTAAAACCTCAATTGTTTCATTTTCCTTGTCTACTGGATTGATTTTAGTTTTATTATTGTATTTGATCTTGAATCTGGTTTCTGTTGTTGTTTCAACTGTATATGTGCCTTCTTCTCTGATTCTCTTTATGGTTCTGTCCTAATTTACAGTCTTCAAAGTGTGACTAATATCACATTGTTTGAATATTTCTATTTATGTATTTTCCAACCATTCTGTTTGGTTGGAAAACTATTCAATCTGAGGCTTCTTATCATGGATATAAGGGGTTAATTTTCATTTTACTCTCATTTTACTGAGTATTCTATAAGGATCATAGTTCCATAAGAAAGTCATCAAATTTATACTCCAGCAATTGTTTTGCTGCCTCTACACCTTCTTCCTTGTGATTGCATATGAAAGGACCCACCTAGATTTTTAATTTGAACTGAGTCTTCTTTTTAGCAGCCAAAATTTTTATAGAATCTGAGTTTAGAATTTTTCTTATATACTCTAAGGAAAACACTCTCATTGGAAAGTACTTTGGCAGTTTATAGGGCAATAGGTTTGACCCATAGACTCTAATCTCTGTGTGATTTTGGTAAAGGTACCAATCACCAGTTCTGCTTTGCTCTAATAGTTGTAAAATTTTCTTTATCTCATCACTTATCCTTGGTTGTACATTTTTTGTAAGCATGTTTATCTATGGGTGAATAAAACAGTCTATGAAATCTGCATAAGTGAATTATGTTGATTCTTTTCTGATTAAAGAAGTCCAGAAAATAACTGACAGTGGATTTCCTTCTACATCCAACTTTTGAAGGGTTATTGATAATTTATCTGCTTGGAAGTAAAGGAACATATGAAAGAGGAAGGAGGTATATCTGAAAACTCCTTCAATGGGAAGTTTTACAAGCTGATCATGGATACTATTAGCTATATACTTAGCATAGTTATAAATGACCATGGGGGGTTGACTAGGCCCAAAGGTGGATAGAAAACCAAGTATAGACTCATCAGTTTTCTCATCAGTAAAGTAACCAAGAATAAAGGACAACATTGAAATAACATGTCTTGATCCTTCAGGAAATTTGGAAGATGAATATGGAGGGTTAAAATTTGGGATTTCAACATATGAAGGCATGAATATTTGAAAGATCTGAAACCTTTCATGGAATTCTAACTCAAGATAAAGCTTTGTAAGAGCTTCTATGGATAATGGGACTGCATTAGGATCTGGTTTCAACTAATGCATTTGGTTTATGGATTTTGAAGTGATGGTGAACAATACTTCTTTATTAGCATTAAAAATAGCTCTTAGGTTAGGGGAATAGTGAGCTTTACATAGTCTAATTACCTCTGGACACTGATGGGTATGGGGAACCACATATTTGGGAAAATTGGACTCCCAAATTTGAACTTCATCTCCCTGATCCAAATATTTTTCTAGACTCCAGCAGTGGAGATCAAGAAGATTGAATTCAAATATTGGATTATTTATTTTATAATCAACATTGGCTAATGTGGTATGCTCAACATCTACAACAGGAGGTTGTAGTGGATTTATGACAATGGTGCTTTTAGAAGCCATTACTAGATTTGTTCTTGACAATTTTGACCTTTAGAAACTATGTTTTTAGGGTTTTTATACACTTCTGCAAGCATAGAATGTTTACAGAAGTTATTTATGGTATGACAGAGGTCTCTTTTGAACAAAAATAGGTAAAATTATGGTTTCTTCCATTTCAAACTTTCAATTTCTGCCCCAAAATCAATCTTTTAAACTTGTTACAGACTCAGGAAAGTCTTAACAAGGGTTTCCTGCTCTTTTTTGGACAAAACAGACCTAAAGAAGTTTAATTCATGCACAAAAGGATTCTGAATATTTTTTAGAGGATTTTGAATCAATCAGTGTTTCTCTAAGGGTTTGAAATACCTAAATTTCTTCAATTTTCTTAAAACAGGTTACAGTCTTCAGAAAACTGTGAATTTATCAGGGTTTTTAAAGAAAAGGAGAAATAAGGGAATTTCTTTAGGAAAAAAAGCTTATAGAAGTCTAAAATTCAAGAATATATCTCTTTTCATGGAGAGATAGGTCTTCTTTCTGAAAATACCAGTTATTTTTAGGTATTTGACTCGGAGAAAGGGTTTCTAGAAGTCTGGGAGCTTTCGGAAGCTAGTTGAAATCTTTAAATGAAAATTGGAGTGTCTGAATGGTTGCAGCAACAAATTTGGGATTAATTATGGTATTTTAGCATGTAAATAGGGTGATAGCACTCTTTTATTTCAGTCGGGAACAGTCAAATGAGCAGAAATTGTGAAAAAAAGGTTTAAAATGTGCGTATTTGGTTGTTTTATAGAGATTGGATTGGAATAGTGTTTGCATTAAATGCAAATTACTTTGAATGGAGGCGGTTTGGCGTGGAGAGGAAGTTATTACCAAGTATTTATCACATGATCTAGGAGTGGTATATCGTATTTCACAAACGAATGTGATCTAGTGAGAAAGGGGCATGTGGAGGAGAGAGAGGAGGGAAATACCTCCCATATCGCAAATCCGAAATGGATTAATGATCGTGCTTTTTAATTTGCGATATGGGTTTTGGACTGTTGGATTAGATAGAGGAGATGTGAATGGTCTTGATTTGTCGATGGAGTTATGAGGTACAATGGGCGTGGGGCCCGAGATTTTGTTTATGTGGTGGGGTTTAAGTTTATATGTTAAAAATAAAGTTTTAACATATATTTTGGATGTTTAATAGGATAGGCGGATATGTGAATTACACAACAAATAAGTGATTTACATGTGTATTATAACCTTTGGGTGGGGAATATATCATGTGAGTATTAAAACCATAGGTTAAACATTAATAAAGTAGGTATTGAGGTATTTTAATAAATGAATTAATATAACTATGGGATGGGGTTTTATAAGGAATTAATATATTAAGTTAAATGTTATTATGAAATTGAATATGAGCGGAAATACATAAAACACTAAGTAAAGTGTGTTTTAAGTGTTTTGGCACATTTTTCATAATGATGGCCCCTTTTTACACTTACACTTAGGATAAATAGCATTTTGTGGGTTTTTTTACTGTTTTTGTATGAAATGAAATTAGTTAAGGAGGTTTTTACTTTCCTTAAGAAAAAAGGTGTTTTAACTTAGGAAAAGGGATTTAATCTTAGGAAAAGGGTGATAATGTTGAGAAAAAAGGGTTTTTATGAAGGGAATCCAATACTTAGTGCCAATCAGTCATTAAGCCTTGGGTCTGGTCCCAAAAAAAGTCATAGAAATGCTTTGAGACTTTATAACTAAAGTTTTTGAATACTATAATACTTTGAGGGAAGGGAAATTAGTAATTTTCTAGATGATGTTTTATTTATGCCTTGCGTAACTGATTTCTACCTAACCCTCATTTATTTTACCATTTTTTACTTATTTTCATGGGTGCATTTGAGCTTGCAACCCTAAATCCATTTTTCCTTTAAAGCATAAACTATCTAACTCTAACCTTATTTCATCTGAGGGCTCATATTAAACCATTGAGCTCCTCATTTATTCTTTCACTATCTACTGATTTGTCAAGTTTAAATTTTTTGACAGATCTTTATTCTCTATCTATAAACGTGAAATTTAAAGCATTAAAAAGTTAAGATTAAACTATTTAACTCATCATGGATTATGGCATTTTGAACAAGCTGCACATAATCATTATTTTTGCAATAAAAGTAAAAAGTAGTGGAATTTTGACTTGCATCACTTTCATGCCTTATTTTTATCTATTTTTGTGTTTGGGGTCCATTTTTTATATTCTTTTTGATCTTTTTCTTTTCAAGTCCTTTGATATTTCTTTTAGGACTTTTACCCTCTTTTCATTTTTTTATTATTTTCAAATATGGGAAAACAACTTGTAGAAAGCAAGGTATGTACATATTTACAAGACCTATCAAATTCAATTCAAAAATTATGAATCCTCTTATTATAGGACCCTAACAGTGGCTCCACATGGGGATGGCATTTCCTGGTGAAATGTCAAGAACTTTGAGACTAGTAGCCTTTGAATTTTGACTGTGATGACCTTGTAAATGTTGTCTGAGCTTTGCAATTATTCATAGTTATGATATGTTACCTTTCAAATCATAGGGCCTTCTCTTTGGGCTTCAACTTTGTTAGGAAAACATCCAATCCAATCTAAAATCTGCAATGTTATGTACAATGGATAAAGTTAACAAAGTTAACAACTGGTTATTTCTGAACAGTAGTAATGCTTCAACATTCTACCATTGATAGGTCCACCTAGCAGATCTGATCCATCCATATCTTTCAAAAATAAAGCAATGTGACCTCTGTAACCATAAATAACATAAGTTCCTTTCCATAGGAAATCAAATTTCCCATGTTTACCTTTCTCTTCTCTCCTTGAATCCCACTTTAGAAATTTGTCACCAATGTGGAAATCATCTTCTTGACTCTTTTTGTCAAAAAATTTCTTAATCTTATCTTGGATAACTTGAGACTTAAGATAAACCTCTTCTCTTGTTTGTTGTAAGTGAATGGTTCGGTTAATCCTTCTTTGAATTTCATTTGTCTCAACTTGTAATTCTTGGATTATCTTCATTACTCATACTCCTAAGGAAGATGGAAAAACAACATCCATTCCATAAACATGCTGGTAAGGGGATGTACCAATACATTTTTTGGTTGTAAGTCTATTTGCCCATAAGGCATTAACTAACCTCTTTTTCCAAGTTTTCTTGTTATCTTCTAGTAATTTCTTGATGATGTTCACAAGGCTTTTATTGGAAGATTTAGAAAGGCCATTACCTTGAGGGTAATATGCAGTAGAATGGACAAGGGTAATGTGGTATTTATGGCAGAAATAAATCATTTTTTTGGATTTCAATGCAGCTGCATTATCATTGATAATATTTTGGGGGCATCCATGTTACAGGTCAAAATACCTCCTCATCAGCTCAGAGGAGAAGACAAATATGGAAGGAATACAAAGACCTAAATTAAACCTATTTCTGCCAAGCTAATGCCTTTCTATAACAAAACAAGAGCGTTATAATGCATGTGACCAGTAAATGTGCCATGTTAGTGGCTAGGGAAACGCTCTATTTACACTAGAGTGTAGCGTTACCCATGTTTTGAGTTCAAAATGGGAAAAACGCGCGGAGAATGATTTGAATCTCCGGCTTTCCCTCACAAGAGAGTGAGTTCACAAAGGAAACTGCAAAGCACCAATTCATTATTGGTCACTGCCATAAAAGACTAAACTCCCAAAGAGGCAAAAGCATAGAGTTTAAAGAAACATCTTAGTTTTTTCTATTCCAAAATAGTGGAAAGAGAAAGGCAATAATGGCTCTCTCCCTCTCCTATAAAAAGGAGCTAAAGGCTCTTAGTTGAAGGTCGAAGGATTGCTAATGTTATGAATACTTGTGAAGTAGAGAATAGTGTTATAGTGTGAAGGCCAAGAGTCAAAGAGGTTCCTAGAGAGCTTGTTGACTAATACTTCACTACTTGAGGGATAGAGAGATTGGAAGGCTAAGGAGGACCTGGTACAACCGACGGTTGTAATCCTCCTTCTTTTAAAATCAATAGAACTATATCTATTTTGTCCATTCGATGCTTAATATTGTCATTATTGTTTGAATATTTATATAGTATGATATGAATGGCTCAAATGAGTATAATTTAGATGTTCATTATATATTGTCTTAATTGATAGGATATATGTTGTGTTAGAAATTACACGAGTACTTTGATTGATTGCAGGACTAAGATTTGGAGCCGGTGAAGAAGGACTCTTTATTTGCTGCCTAGTGCTCTCTAAGGGACTCTGAGATCGTCAAAGAGGTAATTTTCTATCGCATTCTGTCAAGTTGTTTTAAGTTAATATGAACATGTATATTCCATCTTTGTGAACTATATAGCTAATCTTACTGTCTGCCTCTGGCACCGGAAAGCCCTGAGAGGGATATACGATAACCAACAACCTAATTATTTTTCCTTATAGCAGAATTGGCGACTCCACTGGGGAATTTCCCCATAGTTTCCGAACTATTTCTTTCCATAGATCCTTCCGACCAGTACTTATGCCTAGTAGACATTTCCAAAGCTCGCAGAGTTCAATCCTATTTCTGTTTGACCATCTGAAGAATTTTTCCCTGCCTAACGCTACCCCTGTAGGTTTTCCAGTGTGTTATAATGCTGAATCTGCTTAAATACAGTGCGTTAGTCTCTGGATTAACACTGTCTTTAATTAGAGATAGTGTGTTACTCAGCCAAAACTTGTTGTTCACTACTGTGATTGTGTTTTAGCTGCAGAATTTTTTGGCCATCAGTATATCTCCTTGACTGAATCCCTATGCTTGTTTACTAAGCTGGCATTTCTATTTGTTTTCTCTTGTTTTAAAATTTAGTGTCAAAAGCATTTACTTTTTAGAGAAGAATTTTTTTTTTTTAGTTTTTTCTGCATCTAGCTGAGTTAATTCTGAAATTTTCGGTTCATATACTGTTAAGAAGAGGTAGATAGAAGTCTGAATATTTAACGTCGAACTGTGTTATTTTAATGTTAGTGCATGGATGTTGAAAAGAAACCTCTCCTTGTAGAAATACTCTTCATAAAATTAAACATTTAGAGCATGTTTTGCATGGTTTCTTGAGTCAGAGTCTCATTACATTTCATACGTCCACTCCCCCTCCACAAGACTAATAATAAAGTACACTAAGAATCAAGCGATAATAAAATCAATCACATTACTCTTTTTTGAGCTCACACAAATAGTAGTTTAGGCTAGGATCTTGGGTTAGGAACAGTGAGAAAATCACCCAAGATCTCAAAACTTGAACCTAGAGTCATTAACGAGCGAAATCCTACTGCACTCATATTATCGGGACCGTTCCTTTACCGGAGCTCAGCGCGAGACAACACTTGGGTTCACAAGAAGGTAGCCCGCCTTCAACTACATCCGGTGGGTGTGTTATATATTGGGGTTCCCTTCGGGGATGTCGAAACTAGATCGAGGATCTAGGTATTCTGCCCATATAGCACACTGTCCTTGACCATGGACCCCCCTAATGATGTCTGTGATTTTAGGTATATTTAGTGGCCATAATTTTTAGGGACTTACACAAGGTGACTGGGACGGGCTGTCCTGGTACCTGAAATAGACAGACCCACTCTGTCTTCAGTCTTTAGGAGGGTACTCGTCTTCACGAGAGTGCTTGCACCTATCATCTAAGGTTCGGGCGAAGCTCTAGAGTGACCGTAACTATACTTTCGACCAACCCTCTCTGTATACTATTGTGATACTGGATTTCATCACCTGCAAATGGTAGTACTCAGACAGGGCACCCTATTCTGGCTGCTTTCTGATTGATTTTAGAGAGTACTTTTTTCTCTTTTAGGTGTGCGGTTACTGTCATTGAGACTTCATAATACATCACAATTTATTAAAATTTGTTAAAATTAAACTGGTCACCGTGGCATCCTCCGACCCACGTCGTCTGTATCGATGACAGCAAGGTCTACCTCCTCTCACTATTGAGGAAGAACTGAACCTTGGTGAACCCGTGCCTTCTACGGAAGAGCAGTCTCCTCTGACTAATCTTGATTTTCACATAGCCTCATATCATCCAGAATTTTCGGAGGACCCTTTCACTAAAGGGATTGTACCTCATTACAATCCTCCGCTCACTGATTTGTCGGGGCCTGTGATAATTTAGATTCCATCACGCCAAGATATGTCTTCAGTCGCACAAACATCCATTTCACCACCAGCATCCACTGGGTCGATGCCAATGGCAACCATCCCAGGTTCACCACCATCCTCCCCGTCGGTGGTCAGTTCTATGCCATCACTGGGTAACCCTAGTAGTCAACATATACCTACTCCCAACCCTACGGTCATCACAACTGTCAGTAGCTTACTGAATCCTTCGGCATCTACTTCTACCGTGATCACGTTGGGACCCACGGTAGCTCCTCCCATGAGTATGACTACTTCGGTGCCTTTTAGCAACCCTTTCAGTTGGAACCCTCTACTGAGTTCAAACCCCCTGGCCACTATACTAGGGGGCAGTGTTACCAGCACGCAGGTAGCAGGGAACATTTCGCTTCCCCTGTAATCCTTAGGACAAATGGAACAACCTATTGTCAATAATTTTCCCTTAAGTGGTGCAAATATAGGTGTAGGGTCTATTCTGTTGCCAAACTCTGCAAGTAGTAGCATGCCTCCAGGTAACTCTATTACATCCATTAGGACTAACCAACCCCAACCTCCATCTGGAATGGGAGGGCAGTTTTATACTGGGGGCAACCAACCGGTTGCCCCGCAATACAATATGCCCTATGGACAACAACAGTATGTCCCTAATCCTCCACCTATAGGAAGTTTTTATCAAAGTCCCACTTATCCTCCTGGTAACACGTTGATGGGTGGACCCTATGGTCTAAGTAGTTAGCCCATACTTCCTTGGTTAGATTCGGGGGAAAATCCACAATTGTCATTTTTGGTAGCTTTGGACATTCCCGATATCCATAAACTGACTAACGACCCCATCAATCACAACTCGCTTTGGCCTCCAGTACCGCATAAGATTCCTTCTGACATCCCGAAGTTCGACGGGAAATAAAGGGACGACCCAGCCGCACACATCACTACCTTTCATCTATGGTCTATATCCAATTCCATGGTGGATGATAGTGTCCGGCTTCGACTATTTCCCCGCACCCTTACAGGCAATGCCGCCAAGTGGTACATTGAATTGCCACGTGCTGCCATCAATACTTTTGGCGCTTTATCGATGGAGTTCCTAAAGAGCTTCCAATTACTGATTAGATTTGAAACCGGAACGGAATTGTTAACCTCGCTGCGCCAAGACACTGCCACCCACATCTCTGATCATATTCATGAATGGAGACGTAGGAGGAGGCTAGTCAAAGCGCCAATCCCTGATCATCTCTTAGCCAATTGGTTTTGCAAGTCTCTTTTACCCCACATCTCTAAAGACATTGGCCTTTCTGGTGCGGTTATAGAAGATCAATGTATTCATCATGCCCATCATTTGGATTTAATCTATTCACAATCTGGCATGCTATAAAATCTACTCTCCCATGCCCCTGGTAACCCAAATCCTCCGGCCACTAAGAAAACCGGAGCACATGCCGATGGTCTCATTGGCACAATCTCCGGTGTGGCCACAACGCAGTCTCGAGGGAAAACCTCCCAACCATATTTGGTTGCCACCGCCCCTCACCAAACTACTACTCTTCCTACCGCCGAGGTGAATTCTGTGCAAACCTCACAAAAACCTAGCGAGAAAAATAAGAAGAACAAGAAAAAGACGTCTTCTTCGGAAGAGCAGTCGGATAATCAGAATAACCCTAATCAGAAAAATGCTGCCAAAAATGACAAAGGGAAGGATAAGCCCATGAAATTTCCTTGCAAGATCTGTCCAGAGGACCACTTGACATACAAATGTCCTCAACTACAGGAATGCACCGATTTTATTTCCAACAAGGATTTTGGGCGAACACCTGCCGTTCTTCATAATCCTTTCCCAAATCAACAGCAGCAACATCAACACATGGTTGACAATCTGCCACAACCCCATCAACGGGGCAATGGTGGTTCACATCCTTCCGGTGAAGGACCATCTACCATTTATTGAATTGAGAGTGTTGAACTTCAAACTCGAGCCAAGCTTTATGGAAATCCTACCATAGATGCTCAAGAACCTGGAACTAGTTAAAATCCACCGCCGCCCAACGATTTGTATATCGAACGGCCTACTGCTGAACCCGTGATTCATCCCCCCAAAGGGACACTTCGACGCACGACTCATAACACCTCTTCACGTGCATCCCAAAACTACAACATTATAGAAGATTTGGCGCAGGCACCGTCAGCCATGTCTGCTCTTGAAGTATTACAAACCTGTCCAGCACAAAGGAAAGCCTTGCTTTCGGCCATTGGTGGAATAGACCCACAGGATTCCATGCTAGCTATCTTTGATATGGAAAAGGCTAAACCTCGCCTCTCACACCAACTCACATTCCAGGTGCAGGTTGTGTCGAAAGGGAGACCAATCCATCGCACTGTCATAGACGAAGGTGCTTCAACCTGCGTTATGTCACAAGCTTGCTGGCTCAATTTAGGTTCTCCTACCCTCACCCCACCATCGAATTCCCTCAAAGCTTTCGATGGCCACACGTTCCTCCCAAAAGGATACCTTGCTAGCTTTTCCATCACTCTGAGTGGGAAAATTATAAACATGGGCGTTGAAGTCGTAGAGCGCCATCTAGACTATAATCTATTGCTTGGATGCAGTTGGTCTTATGCCATGACTGTCATTGTGTCTTTGGTCTTCCGACTCATCCTATTTCCATTAGATGGAAAAATAGTCATAGTGGATCAGCTATCCTTCTGCACCCCTGATTATGCCACGTTACCAAGTAGCAGTGTACCCCTAATAGGAGGCTTCCCTGACTCTTACATCAGTATCGGTACCGGTATTCTGAAGGCATCTTCCCTATTGGGTTGTTTTCCTCTCCCGCCGCCACAGATCCCAAACATGGTTGCAATGATATCCACAACTTTGGATGGCTCTATCGACCCATGGATCATTCTGGCACCTTCAGACATTGATTCCTACGGATATTAGATGCCGCTCTCACCGGCTGAGTTGGCTTACCAAGCCATCCAAACTGCATCTGAACCCTCCACTGTTATGGTTTCGACCAACGGTACAAACCTCCCACCCATCACAGTTCTCTCTAAGCATCTCCTCAATAAAGTCTTGCCTACAGATGAAGCTATTCAAGAGATCATGTCTCTAGAGGAACGACCTTGGGGAGAGTTTCACCATCGCGCTTCGATGATTGACTCGGAGGCGATAAAAATAGAAATCCCATCCTTTGACCAACCTGATATGGTTCCCTCCGCTTACACGACTGTTCAAACTATCGATTCAAAAGGGAATATGGGTAATATTTCTAAGACAATTCTCATTGATATCTCGGTCAAAACGGGTATCGTGGAAAATATTCAGGTTAGAGAAGCTTTCAATCCTGAGGAAATTGCGCGCTTCACATATATTTTCAAAGAATTCCGCGATGTGTTTGCTTGGTCTCACAAGAAATTTCCCGAATAGATCCTTCTATTGACGAGAAAGAGATCAAGAAATTTCGAGCGTTCTTTTTACGGTATTTTTCTTGCTCGTTAATCCGAAAAACCTCGAGTTCCCTTCTTCGGACTCGTTAAACTTACATGAAGTGATATCGAGCATTATTTTTGTATGGTTTTTTTCTTGCTCGTTAATCCGAAAAAACTAGAGTTTTCTTCTTCAGACTCTTTAAAACTATGAAGACGCACTGAGCTTTCTTTTTAGGAATATTTTTCTCGCTCATAAAACTGAAAAAACCCTAAGTAACCTTTGTCAGGCTCGTTAAACTACCACGACAGAAAGTAAGGAGCCATTCTTTTCTCTTTTTCAAAGCTCCTTAAATTGAAAATTTAACCGAGTTTTCTCCGCGTGACTCGTTAAAATTTCACGAAGGGCACCGAGTTTTTCTTTGTCGGACTCGTTAAAATTTCACAAAGAGTATTGAGTTTACTCCGTCTCCTCGTACTCATAACAAAATGAGGTAGACGTCCATCGAACATAGATTTCTCACTTTTCCGGCTTCAATGGACTAACTCACGGAAAATGAACTGTTTCGGGCTTACTATTATCCCTTTACCATGCCCAGTTATCAAGACATGACAAAGGTACCCCAATGGAGTTTTATTTTATGATATTTTTCAGACTCTCTAAACATGAAAAATTCACCGAGTTTACTCATCTAGACTCGTTAAACCTAATCAGACGGGGCACAGAGTTGTCTTTTCTGACATTTTTCAGACTCTCTAAATATTAAAAATTCACCAAGTTTACTCGTCTGGACTCGTTAAACTTAATCAGACGAGAAAAAATTTGGACAAAATGGATACTACCTCTGTTACATTTCAGAAAAGGTCGATTTGGCAGCAAAATTATTGAACATGGCACTTCCCAGAAAACTCTTTCGCAGTTAGCCGAACCCTACCATCTATGAGTATTAGCCTTCATTTCCCAGTGTCCCTGCACCGGTAAAATCCTAACACACTCTTTGGTGTTCATCAAGCTTCAGCTGCCTAGTACCCTGCTAGAGTGCCTTCTATTGTTCAAGCCGATCTCGCTATCTACTGCTCCTGTTATCAACCAAACCGCTCATTATGCCAAAAATTATTTTTCGTCCAACATCCCAATTTCCTCTTCATTATCTCAAATCATAAACAACATCAGTTGGTTTTCGTTTCCTGTTGACTGATGTAGGATGCCTCAGTGCCTACCTTTCAACATATCTCTTCCTATCGACTTCAACATCTTATCTAGGAAGCTGATCCAGAAACCCATCATTACCCGGATACTTGCAGACATTAGTGGTAGGTAGTCTTGTGTTTGATCAGGGGTCTTCATCATTGGCTCCTGGTCGAATTATTCTACGAGTGTTCGACTTCAACTCATTTTTCACACTCGCTAGATTGTATTGTGTATCTTAGGGACCATCATCATTATCGGTGGCCGCCTTCGTGTCTGTTAACAGTTTTCATTATCGACTGGTAATCAGACGATTTCTCACATGTTGGATGAAAACTCCTTCATTCACATGTTGAGGAATATGCAGTTTAAGTGAATTGGCGGTCAAGACCTTTGGGCAAAGGCTACATCATTAAAGTTGTGTTTCCTTCCCCAGGTTGCAATATTGTTTATGGAGACAGCTTCTTTAGCCTGATCCTGTTATGATAGACACTTCCACATTGTGCTTATCAGTGGACAGATTCTTCATATCTCTATTCTAGAGAAATCATGTTGTTTAAGCTACTGATCATGGGAATGCCCGACTCATGGAAGATACTATATTTTCTTACATATGTTGTTGTTTCAGGTTTTCCTCAGTCTTTCAATCTCTTTATCTCTACACAAATTATAAATTATTCTGGCCATCGTCTTCGTCTCTGACCCCACACTTTAGGGGGCATCTGTTACAGGTCAAAATACCTCCTCATCAGCTCAGAGGAGAAGACAGATATGGAAGGAATAAAAAGACCTAAATTAAACCTATTTCTTCAAGGTAATGTCTTTCTATAAAAAAACAAGAGAGTTATAATGCATGAGACCAGTAAATGTGCCACGTTAGTGGCTAGAAAAATGCTCTATTTACACTAGAGGGTAGCGTTACCCGTGTTTTGAGTTTGAAATGGGAAAAATGTGCGGAGAATGATTTGAATCTCCGGCTTTCCCTCATAAGAGAGTCAGTTCACAAAGGAAACTGCAAAGCACCAATTCATTATTGGTCACTGCCATAAAATATTGAACTCCCAAGGAGGCAAAATCATATAGATTAAAGAAACATCTTAGTTTTTTCTATTCCAAACTAGTGGAAAGAGAAAGGCAACAATGGCTTTCTCCCTCTCCTATAAAAAGGAGCTGAAGGCTCTTAGTTGAAGGTCAAAGGATTGCTAATGTTCTGAATACTTGTGAAGTAGAGAATAGTGTTATAGTGTGAAGGCCAAGAGTCAAAGAGGTTCCTAGAAAGCTTTTTGACTAATATTTCACTACTTAAGGGATAGAGATATTGGAAGGCTGAGGAGGGCTTGGTACAACCGACGGTTGTAATCCTCCTTCTTTTAAAATCAAAAGAACTGTATCTGTTTTTTCCATTCGATGCTTAATATTGTCATTATTGTTTGAATATTTATATAGTATGATATGAATGGCTCAGATGAGTATAATTTAGATGTTCATTATATATTGGCTTAATTGATAGGATATATGTTGTGTTAGAAATTACACGAGTGCTTTGATTGAATGCAGGACTAAGATTTGGAGCCGGTGAAGAAGGACTCTTGCTTCGCTGCCTAGTGCTCTCCAAGGGACTCTGAGATCGTCAAAGAGGTAATTTTCTATCGCATTCCTTCAAGTTGTTTTAAGTTAATATGAACATGTATATTCCATCTTTGTGAACTGTACAACTAATCTTATTGTCTGCCTCAGGCACCGGAAAGCCCTGAGAGGGATATACGATAACCAACAACCCAAGCATTTTACCCTATAGCAATCCAAATCTTCAAAGTATGTTTTTTTCTAAAAAGGATATTGTGACAGTGTTAGTGGCTTTCCTAGAGGGTATGGCTTCTATCCACTTAGTAAAATAGTCAGTGGCTTTCAAAATCCACTTATGTTGGGCTAATGATGGAGGATGAATTTCACCAATGAAGTCAAGACCCCAGTTTTGAAAAAGCTTTTATGTTGAGATGGGTTTTAAGGGCAGGGATAACATCTTCTTCTTTCCTTCAAATATTTTACACTTTTAAGAGGAGGTCACATACTTTTTTACATTTGCAAACAAAGTAGGCCAGTAAAAACCATCTCTCAAGATTTTGTCTACAATAGTATTCCAATAGAGATGTCCTCCACAGTTACTTGCATTAAATTCTTCTAAAAAAATTTCATCTTCTTCTTTAAGCAAAAAATTCAGTAAAATTTCACCATGATCTTTCTAAAAGAGTACATTTTCTATGATACAAAATCTTACTACCTTTAATTTTAAGAATCTAGCTTTTGTTCTTGATAATCCATGAGGAGCTTGTAAATTTAGTAATACAAATATAATATCTACATACCATGGTGAGTCTAAAAAGGATTCACTGATCTCTGGAGTCATCATTTCTTCCTAATCATCTACTTGGGCAATAAAATCAATATCTAAAGCATGACAATTTGATTCAGCCATGAGTTTCACTAAACCTTGACCTTTTATCAGTTTGGTGGATTTGATTTCTATGTCTTATTCCAAAATTGTGGAAATCCACTTGCCTCTTTTACCATTAGGACCATTCTTTGTTAGAATGTCCTTTACCACTGCATTTGGAACATAGGAAATTATGTGTGAATAAATAATGTACACTCTAAAGCATTTGATGCCATTTACTAAATTTAGGGCTTGCTTCTCCATTATATTGTACTTTAAAATGGCATCTCTGAGTGATTTTGTAAAGAAGGAAATGGGTTGCTCATAGCCGTGGTCATTTTTCTGCAGTAAAACTGTAGCAATAGTGTGTTCCGAAGCAAAGGAGAAAATAATGAAATCCTTCTTAAAGTCAAGACTTATAAGGACTGGTGTTTTTGTTAAAGCTTTTTTAATTGATTCAAAATATTTCTTGGCTTCAACAGTCCATTTAAGTACTGAGTCTTTTTTAAGCATATTGTTAAGTTCTCTGATTTTTTTAGCTAGATTTGAGATGAACCTTCTAAGGAAGTTAATTTTACCTAGAAAGTCTTGTAATTCTTTAATGTTCCTAGGAGGACTAATGTTTAAAATTGCTTTTATTCTGGATGGGTCTATCCCAATTCCATTTTTAGATATAATATTTCCTATTTTTTTACCTTCTTCCAATCCAAATAAAGTTTTCTTAGGGTTTAGAGAGATTCAAAATTTCTTGCATTTAAGAAAGACTTGCCTGAGATGATCCAAATGTTCATAATCAGTCTTTGAAAATATAGTAATTTCATCTAAATAAATTACTAGGAATTCAAAAATATCCTTTGCAAAGGCTATATCCATAGCTCTTTGAAAATTGGCTCATGCATTCATTAACCCAAAAGGAATTTTTACATACGTAAAAGTGCCCCATGGAGTAGTAAAAGTAGTTTTGGCTTGGTCTTCTAGTTGGACTAGAATCTGGTTATATCCAGAAAATCGATCTAACAATGAAATTCTAGAAGAACCAACTACCCTTTGTAGAATGTGATCCATATTTGGTAAAGGATAATTGTCTTTTAAGGACTCCCTATTTAAATTACTGAAATCAACACATAATCTAATTTCTCCTATATTTTTCCTAGTGGGAACTAGATTAGAAACCCAATTAGAATATGTAGTTGGTGCAATTATTTGGGCATCATACATTCTTTTTACCTCTTTCTCAATTAAAGGCATCAAAACAGGATTGATCCTTCTTAAATTTTGTTTAAAAGGTTTTTGGTCCTCTTTTATAGGTATTTTATGTTGTATTATGCTAGTGTCATAGGATTTTAGGTCCTCATAACTCCAAGCAAAAACATCCTAAAATTATTTAAAAAGGGCTATGTATTTTTCATTTTCTTTGTGAGGTAAAGCTTTGGAAAATTTAATAATCTTAGGTTTTAACTTTGTACCAATATTACATTCCTCAATATCAGATCTAAGTGGCTCCATTTTAGGTTTTCTTGCTACATCATTAGAGTCAAATAGATCTTCCAAAGGAGTTAAACCTTTTGGTAAAAAATTAACTTTAAGGTTCAAAATATCAGATTGATCATCTGCTAACTCTTCAATCTCTATTTTTTCTAAATTATCTATTTCTAATTGACTAAATTTAATAGGTTTAGAAAATTTTTAGTTATTTACATCTACATTATTCCAATCAATTTCACTATCTAAGTTCTGATCTATGGTACAATCTGTATCTATTTTACAATTATGAAATTCACCTTCATTGTTCATGAAATGATAAATCTATTCATCTCGTGAGAAAATTTTCCAATATTTAAGATTATCAAGAATTATAGGTTTGTGTTTTACTTCTACAATATATCTATGATTTGGTTGAAATGGAAGATTACAGGTACTAGCAAAGGTTTGTAAGCAATGAGCATGTATGTTATGTTTTCTTGGTATTGCAGAAAAATCACATTCTAACAATTCTTTAATCAAATCTAAAACAAATTCTCTGTATCGGCTTAATCTTGGATTATAAACAGAATGTTCTCCAGTTATTTGTTTTACAATTAACTCTGAGTCTCCCATAATTTATATTCTTTTACCTCCTAAATTCCTAACAATCTGCAGTCCTAAAATAAGAGCTTCATATTCAGGCATGTTTTTGGTACATTTAAAATTCAGTCTGAAAGCATGGCCTTCTGCATGATTGTTTTCCATATAATTTATCCAAAATCCTGCTCCTGCTCCTAATTTATTAACTAAACCAACAAAATATAGGTGCCATAATGATTCATGAAAGATGTTTTCAATTTCTGGTGCTTTGTTTTTATCTTTTAGTTTAGTTTTGATTTCAATATCAGTTTCAGAGTTGCATAAGATGAATGAATCCATGTTAGTAGGTGTAGTGTAAATTGGGTAATTCCTTGGTCTTTCTATACTACTCACCATATATTTCATTAATGTTTCTCTATAAAGTTTCTTTGGTTGGCAAAAAACTAATATTGTTGCATATGACATATCAAGTTGTAGAGATCCCTGTAATTTAGCTCCCCATGAGCAAGATAAGAGCATTCCATACATGGGAGGGATGTCAGCTACTACAATGTTCATGAGTATTCTTTTACCATGATATTGGACTAATGTGACACACAAATCTTTAATCAAACCTAAACAATTGACTTTGCTGGAATCAAATGAAAAGAGATCTTTGTAAGGCCTAGTGATATCTAAATTCAGGGTTTCCATTATTGCTTTTGGCATTAAATTGTGTGAAGCCCCTGAATTTAGCATTGCATTATGTAATATTTTATCATGAACAATTAAGTTATTGTAAAACGGTGGAATTTCTCCATCTTGGTGTTTGCAATTAACATCAGGACCAAAAATTAAATCTAGTTGATCATCACTTAGATTTACTGAATCTTCTCCACCATTCATGTTTAAGGTTTCAGTGACAATTTTTTTGTACAAATCGTGTTTTACCAATTCTATCAAAGGAATTGGTATTTTTAATTTTTCAATTTTAGCTTGGATATTAAATGGAGCTTGTGATTTACTTAGCTAAATTATTTCTTCTTTAGTAACTGTAGTTTGAGTAGGTTTATCTTCTTTTTCTACAGTTGTTTTCTCATTTTTAGTTTGTGTTTCTATTGTCTTAACATTTTTAGTTTTATTTTCAAGAATAGTTTGAGAAGCAATAGATGTTTTTGTAGATTTTGTATTTTCAGAAGTTTTTTTAGCAGTGGCAGCTTTTGGATCAGCTAATTCTAGATCAGCAGTGGGTGTTTTAGAGTCTAAAATTTTTGTTTTAGCGGAATTAATTGCCTTTACAGAAGCATATTTTTGTGAATTGGTTGATTTTTGTACAGCCTCATCTGTTATGTCAACAATCTTGGGACTAGGTGAAATTTTAGGGCTTGAAATTTTCTGGGATGAATTGGAGTTTTGCTTGTTTTCCCTAGGAAGAATTTGCAGAACTTTAGTAGTGGGAGCTTCTACTATTTTCTTAGTTTGTGTTTGAACATATTTCTTATTAGAAGGCTCTATGTTTTTCTTGCTTCTAAGGTTATATTTCTTATGTAGTTCATTTATAGCAAAATCATAACCTTGTTTGTCATCAAATGATTCACCAGAATCTAATTCCATTTGTTGTAAATCATATAACTCCTAATCTTATTGTGTAAGAAAGATAGTGGTTTCATCATTTATACCCATTAGATTTGTGGTGTATTCATCATCATCATTTTGATGAGAAATTTCAGCATAGATCTGTTGGAAAGGTGGTCTTATTGTTTGGTCAAGTGTTGATTCTCTAGATTTTCCTGTGTTGGGGTTTTTCCTGAAATTGTGATTCATAATTTGTTGTTGGTTATCCCATTGTGGCCTAATTTCTATATTATCTAATATATCCATCATTCTCTCTAAATTTTTTGCTAATTGATCTATTTTTAAATCTGAACTAGATGCTTATTCTTTTATTGTTACTCTCCTCTCATTCCTTAATCTATCTTTTCTAGCCAACAAATTTTCCTCTACACTAACAACATTACTTTACATCTGCTCTAAAGTTTCTAGATTCCTCTCTCTCAGTTTATATTCTATGTATATATCAAATCCATAAGGGAATTTAAGAAGAACATAATCAGGAGGAGGTTTAATATTAGCAGGAATTGAATTATAAATGCTATTGTATCTAGCGCAATAATCATGGACTGTCTCATTAGGTTCTCTTTTAATGCTTTCAAATTATGATAATATTTGCAATGGATTTTTCTTCTTTTCCCATTTATTAATGAATAATCTATGAAAACCTACTAAATCAGAAATACTACCCAGATTTAAACCTTTAAACCATTTTTTCACTTCCCTAGTCAATGCTTGAGAAAAAAGTCTCATTTGTACATCAGACTCATCTATTTCATGAAGTTAAAAATAGACTATCATCTTATTTACATGCTGTTGGGCAGTGTATTGAGTGGTTGCATCAAATTGAGGTATTTTACTTTAATAGTCCTGGGGCATGTCATGTAGCTGGGCTGGAAGGATCAAGGGAGCATATCTAGTAGCCATGGCTTGAATTATAGCTTGGCTTGGGGGTAAGTTGGAAGTACTTGGGGAAAAGATAGAAGCACTTGCTGATGTAGTTGCAGAACTTGCATATGAGACTAGGATATAATAAGATGTACTGGAAAATGTGGTTGAGAAACCAAAAGAAGAAGTTGGGAAATATGAAGAGGTGATAGGAAATGAGAATGATGTATTGGAGAATGTAGAAGGAAAACTAGTGGATGGAGATGAGGTGGTCGAGGATGGGAATAATACTCTAGGTTGGTATGGTTTTTTAGGAATAAATGGATCTGTGGAATGAAGTGTGGTGGAGATAATGGATGATGTGGTAGTAAATAGAGATGAACCTTGAGACTCTAAAACACTAGTATCTAAATGAGTAGTATAAGGCTTAGGGGTATAAGCTGATAAAGCAGCTAATTCAACTGAATGCTGAAAAATAGCTTCATCTATTTCCTTTATTATAGTAGCATTTATTTCATCAAGTTTATAATAAGCCTCAAGGATCTTTGATTCTGAATCTACTGAAACAGTTTCCTGTTTAATTTCAAGAGATGAAATAAAATTAGGATCTATAACAGTGCTATTTAAATCACTTTCTGATTTGTTTATGAATAAATAATGCTCAAAATTTAAGTCAAAATCTATGTCTTGTATAGTTGCTAACTGTTTTGGAAGTGAATTTGCTCTAACTAAGGAAACTTTATTACCTAAATCTTCTACTTTTTATTATTTTTCCCAATTCTGTCAGGATCATCTACTATAACAACAGGTTGTGGATCTGGATTTGACATGTTATAGTAGAATCTCCGAGAAGCCAGAATTAAATTTTATAATGAAAATATACTCACAACTTATTAAAATATTCTTTAAGGTGAAAATATAATAAAAATATTTCCTTTATGACCTATTTAAAAATTGAGGATTGGTTAGTTCCCCGGTATGGTCGCCAGTATTTTTTCACTCTAATAATTCCCAAAGTTGTGAGATTTTAATTTTATAGTTTAAAGAATATTAGAGGTAATCATAGACCTAATTTAAAGCTTTAGGATCTATCCTTCCTAAGGCTCAGAGAGGGCTCTCTCTATAAAATTTAACTTTTTTTATATATATGATCTTAGGCTAGTTATATGGGGCAATTTGGTTTGGTTTGGTGGGAAAAAAACACTTACTGAGATGGATAGTGATAGATCTATTTTTCCATTGGGAAAATGGAGTCAATGTGTCAAGCAGAGAGATCAAGATCAAGGTGTAATATCCAAAAATAGGGAATTTATACACTATTGGGAATATCTTAAGATATTCCAAATGTGGAGCACAACAATATGTAAACACACCCATGGAATAGTAGCGATACATCAACTTCAGAAAATGCAATAAGATATCATAGCCACATTATTAATGTTATAGCAGAAAAATGTGTACCAAGATATTGAGGAAATTATCACTCAAGCTTAGGCAAATCCACCATCAAAGGCACATGTACAAGATCATGAAATGCACTGCTACATATGATAAAACCAAGCTATGACTACGCAGTTTATAAGATACACTACTACAGGAATAATTTCAATACATGGATATGAAAATGTATAGCTCAAATAAGTGGGGGAGCATATATCTCAACCCCTAGGAACACTAATACAACAATCCTTGGAAGGATTGGCTGAAATAAGCACAAAATGGAAAATCTGTAGAAATGTCGGAGTTGTTGGGTAGCAGCTGCAACTCAGAAACTGGAAATGGACGAAGATAGCTGATGATGTTGCTTATGATGGATATATCTCATCCAATGGATCTCTCAGGTGAAAGGATGATCCAATCCCTGAAGATCTCACCCTCCAAGATGGTGGAGCAAGTCCGCATTGCAAATGTGCTAAGAAATAACACAGTCAAGGAGATGGACTGCGCTATAGGTGATAGGAAGTTCTTGTCCTGGTGCCAAAGATGTACAATAAACTCTGAAATCTCCCTCACTAACCTCCCAAAGGAATATAATCTCCCTCCTCTGAAATATGAGCCAAGGAAATGGTGTTGTGGAACCCTCCACTGTAACACCCTGCAATGCAACTTTTCATGCTTTAGGAATAACATTGTAGCTGAAGGAGGTGGCTTGGCCTTGAGCCTGAAATTTGGAGAATGAAGTGAAATCCCTCAAGAGGCCTCTCAAGAAGGGACAAGTATTCCTAAACAATAAATCCATTGTGCTAAGCAGCACATCAATCTCAGTTAAAAAACTGGAGAAAGAAAATAGTCATGTAGACCAAAATCAATAATCCATATCATATCCATCTATGGTTGCCTTGTCCTCCCTTTATACAAATGAAAGCCTCTTTTCCTTGGCCCGCACACATTAGGATTTCCTCCATCAAATTACCTCTTCCTCATTCACATTTTGTTTTCTTTCAAGTTTATCCACTCCTCCTATGGCAACGCTATTGACTTGGTCAAACAAGACCTTGTCCTCATGCATTTGCCCATTTTCACACTTGAGGGTGAAAAATATGGTTATTCTGATGATCCCTTTGACACTATGAGAGATTTTATTTCTACTCATGGGCCTCCTTACCCATTTATTCACATCCTAGATGATATAAGCAAAATTAATGTTCAAATTAGCTTTATGCTAATTTTGGGAACATTACAGTCCTCCCCTCCCAAATGTTGCTTGTCCTCAAGCAACTGCAAGGATAGAAGTGAAGAGCCTTCTTGAGGCATGAGGGCTGAAGCGAATTGGGATTTTTCATCCCCATATTAATCTCTCATCCCCAAGAAATCATCCAAACAAAATGAGTTACCCCCAAACAAGGAAACTCCTGAAAATCTTCCTCCTCCTTTGGCTCATGCAAAGTAGGTGGGCTGAAAATCTGATCATGGCAGACAAGGTAGTCTACCCCATGCTCTCCTTCTCTCCACTCATGGTAAGTGTAATGTATGTGTTGATCGTGGCTGAAAAATTATTTCCCTAAAGTGGAAAAATGAAGAACAATCCTCCAAGGATCTCCTCTCCAACATTGAAGAATAAGCTGGCCTAAGACATATCATCCATGATGAATAGGACATGATCATCATAGGATATCCAAACGAGAAGTTTTTTGAAGGTTTTACAAGATTCTGCATGATACAAAAAATGTCTCAAGTGGATACAGTGCAGTCTCTCCCACTGCAACTTCAGAAAATACATGGCAAGCGGTGTTTTGACAAGGGGCTAATGGTGTGAATCATCACATCTACTAGTGAATAGTAAATGAGTGAATGTACCAACTGATCATACAAGAGATAATAAAAAAATTGCCCATGGTTATACAAAATATGGAATTATCCATCATAATATTTGGCAAAAAAAAATTTATGGGGTTCAACAATAAACTTTCCCTCATGTGAAGCAATGCATTGTATGATAATGGTAGGAAGATGTAAATATTGTGTTACATAATCAATAGATGAAAAAACAACATTATCACCAGGTGCTGAAATTAAAGTGATGCATTAATACAACAATAATTCCATGCTCCAAAAGAACAACGTTGTTGGCCTATGCAAATAGGCTCTTGCCAACCCATAGCTCATTTCTTTGACATGATCCTTGTCAAAGACTCCTCCAACAATGTTGCTGCAATTTGGAAATTTCTCCCAAAATGGAAGTAATTCCTGATCATCAAAGGCCAAGGAGTAGACCCTCTGCACAATGATAGTGCCATCTCCTACTCTTGCAACGTCATCCAACATGTGAGAGCAAACCTGCCCTTTCTCTCTCAAGTACAATCCCAGCAACACAAGTGTTTGCTGCCTCCTCATGCTCTCATCATACCAGTCATGTGATGAAGACATAATGAATGATATGAATGTCAAATCAACACCATGCATCCATACTCTTTGATGCTTAATGATGCAAGAACCCTTCCACATCTCCTCCATCCCCATACCCTTACGAAGGTTGTATGCCAAGTGATGGCCAAACTCCAAGAGTAACCAGTGCAGCCAAGCCTCCTGTTGCCTGGTATCATAAATCTACAAGTAGCTCACCAGCTTCTTGCTCTCCATACACATCCACTCAACCAATTTTGGATGTCTCCTCCCATCCTCCATCTTGGTACTCCTCCCATGAGGGCTGCCATCATCTCAAATCAGATTTCTGCACTTCATGGGATCTTGAAATGAAATCTCCTCAAGGATCAATTTGATCTTATAAGGACCCAAATAGGTGGTAGGAAAAAACCTCCCATCATGATGTGTATGGCTCAAGAAGTGTCCAACACAATCATGAGAGATGTTATCCATCCAAATATTTCCCCCATCTTCTATCTACTCCTTCTTGAATCCGTGATGATTCAAGTGTGAGAAGGGAAAAACCTCCTCAAACTGTTGAAAAACCTTGCACTCCATGATGTGTTGAAGTTCACCTCCAATGAAATATCTCCATGAGATCTCCTCCTCATGCATGGTCTCCCAAAACCAAATAGGTCTTGGATCTGCTGTAAGTACAAGTCTCTCTTTGAGTTGTGGCATGCTCATTGAGGGAGTTCCATCTAGAGAGGAGAAAGAGTTTCTCATCTCCAAACGTCTACTCCTTCTTACTGATCCCTTCATGGCTTCCTGAATGAAGATGCCCTTCGAATGCTCACATGAGGAATGGTTCCTCTTTTCTCCATCACTGCTCTTGTACAACGTAGTGCAATTCTGCTGCTCTAAGTCAACAACATGCACTGATGTAGACCCATTCATAATGTTTGCTGAAATGAAAGGAGATGGACATTTAAGCATACCTTGGTGAAATTTGGAGGCTCCTTGCAGGGCTACAAGAGTTTCCTCATCACATTTGTTGGCTTCCCAAACTGTTGAAGATGAAGACTGCTCCTCATGGTCTCAACAGCATTGGTACATTCCTCTTCAACTGGTGGTAAGAGCTCTTCCCTCCTTTGGCAAAATCTCCTGATCATCCTCTGGGAAAATTCAGCAAGATTAAATACCCTTTCATAGCTCCAATGGTTGAACCACCAAGTACTTGATTCACCTTCAAGGTGCAGCACTGCAATTTCTACATCCTCTCTATCTACTATAGGATGTAGCAAGAAGAAAGCCTCTAGCTTCTTCACCCAAACCTCTGCTGCACATGTGAGTGATCCGTCAAAAGTGGACAATAGAAATATATTTCCTCTCATCATCCCATAGTTTTGGGGTCTTCTTCCTTCTTATTGATGAATAAATTGTGGTAAAGCTAGAGTCTTCTTGAAGGCTCTAGGTTTAGCTTTGTATTTAGCAACATACTCACTTAGAATTTCGAATTCCAAGTGTTCTTAATACTTCATGCCTTCTTCTCTTTGAGAATAGGAAGTTCATGGTCCTTCCTCTTCTCCTTATTCCATCTTCTTGACCTCCTCGGAGAGGTCCTTCCGGAATCTGAAAACTAATGAGAGCAAGCTCATCCTCTTCATCATTTTGATCTCTTCAATCTTCTTGGGCTGAAGCTCATAGGCTGGGCCAAGAAAGACACTTTGATACCACTGTAATATCCCAAAATAGGGAATTTCTACACTATTGGGAATATCTTAAGATATTCCAAATGTGGAGCACAGCAATATGTAAACACACCCATGGAATAGTAGTGATACACAAACTTTAGAAAATGAAATAAGATCTCATGGCCATCTTATTAATGTTATAGCAGCAGAATGTGTACAATATCTTGAGGAAATGATCACTCAAGCTTAGGAAAATCAACCATCAAAGGCACATGTACAAGAATCATGAAATGCACTATTACATATGATAAAACCAAGCTATCACTGCGCAATTTATAAGAGACAATGATACAGGAATAATTTCAATACATGGATATAAAAATGTATAGCTAAAATAAGTGGGGGAGCATAGCTCTCAACCCCTGGAAACACTAATACAACAATCCTTGGAAGGATTGGCTGAAATAAGCACAAAATGGAAAATCTGCAGAAATGCTAGAGTTGCTGGGTAGTAGCTACAACTCAAAAACTAGAAATGGATGAAGATAGCTAATGATGATTCACATGATGGATAGATATCATCCAATGGATATATCAGGTGAAATTCCGATCCAATCCGTGAAGATCTCACCCTCCAAGATGGTGGAGCAAGTCCCCACTGCAAATGTGCTCAGAAATAACGCATACAAGGAGATGGACTGCGCTGTAGGTGATAGGAAGTGCTTGGCCTGGTGCCAAAGATGTACAATCATCTCTGAAATCTCCCTCACTAACCTCCCAGAGGAATATAAGCTCCCTACTCTGAAATATGAGCCAAGGAAATGGTGTTATGGAACCATCCACTGCAACACAATGCTTCCTACTTCAGGAATAACGTTGTAGCTGAAGGAGGTGGCTTGGCCTTGAGCCTCAAATTTGGAGAATGAAGTGCAATCCATTAATAGGCTTCTAAGGAAGGGAGAAGGATTCCTAAATATTAAATCCCTTGTGCTAAGCAGCACAGAAATCTTAGTTAAACAACTAGAGAAAGAAAATAGTCATGCAGACCAAAATCAATAATCCATATCATATCCATCTATGGCTGCCTTGTCCTCCCTTTATACAAATGAAATACTCTTTGCCTTGGCCCCCACACATTAGGGTTTCCTCCACCAAATTACCTCTTCCTCATTCACACTGCACTGTCTTTCAAGGTGATCCACTCCTCCTATGGTAGCATTGTTGACTTGGTCAAACCTGATCTTGTCCTGATGCATTTGCCCATTTTCGCACTTGAGGGTGAAAAATATGGTTATTTCGATGATCCCTTTCAAAATATGAGGGATTTTATTTCTACTCATAAGCCTCCTTACCCATTTATTCACCTCCTAGATGATATAAGCAAAATTAATGTTCAAATTAACTTTATGCTAATTTTGGGAACATTGCACAAGCTCTAAAGTCAAATATTTTCAGGGCAAGATAGCAGAGTCACTCAAGATATTTAAGGTTTATTGTTGAAGTGGTTTAATCAGGATAAAGAGTAATCAAGAATTCTTTGATCCAGATAAGGAATGAAGAGGTACAGGTCAATCAAAATTAGGGAACAATTAAGGGTTCCCTAGTCTGGATATTAGCAGATAACATTAAAATGAAAACCAATAAATAACATAGTGCTTTTAACAAATTTTGATATATCACTTCCTGATTTCAAATTAAAATTTAGAACACATTTATGTATGAATGGAAAACGTAAGAAGACTTAACAAATAACAAAAGAAAGTACTTCACTTAAGTGGCCCAACACACGAATCCTGAAATACGATGCTTTATTGATTTGATCCAGCCTGTTGACTTGAAACTTGGTATAGAAAATTTTCCTATAGAAATCTTTAGCAATTTATTCCACACTAATACTTCAAAGGATGAAGTATTTATACAAAAAGTAATACAAAATATCCTAGAAAAATCATAGGAACTTTCTATGGAAAATAAAATATCTTTTTACAAAAATAAGACTTAACAAATAACAGAGGAAAGTACTTCACTTAAGTGGCCCAACACACGAATCCTGAAATATGATGCTTTATTGATTTGATCCAGCCTGCTGACTTGAAACTTGGTACAAAAACCCTTCAGGTATAGCAAAATTGACTATAGAAATCTTCAAGAATTTATTCCACACTAACACTTCAAAGGATGAAGTATTTATACAAAAAGTAATACAAAATATCCTAGAAAAATCATAAGAACTTTCTATGGAAAATAAAATATCTTTTTACAAAAAGATAGTGACATCTGCATAACAAACTTGCAAGCTATCTTATTTATCAAATAAAATATCTTTCTTGCTGGACTTAGGCTGCAGCTGGCTGTTTGAGGTGTCTTCAATGCTGGCACTTGATCTTCAATCAGTTTTGAAGCTTTATCTCTCATTTGATACTCTTTAACTGATACACTTTAACCACTAATACTCTTTAACCCGTTGTTTGACTGTTTTACTACCTTTAAAAATACGTTTTTACTGTGTAAAAAAACACTCTATTTTTTCATCCTCTTTCACTATAAACTGTCTTTTTACAGTAAATCTGTGACATTTTTCCAAAACTCTTCATCGGGTAATTTAATCTTTGTAATTTTTCTGAAATTTTCATCAGCCTCTGTGTATCTAACAAAGGTTGGATTAAATACAAAGAGATGTTTTATCTCATGCTGTAAATAAAAAAAGTTTTCAACACTCTTATGCAACATTTTACCTGTTGGAACTCCTTGCCAAACTACCTTGTTCACTTGATCTCTAGCAAAGTCTCTTATCTTCGTGTTGTAATATTCTTCCTTCAGCAGTTTATCATTGATAACAAGAATGTTTGGCAAGCCTTTTTTTCTTAATGTGTCAAACTTAACCATGAATTTAGTTATGGCCAAATCCATGTTTTGACACTTCTCTTCTAGTTGCTTCATTAAGTTTTTTCTTTGAAAGTACCTTTCTTACCTCAAGAATTATTTCAGTTCTGTCAATAATTCCTATCTCATCCAATTATTGCTTGTTTTTAGTGTTGAGAAACTTGATTATTTCTAGGGATTCTTCAATTTTGGCACCAAGCTTTATTTAGTCTTCAATATCTCTTCTTTGGCTGCCTTAAGCAAGTCCTTCTACTCATAAATTACTTTAATTTATGGCCAAGTATCATTAATTGACTGAATGATTTTGGACCATAACTGATTTTTTATGTAGGCCATGGGCTCTTTTAAGGTTAACTCTATTTCAACCTTCTTTCACTGTTCACTTAACCTTTTGGCCATTTATTCCTCTATTTTAGCATTTATTTGTGCTAATTTCTTGGCATCTTCAAATTTATTGATTTGTTCTTTTAATATGTTTATCTCATTATTATGTATTGACATCTCTTCCATGGATTTAATGAGTTTGTTGGGTTCATCTATTTGTTGAACTGCTGAAGTGGAAGATTCAGTAGCAGAAGTAGTGGAAGAAGTACTTGGCACAACTGTGGCTAATGGGACTTTTGGTGCCAACTCCTTTGCTAAAGTTGAACGAACTACTGTTATTACCATGGGAATGACTATAGGAGGAACACTTTGAGTTTTTGCAGCTTCTTTTTCTTGGACAAGCTTGTCCATCTCAATCTCCATCTCCTTGATCTGTGTTGTCATTTATAGTATGAGCCTTATCTTCTCATCTTTCTGATTTTCCTCTTGTACAATCTCCTTAGCCCATGGATGTTCTGTTGGAGGTAGTTTCAGTTTCTTTCTAAGTGCTGCAATATCAACATTTCTCTTTTTCACCAATTCTTCTGTTGCTTTAAGATTTTAAGGGTCATACCCTACCTCAATCACCAGTTCTTCTAAAGACTTGATTCTAATGTCTTTAGCATAGGAAGAAGCTTTTTCAATACTAATATTTTCTATCAAATTTGTTACATTTTTCTGGAGTTTCTAGGCACTCATTGCCTTTGTGGTCATACTAGAATAAAGCATTTCTAAGATTTTCTTGTGAAACTCAATTTGATCCAAGGGATGAATGCTTTCTAATGGAATTTCAATATCATCTCTCTTGTAATTTGATGTTGTTGTAGGTTTAGGCATTTTTGGCTGTGGGAATTCCATTAGAAACTTTTTATTTATGTAATCAAAGGATGAAAGCAACCTATTTTGATTTTCTAGAGTCTTCTTTAAATACTGTGAATAGATCTCATTCTTGATCTCTTCATGTTTGGGTTTGATCTGTTTGTACATTTATTTGATATCACTGTCTGTATCCTCTGCTTCCTGTGATGAAGATGCTTCCATGCTTTGTTGTTTTTCAATCATCTGAGCGTTTCAAGTATCGGTGTTGATATTCAACAAGATGATGAGCTTAGTGAAAAGAGTTTCCTCTACTAAGTGGGCTCGTAGGCTATTTTTGGCGCAAAGTCTATTTTTAGACTATGTCTATTTTTAGACATGTCGATCATATTCTATGAGTTGTAGGATGCTATTTGTGGATGGTAGGTCAAGTTGGAAAAATAGATGGAATTATATTTTTAGAAATATTGGGCAGAATCTATTTTTAGATTGCCACTCTAAAAATAGATATGTCGAATATTATTAGCTCTTAATAATATTTGGACTCTAAACATTATCTTATTCTCTTGGAGCACTTCAGTTAAGTGCATAGATGTGGCACAGCAACTGAAAGAAGGAATTATGCTATTCCTGAGGTTTTATTGGAGCTAATGCATGAGGACTTCAGTTAGAACTCATGTGCCAGAGTTTGGTGGAGTTATAGAAGTAGTTGGTGGAGTTGTATTTAGTTTAACTCAGTTAGACTCAGTTGAGCTAGTTGTATCTAGTCTAACTGATTGATACACTAGTGAGAGTGGTGTGAATTAATTATTTAATTAATTGACTAAATAATAAATCATTAATCAACTGAAGAATACATTAGTTAACTACAATGCATGGATAGTTTCAGTGGAGACCAGTGGAGAGATAGGTGAAAGAGCAAGTGTGACTATCAGTTGTGACTACAGTGATGCATTGATTGCATCCAAAACTCAATGGAGATGCCAATGAGGATTGTGTGAGCAAGGCTAGCTGAATTCGAGTTCATTCAGAGCCATTCTTCAGCAAGGATTGCGTAGTAGAGGTAGGCTAGTAGGTGGCAAAGATCGGTGCATGGATTTGCAAGATCGGGCCTAATTAGTGTGTAGTGATTGTATTGTACTGAGAGCTTGATATGATAAGCTTTGTATGAGGATTGTTACATGATCTCTATGACATATATTTGGGGTTTTTAGCTTCAGGCTTTCCCGTTAAACAACCGTGTTAATGTGTGTGAATTTTTATGGTTTCATGTGTGCATTGCAATTGATTTAATTTCTGCATGTGATGATCAATAGTGGAATAGATTATGTATTGTGCATGAAGTTAAAATAGTGTGTGATCAAGAGAATCTTGGATATATAACACATAAGTTATATAATTTCTACAATCCGTTTCATGTTCATTTTCAATTCTTTTATTAGTCTTAGTGTCTTTCTTTGGATTCTCTTCATCTAAAACCTCAATTTTTTCCTTTTCCTTGTCTACTAGATTGATATTAGGTTTCTTGTTGTATCTGATCTTGAATCTGGTTTCTATTATTGTTTCAGCTGTATATGTGCCTTCTTCTCTGATTCTCTTTGTGTTTTTGTCCTCCTGATTTACAGCCTTCAAAGTGTGACTAGTATCACCTTGTTTGACTATTTCTATTAATGTATTTTCCAACCATTCTGTTTGGTTGGCAAACTATTCAATCTCAGGCTTCTTATCATGAATATAAGGGGTTAATTTGAATTTTACCCTCATTTTACTGAGTATTCCATAAGGATCATAGTTCCACAGGAAAATTTCATCAAATTTATACTCCAACAACTATTTTTTTGCCTCTACACCTGCTTCCCTGTGATTGCATATGAAAGGACCCACCTAGTTTTTTAATTTGAACCGAGTCTTCTTTTTAGCAGCCAAAAAGTTTATAGAATCTGAGTTTAGAATTTTTCTTATATACAAGGAAAGCACTCTCATTGGAAAGTACTTTGGTAGTTTATAGGGCAAGAGGTTTGACCCATAGACTCTAATCTCTATGTGATTTTGGTAAAGGTACCAATCACCAATTCTGCTTTGCTCTAATAGCTGTAAAATTTTCTTTATCTCATCACCTATCCTTGGTTGTACATTGTTCGTAAGCATTTTTATCAATGGGTGAATAAAACAGGCTATAAAATCTGCATAATTGAATTCTGTTGATTCCTTTTTTGTTAAAGAAGTCTAGAAAATAACTGACAGTGGATTTCCTTCTACATCCAACTTCTGAAGGGTTACTGATAATTTATCTTCTTGGAAGTAGAGGAACATATGAAAGAGGAAGGAGGTATATCTGAAAACTCCTTCACTGGGAATTTTTACAAGCTGATCATGGATACTATCAGCTATGTACTCAATATAGTTATAAATGACCGTGGGGGGTTGACTAGGCCCAAAAGTGGATAGAAAACCAAGTATAGACTCATCAGTGTTCTCATCAGTAAAGAAACCAAGAATAAAGGACAACATTGAAATAACATGTCTTGATCCTTCAGGAAATTTGGAAGATGAATATGGAGAGTTAATCTTTGGGATTTCAACATATGAAGGCATGAATATTTGAAAGATCTGAAACATTTTAGGGAATTCTAACTCAAGATAAAGCTTTGTAAGAGCTTCTATGGATAATGGGACTACATTAGGATCTGTTTTCAACTGAAGCATTTGGTTTATGGATTCTGTAGTGATGGTGAACAATACTTCTTTATCAGCATTAACAATAGCTCTTAGGTCAGGGGAATAATGAGCTTCACATAGTCTAATGACCTCTGGACACTTATGGGTATGGGGAACCACATATTTGGGCAAATCAGACTCCCAAATTTGAACTTCATCTCCCTGATCCAAAGATTTTTCTAGACTCACACAGTGGAGATCAAGAAGATTGAATTCAATTACTGGATTAGTTATTCTATAATCAACATCAGCTAAAGGGGTATGCTCAACATCTAGAACAGGAGGTTGTAGTGGATTTATGACAATGGTGCTTTTAGAAGCCATTACTATATTTGTTCTTAACAATTTTGACCTTTCGAAACTCTGTTTTTAGGTTTTTTATACACTTCTGCAAGCTTAGATTGTTTACAGAAGTTCTTTCTCGTATGAAAGAGGTCTCTTTTGAACAACAATAGGTAAAATTATGGTTTCTTCTGTTTCAAACTTTCAATTTCTGCTCCAAAATCAACCTTCTAAACTTGTTACAGACTCAGGAAAGGCTTAAGGTGATGTAGAAAACACAATTTCCACTTTACAAATTAGTATAGTAAAATGTTAAATTTTACTAAGGCCAGGTTTACTCCACAGATTTGATGCAATTGATTCATTCTTCACCACTTAGTATACAATTCCTAATTCCATTCTATTCATATATATAATAATTGAAATTTTGCAGCATTATGCAAACTCCAATTTTTAGTAATTGATGGGTCCTTAAAGTACTGTTGTTATTGTGTATAGAATGGCATAATTAAAAATAGGCATTTGGAATCAATATAGAAAAAACAAACGAACGTAAATCTTAAAATCCCATGATTGAATATATAACAAGGGGAATTAAATTCGTTTACTTATTGAGGTCCATTACCAACGAAATTTTCTTTAAGGAAAACAAAGCACCACCAATTGTTTGAGTCCATAGCTCTAAAGCCACCATAGTAATTAAGCAAACAAACGCGTTCCAGCATTACACATTGGAATTTCGTTTTAACCTGCACTAATCTCCATGCAATGACTCAACACAGATGACAAGCCAGTCTGTGATGCTAAAACATGACACTATGATCACGTTGACTGCGTTCCATCTGAATAGCATTGTGTATCTGTATAATGCTGTCAAATAAGCCTGAACAATCCAATGCTTCCACTGCATTTTACCATATCGCTTGTGTGTTTTCCTATGTCCACACAAAGGCTGCACTCCACTACAGTGCTTTAGAACTGCACATCACTATCCATAATGAAAATTGTCTCCCTGCAATCACACACTTATAGAAAGCACATACATACAGTTTGCAGCTTCAAAAAGAAACATAATATGCTAAAATACAAATTACATTAACACTGCATGGGCTGAATACTTCATTGTTCACCCCTTTGCATTTTCAGTATTTACACTGGCACTCTTGGTGTTTCTCCTCTACTTCCATATTATTTATACTTGAAATATTAAATTGTTCCTCCTAGAATAGGTTTCTTCTTGAATTTTCTCAATAAATCACTACCTCCCTATTTTCATGTGCCTATCCCTATGTTGGATCTATATCCACGCAGGGAAAGAAACCAATTCCTAATTTTATTCCTAACTGATTAAAAATACAAATCAAACTAAATATCCTCATAAATAAATAATAATAATATTAAAATAAAATAAAATACTAATACTAATGTTTATTTATTTAGATTAGCCACAACATGTGAACAAAACATCACATTGCTGGCTAAGTCCCAATGCTCCTGCATCAGACTCCTGGGGAATAAAACTAATCTTGTAATGCTTCGGAATCTACTCCCAACTTCTATAGCTCTGCTGCAGTCATCCAACTGGCGTCTTCCACTGGCTTTCCTTTCCACTTGACTAAATATTGATAATAAGTTTGGCTCCTGGTTTTCTTTGACACTCTCTTCTCCAAAATGGCTTCGACTTCCCTCTTTCCTGCTTTAGACATCTGCTTTTCCCAATTTACTATTGGGTTTCCTTTTGCTGTGGTGTCACCTTATGGTTCTTCTTCTGGTTCTCAGTATAGGTACAAATCTGCAACATTGAAGATTGGCGATATTCCAATTCCTGTCGGCAATTTAACTTCATATGCATTTGAAGAAATTTCCTTACAATTTTACATGGCCCTATCTTATTCAGTTTTAATTTGTTATAAGTTTTAACAAGAAATATTTCTTTTCGTAAATATACCATAACCAAATCACCCACTTGGAATTATTTTTCTCGCCTCCTCATATCTACTCTTTACTTGTATTTGCTATTTTTTTCCTGCAATCTGCTTTTGACATCTTCTTGTAGTTCCCGCATCTGTTCTACAAATTCTTTAGCCTTTGCACTCCTTACCTCATGTTTTCCCATATCTCTGAGTTCATACACACCCCTTGGATGCATTCCAAAAACAATTTGGAATGGACTCATGCCAGTACTTCGATTTGGAGTGTCGTTGTAAGAAAAATCAGCTTGAGCAAGGGCTAAATCCCATTGTTTAGGATTTTTATATACCAAGCTTCTTAATATGTTTCACAGACTTCTATTTACAACCTCGTTTTATCCATTTGTTTGACGATGATATGCTCACAGGGGCGTCACTCAATTAACCTATGGCATAGCACGTGCATTCGTGGCATACTAAACAATACCCTTAATTTGACTACATATTGGAAAATACCTCTAAAAATCACTTTATTTAACCCCCTACCAATACTAACCCATTGCATTTTCCCAATTTAAAAAACCCCTACTTTCACTAGATATTGTAAGTATCTGTTTTTTCATTAACATTTTTTACACCCCTTTATATTTATATCCTTAACATAATGACATGATGCCTCTCTTATGACCCCACATGCATTCTACAATTCACCTTTCTTCTTGTGATATACATAAGAGATGCATATTAGTATTCCCACAATTTGATTACTCAATCCACACTCAAGCACATCTCACTATGATTTGTGGCATTTAATAGTCTAAGGCATACAAAGATCAACCATGTTTTAGGAATATTGATTATGTGCATGTCTATAAAATGACATATAAATTGATCTATATGATGATGAAAAATCAATTTATCAATATTTATGAATATGTTTGCACCAAATAGGGTGTTCAATCACAAGTTTAGACCCTCTTCCCTTTGAAAGCTTCTTGTTCAAAAATCCAACTACAACCTCATGTACTCAAACTAGTGTCTTATTAAGGTGGAACAAAAAAAGTTACAGTTTCGAAGAGTTATGTAGAAAAGAAAAGGCAAGGTGAGGATGAGAGTTATGAGACCCTCCCTTTGCTTTAATGAAAAAAAAAACATTTTTCTCAGTTATTTTTAATTTAAGTGTTTTAATGAGAGCCCCATGGTATATTTTATTAAGACATCATTTGGAAACGACCCATGTGGATGGCATTAATGGTTTTTTAACCTTGGTAATGTGATTTAAAGAGCTCTTACCACTAGATTTCTTGTTTTCAGAATTATCAAAAAGATTTTGTAAGCATTGTAGACAGTTTCCCCCAAGTTCAAATGGATGGTATTATGTGGCTATGTTTTATGAACCTTCCCAACATCAACATGCTAGGTAGGTCTACGACCAAGTTTTTCAGTAAGCATCTTTCAAAGATGGGATTTCACATTTGGAGGAATTATGGGGTCACAACACTATCTTGGTTGGATTGGAGAAGAATTAATAAGCCAAATATTCACTAGCTTAAGACAAGAAAGGGTTTTCAAAATGATACCAGAAATTTCAAGGCCCATTTGGAAGAACTGGAAATGTAGTCATAATTAATATAACAACTATACTCAACAACCTCAAGATGAATATTGAGTCATAATTACCGTAACAATTATACTCAACAACCTCAAGATGAATCTTCAACAATGTTCAAAAAAGGGGATCATTGTCACCATGTCACAAAGAAGATTGCTGCTATACAGATGCCAAATTTATTGTGACAAAAGCAAGATCCGTCATGTTTTCATTAAACATTAGTATACAAATGTGAAACAGGGTCACTCACTGACACATAGGTCACACAGTTTATAGATTACTTCCCCTGATAGTCTCATTATTATCTATCCACAAGATTAGTATAAATGTCATTTTCAAATCAAGGTTCTCTTATGTCACCAAAGGTGTCGAGACATCGTGACGATATTAAATGATCAATCACCATGCTCAACCATACTGCCTCAAGAATCAAATCTTGCAGCAACCAATTGAAATTAAATTTGTTAATAAGCTTCAGAACAAACTATCTATGATACACAGATAGACTCAAGACTTATTGGCATCTAGCTAGACAAATCAATACATCAAAATCCTAGACAATTGTATACTTTAAGGCTTGGTCATTAACATGGAGTAAGTCCTTCAAGTGAGATCGAAGTCTTTCTTATATATAGGTCTTTCTCTAGGTCGAATTGCTAGCTTTAGGCCAACTTATCCTCTCATAGAGGTCAACTTGTTCTTTGCACTATGACGAGGCCTTGGAGGGTCTTTGACTCTAGATTTGACTCAAATAAATTTTCTTTACAATATGTAACATGCCCAAAAGAGTCTTCCATACATGACAATGACTCAAGTAACTTGTAGACCAAATGACAAGTCGTAGAAGCACTCAACGGGTGCTTGACCTAAAAATAAATTTCCCTTGAGAATGAAGCCCATGCCTCAAGAATTTAATAATAATAAATTTATTTTTCTCTTTACATCAAATACATAAAATCATGATTACATATGTCATTATGAAGACCAAACCTAGTTACATATTTCAACATTTTATTACCCCCCTCCCTTGCGTCATCATGCATCGCATATATATGTGAGAATTTAAACATATTTATTACATTACCCATCATTATAACCATGCAATTGCATAATCATATACTCTAACAAAACATGATTAAGTATCCTCACATCAAATGTTGTTGAGCCCCAACAAGATAATAAACAAATACAAACATTGGCATACATCATAATATAGGTCTACCCATCTAAGGGCCTCAATGTGGAGCATTAAAATGAGTTGAACATTGTAAGGTTTATCCTAGGATGTTTTCATTGACGTTTTGGGATATTGCCTCTATAATCATGTTGAAAGATCCACACCTTGTCTACATCAACCTTTATAGGCAAAGGTAAATGCTTAACTTATATTCCTATTTATGAGTGTCATGCACTTTAAAGGCTAATTTGATCTTTCTCATCCATGTATGCATTCTGACATCACCTTCAAAGTCATAGGGATTGCATTTTGTCTTTCTATCATTTTCTCGACCTGCCTTAGTCTTGCAAGTTGTCATCTGAAAAAATGTCATTTAGAATCACCAAGTGATTATTTTTCATGATTCTTTGTATTTATCAACATTCGAAGTTTGATTACATTTTGCCAAAATATCATCCTTGTAGCTTGTAAACGAATTTGTATGCATACAAATCTGCACTACTATTGCAACTACAATAGTACAAGAAGAAATAAAATAACAATAAACCCCAAATAAGTAGAAAATGACAACAGGATAATGCCTTATAGCTCATAAACCAATTTGTATGAATACAAAGCTACACTACTATTGCAACTACAATAGTACAAGAAGAAATAAAATAACACTAAATCCCAAATAAGTAGAAAATGACAATAGGAAAAACAATGTTTAGAGGCATCCAAATATTATCGAGGAAGAGCTCTGCAATGTAGGTTGTTAATTGTATTGATCAAGTAATGAGTTACAAAATAAGGGGAAACCCTTGGTTATACAAACAGGAAGAAACCATAACTTCAAGCTCAAGTAACTATTAAGTGTCATGAGACTCTTCTTACATGAAAGTGGCCCAAGTACAACACTATCCCTTTCCCTCTTTTAGCCATTCATATTGAATTTTTGCCAAAATCTCAGCCTTGTAGCTCGTAAATCAATTTGTATGCATTCAAAGCTGCACTACTATTGCAACTACAATAGTACAAGAAGAAATAAAATAACAATAAACCCCAAATAAGTAGAAAATGACAACAGGATAAAGCCTTGTAGCTCGTAAACCAATTTGTATGCATACAAAGCTGCACTACTATTGCAACTACAATAGTACAAGAAGAAATAAAATAACAATAAACCCCAAATAAGTAGAAAATGACAACAGGAAAAACAATGTTTAGAGGCATCCAAATAATATCGAGGAAGAGCTCTGCAATGTAGGTTGTTAATTGTATTGATCAAGTAATGAGTTACAAAATATGGGGAAACCCTTGGTTATACAAATAGGAAGAAACCATAACTTCAAGCTCAAGTAACTATTAAGTGTCATGACACTCTTATTACATGAAAGTGGCCCAAGTACAACGCTATCCCTTTCCCTCTTTTAACCATTCATATTGAATTTGTTTCCCACCCACTCACTGAAATATTCATGAGACTCTTATTACATGAAAGTGGCCCAAGTACAACGTTGTCCCTTTCCCTCTTTTAACCATTCATATTGAATTTTTTTCCCACCCACTCACTGAAATATTCATTAAGTAATGAATTCTCACTTTTCATGTCTCAAAATCTAGACCAAATTCATTTAATGATTTTTCTATATTCAAATACATTATTGCTGGCCCTTCCTCAATGCCACCCACTTGAAGTTGCACCCTGAAAACAAACACGTGGAATTTCATTACATAGTAGTCTTGTAAGAAGTTCACGTAGAAGTAGACCTATTATGGCAAGTCTCAGAAAACTATGGAGTAGATTCAAATTAACAATTCAATCAACTAGTTAATAAGACCAATAAAAACTACACTGTACAAATATGAATAATTATGTTCTAACTTCTAAATTTATGAGATTTATTGCAGTATATAATTGGATCTACTTACAACATTAGACTGTTGGTCTCTTATGTAGTACATAGATCTCAACATGGCCTCCAAAGTGTTTTTCGTTATCTGAAATTTGACATCAGTTTCTCCGATGAAGATTGTGTAGTTTCCCGAAGCTGCATGTGTGGAGCAAATATAAATGAATTTTAGAAAGCATGCTAGTGTAGAAAATTTCTCTTAAACATAACCAATAATCAATCACATTTCAAGCATTTGCTTCATATGAACCTCTCCTCTATCATGAATTTTAAGCCATTCTTTGATGCATCAAAGATATAAGTGTCTTTGACATCCACGCATTTGACCCAAAACAAAATGCATTTTATCTTATGTTCCAAAGACATTGAAAAAAAAACAGATTATGTTCTGCTTTGCTTGCATCCAATGGCATACAATACATATATTAGTATGTAAAAAGAAGGAATAATACAAAGTTGTAAAAAAAATTGCATGAAGCTAAAATACATATAAAATGTAAATTTTCACTCATTTATTCCAATGCCAGTTTTGTACATATATATGTGAGTTATTTCACAGCCACTGCCTGACCAAGTTACAAAATCTGAAATCTGAAATCTTCATAAATTCTAGAGAATATTACCCATCATTCTTGTGCAAAAACACTAGCCTTAAAGTGTTTTATTAACCAAAGGTAGTGATTTGAAAAACACCTTTATCTTTACCAGCTAACACATTGATTTATCTTACCTTCTTGATTTCTGATTTTTTTTTGCCTCAACTATTTTGCAAAGCTGGTGCTCATAAAAGACTTTAAAATTAAGTTGAGATACAAATATGAAGAATGAGAATAACAAAACAATTAGCAAATTTATTGAAGGTAGCAAATCTAAGCAAGTTCCTCACCTTGAATCGCTTGTGAGATTTAGGAGATTTCGACTTACAAGTTCTAACAAGACCACAAAAGAATCTTTCCTATCCATTCCATGGGCATATACCCAAATATCTAGCAATGAATCTACGTGGAATCTACACAGATATTTCTTTCCCTTAGCTAGTCCATTAGCTGTTTTAAATGTCTTTTATATGCATTCACTTTTTCAGATTTACCTAGTATTTCTAATGATGCTTATCTGTGTTTTATATACTCTTTGTAGGCTTGTCTGATGATGATATTAGTTCCATCTGATAGCACAAATAGTGATTGCATAATAGTGCATCTCTACCAAAAAATCTTAAACAAGTCAACTAGAGGAACAAGGATCCTCACCTTCAATAATTATTGTGCAACATCAAAACTTACTAGTGGAACAAGAGGTAAAGTAGGTGCAAAAACCTATGGAATGGTCTCAGGAGATGAATTCTTATTCTGTACTCTGTTTTTAACTATCCTTTCCTAGGTACACTAGTCTTAGGCTGGGAAGCAACTGATTCGTTAACTGGAAAAATGTCTTGATCATTTAATTTAATTTATATTGTTTGATCTTATTTAATTTAACGTGAGAAATTCCTGCAAGAGATTTGGCCCCAATGCTAGATTCATTAGGGAGGGCCAAAGTGCTAATCACATTTGAGAATAAGGAAGAAACCAAAAATATCAAACCCACTCTACCAACAGAACAAACCTACCAACCTATTGCAGACCATGTCAGTGTCATATAATAGGCAACTGTCCCCATTGTGAACTTCTCAGCCTCCTTTTTCGTATCTCTGAACTCCCCACTAACAAACAATCCAACTATGCATACCACAATAGCAACTATGGATGTGAAAATTTTCATCTGCAGAACCACTGCAAAGGTCTCCTTTATAACCACATTGAATACAAGCTGCGTCAATGGAGGAAGCAACCGATAGATTGCAGAAGCTGCAAAAATGAAAATGAAGCCTACTATGTACTTGGCAGTATTCACTCCCTTCGGCCTATCGCCATCTGAATGAACGACAAGCAGATTGCACCCAAAGTCAGGAAAACCAAAGAATTCAAGATATATGGAGTAATTTTCTGCATGTTCAATATCAATGCAAATACAACATTGAAGGCTAGTTGGCTTGAACAGAGAAGTGAATAGGTCAAAACAGAAATATAAGAGATACCCCATGAGTAAAGAAGATTATAACTCCATGCACATGAAGGTACATGCACAATCAACTACCTGACCTGGGTTATCTGGATTCTGGACAAACTCACTGAAATCCAAAAGTCCTTGCTTAACAGTCTAAAAAAAACATGAGGTTGTTTGGACTTTGTACATGGTGTAACCTTGTGTCACTCTTCTAATTAACCCATGGCAGTGTACTTGAGAAATATTGAGTAACACTTCTTTGAATTCTTCTTTTAAGTCATGTTTCATGGGAAAGAGAGACCATCACATCGTTATAAATGCTAGTAGATCGAAGGAAATTTCATAGCACAACCTTCAGATTTCAAATGAAGGTTTCTTAAATAGTCTGTCAGATCCTATATATATATATATATATATATATATATATATATATATATATATATATATATATATATATATATATATATATATATATATATATATATATATATATATATATATATATATATATATGACGTACGGCAGATGATGGAGCTTAGTGAGATGAAGTCGCCTTCACTAAGTGGGCCCGCAGGCAAATTCTGGCGCAAAGTCTATTTTTAGACTATGTCTATTTTTAGACATATGGAGCATGGTCCAGGGGTTGCAGTATGTTATTCTTGGAGTATTGTTCATGTTGGTAAAAATAGATGGGAGTCTATTTTTGTGACCTATAGGTTGATAGGTCGATGTCTATTTTTAGACTGCCTATCCTAAAAATAAGGAAGTCAAATATTATTTACCCTTAATAATATTTGGACTCTAAACAACAGTTTACTCTCTTGGAGCACTTCAGTTCAAGATACAGAAGTGGCTCATGCATATGATAGAGGAATTATGCTATTCCTAAGGGTTTGATGGCATCATGCATGGTTGAATTCAGTTAGGACTTCAGTGGTAGAAGTTTGGTGGAGTTAATGAGACAGCTAGTGGAGTTGTGTTCGGTTTAACTTAGTTGAACTAGTTGAGATTAGTTTAACTAGCTAATCAATTAGTTATGAGTGGAGTGAATTAAATATTATTTAATTCATTAATTAGTAACTCATTATTCAACTCAAGAACACATCAATTCACTACAGTGCATGATCAGTTCAGTGGAGACCAGTGAAAGAGGTAGATGAAAGGGTGGAGTTAGCTATCAGTGGCGACATCAGTTGTGCATGAGATTTGCACCACACTTGGAGGAATTTCCCATGATGATTGCGCTGTCAAGCGAAGGAGATTCGAACCTTGGATCTCTATATAGACAGCCCTGGATTGCGCAATAGAGGCAAGGCAATTGGCGGTGAGTTTTGAACCAGTAACCTGTTCAAAACTGAGCTAGTTTGTGTGTAAATTTATGAGAAAGTACTGAGTGCTTGTGAGGAGTATTGTACTGAGTTTGTTACATGATTTCTCCATTAGAATATACACAATATCTGCGGGGTTTTCAGCTATAATATTTCCCCATACATACTATGTTAATGTGTATGATGATTTGATGTGTTATCGCTTGATTTTATTTCCGCATGTTTGATGATCTGAGTGGAAGAGATTATGTGTTGCATATAAATTTGAATTGTATGTGATCAGGATAGTCTCGGTGGATAATTAATCATTATTCAAAAAATTTCTACATGGTATCGGAGCTATTGAAGCAGAGATTGATCATCACAGTGATTACAAACTTATTTCGGTAGACAGAGTCTGCATGCGGGCCAAGTAGCCTTCGGATTCATCTTTCTTCGGAAAGTGAAAAGTTTGGTAAATGCCCCTTGCAGTCAATCTCTGTGCTAGAAATAATTTGTTCTCACAGATCTAGAGCGGTTGAGATTTGAGGTGGAATTCGAAATTTTGCAGCAGTTTTGTTTTCTTGGTGCCAGTGTTGAAAATGTCTTTCAACGGTTTGCGACTCGAATATGCTCTTGAAGGCAGTTCGAATTATGTTGCATGGAAGGATCGCATGGAAGCAATATTAGAAGATAATGGTCTCAAGGAGTTCGTAGATACGGATGTCCAAAAGCCCATTGATCCTGCTGAAGTCGATGCATGGCAAAAGAAGATGGCGAAGTGTCGAAGGATCCTGTTGGAGGGCATCAAGGATCATATTGTATCCAGCCTGCATGGAAAGGCTACTCCATATTTAATGTGAAAAGCTTTGACAGATCTATTCCAGAGTAAGAGCGACCAAAGGAAGCTGGCGCTCAAAGATAAGCTCAGGAACATCAAGATGGAGAAGGGCGACAGTATCGCCAAATACCTCACGAAGTTCACTCAATGCAGAGATGAGCTGGGAAGTGTGGGAGTTACTGTCGATGAAGAGGACATGGTCGACCTGGCTCTCTTTGGTCTTCCGAAGGCTTGGCACTCATATCAAGATAGTTTCAATGGTCGGGAGAAGCTGCCGGGATGGGAGCGCCTTTGGGCGGATCTCATGCAGGAGGAGATAAGGAGGACTACTCGAGATGGATCTTCATCAAAGGGAGCTGATGAAGAAAACTGCGCTTTGGTGGCCAAAGCAAAGAAAGGGAAGGGTAAGAAAACCTCTCATTCTGGTGCAAAGGGCAAGAAGCAGGATATGGCTAAAGTGAAGTGTTTTCACTGCCATGATCACGGACATTATGCTACCAATTGTCCAAAGAAGAAGAAGAACAAGCAAGCGGGAAGATCTGCAGATGGAGAAGCTTTGGCTTCACAGTTCGAGCTTGAATTTTCACCGATCGCATGCTTGGTTTCAAGTGTGATGGGATCGGTTTGGTTCTTGGACAGCGGTGCGTCATTTCATATGACGGGAGATCGGGATTTGTTCTCAGATCTGGAGGACAAAGATTTGGGTGTGCACATCGAGATGGGCAATGATGGTAGATACAGTGCGACTAGTATCGGTACCATATCCTTTCAGAGGGAGTCTGGTAAACCCTTTGTATTGAAGGATGTCATGCATGTACCTGGATTGAAGAAGAACTTGATCTCTGTGGCGATGTTGGAGGATAAGGGGTATGATGTGGTCTTCAGCGAAGGAAAAGCCTTCCTGCGCAGTAAGACTACTAGAGAGACCCGAAAGATAGGGGTTCGAACCAAGAACCTTTATCAGTTGCAGGTAGATGGCTGCGCAGCTATGGCATGCAAGGCGGGAGAAGTGGTGAGCCGGGATGATGAGGGCGAACTGTGGCACAGGAGATTGGGCCACCTTAACCATGGAGCTTTGAAGATCCTGCAGAAGATTTCTACTGGGCTTCCTAAGGGCACTCTTGCGCAGTCAGATCAGTGCAAGGGGTGTACTTTAGGGAAGTATGTGAAAGCCACCTTTCACGAGAAGGATAGTCGCGCCACGACGATCCTTGAGAGAGTTCACACACACGTGTGTGGTCCTTTCTCAGTTGCTTCGACAGCAAAGCACAGGTATTATGTGATCTTTGTTGATGATTTCTCTCGAAAGTGCTGGATCTTCTTCATGCAGAAGAAGAGCGATACATTCGCGAATTTCTGTGAGTTTAAAGCACTGGTCGAGAAGGAGTCGGGGAAGAAGGTGATTTCTCTAAGGAGTGATAACGGTGGTGAATTCATCTCGGCTGAATTCAAGGAGTTCTGCAGCGCAGAAGGGATTCGAAGAGAGCTCATCGCACCCCATAACCCACAGCAGAACGGGGTGGCTGAGCGGAAGAACAGAACGATCGTGGGTGCTGCACGGGCGATGTTGCATGATCAGGGCCTACCCCTTCACTTGTGGGCTGAGGCATGCAATACAGCAGTATATGTGCCGAACCGTTGTCCTCACAAGGTTCTTGGCATGAGTACACTGGAGGAGGCTTATTCTGGCAAGAGGCCTGATATTTCCCATTTGCGGATTTTTGGTTCTCCTGTCTACATGCATGTGACGAAGGATGCGAGAAGGAAGCTGGATCCGACCGCAGAGGTTGGAATATTTGTGGGGTACACTGATACACCTCACAACTACCGGGTATATTTGTCAGACAGTCGAAAGACTGTTGTGCGACGAGATATAAAATTTCAGGAGGAGAAAGCCATGCAGTGTTCGCTTGAGAGGGAGCTACACTTGCATGCAGATGAGGAGCTGTTAGTTCCCAAGGAGGAGCTTCCAGATGTGGATCAGCCACAAGAGGAAGTTCAGGAGGTGGAAGAAACCACCCATGCAACGCCAACCATCAGAGGGCGCATGCGCACTACAGAAGCTGAGCGACTGGCTCGAGATGCAGAGAAGGTTGTAGGACCACCTACAGCACAGCGCAGACAGAGGCAGTCACCGGATCGGTACACTGGATACATGGCTCTTGTGGGTCAATGTGTTGTGACGGAGCCATCCTCTTTTGAGGAAGCTGTGGAGGAACCCGCATGGGTTGATGCCATGATCGAAGAATATGATTCGATCGTCAGGAACAGTGCATGGGAGATTGCCCCAAGACCGGTGGGGAAATCAGTGGTGGGTTCACGATGGATCTACAAAGTGAAGCAGGCGGCTGACGGGAGTGTGGAGAAGTACAAGGCGAGATTTGTCACCCGTGGCTTTTCACAGATCGAGGGGATTGACTATGAGGAGACCTTTGCACCTGTCGCAAGGTACTCTTCCATACGGACGATCCTTTCTCTCTCAGCGCAGATGGGGTGGCACATTCATCAGATGGATGTGAAGACTGCGTTCCTCAATGGAGTTATTAAGGAGGAGGTGTACATAGAGTAGCCTGAAGGTTTCGAGATCTTCAGCAGTGAGTCGCATGTGTGCCGACTCAAGAGAGCATTGTACGGGCTGAAGCAAGCACCTCGTGCTTGGTACACTCGGATAGACAACTACTTCACCGGGCTTGGATTCTCCAAGAGTGAGGCGGATCCAAACCTGTACCAGATTGTGGTGGAGGGGAAGCTGTTGATCATCGTACTGTATGTAGATGATCTGATTTTGACTGGCGATGAGCAGTTGCTACTTTCATGCAAGGAGGATCTTGCACGAGAGTTTGAGATGAAGGACTTGGGCATCCTTCATTATTTCCTGGGATTGGAGATTTGGCAGCGCAGCGGAGGACTGTTTGTTTCTCAGTGCAAGTATGCCCGGGAGATTCTGGAGAGGTTCAACATGCAAGGCTGCAAGCTTGTTGACACTCCTCTTCGTGGTGGTTGGAGGAAGGAGGATGCTACTTCGGCAGAGGTAGTGGATGCCACTGTCTATCGACAGTTGGTGGGGTCGCTTATGTATCTGGTCAATACACGACCCGATATATGCTATGCAGTTAACCAACTTTCGTAAGCTATGGTTAAGCCTACCAAGCTCTTTTGGAAGGCAGGCAAGCATGTATTGCGTTATATTAGAGGCACATCGCGATATGGTTCATGGTACAGACAGGAGGATCAGTTGAGGCAGCATGGCTTCACATATTGGTATCATCATATCAGATATTGTGTTCAGCAGAGAATCATGATGCTTTCATATGTTCCCACGAAGGATCAGGATGCCGACATCCTGACGAAGGCGCTCACCAGGAGCAAGTTCGAATTCCATAGAGGCAGGATAGGGGTTGCAGATAATCCATATCTTGCTGAGAGGGAGTGTTGAAAATGCAGCAAGATGATGGAGCTTAGTGAAATGAAGTCGCCTTCACTAAGTGGGCCCGCAGGCAAATTCTGGCGCAAAGTCTATTTTTAGACTATGTCTATTTTTAGACATATGGAGCATGGTCAGGGGATTGCAGGTTGAGTATGTTATTCTTGGGTATTGGTCATGTTGGTAAATATATAGGACTCTATTTTTGTAGCCTATAGGTGGTAGGTGATGTCTATTTTTAGGCTGCTGTATCTAAAAATAGATATGTCGAATATTATTAGCTCTTAATAATATTTGGACAATAAACATTATCTTATTCTCTTGGAGCACTTGATTCGAACTCACAGAAGTGGCTCATGCATCGGCAGAGGGTACGCTTCCTAGGACACGGTAAGCATCATGCATAGTTGACTTCAGTTAGGACTTCAGTGGCAGAAGTTTGGTGGAGTTAATGAGACAGATAGTGGAGTTGTGTTCTGTTTATTTTAGTTGAACTAGTTGAGATTAGTTTAACTAGCTAATCAATTAGTTATGAGTGGAGTGAATTAAATATTATTTAATTCATTAATTAGTAACTCATTATTCAACTCAGAACACATCAGTTCACTACAGTGCATGATCAGTTCAGTGGAGACCAGTGAAAGAGATAGATGAAAGGGTGGAGTTAGCTATCAGTGGCGACATCAGTTGTGCATGAGATTTGCACCACACTTGGAGGAATTGCCCATGATTATTGCGCTGTCAAGCCAAGGGGATTCGAACCTTGGATCTCTATATAGACAGGCCATGATTGCGCAATAGAAGCAAGGCAATTAGTGGTGAGTTTTGAACCAGTAACCTGTTCAAAACCAAGCTAGTTTGTGTGTAACTTTATGAGAAAGTACTGAGTACTTGTGAGGAGTATTGTACTGAGTTTGTTACATGATTTCTCCATTATAATATACACAATAGCTATGGGGTTTTCAGCTATAAGCTTTCCCCATACATACTGTGTTAATGTGTATGATGAATTGATGTGCTATCGCTTGTTTTATTTCCGCATGTGTGATGATCTGAGTGGAAGAGATTATGTGTTGCATATGAATTCGAATTGTATGTGATCAGGATAGTCTTGATGGATAATTAATCATTATTCAGCAAATTTCTACATATATATATATATATATATATATACACACAAACACACAAAGTATACTTCACATATGCTTCAGGACAACTCCAATGAATTTATATGAAGGTGAATTATTTGCATAATAAGATCTATGCTATAGACTGACCTTCTTGCCCCGAGGAACCCTCTATTTTACATACATAAGAAGAAGGAGATTTGTTAGTATGATAAAAATTAAAGAAGGTTCCACATCTTGCTCTATTTTCAATTAGTTGATGGAGATAGAAACATACACTTATAGATATGCCTGTTAAGGGTGTCCATCATACAAGGGAAAGAAGCTCAATAGTAGAGAAGCCATCAGTTGAGGGTAGTGTTAGACAAAGTGAAGCTTGAGGAAGGGAGCGGTGGAGATAGCAATCCACACTAGTATGTTGAACTTGATCATAAGGGTGGAAAACGAGAACAACTCCAGAAAACTTAACTCATACTTGCGATAGATGGAATACGAGGTGGTGAGATCAATAACTTCCTATATTATGTAGAGAGCATTTTTCACTGACGCTTAACTGCCTTTCCACCTTGAGTTTTTTAAAATTACACTCAGGGATTACTTTTTCATTATTAAAAAAATTGGTTAGGGCTATCATATGTTGTATTTGATCCTAATTACAGGGATTTTTCATCACCAAGGAAAGAGCCATTGACATGGTCAAAGGTTCAAAACCACATTGGAAAATACCATTTCCAGAACCTACCCACTTAAAGTGTTCCCCTAAAAAATGCTACCTACTTACAGGAAGAAAATTATAAAGAAAATAATGATGACAATAATTAAAGTGCCACTTACTTGGATCTGTAGTAGTGATTACTGCAGTACTTGCAAGATCACAGGTTCCTGGTGCTATCCCATTCTTTTGGTAGTAAATGTTAAAATCATACGAAGCATGAGAAAAGACACTGTCAGGAATAAAACAAGAGCCTCCTTGCTGGATTTTTCCAGAGTCTGCTCCTCCATGTCCACAGGCATAATCTAGGGTAGTCTGCAACCTTGAATCAACTATCTCCCTGATGGTATAAATGCTAGTAGACCGAAGGAAATTTCATAGCACAGCCTTCAGATTTCAAATGAAGGTTTCCTAAATAGCTCTGTCAGATCCTAAGTATATATATATATATATACACAAACACACAAAGTATACTTCACATATGCTTCAGGACAACTCCAATGAATTTATATGAAGGTGAATTATTTGTACAATGTGACCATGCTATAGACTCCACCTTGCCCTTAGGATCCTCTATTTTTACATAAGATAAGAAGAAGGAGATTGTTATTTATATACAAATTAAAGAAGGTTCCACATCTTTTGCTCTGCTTTTCAACTTAGCTGGAGTGAAATAGAAATATTATGTAAAATTTTGTGACAAGTTTTATTAAGGGTGTCCATCATACAAGGGAAATAAGCTCAATAGTAGAGAAGCCATCAGTTGAGGGCAGTGTTGGACAAAGTGCAGCTTGAGGAAGGGAGCGGTGGAGATAGCAATCCACACTAGTATGTTGAACTTGATCATAAGGTTGGAAAACGAGAACAACTCCAGAAAACTTAACTCATACTTGCGACAGATGGAATACAAGGTGGTGAGATCAATAACTTCCTAGATTATGTAGAGAGCATTTTGCACTGACGCTTAACTGCCTTTCCACCTTGAGTTTTTTAAAATTACACTCAGGGATTACTTTTTCATTAATAAAAAATTGGTTAGGGCTATCATATGTTGTATTTGATCCTAATTACAAGGCTTTTTCAGCACCAAGGAAAGAGCCATTGACATGGTCAAAGGTTCAAAACCACATTGGAAAATACCATTTCCAAAACCTACCCACTTAAAGTGTTCCCCTAAAAAATGCTACCTACTTACAGGAAGAAAATTTCCCAACAGGTAACAATGATGAAAATGTTGAAGTGCCACTATTGGAAATCAGTAGTGAAAGTATTTATCGTAGTACTTGGAAAATCACAAGTCCCGGTGCCATCCTATTCTTTTGTAGCAATCACAGCACAGAAGCACAGAAAAGACACTCGTCAGAATAAAACAAGAGCCTCCCTGACTAGATTTTCCTGAGTCTGCTTCTCCTTCCATGTCTGTGCAGGCATCCACTACAGCCTCCAGGATCACAGAATTAATCATACCACTAATGGTATAAATACAGACTCAAGTGAAATTTCATAGCACAACTTTCGATTTCAAAATGAAGGTTTCCTAACACTCATTAGATCCTATATATATGTATGTATACACAAACACACAAAAAGTATACTTCACATATGCTTCAGGACAACTCCAATGAATTTATATGAAGGTGAATTATTTGCATAATAATATCTATGCTATAGACTGACCTCCTTGCCCCGAGGAACCCTCTATTTTACATACATAAGAAGAAGGAGATTTGTTAGTATGATACAAATTAAAGAAGGTTCCATATCTTGCTATGTTTTCAACTAGTTGATGGAGATACAAACATACACTTCTAGATATGCCTGTTAAGGGTGCCCATCATACAAGGGAAAGAAGCTCTGAAGTAGTAGGCTTACCGCTGAGGGGCAGTGTTAGACAAAAAGGAAGCTATTAAAGTAGGATTGTTGGAGATAGCAACTGTCATTGGGTATGTTGAACTTGATCATAAGGGTGGAAAACGAGAACAACTCCATAAAACTTAACTCATACTTGCGACAGATGGAATACGAGGTGGTGAGATCAATAACTTCCTATATTATGTAGAGAGCATTTTTCACTGATGCTTAACTGCCTTTCCACCTTGAGTTTTTTAAAATTACACTCAGGGATTACTTTTTTATTATTAAAAAAATTGGTTAGGACTATCATATGTTGTATTTGATCCTAATTATAGGGCTTTTTCATCACCAAGGAAAGAGCCATTGACATGGTCAAAGGTTCAAAACCACATTGGAAAATACCATTTCTAGAACCTACCCACTTAAAGTGTTCCCCTAAAAAATGCTACCTACTTACTGGAAGAAAATTCTAAAGAAAATAATGATGACAATAGTTAAAGTGCCACTTACTTGGATCTGTAGTACTGATTACTACAGTACTTGCAAAATCACAGGTTCCTGGTGCTATCCCATTCTTTTGGTAGTAACTGTTAAAAGCATATGAAGCATGAGAAAAGACACTGTCAGGAATAAAAAAAGAGCCTCCTTGCTAGATTTGTCCAGAGTTTGCTACTCCATGTCCACAGGCATAATACAGGGCAGTCTACAACCTTGAATCAGCTATCTCGCTGATGGTTAAATGCTAGTAGACCGAAGGAAATTTCATAGCACAGCCTTCAGATTTCAAATGAAGGTTTCCTAAATAGCTCTGTCAGATCCTATGTATATATATATATATACACAAACACACAAAGTATACTTCACATATGCTTCAGGACAACTCCAATGAATTTATATGAAGGTGAATTATTTGCATAATAAGATCTATGCTATAGACTGACCTCCTTGCCCTGAGGAACCCTCTATTTTACATACATAAGAAGAAGGAGATTTGTTAATATGATACAAATTAAAGAAGGTTCCACATCTTGCCCTGTTTTCAACTTAGCTGATGGACATAGAAACATACACTTCTAGATATGTCTATTAAGGGTGTCCATCATACAAGGGAAAGAAGCTCAATAGTAGAGAAGCTATCAGTTGAGGGCAGTGTTGGAAAAAGTGCAGCTTGAGGAAGGGAGCGGTGGTGATAGAAATCCACACTAGTATGTTGAACTTGATCATCAGGGTGGAAAATGAGAACAACTCTAGAAAACTTAACTCATACTTGTGATAGATGGAATACGAGTTGGTGAGATAAATAACTTGCTAGGTTATGTAGAGAGCATTTTGCACTAACGCTTAACTGCATTTCCACCTTGAGTTTTTTTAAATTACACTCAGGGATTACTTTTTAATTATTAAAAAAATTGGTTAGGGCTATCATATGTTGTATTTGATCCTAATTACAAGGCTTTTTCAGCACCAAGGAAAGAGCCATTGACATGGTCAAAGGTTCAAAACCACATTGGAAAATACCATTTCCAGAACCTACCCACTTAAAGTTTTCCCCTAGAAAATGCTACCTACTTACAAGAAGAAAATTCTAAAGAAAATAATGATGAAAATAGTTAAAGTGCCACTTACTTGGATCTGTAGTAGTGATTACTGCAGTACTTGCAAAATCACAGGTTCCTGGTGCCATCCCATTCTTTTGGTAGTAACTGTTAAAAGCATATGAAGCATGAGAAAAGACACTGTCAGGAATAAAACAAGAGCCTCCTTACTAGATTTTTCTAGAGTCTTCTCCTCCATGTCCACAGGCATAATCCAGGGCAGTCTGCAACCTTGAATTAGCTATACCACTAATGGTATAAATTCTAGTATACCGAAGGAAATTTCATAGCACAACCTTCAGATTTCAAATGAAGGTTTCCTAAATAGCTCTGTCAGATCCTATATATATATATATATATATATACACACACACACACACACACACACAAACACACAAAGTATACTTCACACATGCTTCAGGACAACTCCAATGAATTTATATGAAGGTGAATTATTTGCATAATAAGATCTATGCTATAGACTGACCTCCTTGCACCGAGGAACCCTCTATTTTACATACATACGAAGAAGGAGATTTGTTAGTATGATAAAAATTAAAGAAGGTTCCACATCTTGCTCTGTTTTCAACTAGTTGATGGAGATAGAAACATATAGTTATAGATATGCTTGTTAAGGGTGTGCATCATACAAGGGAAAGAAGCTCAATAGTAGAGAAGCCATCAGTTGAGGGTAGTGTTAGACAAAGTGAAGCTTGAGGAAGGGAGCGGTGGAGATAGCAATCCACACTAGTATGTTTAACTTGATCATAAGGGTGGAAAAGGAGAACAACTCCAGAAAACTTAACTCATACTTACGACAGATGGAATACGAGGTGGTGAGATCAATAACTTCTTATATTATGTAGAGAGCATTTTTCACTGATGCTTAACTGCTTTTCCACCTTGAGTTTTTTAAAGCTACACTCAGGGATTACTTTTTCATTATTGAAAAAATTGGTTAGGGCTATCATATGTTGTATTTGATCCTAATTACAGGGCTTTTTCATCACCAAGGAAAGAGCCATTGACATGGTCAAAGGTTCAAAACCACATTGGAAAATACCATTTCCAGAACCTACCCACTTAAAGTGTTCCCCCTAAAAATGCTACCTACTTACAGGAAGAAAATTATAAAGAAAATAATGATGACAATAGTTAAAGTGCCACTTACTTGGATCTGTAGTACTGATTACTGCAGTACTTGCAAAATCACAGGTTCCTGGTGCTATCCCATTCTTTTGGTAGTAACTGTTAAAATCATATGAAGCATGAGAAAAGACACTGTCAGGAATAAAACAAGAGCCTCCTTGCTGGATTTGTCCAGAGTCTGCTCCTCCATGTCCACAGGCATAATCCAGGGCAGTCTGCAACCTTGAATCAGCTATCTCGCTGATGGTATAAATGATAGTAGACCGAAGGAAATTTCATAGCACAGCCTTCAGATTTCAAATGAAGGTTTCCTAAATAGCTCTATTAGATCCTATGTATATATATATACACAAACACACAAATTATACTTCACATATGCTTCAGGACAACTCCAATGAATTTATATGAAGGTAAATTATTTGCATAATAAGATATATGCTATAGACTGACCTCCTTGCCCTGGGGAACCCTCTATTTTACATACATAAGAAGAAGGAGATTTGTTAATATGATACAATTAAAGAAGTTTCCACATCTTGCTCTATTTTCAACTTAGCTGATGGACATAGAAACATACACTTCGTGATATTCCTGTTAAGGGTGTCCATCATACAAGGGAAAGAGGAATGTGGAAAATAAACCAAAACTGGAGCCTGTAGAGACTGAGGTAGAGGAATGCAATATAGGCAGTGAGGAAAAACCAAAAAATTATCAAACTGTCTAAAACCTTACAAGCTCACATTAAACTCAAATATATAGAGCTGTTTCAAGATTTTTCTGATGTATTTGCGTGGAGTTACGAAGATCTTAAGTCCTATGACACTGAAATAATACAGCACAAAATCCCTCTTAAAGAAAACCAAAAACCATTCAAACAGAAACTACGTAGAATAAACCCTGTTCAGTTACCTTTGGTTAAGAAGGAAATCATGAAAATGTTTGATGCTGGTATTATTGTCCCTATTAGATATTCTGAGTGGGTGTCTAATCTAGTGTCTGTTAGGAAGAAAACTGGAGAAATCAGGATTTTTATAGACTTTAGAAATCTAAACAAAGCTTCATTAAAAGACAACTACCCTTTTCCCAAGATGGATCATATTTTACAAAGGGTGGTGGGGTCTAAAAGAATTTATTTGCTAGATGGCTATTCAGGGTATAACCAGATCTTAGTTCACCCTGCTGATCAATTAAAGACAGCCTTCACTACACCTTGGGGCACTTTCATGTATGTGAAAATGCCTTTTGGTCTAATGAATGCTGGAGCGACCTTTCAAAGAGCCATGGACATAGCATTCTCGGAAGAACTGGGCTTCTTCATCATTATATACCTTGATGATGTCACTGTGTTTTCAAGAACAGATGAAGAACACTTGGAAAATTTGAGGAAATTTTTCGAGAAGTGCAGAAAGTTTGGAATATCTTTAAACCCTAAGAAGACTTTATTTGGTCTCCAAGAAGGTAAACTTCTTGGGCACATAATTTCTGAGGAGGGTATAAAGATAGATCCAAAGAGGATTGAGGCTATATTGCAAATCTTTCATCCTCGGAACATAAAAGAGTTGCAGTCTTTCATTGGAAAGATTAACTTTTTGAGAAGGTTCATCCCTAACTTGGCTGAGCTCCTTAGGAATATCACAAATATGTTGAAGAAGGAGCAAGGGATAAAATGGACCTTGGAAGCAAAGACATCCTTTGAACTGGTGAAACAAGCATTAACCAAAGCACCGGTTCTCATAAGTCCTGATTTTTCAAAAGATTTTTATATTTTCTCATTTGCATCAAAACATACCATAGCTGCTGTCCTTTTACAGAAAAATCCACAAGGACAAGAGCAGCCCATTGCATTCTTTAGTAAGGCATTGAGGGATGCCCCTTTGAAGTATAACATTATGGAGAAGCAAGCTTTTTCTTTGGTAAAAGCTTTAAAAGACTTTAGAGTATACATCCTTCACTCACACATTATTGCCTTTGTCCCAAATTCAGTCGTTAAAGACATTCTAACACAGGACCCAGATGGTAAGAGGGGTAAGTGGATTGCTTTTATTCTTGAATATGATTTAGAGATAAAACCCACTAAGCTCATCAAAGGCCAAGATCTAGCTAAATTAATGGCCGAATCAAATTGTGAAGTTCTTGATATTAATATGATTAATGCTTTGGATGACCAAGAAGAATTCTCAGCTCCCATTATTGAAGACCATTTTGTGAATTCTCCTTGGTATACTGATATTGTTTATGTTTTTCTTAATCTGAATACACCTCCTGGTTTATCAAAAACAAAGGCAAGATTCCTAAAGTTAAAGGCTGTAAACTATTGCATTATTGATAAATGCCTTTATTGGAAAAATGCAAGTGGTATATTGCTAAAATGTTTGCCTGTGTTTGATGCAGAAAAGGTCAAGCAGGAATTCCATGAAGGAGAGTGTGGAGGTCATTTATACTGGAAGTCAACAGCCAACAAAATTTTGAGGGCTCATTTCTATTAGCCTACTCTATTTCATGATGTCCACAAGATGACCACTACTTGCCATAAATGCCAATTGTTTGAAGGCAAGAGAAAATTACTACCCCTGCCTCTGCATCCAATCACTGTTGAAGCCCCTTTTAAACAGTGGGGACTTGACTTCATAGGAGAAATCCATCCACCATCTTCTGCCCAGCATAGGTGGATTCTTACTGCCACAGACTATTTTACTAAGTGGATAGAAGCCATACCTTGTAGGCAGGCCAATGATTCAGTTATCATAAAATTCTTAGAGACTAACATTCTCTCCAGATTTGGCTATCCTACCAAGATTATCACCGATAATGCAGCAGCATTTGGATCAAAGAAGATGGTTGAGTTCTATCACAGATATCAGATAATATTGAGACATTCTATGGCCTATTACCCTCAAGGTAATGGACTTGCAGAATCTTCCAACAAAAGCTTAGTGAACATAATAAAGAAACCGTTGGAGGACAATAAAAAGTCTTGGCACACAAAGCTGATCCATGCACTTTGGGCTGACATATTAACTTTGAAGAAATCCATTGGTATGTCACCCTTCCATCTGGTGTATGGTACTGATGCAATTTTTCCAAGCATCCTAGGTGTACCAGTGATGAAGTTCATTCAAGAGTTGCAAACTGAAGAAAATGACATAATCAGAAGAACAAATCAGACCATTCATCTTCAGAAAACCAAGGAGGATGTGTACAACAAAGAATTACAGAAACATGAAAGCATCAAAAAGCTTTTTGACAGGAGAACAAAGGCCAGCAATTTCAAGATTGGGGAAAAAGTTTTAAAGTGGGACTCAAGAAGGGAAGAAAAGGGCAAGCATGGAAAAGTTGACAACCTATGGCTTGGCCCTTACTCTATTCATTCAGTTGCTGGTAATAATGCATTTTTCTTGCAGGAACTGGATGGAACCGAATTTTTTGGGGGTCCTGTCAATGGTAGGATTCTTAATCATTACTTCTCTTGATCCATTTTATGTTTTGAAGCCTTTTTATCTTTTTCCATTATGAATAGTCCATCCACCATTGCATTCAAAGTTATGAAAAATCAAAAAATACAAAAACAAAGAAAAAATGAAAAGAGGGCAGGAATGAAAACAAGAAAGGCAACGCCCCATGCCAAGAAAAAGAGAAAAAATCTGAAAGTGTGCAAGCTCAAATGCCACTCCTCAAAAATACACTTCTAGTTAGTCAAACTGTTTAATCTTGACTAAGTAGCTTCAATTTTTCTACTGATAGGATAGTGAATTCGATTTGCCAAACTGTTTAATCTTTGCTTATCAGTAGATATATTAGGTTAGAAATAGAAGGTTCAAACAAACTCAAAATCTGAACCAGAGAGAAAGAGAGAATAGCTCAAACAAAGTCAAAAACAGAGTTGTAAAAAGAGAAGGCAGTGCTTCAAGATTTTCAGATCTTAAGCCTTCCATTTTGTTTTTATTTTTCTGCAAATAATAATCTATGTGCAGGTTGTTTTTATGCCATAGATCATAGCAAGTCAAACAGCTTAATCTTGATTTGACTGTTTTTAAATTTCTGTTGTAGAATTTAGGGAATGAAAGTATGTTGGACAGTTTAATCCCAACAGACAGTAGATTAGGTAGAGAAATATCTGAGCTCAACTGTTTAATCTGAGTTCAGGGAGAAATAAGGAGTAGCATTAGATTAGTTTTTATGCTTTCAAAAGAACAAAATGTTTTGAATAGAGTTTTCCAATCCAAGTGCACTCTAATGAAGAAGAAAAAATGTTAGATCAGTAGGATTGGGTAGGTAGAAAGTTGTATTGATGAAGTCCATTTATCTTTCATGACTGACCTTATTTTTCAGAAGCAGAGCAAGATCTTCCCGCAAAAGAAGAGCAGTCCAAAGGATCAGGCACAAGTCCGCGTCCCAGAAAAATCAAGTCTGAATTCTTGATGCCTTCAAGAAGGCACCATCCCCAAGTGGAGCCACTGTTAGCCACCCATAAATTTGATTATACCAAAGGTGGCTAAATATATTTAGATCCTCCAAGGAACAAATTTTTTCACTAAAAATTGTTGGCTCTTGAAGTCTCTATGAGGCCTCCTGCCTTATTCCTATGTCCAAATCCTGCACTAATTTTTTCATCCTAAAAACCTTTGAAACCCTACAAAAATCCACAGTTAAATACTGCTGCAAAGGATCCCTTCTCCCTTTTTCTTCTCCTCACAACTAACTCAGTTCCTTTTCTCCATTTCCCTTGGAAACCCCTAAACTTCATGATTCTTCCATTTCCTTCATTTAAATCCATCTCCTAAAGGTCTAAGACCCCTTCTCGACCTTATCGAAAGCCTTCATTTCCCTTTGAAAACCATTAAAAAACCATAGAAACGCACATTTTCTATGTGTTGGTCTTAAGCCCCTCAGGCTAAGCCCCCTACCTCTTTTCCTCCATGCACCTGAGCGCCGGAACCAAACGCTGTAACCATTGGGCGCTTATCCATTTTTCTCCACCTGAAGCACCAAAAAACCTTTGAAAATCATGAAAATTGGGTTTTAATTAAATTTCAAAGTTTTCCACCCGCAAAAATTATGAAATAATCTTGACCGTCGATCTTCTCCACAGATCGGACGATGCGGCACATGGCTTATCGTGTGGACCCCCCAACCATACGTCACTTCTCAAATCCGCCTGGTTTTTCCGCACCGCCTTCGTGCGAAATGTGGTTTTAACCCAACAACCAGCGATTCCATACGATGGCTGCCACGCGTCCTCTGTACTTTTTCAAAACCACTGCATAAATTCAGTCCCCCATGCGTTATCCGTCAGACCATAACCGCCCAGTGGAATCGATGATAGTCGTCCGATCTGGGCCCGCTGATCCAACGGTTGATGATCGCCCAAGATGCCCGACCTTTAACCAAAGCGCCCGCTCGATAACCAAGCCGTCGCGTGGTGGGAAATCAACCTCCCCCGTCGATCTCTGCAGATCGACAGTCCCCATTCAATTTCCTGATTCCATTGCACATTCAATGCATCTCCGCCGCTAATTTTTCCACTCGCCCCTGATCGTTGATCACCACGCGATCAACGGCTCCGATCGCCCCACTCCCCCGCACACCTTCCGATGCAGATTTCCATATAAACGTAGGATTTTATAATTTCGTTTGTTTTTTGCAGGTTTAAGGTTTCTTCTGATCTCAATGGAGAAATTTCGTGGGATGAGGATGACGATCCTCTGCCTTTTGAATGCCTCCGAGAAATTATCCACAGGGTGTAGAACTTTGTGTCAACGAGGTTTCATGAGCCTCCGCTACCATGCGCCCCTGTCGAACCTGGAAAACAACAAAGAAATCGCAGAGAAAGAGTATCATATTGCAGAAGGCCAAACATGGACCAGGTCAAAGAGTTAATGATCAGATGAGTGGGGATTACAGCTAAGACAGTTATCAAAAGCCTAATCCCCGACTCAAAACGCATTTTGAAAGGGAAACCTAAAAAGCGTTCATCAGACAGGATGCCTCCACCGCCATATCTGAGGAAAATTGATTCCTCAACCACCACAGTGCCACCTATTACCTCAAAACACTCAATCAGGAGCCGGATTTATGGAGCAGGATCAGATATTTTGCCTCGAAACAGCCAAAGAAGTTACTTCTGCCATGGAATTTATTAACTGATGCTCGCAGAGCAACCCTAGTGATACACAAAGCCTCAAAATTCAAATGAAGCTCCCACTGAGCTTGAATCGTGAGTGTAAATCAGTTAATGCAATAGAACACCTGTACATTTTCCTTTCTGAGCCCCCAAGGGCCAAGAAAGACATTAATTCCTGTATTAATTGATTTTGAGATCTTTTATCAGATCTCACCTCCTCATTCTTCTATAAATACTTTAGTAGAAAATGAGTGAGGGGTTGGTTGTCAATGTAAATTGCTGAAGCATTGTAATGTGATTGAGCTGAAGACTTCTATTGTAAATAGTGGTTTCACTTGCTCTTGGAGATCTTCTTGTAACAGATAGGTTAGGTTGCGAAGAGAGATGAATTAAAACACTGGATTTGAAGATTGTAACTGGTTTGGAGCATCAATACAAGCTGATTTATGGGATCCTGATCTATGTTGACGGTGATGTTATTCTCATTGTAACTTGTTGTTTTATTTATGTTTTCATTTTGTTTCATTTTCCACTATAAAGAAAAGTTTAAATAGGGTTAGGACCTGCTATATACCAGTAACCTTCTCTGGCTGAGAAATCTTTATTTAAATGTTTTCTTTCCACTGTGTTATTTGAAAATGATTTAATTCAGTTTAAGAATAGGAATGTTGGTGTTCCCTCATCTTATTGTCTTAGCTAGATATTATTTTTAAATGTTACTTTCTGCATATGTTGTGTGAAGATGAACTGAAGGAAGATATGGTTAGCCCTGGTCCCAGACTTGTCTGCATAACTGTCTGATTGTTTCCCTTAGAATGTGTTAAAAGCTGGATAGTTTCAAAGTACTTACCAGATATTAGGCCTTTCTGTGTTATCTCTGTGATTGTCTTGAAAGTAACCAAGTAAAGAAGAGCTCGGAGAGGATTTGTGGTGAGCCCGGCCCACTAGTTTCTACTCCAAAGGTTGCCCTCAAGTTTCCCTTTGTTTTTACATGTTTTCTATCAGAAGTATATCAAAGGCTGGATAGTTTCAAAGTACTTACCAGATCCTAGTTTGCTTCTGTGTTTTTCCTAAGTGTCTGGTCAAAGGCTGGCTAGTTTCAAAGTACTTACCAGATCCTGGGTTGCTCTTTGTTCTGCATCTGTTTATTTTCCCCTTCTTAATGTATCACTCCATTCCATAAATCAAACCTTAAAGAGATCCTGAGGCATAGATGACTTGCCCCATAGACCACTCTTGAACCTGATTGTTTCAATTAAATCCCCTTATGACTCCATAGCCCAATGGACTGAAAACCTGCCATCATATTTCTTCTTGATCAAAGCTTACTCTTTTTGCTTGCAAATTCTCACCTCTAAACCTATTTGCATCTAGATCTTTTCGCCTCAGATAGCAACTATGTTCAACCATCCAAAAAACCAAACAAACCCTTGGACTTCATAACTAGCCTAATATTATTACCCCAAACTTCAAAGAAAAATCCATCTTTGTACATACTGGAGAGATACCTCTCCGGATTCAGGAGGGCTAGATCCTAGAATCCCAAAGTTGGTTGAAATGATGTTAACTCTGTGATCGCACTTTTGCCAATCTTGCTTATTACAGAGACCTAACACACTGCTAACCGTATTCATGTAGTTCTTAACATACTAGGGTTGTTAACTTCAAATGGACCCAGTATATATAGAAAATCTGCAAGGAAATGAGGAAATTTCACTAAAACCTTTAGGACCAATCCTCTATGCTAATCCTTAAGTTATGCTAATGTCAAACACTCATGCACATAGATATTGAGCTATATAAACTTATGGCTCAAACACTTTGGTGATCACATTCTCTTTGTGGGTTAAGAGCCTACGATTCTGATCGTCTCTGGTTATATGAACTAATGTTACCGAGATGTGCCACAAGTTCAAAATCCACAAGGACATACACTGATGCTTCAAGGTTGTCTCACAAGTTTAAAACCCACTAGGAACAAACACTGAAAAACCAAAAAGGGTAAGGTGGGTGTATCCCTGCAAGGGGGTTTCAAATGGAAAATATCTCCTTTCCCTAGGGCCAAGGCCTAAAACGTTACCTTTAGCCATTTTTTTCATAGTGATCTCAGTGATCCTTGGCACTCCCCACAAAAGGGTATGGGTGAGTCGTAAAATACATTTTGTTCATATTGATCTCTATCATCCTTGGCACTCCCCCACAAAAAAGGTATGGGATGAGTTGTAAAATCCCATTAGTTATGGAAGCCCTACCCATACCATTAGTTAGGGTAGCCCTACTCATACAACAGAACCCTCATGTAAGCCATTACAGAGAGAGCTAGGAATACAACCTAGGTTAGTTCTGGTAAATTCCCACCGATCAGGATAGCAACCCAATTGTATTTTCAACTTATAAGCTCTTTGGTTAGAAGTTATCAAGTTAAAAGAAAAAATTGTAGGGACCTTAGAACTGGCATTTGGGTCTAGTAAATAGAAACACATATATAGGAATTTCTTAAGCTTGCCTGTGCAGGTCTGAGAATAGAGCAAGATGCAGAAAACAATGCCTATTATATGAGAGAGATACCTATAATAGGTATATGCAAATAGCAATCTACATTTATTATTAGATAGATATCTTATATGAAGTAAATTACCAACGGATATCACCAGCAGCTACAATAGAGACAAGAGAGTTGGCTTTCAAATCTCAAATTTGTCTGCCTCCTGTCTAAACACTAGTCCGTCTGCCTCTGTTGTCTGCAATGGTGCATGTATACCTCTGATGTCTACAATGCCCATCCGCCTCTGCTGAATCGAATGGAAATGGTCGGCCTCTGCTAAATCTCTACTAAATCGAATGGAAATGGTGCGGCCTGCTAAATCTCTGATGAATCGAATGGCAATGTGCTGAATCGAATGTGCTGTAATGGACAAACTCATGGTCGGCCTCTACTAAATCTATGATGAATCGAATGCCAATGGCGGTCTCTCCTAAATCTGAATCGAATGCAAATGGCAATCGTCCTGTGCAATGGAATGTGCTCGAATGGAAAAACTGTAGGACGCACTATTTTTATTTTTGACATGCCCGCACAACAAGCCATTTGGACAAATAAATCAATAATAAATACCCTAAAATATTTATATTCCCTATGTAATAAAAAAACCATCTAACCCATAGTTATATGTCCAATATAATGTTTTTGGTTTTTTTTTTTTAAATTACCCCAATATGAATGCACGTGATAATATATTGCTTTATCGGTGACGCCCCCATGGATATGATAAACTGAAACTAAGGTTGGTACCTAGTTTCTTCCACAGAGTTCTCTGGAAATGTCCCTCAAACTTGGTATCCCTATCAGACACAATTCTTACAGGTAATCCATGCAATCTTTCAACTTCTAAAAAAAACATATTAGCAATATGTGTTGCATCACTTGTTTTCTTGCATGCAATAAAATGCACCATTTTAGAAAATCTATCTATAACAACATAAATGGAATCATTTCCCCTTTGAGTTTTTGGCAAACCCAAAATAAAATCCATACTGACTGCATCTCACGGTCGGTCGGGTATTGGTAATGGCTGATAGAATCCTGTATTCTGACTTTTCCCCTTAGCATGCTGAAAAATCCTACATTTTTCCACAAACCGTTTAACATCAATTTGCATCTTTGGACAGTAATAAAAATTATTTACTTGAGTAAAGGTTTTTTCTTGTCCAAAATGTCCGGATATTCCTCCACTATGCTTCTCCTTGATTATGTTTGTTAGCCACCTATAAAATTTGTCATATCAAATGGTGGCTAAATCATTTTTCGAGCCTTCAAGAAACAAGTTTTGTTGCCAAAATTTTTAGTTCTTGAAGTCTTATGAAGATGACTTATCCTTGAGTTAATCTTCACTGTTGTTTCCCTCTCAAATCTGAAAAATATGTTGTTTTCCTGAAGAAAAGACTGCTTCAGAAACTCCATTTTTTCCTCATTTTACCCCCCCCCCCCCCTTTCACTCATTATTAACCTTCATTTTTATCCCCTTTTTCCCCATGAAATTCCTCTATTTTTCATTATTTCCCTTCTTCCCTTCATGAATCCCCTTTTATGAGTTTTAAAACTCCTTTTTAAGCCTTACCGAAACCTTGAAAATGCTTTGAAAATCCTTGAAAATTCGTAAAAAACCCATTTTTTCATTATAGGCCTAAGCCCCTTTGGGCTAAGCCCTAAATCAATTCCCCACCATATACCCATGCCCAGGACCAAGATTTCAAGTCCTGAGTGCTTATCACAATCGAAGTTGTGCGATGGGCACGTTTCTTTGATTGAAGGAAAAGTCTCGATTCTGATTGGCCCCTCTTATTTGTATCCCCCGATCCCTTCATCTTTTCATATACCCAAAGGCCCTGCAATCGGGCCCTAAACATAATATAAACCCTTCCCTAATGCGATTTTCCTTTGTATTTCATAAAAATCCATCTTTCCTATGTTTTTACTAAAACCTGTCATTTCATTGTTTTAAAGGAAAAGGACTGTTGATCTAAAAACCAATCGACGATCAATAAAATCTCGCATTGGAGTTTCTCATCGGACACACTTGAAAGGTCCCCTCCTTTGTTCTGATGTTGATGAGCCCTTTTGTGCTAAACCCCTCAACCATTTCCCCACCATATAACCTGAAACCCCGCAATCGGATGCTAAAACATATAAATAAACCCTCCCCAAAGCCATTTTCCCTTTGTATTTTATTTTTAACCCCATTTTTCATATTATAACGTAACCCGTCGGTGCATTGGTTGAAACGAATCCAAACCGTTGATCTTAAACCAATCAACGACTGGAAAAATCTCACATCAGAGATTTCATTGGGCATGTTTTAATATTTTATTTCCCTCTCTCAATTGACAACCTCCCAATGGATTATTAGCCGTTGATCTCCTCCACTAGACCTAGATCTGACGGCCCACATTGTTTTTCCCCAAAGCCTATCCTTCCACCTTCGACATTCTTAAATAAATCTTCGGCACTGATCTGATCCTCAAATCAATGGCCCCCATTCAATCGCATCGGAGATTTTTTGTGCACCTTTTCTCTCTCCTCTGCCGATCGTAATCTTCCGATTGCATCTGGGCCGTCCATTGCACACCATCCGACAGTCTAGATTGAAGCCCGCGACCTTGGTTAAATTCATGAACCCCACTTTATAATGTTTTTCGGCGAATCTCCGCCGTTGATCTCTACAAATCAACGACCCACATTGACCTATTCTCCGCCTCATATTTTATTTTATTTTACCTCAAGATTTGATCTGGACCATTCATTCCTCTCATTCGATGGTCCAGATTCATCCTGATAGGCCCAAATCATTTGGGTCCTACCCTTCCCAGATCAAATCTTTGTTGTCTATTTCTTGATCTGATGGTCCAGGTTAATACTGCCTTGGCTCTGCCCCACCTGTTATCACCTGAGCATCTATTCTTTATCACGCTTTCTCCACAGCCGTTTGATCTGACGCCCCAGATCTAATGGCCAGTGCACAGTTTCGCGTAGATTTAAGCCTGAATGTTAATGATTTGAAATTACGCGATATATGTGGTTTCCAAAGGCCACGTGCCGGCCAGTAACAGATATCGCGTTTAAAAAATTAAAATTTCCCTTCCTCTATTTTGCAGCGTGAAACCACTGGTTTCTTTGTCTGAAACCGCTTTCCCCATTTACATTGCATTCCATCGCGTTCATTCTCCACCGTTGATCTTTGCAGATCAACGGTCCCAGTTTAATCCAGCCATTACATTATCTCCCTCCACCTTTCTTCCAAGGGACTTCATAAGAGAATCCCCACCATTGATCTCCATGGCCGATCTAATCCGACGGCCCAGAATCCTCCGAGAAACCCAAAGTTTCATTAACACCTTTTCCGCCGCCGATTAAGGTTTTTTCCCATTTTTCTTTATAATTTCCCCATTTCATTATAAATTTGGCCCCCCCACTTTATAGAACTCGGATCAATCCCGACCGTTGATCTCTACAGATCAACGGTCCTGACTTAAATCTCCTCGACGTTTCATCAACCACCTCAAATTTGACCCCCGCAAAGAAATCCTCACTGTTGGATGTTTTCATTCAACGGCTGCGATCTAACCCCAGCCTCCAAAGTAGTTAAACCCAAATGTGCATGATTTTTCTAATTTTTCTTGGTTTATGCAGGTTTTAAAAGTTTTTCAATTGATTTAAAAGAAAGTTGAAGGCCGGGGATGATGACCCCCCAGGCCTTTATAAATCACAGAGATCATTCTTCCAGGGTTTCCGTCACGGTTTATCAGTGCCTCATGAACACTGGTGACATTATAAAAGCCCTCTGTATGCCTACACATCAACAAGACACAGCAAATCTAAATTAAATAAAGAGTATCAGTTGGACAGCATGAATCAAAGCAGAAAAAAGTTTGAAGATTGTTAAACACATTTTTGAGGGATTATGACAATTAATCGACTATCTAAAGCCTAATCCACTCAATTAAACGTATTTTGAACAACAAAAGATATAATTTTGGCCTAATTATGCCTAACACATAGAATTAAATCCAATTAATAGTGTTTAAAGAAAAACAATAGTATCTATCAGTTTGAGAAAGCCTCCACTGCCACATCAGAGGCTAATTGAATCCTCTCAGTTACCTAAAGCCACCTGTAGTCTCAAATAATTCAACGGAGGCCGCGTTATTACCAGAATAGAGGATATTTTCCTTAATACAGCTGAACAGTTATTCCAATCCAAAGAGACTTATTGAAAAATATTAGCAGAGTTATTACAAAGATGACATAGAGCCTTAAAGTCAACAAAATCTTCCCAGCAAGCTTAATACTTAATGTAAACCAATTAATACAGAGGAAATATCTGAAATATTCTCCATTGAGCCCCTCAAAGGCTGAGAAGCTTTAAACTGTATTGATTGATTCTGTAGATCTTTTTTCTCATCCCACCTCCTCATTTTTCTATAAAATCTTCTTGAGGAGCTCATTATAAAGGATTGGTTGCAGAACTTTGAAATATACTTGTGCTCGAAATTTTCTACATGTAAATAGTGTTCAGAGGCTCTTGAAGCTCTGTTTGTGATCAAATAATTTAGGCTAAGAAGAAAATATGATTTCTGAACTGAAACATTGGACTTGAAGAATGTAACTGGATTGACATCAATATACAAGCTGATTCTTGGGATCCTGGTCTATATCACTGGTGAAGTGCTTCTTTCTGTGTTATTGTTTTCCTTTCATGTATGCCATTTTGTACACTTATTCTCTGATAAAGAACAACAAGCATAGAGTTAGGATTTACTATTTACAGTACCCTTCTTTGAATAATAAGATTTATCTCAATGTTTTCCTCCAAATTGTGTATTTAAGAATGATTCAATACAGTCCAAGCAGTTAGGAATGTTGGCGTTCCCTCATCCTACTGCCTAAACTAAACATTGTTCTTGAATTTTATTTTCATTACTTACTCAGTAAAGTTAGACTAGGAAGGTTTATGGTTTGCCCTGTCTTCTAGTTCTTTCTTCAAAGGTAATTCTAAAAGTTTCCCTAAGAGTATGTTGAAAGCAGTTTAGATTTAAAAGTATCTTATCTGATCTTAGGCTGAACTTCATTTTTCTTATCTATTTTCATCCCTTCTAAAATTAATTATGTGGATTACTAGATTGTTTGTCTCTTGAGTTAGCTTTAATACAAAATTTTCCAAAGAAGTCTATGGTTAGCCCTGTCCTTTGGTTGGTTTTAAACAGTTACTTAAAAGGCTTTTCTTATTCAGAAATATTGATAAATCCTAGTTGAAATTATGGTATTTTTCCACCCCTTCAACACTTTATTGTTCCATTCCATCATTTTATCTCAGAGATCTTGTGATATAGATGACTTGCGCCTTGGACCGCTCTTGAAATTGTTGCACAATTAATACCTTTTATGACTCCATAGCCCAATGGACTAAAAATGAGCGTCATATCTATCTTATCAGCCAAAGTTTGTTCTGATTGCTTGCAACTTCACACCTTTGAAGCTCTTTCATTTTAGGACTTTCCACTCAACTAAAAATCATGCTCAACCATCCAAAACCAAACAAAAAACCTTGTTCTTCATAACTAGACTAATATCACTTTCAATACTTAAAGATAAATCAATCTTTTCACTTATAGAGATATCCCTCTCTAGATTTAGGAGGGCTAGATCCTAGAATACCAAAGTGGTTCAAGTGTTCTCTCTGTAGTTTGTATTTTCCAATCTTGCAAATTACAGGGAGAAAACATTTCTGGCGACTCCGCTGGGGACATTTCTGAGTTAGTGAGAATCTAGGTACACCTTAGGACTCTAGAAAGCCCTTGATTCAAGAATATTGTTCAGTAAGTACAAGTAGCCCTCTTCAAGCACTCCCAAGCAAATGGTAATCATGATAAAACTTGTTTGAATCAGTGACAAACTAAGGAAATCTTAAGATTCTCATAAGACCTTATTAAACCTTGAAGGATCAGCTAGCTTAGCCATAAGAGTAGACTTTCTTTGTCTCATCACCGTAGCTAAGCGTTGAAACAGATTTAGGACAATCTCAGAACCCATAGGACTGAAAAAACTCATAAAAACACAAAAAATATTTTAGATTGGTATTCAATAAACATGCTAGTGGACCATAAAACCTTTTACCTCCAAAAGAGCTAAAAATTTCCACCTGGTGACTCCACGATCCTAAACAAACCTTAAGGCTCCATTGGGAAGACCCATTATCATTATAACATCATTTAAACTCAGTTAGAGGAATTTAGGATTAAATTTTTCTTGATTAAAGATTAGTTAGCCTCTTAAATATTGTCATATTTGGTTAAAATTTTCTTGTTTACTTGGGTCTGAAAAACACAGCATAGTGGCTCCTAGAAAGATTCATACTAGAGCTTACCCTGACCCAAACCCTCCTGAGATAGTTGATAACACTAAAAGAATCCTTAGGAAGTCTCCTGAGGTAAAATCTTCAACTGTTTTCAGATCACCCTTTAGAGCTAATTCTGTTCCTGAAAACCTTGCAGCTCTACAACAAGCACAAGTTGACCTAAGAAACCCATTTAGAACTAGGTCACTTGATGATTTAGAGCAGCTAGATTCAGAGTCTTCACTTTCACCCCCAGAAAGAAGTGAACATCATGGTAGCAGAGAAACTACACCACCAGATCTACATTTCCTTCATAATTTCAGTTTCTCTCATCCTAGATCATCTCAACAATCTATTGCTGGCCCATCCACTTCTACTACCCATACACCCATTGTCCAAACCACTCCATTCCAACCCACTTTCACTCTTGTTAATCTACCTCTTGTAAATCCACCCCTACCACCTATCATGGCAACATGGTATGCTCCCTTAGTCCTTCCTTTACCCTTAGTCAATCTTCCACAGGACTATCAGTCCAAGATACCATTGTATGATGCCAGTAATGCTACTACTGCTTCACAACATGTGGATAAGATGAATGAATACTTTGACAGAAATGAGATTGTTGATGAAATTGCCAAACTTATATTATTTGCTCAGAGTTTAAGGGGAGAAGTAAGAAAATGGTTCAAATGCCTACCCCTCACAGTATTAATGATCTCTAAGCCTTCCATTAGTTGTTCTTAAAAAAATGGGAAATGAAGAAAAACCCTCTCCAAATACTTTCGGACTACAAGAATCTCCACAAAAACACTGGGGAAAGTGTACAAGCTTATTTCACTAGGTTTAGCAGTCTGTATAATGCACTTCCCCTAGACTTAAAACCTCCACAAGGCTCAACTTTAAACAAGTTTCCTGAAGGAATTGATCCTGAAATGGCCTATCAGCTAAGAGAGAGAGATCCTTTAACTCTTGAAGATATGCAAAAAGGAGCTCTTGCTGTGGAAGTTAAATTAATGGAGAAAAGAGAAAGAATGAGGAATGAGAAGAACGTGACCTTTAGAGAGGAATCCACACCTTCCACATCTAGCTCAAATATGGAGAGAATGATGGAGGGGATGATGAAAAAGATGAGAATACTTGAGAGAGCACAAGCAAGTCAAAACCAAACAACTCCTCAAAATAGAATTCAAAACCAAAATTAGAATTTCAAGAGAAACCAACCCAAAAACATACCAAGGGAGGATGATCAACAGATCACTCCTCCTTTTCATCAAAACTATGTAAGTGAGGTTGAAGAAATAGGTGAAAAAATAGAGGAATATGACATCAACATGCTGGGAGTAGATAATGATGACTTTGAAGTTCATTACGATAGAAAACAAGGTCTATATGCACCCTATGATGACAAGAGAGCAGAAGATGAATATTACTACCAATAAATGGAAAATGTCATCATAGAGTCTCAAAAAGAGTATGACCTTAGGAGTAAAAGTAATCAAAAAACTCCCAAAACTAAAAACCTCTGAAAAATCTGCACAAAAAATCACTATAAATAAAGCCAAGATTGTAAAACAAAAGGACAAAATAGTGGCTGTGAATTCCGATAAAAACAAAGAGAAAGGCACTCAAAAAAATGAAAAATGGAGTGCAGACCTTAGTAGTGTTAGCACCTCAGCTAGTGCTCCTATTAAAACAATTTTGACAAATGTAAATAGAGGAAATCAACAAACTCATTTTGCTGATAGAGTGGTAGTTAATAAGGATGAAACAAGCACTTCAAAGAATCAGATGCATTTTAGTTTGGAGTAGGAAATTTCTAGAATAAAGATCGTTGTCCCCCTTAATAAATTCGTTGTCCAAAATGTATATAGATCCCAAATTTTGAAGGCTTTTAACATAGAAGAGAATAACGATACTGTAAATCTTAATGATGACCAACCAGAGCTCATATTTGGTCCCAAGATTGAAGGTAGATATCAAGAAGGACCGCTTCCTCCTTTTTATGTTAGTTTGAATGTTCATGACAAGATTTTGCACAACGCTATGTATGATTCAGGGGCCTCTCACAATTTAATGCCCAAAGCTGTAATGGAGAGCCTAGGCCTTGAAATCACCAGACCTTACACAGATCTTTACTCCTTTGACTCAAGAAAAGTGAAATGTTTAGGTTTAATCAAAGACCTCTGTGTTAACTTAGCACAAATTCCAGCCAAATGTTTAGTCATGGATATTGTAGTGGCCGATGTACCCCAAAAATATGGTATGTTGTTATCTAGATCTTGGGGAGCTAAGTTACAAGGAACTTTGCAGATGGACATGACATATGCGACTATCCCTGTATTTAATCAGACTAGAAGACTTTAGAGGGAGTCCCATATGCAATACATGGTTACTAGCCAAGAGATACCGCAAAACTCTCCTCTTTGTTCTGTAAAAATAGGCCTTAACTCATTTATCCTTTTAAATGATGAAACATTCAATGAACAAGTGACCTTAACTGAATTAATGTCAGATAGAGAGGAGGAGGAAGACAGCACAAAAGTGTCAAAAATGTTTGCTAAACTCGAAAAATACAGCAAACAAAACACAGGTCTAGAGCTACAAATCATTTGTCCATTTCTTTTAAACCTTGAGATTCAAGAAAGCAGTCCTCAATACAACGAAAAACCTAAGGAATTAAAAAAAATTCAACGAAGTGCTGATCTTCAAGAACACTCCAAAAGCATGCTAGTTGAAGAGGATAATAGTCAAACTGATGAATCCAAAACTAGTCCTCTTTGGAGTATGAAATTCAATGGGTCTTACACTAGGATAAATGCTGGTGCAGGCATCTAGATATGTAACACTGAGAACAACCACACGGAAGGCCATTCCTACAGATTAATTTTTCAGTGTTTGAATAACATCGCTGAATACGAATCCCTTCTTTTAGGCTTACACCTATTGAAGAAATTAGGAGCTAAGAGAATTAACGTGCATGGGGATTCAGAGTTAATCATTAGGCAAGTGAATGGAGAATATAGCGCCAAACACCCCAGACTTAGAGCCTACAGGAACGACGTCATGGATTTATTAAAAAATTTTAAGGAATCCCAACTATTTTTTGTCCAAAGAGAAAATAATATCATGGCCCACAGTTTATCTTTTGCTGCTAGAACATATTTAATGCCATATGAGACCAAACAATGCACAACTCAAATTAAATTTAGACCAGCTATCCCTGATAACGAGAAATATTGGCAAGTGTTTGATGGAGACAAACAAATAGAAGACTTCTTGCAGTCTAGAAATGAATTTGAACTACCAAGTTCAGATTTAGACTATGAAACAGACTGTCCTAGTGAATAAAATCTACTTGATAAAGAAGAAGAGTCTCCAGAGATAGCTGATATAAATTTGTTGTCTAACAAACTTGAAAACACAATAGAAATGACTGCAGAGTTATAAATAGAAGACTTAGAAACTCTATAGTCTAAAAATCAAAGTTTGCCAAAAGGTATGGCCCCTTTAGAAGAGTTGTTTGATTTCAACGATGTGGCCAAGAAACCAAAACTGGAGCCTGTCAAGACTGAAGTTGAAGAGTGTAATATAGGCAGTGAATTAAAACCGAAAATGATCAAACTGTCTAAAACTTTACCAGCTCACATTAAACTCAAATACATAGAGTTGTTTAAATAATTTTCTGATGTTTTTGCATGGAGTTATGAGGATCTGAAATCCTATGACACTTAAATAATTCAGCACAAAATACCTCTCAAAGAAAACCAAAAGCCATTTAAACAAAAAATACGCATAATAAACCCTGTTCAGTAACCTTTGGTTGAGAGGGAAATCAAGAAAATGTGTGAAGCTGGTATTATTGTTCCTATTAGATATTCAGAGTGGGTGTCTAATCTGGTGTCAGTTAGGAAGAAAACAGGAGATATTAGGCTTTGTAGTGACTTTAGATGCTTAAACAAAGCCTCATTGAAGGACAACTACCATTTACCCAAAATGGATCATATTTTACAAAGGGTAGTTGTGTCTAAAAGAATTTCTTTGCTTGATGGCTACTCAGGATACAATCAGATATTAGTTCATCCTAATGATCAATTAAAGACAACTTTTACTACACCTTGGGGCACTTTCATGTATGTGAAAATGCCCTTTGGTCTAATGAATGTTGGTGCTACTTTTGAGAGAGCCATGGACATTGCATTTTCGGAAGAACTAGGCTACTTCATCATTATTTACCTAGATGATGTCACTGTTTTTTCCAAGACAGATGAAGAGCACTTAGAACACTTGAGAAAAGTGTTAGAGAAATGTAGAAAGTTCAGGATATATTTAAATCCTAAGTGTTAGTTTCAGTATAGTCATACTGCCATCAGTGATCAAAGTTACTCTTTCCATTTGCATATTAGGAGTCCCATAATAATCAATTTCACTGTTCTGCTAGGTCATGGATTCATTGATGGTAGTAATTCTTCATCATTTTTCCCTCATGTGAAACTTGCTGATTTTCCTCTCTATGGTCTTCAGTCATTATTCACTTTCATTCTTAAAATCATATCATTAGGTCATAGGATGGGTCTCATTAGTTTCTAGGGTCTCACCATGGTCAAATTAATGAGTCAAATGTCAATAGATATCAACAAGGTCATGAGGAAGCCAATAAGCTCAAATTCACAGCGCCTGGAAGAATCAGAGAGACATTTTATTCAGTTTTATGTAATTTTCACCTCAAAACCATGTTTTGAGGTGAAAACATGATATTTCGCCTTTATTATTATTCATTATATATCATCATGTGTAATAAGTCACAATTCAGAAGCTGTTATCTCCAAAAAGTGATGTCCCTGTCTTCAGAGAGTTTTCTGCAACATGTTTAGCACCAAATCATCCTCCAAAGCAGATCCATCAAAAAGATCCCGGAACGAGCTTTCCAACGGTATACTACACTCTCAAAACTGACTTTTGGATTGAAATTTATGCTTAAGTGAAGTAAAAGCCCTTATACCCTCATATACCCTCTATTTCCCATTTTTCCCTTTAAACTTTATACTATTAAAGTTTTATATTTCTTTAATAAAAACCCCTTTTCCCCCTTTCTGGTTACAAAATCGCATTATAAATTATTTTAAAAAAATATGAGATTTAATTGCTAACCACTTCCCCTCCATTTCCCGTAGAAATTTATAATAAAAACCTTTATATTATAAAGTCCCACTGTATAAACCACTTCCCCTCCATTCCCGTTGAAAACTTATGATAAATATTTCAAAGGTTCAAATATATATATATATAACCCTGCCCGTTCCCAACCACTTCCCCACCATGATTTATAATAAAACTTTATAATAAAGTTTTGTGTTTTAAACCCCCGCTTCCCATCGCAAACCGCAAATTTCATTTGAATGTTCCGATCGGCCAATCGCAACAAACTCTGATTGGCAAATTGCAACAAACTCTGATCATCCAATCGCAACAAACTCCGATCGATCCATCGCATCATCCTTTGATCAGTCGCAAGTCCCTTTTTCCGATCTCCCGATCGCATATTTCCTTCCGATCACCCGATCCGCTCCCCCGATCGCAACAACCCCTGCTTGATCTCCCCACCGTCGATTGTCCCCACTGATCCGATGGCCCCCATCTCATTGGACCTTTTCAATCGGAGATATTAAATCTTTCCCCCGATCTCGCCTACCTCTGATTTCTGATTGCGATGGTGTCGTATTACAGTGTGTTTACCTCTCTGCCTCGTCCATGATTGTGATTATGACATGGGTCCCACCTCCTCTTCCTTCCTTCCTATTCATTATTTTCCCTTCACTAAAGCCAAAGTTTCATTTCGAAGGCATGTTTATTAAAACGTCAGTTTTATTCAAACAGAATATGGAAAGCAACAGTCAAAGGGCCGAGAGCTTATTTAAAACAAAGATTGTTACAGCAAGTAGCAAAATAGGAAATCTGTTCATCGTATTACCTATTTTCTTTCATACAGCCTAAAAGCAAATCTCCAAGTAGTCAAATGCAATGCTGTCTCTTATTTTTAGGGGAAGATTGTTGTGTTTCTTTACTATGATTGTATTTCAAGTTCTTCAGCTATTAGAACAGCTCCCTTTTCTGTGGATCTATGTTCCCACATTTCAGCCTATTTAATGTAATTATAAATCATTTGTAAAAGAGTCTGAATAGTCTGTAACTCAGAAAGTAGGGGAATAGTGTGGAAGAACATCTCTGCGCTACATTGTACAGTTTGATAGGAATTAATAAGAGATGCAGCTCTGATTTGTGGGATCCTTGCGGTATGAGAGTTAGCATTTGTTTTTCTCCTTTGTTTCATATGTGAATTGTTATGTTTTCCATTCATCCATAAACATTTCCTTTTGAATTCTTTCAAGATAGAAAGGTAGAATCCATCTATATATGCTCTGCCTTGGGAAATCATTCATTCTCTTTATTTTTCTTCTGTTTGAAAAGGATCCATTTATTGTGCCATTTTCAGCTTCGCATCAGTCTTTCCATCCCATCCTCATTGAATTTTATTTGCTAATTTTCCTGCCTATCTTTCCCCATGAAACACCCTGTGTCCTGATTTAATTCCCGTTTTCAACTGTCCCTTTTTATCCCACACGTCCCTAAAAAATTCATTCATTTTATTAAACCTTTTTCCCATCATTTTATCTAGCCTAATATCATTCTATTTATTGTATTCCTTTGAATATTCTTTTACAGAGAGAGCCCTCTCCTGTCCTTATAGGGCTAGCTACAAGGCTGAGCGTGGTTTGGTTGTTACCCTGATTTGCCTTTTGCAGCCTGGGTCCAATTCAGGTGCTAACACTAAGAAAACACTATTTGGCCTCCAAGAAGGTAAACTTCTTGGGCACATTATATCAGAAAAGAGAATAAAGATAGACCCAAAAAGGATCGAGGCTATATTGCAAATCACTCATCCTAGAAACATCAAGGAACTACAATCTTTCATTGGAAAGATTAATTTCTTGAGAAGGTTCATACCCAACTTAGCTAAGCTCCTTAGAAACATTATAAACATGCTGAAAAGGAACAAGGAGTTAAATGGACCTTGGAAGCAAAGAAGTCTTTTGAGCTGGTAAAACAAGCATTAACTAAAACACCAGTTCTAATTAGTCCTAATTTTTCAAAGGATTTTTATATTTTTTCATTTGCATCAGAACATACAATAGTTGCTGTCCTATTATAGAAAAATCCACAGGGACAAGAGCAACCCATTGCATTCTTTAGCAAGGCATTGAGAGATTCTCCTCTAAAGTATAACATTATGGAAAAGCAAGCTTTTGCTTTGGTTAAAGCTTTAAAAGACTTCATAGTTTACATTTTTCACTCCCACATCATTGCCTTTGTCCCAAATTCAGTTATGAAAGACATCCTAACACAGGACCCAGATGGTAAGAGAGGTAAGTGGATAGCTGTGATACTTTAATATGATTTAGAAATCAAGCCCACTAAACTCATTAAAGGCAAAGGTCTAGCTAGATTAATGGCTGAATCAAATTTTGAAGTTCTTGATATAAATATGATAAATGCTTTAGATGAACAAGAGGAACTGTCAACTCCCATTGTTGAAGACCATTTTATGAATTCCTCTTGGTATGCTGACATTCTATATGTTTTTTTTAATTTGAATACACCTCCTGGTTTATCAAAAACAAAGGCAAGGTTTTTAAAGTTAAAAGTTGTAAACTATTGCATTATAGATAAATGTCTTTATTGGAAAAATGCAAGTGGGATATTTCTTAAATGTTTGCCTGAGAATGATGCAGAGAAGATTAAGCATGAGTTCCATGAAGGAGAATGTGGAGGCCACCTCTACTGGAAGACTACAGCCAAAAAAATCCTTAGAGCTGGTTACTATTGGCCCACACTCTTCCTAGATGTCCATAAAATGATAATTTCTTGTCATAAATGTCAACTTTTTGAAGGCAAAAGAAAGTTGCTACCCTTATCTCTGCATCCAATCATTTTTTAGTCTCCTTTTCAACAGTGGGGACTTGACTTCATAGGAGAAATCCATCCACCATCATCTGCCCAACATAGATGGATTCTCACTGCAACAAAATACTTTACAAATGGATAGAAGCCATCCCTTCTAGGCAAGCCAATGACTCTGTCATCATAAAATTCATTGAGACTCATATCCTCTCTAGATTTGGCTATCCTAGGAAGATCATCATTGATAATGCAACAGCATTTGGATCTAAGAAGATGGTTGAATTCTGTCACAAATATCATATAGCATTGGGCCATTCTAGTGCTTATTACCCTCAAGGTAATGGGCTAGCAGAATCCTCAAACAAGAGTTTGGTGAACATAATCAAGAAGTTGTTGGAGGATAACAAGAAGTCTTGGCACACAAAGCTAGTACATGCATTATGGCCTGACAGATTAACTCTTAAGAAATCTATTGGGATGTCAGCCTATCAGCTTGTATATGGTATAGATGCAATTTTTCCAACCATCCTTGGTGTTCCAGTTATGAAGTTGATTCAAGAGGTGCAGACTGAAGACAATGACATGATCAGAAGAATAAATCAGAACATACATCTTCAGCAAACCAGAGAAGAAGTTTACAACAAAGCATTACAAAAGAAAGAGAGTATCAATAAACTTTTTGATAGAAGAACAAAGGCCAGCAATTTCAATATTGGTGACAAAGTGTTAAAGTGGGACTCAAGGAGAGAAGACAAGGGCAAGCATGGGAAATTTGATAGCTTGTGGCTTGGCCCTTATCTCATTCATTCTTCTGCTGGTAAAAATGCTTATTTCTTGTAGGAATCGAATGGAGTTGAACTGTTTGGGGGTCCTGTCAAAGGCAGGATGCTCAAACATTATTTCTCTTGACCCATATCATGTTTGGAAGCCTTTTTATCTTTTTTTCTCATTATAAATATTTCATCCATCATTACATTCAATGTTAGAAAAATCAAAATTACAAAAACAATAGAAAGAGAAAAGAGGGTAGATTGTAAAAACAAGAAAGGTACAGCCCCATACCAAAAAAGAGAAACAAAGTCTGAAAGTGTGCAAGCTCAAATGCCACTCCTGAAAAACACACTCCTAGTTATTCATACAGCCTAATCATGACTAATTAGTTTTAAATTTTCTGTTGATAGGTTAGTGAAATCAGATTTTCCAAACAGCTTAATCTTGGCTTATCAGTTACGTAGATTAGGATAGAAAAAGAAATGTTCAAACAAGCTCAAAATCCGAACCTAAGATTCCAAAAGAAGAATGAATTTAATCTGTTTAAAATTCTGAGTCAAAAACATAGGTAAACTGGTTCTAATAAGTCCAAAATCTGAACCAGATAACAAAGGAAAAACAACTCAAATAAACTCAAAAACAGAGCTGAAGAAAAGAGAAGGTTGTGCTTAGAACTTCCAAATCTTAAGCCTTCAACATTTTGATTTAATTTTCAGCAAATAATAAATCTATGTGCAGCTTGTTTTTATGCCATAGATCAGCAACAAGTGATACTGTTCAATCCTGACTTGCATGCTTTAAATGTCTGTTTTAGAAGTTAGTGAATAAAAATATGTTAGACAATTTAATCCTAATAGATAGTAGATTAGGTAGAGAAGCTTATGAACTCAACTGTTTAATCTAAGTTCATGGAGAAATAAGAAGTAGAAATAGATTATTTTTTTTCTTTCAAAAGAATAAAATGTTTGTAAAAGATTTTGCCAATCCAAATGCACTCTCAAAGAAAAAAAAAATGTTAGATCAATAGGAATGGGTAGGTGGAAAGCTTGTTTTGATAGAGTTACATTGTTTTTCATGGCTGCTAACATTTTCAAAACAGAAGAAGATCATCCAAGTGAATAAAATTGTGGCCCAATGGATGAGGCACTGATCAGCCTCCGGAGAATACAAGTCTGAAGTTCTTGATGCCTTCAAGAAGGCACCATCCCCATGTGGGGCCACTGTTAGCCACCTATAAAAATTTTCATATCAAATGGTGGCTAAATCATTTTTTGAGCCTTCAAGAAACAAGTTTTGTTGCGAAAATTGTTATTTTTTGAAGTCTTATGAAGATGACTTATCTTTGAGTTAATCTTCACTGCTGTTTCCCTCTCAAATTTGAAAAATCTCTTGTTTTCCTGAAGAAAAGATTGCTGCAAAAACTCAATTTTTTCCTCATTTTACCCCCCCCCCCCCCCTTTCACTCATTATTAACCTTCATTTTTATCCCCTTTTTCCCCATGAAATTCCTGTATTTTTCATTATTTCCCTTCTTCCCTTCATGAATCCCCTTTTATAAGGTTTAAAAATCCTTTCTAAGCCTTATCGAAACCCTCAAAATCCTTTGAAAATCCTTGAAAATTTGTAAAAAGCCCATTTTTTCATTATAGGCCTAAGCCCCTTTGGGCTAAACCCTAAACCAAGTCCCCACCATATACCCACACCCAGGACCAAGATTTAAAGTCTCGAGTGCTTATCGCAATCAGAGTTGTGCGATGGGCATGTTTCTTTGATTGAAGGAAAAGTCCCAATTCTGATTGGCCCCTCTTCTTTGTATCCCCCGATCCCTTCATCTTTTCATATAACCAAAGGCCCCGCAATCGGGCTCTAAAAATAATACAAAACCCTTCCCTGATGCAATTTTCCTTTGTATTTCATAAAAATCCATCTTTCCTATGTTTTTACTAAAACTCGTCGTTTCATTGTTTTAAAGGAAAATGACCGTTGATCTAAAAACCGATCAACGATCAATAAAATCTCGTATCAGATTTTTTCATCTGGTGCACTTGAAAAGTCCCCTCCTTTGTTCCAATGTTGATGAGCCCTTTTGTGCTAAACCCCTCAACCATTTCCCCACCATATAACCTGAAGCCCAGCAAACAGGTGGTAAAACATATAAATAAACCCTCCCCGAAACCATTTTCCCTTTGTATTTTATTTTAAACCCCATTTTTCATATTATAACGTAACCCACCGGTGCATTGGTTGAAACGAATCCCAACTATTGATCTTAAACCAATCAACGATTGGCAAAATCTCACATCGGAGATTTCATTGGGCGCGTTTTAATATTTTATTGCCCTCTCCTGATTGGCAACCTCCCGATGGATTATCAGTCATTGATCTCCTCCGCCCTGGATTTTCTATAACTACATAAATTTATTTAAATTCTACATCATCTTTATACATGTCAACCATCTCCTCGAACCCTACAACACCAACTTGCAACTCCTGCATAATTAAGTTCACCCTGCTCAAAGCATCAGCAAATTTGTTCAATTTAGCACTTGTATGTTTGATTACAAAAGTGAAACTCTGCAAATATTATACCCATTTGGCATGTTTCTGATTTAACTTTGGTTGTTTTTTTATAAACTGTAATGCATGATTATCAAAATATGACACAAACTCTTTTGGCAACAAATAATGTCTCCATTTTTTTAAGGCTTGTACAACGACATAAAATTCCTTGTCATAAGATGAATATTTCTTCTTTTCTTCATTTAGTTTTTCATTGAAGTATGCTATTGGTTTCTTATCTTGGCTCAGAACTACTCCAATCGCAATTCCACTAGCATCAGTTTCAACCTAGAAAACTTTCTCAAAATTTGGTAAAGCCAAGACTGGTTTTTCAGTAATATTTTTCTTTAGAAATTTAAAGTTTCGATCTGTTGCTTCTATCCATTTGAATGGATGAATAGTTTCTTTGATTGTTTCTATAATGGGTGCACAAATCTGACTAAAACTTTGAATAAATTTTCGGTAGAAACTTGCAAGACCATGGAAGCTTCTTACCTCAAATATGCTTCTAGGACTTGGCCAATTCACAATTTCTTGGATTTTCTTCGGATCCATTTTCAACCCTTCCTTAGAGAATACAAACCCCAAATAAATTATTTCTTCCTTCATAAAGCTACACTTCTTCAAATTTATCAGCAATTTTCTTTTTGCAAAGTCTTTAGAACTAATTTAAGGTGTTCTAGATCCTCCTCTTTACTTCGACTGAAAATGAGAATATCATCAAGATAAACAATTACAAATTTACCCACATGTTCTTTCAAAACTTCATTCATTAACCTCATGAAAGTACTAGGTGCATTAGTAAGTCCAAAAGGAATTACTAAACATTCATATAAACCATTGTTTGTTTTAAATTTGGTTTTCCACTCATCCCCTTCTCGAATCCTTATCTGATGATACCCACTCTTCAAATATATCTTAGAAAAATAATTCGATCCACTCAAACAATCCATTAAATCATCCATTCGTGGTAAAGGAAAATGATACCTAATGGTGATTTTATTTATGGCTCGAGAATCTGTGCACATGCGCCATTCACCTCATTTCTTTGGACTGAGTAATGTTGCTACAGAACATGGACTGAGGCTTTCTCTAATTAATCCTTTATCCATCAACTCTTGCACTTGTCTTCCAACTTCGGCATTTTCCTATGGCGTTAACTTGTAGGTTTCTTTATTTGGAAAACTGGCTCCAGGGATAAGATCAATGTGGTGAATAATACTCCTAATGGGCGGTAACTCATTTGGCAACTCATCCATAACAATATCAGCAAAATCATTCAACAAATTTCAAATTTCTTCAGGTAAATATTCTAAATTTGTAGAAGTTAAAATTACGTTAGGTCTCCCAACAATAGAAAAATGCATCTCCTCACCCTTCTTGACTTCTTGCAACAGGGTTTTTCCACTCATCAACATAACGTTGTTTCCAGGTGCTTTCTCATCAGTTTCATCTTTCAATGGAAGTAGTATATGCTTGTTCCCATCTTTCTCAAGAGTATAAGTGTTTCTTCTGCCATCATGTATGGCTTTTCGGTCAAACTTCCAGGGCCTTCCTAGCAATATGTGACATGCATGCATCAACATTACATCACATAAAATAACATCCTTATAAGTACCAATCTGGATTTCAGCTTTACATTGTTCAGTTACAATAATTTGATGGCCTTTTTGGAGCCACAACACTTTATAAGGAGTGGCGTGTATTTTTTTCTCCAAATTCAATTTGTCCACCATTTTTGTAGAAACAAGATTATCAATACTACTGCTCTCAATTACCAATTTACAACACTTACCCTTTGACTTACATACAATTCTGAACAGATTCTTTCTCTGAGCTGGTTCTCTGGATTCCTTAGCTTCTTTAATCAATATCCCTTTCAACGACAAGGATTCTCCAACTTCAGGTGATTCCTTTTTTCCTGCAGTCTGAGGAATTTCTTCCTTTGTTTCAGTAATGTTCACATTTCACTAGGTGGCTGGTCTATTATGAGGGAAATCCCATTGCACATGTCCCAACTCACCACACACAAAGCACCGAACATCTCTTCCTTGACCTCTACCTCTGGGTACAAACCTTCCGTGACCAGAATCTCCTTTTTTTGGTGATCTATTACTTGAACTCCCTGCCTTATTCTGGGAGTGTTGAAATCTCGATTTAAATGTTCCCCTTCCTTTTTCCAGACTCTTGCCTCTATTTCTCTGATTTTGTTTGCGCAACATCTTTTCTTCTGCCCTCAAAGCTGCTTGATAGGCATCTTCAATCGCCTTCAGATTTAATAAGTTGATCTCATCCTATATTTTGTATCTCAAACTATTTATACATCTAGCTACCTTTTCTATGTCATCTTCAATATGACCCGCTCTAATACTCAGCTTATAAATTTCTTCAGTATATTATTTGATAGTCATGCCCTTTTGCTTTAAGTTTTGCAATTGTCTAAAAAGATTTAATTGATAATCTTTCGGCATGAATTTACCTTTCAATTTACTCACCATATTATCCGACTTATTGATTTTAGGTTTCCCTTTTTTTTCCCTGGACAACTGCAATTCATCCCACCACAGGGCTACATGACCTTTCAATATCGTGGCTGAAAACTTCACTCTCTTCTTGTCATCGACTTCTTCATAGTATAATATTTTTCTAATGAACTGATCTAGTCCATTAGTACCTCCACACTAAGATTACCATCTTATAAAGGTACTTGTACCTTTGGTTTGTTACTAGACTTTGCTAGAATATTTATGACTTTAGTTATCTCGCTTTCTTCCTCCACTTCTTCAGCAGTGGTCTCTTCTTCATCAGCACTAGCACCACCATCATATGTTGCCCTCCTTTGAGTAGTTTCCATTGTATCCATTCTTGTACGCAAGTGCCGAATTTCTTCTATAAAAACTGCGTTTGCTATAGGTCTCCCTCGACCTATCCCAGCTCGGCCTACTCCAGCTCCTCTTCTAGGCAGCATTCTCTGTAATGCTGAAGAACAACTCTTGGCTTCGATACCAAATGATGTAGAAAACACAATTTCCACTTTAAAAATTAGTATAGTAAAATGTTCAATTTTACTAAGGCCAGGTTTACTCCATAGATTTGATGCAATTGATTCGTTCTTCGCCACTTAGTATACAATTACAAATTCCACTCTATTCATATATATAATAGTTGAAATGTTGCAGCATTATGCAAACTCGAATTTTCAGTAATTGATGGGTCCTTAAAGGACTGTTGTTATTGTGTATAGAATGGAATAATTAAAAATAGGCATTTGGAATCCATTTAGAAAAACAAACCAATGTGTATCTTAAAATCCCATGATTGAACATATAACAAGGGAAATTAAATGCGTTTACTTATTGAGGTCCATTACCAACGGAATTTTCTTTAAGGAAAACAAAGCACCGCCAGCTGTTTGAGTCCACAACTCCACATCCACCACAGTAATTAATCAAACAAACACGGTCCAACATTACACGTTGGAATTTTTCTTTAACCTGTACTAATCTCCACGCAATGACTCAATGGAGATGACAAGCCACTCTGTGATGCTAAAACATGACACTATGATCATGTTGACTATGTTCCATCTGAATAGCATTGCGTAGCTGTATAACACTTTTAAATAAGCCCGAACAATCCAATGCTTCCACTGCGTTTTACCATATCGCTTGTTTGTTTTCCTGCGTCCACACCAAGGCCGCACTCCACTAAGAACTGCGCATCACTATCCACAATGAAAATTATCTCCCTACAATCACACACTTATATACAGCACATACATACAGTTTGCAGCTTCAAAAAGAAACATAATATGCTAAAATCCAAATTACATTAACACTCCATGGGCTGAATACTTCATTGTTTGCCCCTTTGCATTTGCAATATTTACACTAGCACTCTTGGTGTTTCTCCCCTACCTCCCAATTATTTATACTTGAAATATTAAATTGTTCCTCTTAGAATAGGTTTCTTCTCGAATTTTTTCAAAAATCCACTACCTCCCTATTTTCAAGTGCTTATCCCTATGTTGGCTCTATATCCACGCAGGGAAAGAAACTAATTCCTAATTTTATTCCTAATTAATTAAAAATACAAAACAACATAACTATCCTCATAAATAAATAACAATAATAATAAATTAAATTAAAATATTACTACTAATGTTTATTTCTTTAGATTAGCCACAACATGTGAACAAAACATCACATTGATGGCTTAGTACCGATGTTCCTGCATCACAAGGGTTTCATGCTCTTTTTTGTACAAAACAGACCTAAAGAAGTTTAATTCATGCACAAAAGGATTCTAAATATTTTGCAAAGAATTTTGCATCAATCAGAGGTTCTCTAAGTGTCTGAAATACCTAAACTTCTTCAATTTTCTTAAAACAAGTTACAGTCTTCAGAAAACTGTGAATTTATCAGGGTTTTTAAAGAAAAGGAGAAATAAGGGAATTTATTTAGGAAAACAGACTTATAGAAGGCTAAAATTCAAGAATATATCTCTTTTCATGGAGAGATAAGTCTCCTTTCTGAATAATAACTATTGTTTTTAGGTATTTGACTCAGAGAAATGGTTTCTGGAAGTCTGGGAGCTTTCGTAAGCTGGTTGAAGTCTTTAAACAAAAATTGGAGAGTTTGAACGGTTGCAACAGAAAATTTGGGACGAATTCTGGTATTTGAGCATGTAAATAGGGTGATAGCACTCTTTTCTTTCAGTCGGGAAAAATAAAATGAGCAGAAAATGTGTAAAAAAGGTTTAAAATTCGCATATTTGGTTGTTTTATAGAGATTGGATTGGAACAACGTTTGCATTAAATGAAAATTACTTCGAATGGAGGTGGTTTGGCATGGAGAGGATGTTACCACCAAGTGGTTATCGCATGATCTGGGAGTAGTATATGGTATTTCGCAAACGAATGTGATCCAGTGAGAAAGGGACATGTGGAGGAGAGAGAGGAGGGAAATATCGCCCATATCGCAAATCCAAAATGGATTAACGATCGCACTTTTTAATTTGTGATATGGGTTTTGGACTGTTGGATTAGGCAAAGGAGATGCCAACGGTCCTGATTTGTCAATGGATTTATGGGGTACAATGGGCGTGGGGCCTAGGATTTTGTTTATGTGGCGGGGTATAATTTTATATGTTAAAATAAAGTTTTAACATATATTTTGGATGTTTAATAGGATAGGCAGATATGTGAATTACATAACAAATAAGTGATTTACATGTGTATTATAACTTTTTGGCGGGGAATATATCACGTGATTATTAAAACCATAGGTTAAAAATTAATAAAGTGGGTTTTGGGGTATTTTAATAAATGAATTACTATAACTATGGGATGGGGTTTTATTAGGAATTAATGTATTAAGTTAAATGTTAATATGAAAATGAACATGAGCGGAAATACATATAAACACTAAGTAAAGTGTGTTTTAAGTGTTTTGGCACATTTTTCATAATGATGGCCCCTTTTTACACTTACACTTAGGATAAATAGCATTTTGTGAGTTTTCTGAATGTTTTGGTATGAAATGAAATTAGTTAAGGGTTTTTTACTTTCCCTAAGCAAAAAGGTGTTTTAACTTAGGAAAAGGGATTTTATCTTTGGAAAAGTATGATAATGTTGAGAAAAAATGGTTTTTATGAAGGGAATCCAATACTTAGTGCCAACTAGTCATTAAGCCTTGGGTCCGGTCCCAAAAAAAGTCAAATAAATGCTCTGAGCCTTTATAAATGAAGGTTTTGAATACTGGAATACTTCGAGGGAAGGGAAATTAGTAATTTTCTAGATGATATTTTATTTATGCCTTGCGTAATTTCTTTCTACCTACCCATCATTTATTTTACCATTTTTTCCTTATTTGCATTGGTGCATTTGATCTTGCAACCCTAAATCCATTTTTCTTTTAAAGTATAAACTATCTAACTCTAACCTTATTTCATCTGAGCGCTCAGATTAAACCATTGAGCTCCTCATTTATTCTCTAACTATCTACTGATTTTTCAATATTAAACTGTTTGAAAGATCTTTATTTTCTATCTATAAACATGAAATTTAAAGCATGAAAAAGTTAAGATTAAACTATTTAACTCATCATGGATTATGGCATTTTGAACAAGTTGCACATAATCATTATTTTAGCAGTAAAAGTAAAAAGTAGTGGCATTTTGACTTGCATCACTTTCATGTCTTATTTTTATCTCTTTTTTTGTTTGGGGTCCATTTTTTATATTCTTTTTGACCTTTTTCTTTTCAAGTCCTTTTATCTTTCTTTTAGTACTTTTACCCTCTTTTAATTTTATTATTATTTTCAAATATGGGAAAACAAATTGCAAAAAGCAAGGTATGTACATATTCACAAGACTTATCAAAGTCAATAAAAAATTATGAATCCTATTATTATAGGAACCTAACACCCCCATTGAAATCATGGATATGTCTAGGTTTATTAAGTATAAGGAGACTTCAAACAACATGGATGATCAAAAACTTCCTAAATTTTTTTCAAGTCTAGCAAAAACCACCACTTTTGACTCAAATGGGGAGGGCATAAGGATTCCCACTATCAAACAGAATATTAGGGAATAAAGGAGGGGATCATTTAGCAGAATAAGGATGATATTAAAAATATTATTACATCAAAATTTAAGGGTAAATTGGGGGGTGATAAAGAGTTAGAGGGGAAAACGAAACTAAGATATTATAAGAAGGTGAAAATTTCAATCTCAAAAATAAAAAATATATCTTTTTCTTGACTAATGTAATGATGAAAATAAGAATTGCTAAAATAAAAACAAATTGTCATGAGCTTCATAGTGAAATTAGACATTGGCCAATTCCCAAAACACCATGGGATGAAAGAGTTTGTCACCTTTGTCACACTAAGAAAATTGAGCATGAAAAATATTTTATATTAGATTTTCTAGCTTATACTCTTGTTTGATCTAAATTTCAAAATACTTACCACATTACTGACATATTTGATCTTTTAAGAGAGAAAAATTATGGTGATATTGGAACACTTATTTTAATGCTTTTCCACTATAGAAATATAATTCTAAAAAAATTTGAGTAATATCTTATATTCATATGATCCTGTTGTGATGTACAACAACCCTCCCCATTTCAAATTTTTATATTAATTTTTAATAAGAAATGGGTCCCCTTTTTTTTAGGTAGGTATAGAATCAATAAATGTTTTGAGGAAATCCGATCTATCATGAAATAAAATCAAACCCCAATGAAAAAGGATTTATTTAATGAAAAATAAAGAAAACACATAAAGTCCTTTATCGCATTTCGCATATTCAAATTTTAGAATCAAATGTGTTATCATTCAACCGCGATGTGATTAATCAATCACAAAAGCGCATATAGCATGAACATGAGTTCAAATCTTCCACTTTGAAAAGTTTCGATGCGATGAACCCAATCGCAATCGCAAATCAGGGAAATCACATTCTTATACATCTTTTGAAAAGCTCTAATGCGATAAGCCCGATCGCAATCGCGAATCGGTAAAGTCATATCATAATTGATTATGAGTCCCTTTTGATAAGCTCCGATGCGATAAGCCCAATCGCAATCACAAATTGGAAAAATCATATCACATCTTCATGCACCCTTTTTCTGATGCGATAATTTAGATCACAAATTGCTAATCGCTCAAAATGCATAACTCATATCCAAAGACACTTCACTAAAAATTTTGGATGCGATATCATTATTTCATAAAAGCGCTCTTAAATGAAAAACATAAAATAAACCATTTGTATAAGAAATGCCAATAATTTGATATGATTTAAAAAGGCATTGCGCCATCTGTTAGTGTCAGTCTTTGCAGCCTTCCTCCAGTGATCAAACATGCTCTTACAAAGTGATTTCAAGGTTTCAAGGTCAAATTTTGTCATTTCAGTGAGTCTTCAAGAAAAATTTTGTCACTAGGTATTAGGTCTAGGGTTTGCTTTTACCCCTGTCAAAGTTGTCCAAATGTTGATCCATGTCACCATTCAGCTAAGTGTACCATCATTCAGAGGGTTTTCATCATCATGCCAGATTCCAAAGGGTCATTTTACACCTTGTTCATGTTTCAGTTGTGCCTAGGTAAGGTTCATTTCCCTCTTCTAGGGTTTTGAAGGTAATTTCTCTTGGATGGTGAAATCATCAGCAAAACTTGTATCCTGATGTTCATACACCTTCCCCTATCCTTAATGTACCTTATTAAACACTTCCCATCACTAAGATCCCCCAAATTCCTCATTTTCGCACAAACCCTAGTTTCTTGCTACAACCTGGCAATTTTCTAGGCTAGGCCTGTGTTTTTCCCTCACTCAATCTCTGAAATTCCACTTTCCCATACTTCCTAACATCCCTCCCTACTTCCCAAAATTTTCTCAAGAATTTATAATCCCCTTATCCCCTTCATTTCGCTTCATTTCGACAAATCCCTTGTTCCACACATCGAGATAGGTTTTACTCCAATGATTTTTTTGAGCAATAAAAAATTAATTTGGGAAAACTGAGAGATTTTTTTGTCCAAAATAGGCCAAGGAAGAAAAAAATCCTTCACTTTTTACATAGGTGTCATGGTTTTAGAGAAATGTCAAAAATACAGTTGCCTCAGGAGAATTGATGCACCTCTGAAGTGACCTTGGGACAATCAAGATTTCTCCTAGCTTGGTTGGCCAAATGACTTTTTTGATGAGTCAAATGATAACTAGACACAAAGAGCTTTCAAAAATTATATCATGAGCTCAATTTGGAGTTGAGGAAGACCTTCAAAAGTTGGCTGCAACATCACTCTGCCTTGAGGCAGCCTCATTTTTCACATTTTGACCAGTCTTGAGAGATTTGCTTTTTGATAGGGCAACTGAACTGAAAATTGAAAAATTCTAGTTGGATTGGAAATTACACTCAATAATATTTCCAACGATCTATCCTGCACCCAATTTGGACACCATGAAGGTCTCCAAAACTCTCCTGCAAAAGGGCGCGACGTGTTGGGCTTGTGGCGCGGCGCATAGAGCTGCAAGCCCAATTTCACCATAAACTTCCTCAGAACTTCCAAATTTGGTCAAATTTGTGGTGTGAAAGTGATTTAAGACTCCTTTAATTGCTAGTGAATTCCAACAAAGATAAAATATGTTGAGGCACGTGGTCAATCATTATTGGGCGAGAAATCATGTTTGCAAAGCAAGGATCAAAATTTTGAAAGCTAAGTTGAAGAGCGCTTCAAACCGTCGGAAAAGGAAAGATAGACTTCAGATTTTGTCTCAGGCTTCCTTGGCCCAACATAGCACCTAATGGAGGACATTCAGCCCAAATTTCAAGAAATTTTGGACACATTTTGCAAATTTTGTTCTTTTTGGCCTAAACACAGATTTTTCAACTCTACGCATCGCGCCACTTGGCGTGCGCTTTTGATAGGGGAATTCTCTTGGGGAAAAATTTACATTTTTGGATTTTTCATGAAAATGTATGCATACCTACCCATGTCCAATATATTTTGACAAGTTTTGGGCTTCCAGAAGGGTTAAAAACACCCTAAAAATGACCTTTCTGCCCCTTTTTGGACACACAGGAAGCAGTGTTGGGAGAACTCATTTTTGGAGGGGCAAATGAAGACCAAATTCAGAAATTACACTTGTGTTGGAAATTAGACAGGCAAACCTTTCCAACAAGCCCACTTGGAGAAAATTTTTACACCGGGAAGGCCTTCAAAATCAGCTCCAAACTGGCACGATGCATAGAGAAATCAGGCGTGGCGCATTGGGGATTTTTGCTCATTTTTTACTCAATGACTTTGTTTTTCGCCTAGTTTTGGACAGTTTGACCTTCTTACTTCCAAATTTTAAACTCGTGATGTAATTTTATGGGTCTTGATGTAATTTTGTCAAATTTTTACTCATGGAGGTAGATTCATCCATCAAAAGGTGAATTGCAACTGAATGAATCAGTTTCCTACCTTATAGAGGCAAGCTGTTCCACTGCCTATTTTCAAGTTCTTAGTTTAGATCTTGTTGAAACAGCTCCTAAAATTGTGAGCTCGACCCCTAGAGGCTGGGGATGAGTTTTTTTTTTCTATATCTTGTAGTTTTTCAGTGATTTTCATGGTTGGACAGTTGGGATTACTTTGAGCATCATTGTACATTCATCTCTGCAGTTTGGGAAAGGAATAGACCAGGGTTTGCAGCACTCCTTGGGATTCATGTGGCTCTTTGTTTTGATGATTTGTTTCTCTCTATTAATGTAATTTTACTGGTGTTTCATGTGTATCATCTTCCATCTTATTTCTTCTTAAGTTAAAAAAACAAGGATAAAGGTGGAATTCATTAGATTTGCAGTGCTCTACCTAGAGTTTGTTTAATTTTCTATGTTTTCAACTATTTGAAGAGGATTCTTGAAAGTATCTTTCCCTCTTCAACTCCTCATCGATCTGAACTATCCATTTCATTCAAAATTGAAGTGTCAAAACAATTTCCTACCTTGCCCCATTCAGATCTCTGCAAAAACTAGGCCTCATTCCCCAGACCCAAAATCTGCCCTTCCCTTTGATTAAAAAAAAACCCTCAAAATAAAATAAAACTCTTTTACATATATACCTAGACTAAAATTAGCCTTTATTCAAGTCATCTCAAGCATCACCGATCATATTTTTATGAGATTGACCAGGAGAGAGCCCTCTCCCGATTTGGTAGGGCTAGCTACCAGATTAAGCGTGGTTTGATGTTACCCTAGATTCTGCCTTTCTCAGCCTGAGGTAGATTTAGGCCAGAACATAGTGGCAACCATAGTGGGGAGACAAAATGGTTTTCTTGTTAGTTTTATTCATTTTATAAACTATAGACGGAGCCTAAAGTTAGCCAGGTAGCCTTCGAACTGCTCTTGCTCTGCAAGTGCATAGTAGATGAATGTTGCTTCAGTCAATCTCCAGTTTAGTTTATGAACTGAACATCTGGTTTCCTCAGTAAAATGTAATCAATTTAGATCTGATGGTTGATGGTGGACAATGATCAGACATAGGAAGCCTGAAATCATTCACGTGGTGACTCCACTGTCGAAGAATCCTAAGGTTCATAATTTTTATGGCGACTCTACTTTTCAAGAATCAGTAGCCTGAGGAATTTCTTAGTGAATTCATTGTTATCAAAATGGTTTCGTTGGATCGAAGGTATGCTCCCATGAGCCAAGATCACATTCCAGGTTTTTCAAATAAAATTCCTAAGGTAGATTGGCAAAGGAATTTTCCTACATTTAAAGATGATGATAGGAAGGATGTTGCTTTACATCTCGTTAGATTTCACATACATATTCGCAAGTTGAAGGTTGATTTTCCTTAAGACTGCTTGATGAAGATATTCATGGCCACTCTGGAAGGTGAAGCCCGATCTTGGTATGAAAGCTTGCTGCCTGCTTGTATTTACTGTTTAAAGGATTTTCATACCATGTTCTTTGAAAGGTATAAAGAATATTATCCATCCTTAACTTTAGTTCAGAAATGTTGTAGCCATGTTCATAGTTTTACTGAAAATATTGAAAAAGTTTGTGAAGATGATGACTTCATGGACGATGAGATCATGAAGGCTTTGTAAAAAAATCCATTTCAGTAGCATAAAGAGAAATTAGAGGATACTCATCAAGATGCTCAGGAAACTTTACAGCAGGATCAAGATCTTAATACAATGGAAAATGATGAAAGAGAAGGTTTTGTTTCAGATCTGTCCATAGAAGGAGACAATATGTAGGAAAGTCAAGTTTCAATTTCAGAATGTGATAAAGCCAAGTCAGTTATTTCAGATCTAGATTCAGATTGTGATGATCAAGAATACCTTGTGCTGAATCCCATGAAGGAGAACTCTGCTATTGAAATCATTTGGAATGAAGAAGACAGAGTTATTGATCCAAATGTTCTCATTTCACTAGAGCAAAGCCTTCATGAGGAGGTAATCCAATCATTTCATGAAAAACAAGATGAGATCTTTGTTCAAGTAAGTGAAAAATATTCTTTCAATAACTCAGTGATAAATGATAATTTGATTGCCATGTCATATGAAGATGATCAACAATGTTTTCAAATTTCATAAGATCAGGGAATTAAGGACTGTCATTTAGGTTTTTCACGTTTTAAAATGTTGTTTCATGAAGACAATCACTATTTGAGCAAAAGAAAACAAAAATCATTATCTCCTTTGTCTGAATATGAGATAGATCAACTCCTAAAAGGTCATGTTACAGCCCAAGCTAAAGCAGATTTGCAGTGCCCACATGGTCAAGAAAGTGTTGGTGAAACTTCTTCCTCTTTTGAAAATGATGACGGTCTTGTAATTAGCTTTATAGATCAGAAAACAGATAATATTTTCTTTCATGAAGATGATGAGGTTGTCATGTTTGATAATCTTGAAGATTGTTTTCTGTTTAAGAATGACCTAGACCATGAAGTTGAGGAATATGAGCTTGAGAGAGACAATATGCCAGAATTTCACATGGTCAAGGAACTTACAACTAACACTCAGATGGTAGAAGCTTATACCTCTCTATGCCTTCCTATCACTCAGTAATCAATTGTTCTTTTAGATCAAAATGAAGCAAGTAGTTGTATTTTTGTTGCTGGATCTCAAGACCAGCTAGTGCTTCAGGATTTTCAAGATCCCTTCGGCATTCTTTTGCAAGCATCAGAAAAGATAAATGTTGCTTGGTTTGTTATCATAAGCCTTGGTTTTAGTGGTTATTTGGAGTTTCCTTTCGGTAGTTCTCTCTTGTTGTTCATAAGTGAGCACTTGTGGAGAATCCGAACAACAGCAGGAATATTTACTTGGTTGCATTGGTTGTTTCATTTCACTTGATCAGGTGATGAATGGAACAACTAGAGTAGGTTGTATTGAATAAGCTTCATATTGAGCATATTTTCCAGTTTGTCAGTTTTGTTTAAGTATCAAGCCAGTTTTTAGTTAAGTGAGAGTTAATTTGTGTCGTCAAGTCATCAGTTTTCAGTCATGCATTTCAGCTTGAGTTTTTAACTCCATTGCCCAATGGATGAAGGCACTGTCTGCTTTCCAAAGATCTGTAGTTCTTGGCACCTCCAAGGAGCTACCATCCCCATTGGAGCCAATGCTAATGTCAGTATTTTCAACCTTCCTCTTGTGATCAAACATGCTCTTACAAAGTGATTTTAAGGTTTCAAGGTCAAATTTTGTCATTTCAGTGAGTCTTCAAGCAAAATTTTGTCACTAGGTATTAGGTCTAGGGTTTTCTTTTAACCTTGTCAAAGTTGTCCAAATTTTGGTCCATGTCACCATTCAGCTGAGTGTACCATCAATCAGAGGGTTTTCATCATCATTCCAGATTCCAAATGGTCATTTTACACCTTGTTCATGCTTCAGTTGTGCCTAGGTAAGGTTCATTTCCCTCTTCTAGGGTTTTGAAGGTAATTTCTCTTGGATGGTCAAATCATCAGAAAAACTTGTATCCTGATGTTCATACACCTTCCCCTATCCTTAATGTACCTTATTAAACACTTCCCACCACTGAGACCCCCCAAATTCCTCATTTTCCCACAAACCCTAGTTTCTTGCTACAACTTGGCAATTTTCTAGGCTAGACCTGTGTTTTTCCCTTTTGGACCCCTTGACCTCACTCAATCTCTCAAATTAAACTTTCCCCTGCTTCCTAACATCCCTCCCTACTTCCCAAAATTTTCTCAAGAATTTATAATCCCCTTATCCCCTTCATTTCGCTTCATTTCGACAAATCCCTTGTTCCACACATCGGGATAGGTTTTACTCCAATGATGTTTCTGAGCAATAAAAAATGACTTTAGGAAACCTGAGAGAGGTTTTTTTTCCAAAATAATCCAAGGAAGAAAACACTCCTTCAATTTTTACACAGGTCTCATGGTTTTAGAGAAATTTCAAAAATACAGTTGCCTCAGGAGAATTGATGCACCTCTGAAGTGACCTTGGGAAAATCACGATTTCTCCTAGCTTGGTTGGCCAAATGACTTTCTTGATGCCTCAAATTCTACCTAGACACAAATATATTTCCAATGAGCTATCCTAAGCTCAATTTGGAGTTGTAGAAGACATTCAAAAGTTGGCTGCAACAACACTCTTCCTTGAGGCAGCCTCATTTTTCACATTTTGACCAATCTTGGGAGATTTGATTTTTGACAGGGCAAATGAACTCCAAATTGAAAAAATCCAGTTGGATTGGAAATTATACTCAATAATATTTCCAACGATCTATCCCATGCCCAATTTGGACACTGGGAAGGTCTCCAAAAGTCTCCTGCAAAAGGGCGCGACGCGTTGGGCTTGTGGCGCGACGCATAGAGTAGCAAGCCCAATTTCACCATAAAATTCCCCAAAACTTCCAAATTTGGTCAAATTTGTGGTGTGAAAGTGATTTAAGACTCCTTTAATTTCTATTGAAGGCTAAAAAAGATAAAATATGCTCAGGCACGTGGTCAATCATTATTGGGCGAGAAATCATGTTTGCAAAGCAAGGATCAAAATTTTGAAAGCCAAGTTGAAGAGGGCCTCAAAGCATCAGAAAAGGAAAGATAGACTTCATATTTTGACCGAGGATCTCTTGGCCTAGCATAGTACATGATGGATGACATTTAGCCCAAATTTCAAGAAATGTGGGACACATTTTGCAAATTTTGTTTTTTTTGGCCTAAACACAGATTTTTCAGCTCTACGCGTCGCGCCACTTGGCGCGCACTTTTGATAGGGGACTCCCCTTGGGGAAAAATTTACATTTTTGGATTTTTCATGAAAATTTGTGCATGCCTACCCATGGCCAAGATATTTTGAGAAGTTTTGGGCTTCCAGAAGGGTCAAAAACACCCTAAAATGACCTTTCTGCCCCTTTTTGGACACACAGGAAGCACTGCTGGGAGAGCTCATTTTTGGACAGGAAAATGAAGACCAAATTCAGAAATTCCACTTGTGTTGCAAAGTAGATAGGTAGAAATTCCCAAAAATCCAACTTGGAGCAAATTTTGACACCGGGAAGGCCTTCAAAATTGGCTCCAAACTGGCGTGACACATAGATAAATCAGACGCGGCGCATTGGGGATTTTTGCTCATTTTTTACTCAGTAACTCTGTTTTTCGCCTAGTTTTGGAGATTTAGACCTTCTTACTTCCAAATGTTAAACTCATGATGTAATTTGATGTAATTTGATGGTTCTTGATGTAATTTTGTCAAATTTTTACTCATGGAGGTAGATTCATCCATCAAAATGTGAATTGCAACTAAATGAATCAGTTTCCTATCTTATAGAGGCAAGTTGTTCCACTGCCTATTTTCAAGTTCTTAGTTTAGATCTTGTTGAAATAGATCCTAAACTTGTAAGCTAGACCCCTAGAGGCTGGGGATGAGGTAGTGTTGTCTATATCTTGTAGTTTTTCAGTAATTTGCATGGTTGGACACTTGGGATTGCTTTGAGCATCATTGTACATTCATCTCTACATTTTGGCAAAGGAATAGACCAGGGTTTGAAGCACTCCTTGGGATTCATGTGGCTCTTTGTTTTGATGATGTGTTTCTCTCTGTTAATGTAAGTTTACTGGTCTTTCATGTGTATCATCTTCCCTCTTATTTCTTCTTAAGTTAAACAAACAAGGATAAAGGTGGAATTCATTAGATTTGTAGTGCTCTACCTAGAGTTTGTTTAATTTTCTATGTTTTCAACTGTTTGAAGAGGATTTTTGAAATTATTTTTCCCTCTTCAACTCCTCACCAGTCTGAGCTATCCATTTCATTCAAAATTGAAGTGTCAAAACAATTTCCTACCTTGCCCCATTCAGATCTCTGCAAAAACTAGGCCTCATTCCCCAGACCCAAAATCTGCCCTTCCCTTTGATCCAACAAAAAACCTCAAAATCAAATAAAACTCTTTTACATATATACCTAGCCTAAAATCAGCATTTATTCAAGTCATCTCAAGCCTCACTGATCATATTTTTCTGAGATTGACCATGAGAGAGCCCTCTCCCGGTCTAGTAGGGCTAGCTACCAAATTAAGCATGGTTTGATGTTACCCTAGATTCTGCCTTTCTCAGCCTGAGGTAGATTTAGGCCATAACACCATCCATGCCAACTCAGCAATAATTGCAAATCCCAAGTCTAAAATGGGAATACTTAAACCTGATATTTGAAACTTCCGATCTCCGATATACGATTATCGTTGATTGGAAAATCCTAAAAATTTATGGTATGAACGCTTTAAAAGGACCGTTATGAATGTGCGACAAGAAAACCTGTAATGGCATTAAAAATCTCACATTATATGAGGAAATCATTAATAGATAATCACGGTTGAAGTCTGTTGTGGATTTCATATTCAATGGAATAATATTTCTTTAGTCCATCATCTTTAATGTGATTAAATGCTGTTAGCTCCTCTATGTTTGGTATTCATTCTTAAAATAATTTTTCTGTCATTCTGCTAATCTGTTCCATTGTGCAAACCTGAGAAAAATCTACAATTCATGAAAATGTATAAGAAATACAAGAGAGTGAAGCACCCCGTCATTTCGAAAGAGAAACCAACTAAATTGGTGTTAGTAACTTATACAACCTATCTAGGTCTTGGAAAAACTTCATGGGAAGGATTTTATAATCTAATAGAAGCAGAAGATACAACTATAATATCAGAAGAAGAGCCGGAGGCAGATTTAGATAAAAGATCAGAAAGCACTCTTAAGGAATTGACAAGCTCCTACCTTCATAAAGTAGCATCTCGCGCAAATGTTCTCCCATATAATGACTTTGTAAAATGGGTTATACAAAGCATAAATAGAATATACAGAGCATTATTTACGTCAGATGGGAGGATGTTCAGGTCTTTCAAAGCGGAAGACATAAAAAAGATCTATCACTTACCAGACCCTCAAAAAATCTACAATAAAGCATTTTTGGAAGACTTCGCCAAAGAAAATTAAGTGGAGTCAGATCCCATTAGAGATTGGAGGCATTTTACTAAAAAACATAAGCATGAATCTTCAGGTATGTACTCCATAGAATCCTTGGCATCTTCATATTTTTATGTTGCAGCTATGATGTGTAGACTATTTGGACCTATCAACTCTGAAAAATTTTCTATTGAAATGGTACCCTTAATTGAAGCTGTTGTTAATTCCTACATGATGGATTGGGCAACCATTTTATCTGATAAAATGGTAAGAAAAATCCTATATTATAGGAAAAATAGGTTTGTAACTACCCGGATAATACCCCCATTCTATATGAGTGCCTATATCATTGATACCATATGTTTCAATTCTGAGTTCCCTATCTTAGGCTGGAAATGGACTCCTCAAAGCCCAATTCCTATCCAAATTTATCACAAATATCTGTGGAAGTCCTATTATAAAGACCACATGTACAAATTTTGTCATGGATTCATTTTTCCAGTTCAGCAATTTATATTCAGTAAACCCGCTCCAAGGTTATCTGATGAGGCCAGCGTTGACCTAACCTCAATCGGAAGCTGGTTTGGAGAAGAAAATTTCACCTATATCGGAATATTCAGAAGTATCACTGATCCTCATGTCTTGCCCTTGTACATTCCCGACAAATTATTGGCCCAAGAAATAGCTTATCAAATAACGGAGAAAGGGATGTCTAGAAGCCTAAAAAATTCTAAGAAGCCGATGTGGCCTACATTTCCCCTCCGATGTCGATATTTTTCTCTACATTATTTTAAACATATAGAGAAATAATCACCAAAAATAAAAGACCTCAGGTTGGCAACCATCCCCAAAAGGCAGTATGATCCGAAAAAATTTGCCTTTAACTTTACATCCATGGTACAGGTTGCCAAATTTGAACATGAAGATGATGATTTTGATGATCTATTTACCTCAGCCGAAGGATTTCACAGGTTAAACATTTAGTAAATTTAAAGTCTGGATCAATTGGCATGGAAGAGTTCTTACAGTTCAGAAATAAGAGACTACTCACAGTACCTCTTGATCAGTTGAAAACTACTCTACAATAATAATACAGAGAAGAAAAGAACACTGAAATAGAGAAGGAAAAGGAAAATACAGGCAATAAGGCTGATATTCAAACTGAACAGGAAAAGGTAGGTAGAAAGGATGGTGATTCATCTAAAATGGATATTGATGATCATTCAAAGTTATTAAAAGAATGGGAGCAATTTGATCGGAAGATCAAGGGCCAGAACGATTCTCAAAATGTGTCTACAATGAAATTTCCCATAACACAACCACTCATGATGACTAGTGTTATAGTTGAAGGAACACTCGACAATACTAATACCCAAGATGTTAAGATTATCCTAGAAAAACCTTTAGAAGAAATTGTATTAAAGATTGAAGATATACCGCCCCTGGATGTCTTCTACAATCCAAAGCATAGGGCTGTAGTTAAAAAAAAAGGAAGAGAAGGAAAATCAATCAAGGGCCATCTTCATTTCCCCAAGTTGAACTAATGAATGTTGTCTGGAAGGAATCTGAAGTTAATCCTTTAGAGGATTTAACCAAATTGTCTCAATATGCAGGGGCCTATATGGCAGCGATGATGGACAAAGCCTTTGAAGTTAGTCAATTGATTAAGGAAAAATATCAAAGATAATGTTGTTGGAATAAAAGGCAATAGTAGATCAACAGAAAATATCACAGCTAGAACACCAGCTGATTGAAGAAAAACAAAATATTTAGCAGCTAGAAGAGCGATTGAATATTGAAAAGCAAAATCTTGATCAACAAGATATACATAAAGAATAGCAGTTGTCGCAAGAGTTAGATAAATTACAGGTGATTCTTCAACAAGATAAAGTGGCCAAAGAAGAATAGAGTGTCTTATTACAAGCACAAATGCAGAGATTTAAGGATTATCCTGAACTGGATCAATTTAAAATAGAAGCTCTTGAATTAAGTAAAGTGTTGTCACAACAACTTGATATTTTATGTCATAAAATATCACTAGCTGATCCTTTATGTGAAATAGCGTCATCACTCATCGAAAAGGTAATAAATACGAGGTTAGAATTTGAAGATGCCGACGAGAAAATTTCGGGATTCCTTACATGGAAAGACACAGATCAAGGCATAGCTGCAAATCTTCCCAAGATTTAGGAATCACACAAGGAAATTTTATTTGCAGAATGGGAAACACAGTTGATCAAGGAAGAACGGGCCACCTCCAAAGCAAGAGTTGTGATGAAAAATTTAGTGCAATTAATCAATGACAGTTTGTATGCAGCCAACCTGATTTTCGATTGTATTCTAGGGAAGCTACCAAAGGTTGAAGAAATAGAGAAACAATGGAAGAAGGACTTAGCCAATAAGGACCAACAGATCAGCGCAATAAAAGGAATCACATGGGACGCATTATGGTCCTATTTGGTTAAGCCATATAGCCAGCAGATGACTACAAAATGTCTCTCTAATGCCATCAGTTATATCATCCTAGAGCTTTCAAATGCCACATACACCAACCAGCTACATTCCCGATTGAGTCATCCTCCTGAAGTGAAAGATATGCTATCAATCTGCCAGCTGTGCACACCTAACATGAGAGAAATACAATGAACCTATTTTCTTCAAGATTGTAATTCTATTTTTATGAAATCGGATCTCTGATTTTCATTTTTTTAGAGATATTTTAGATAGTTTGTTTTAAGCTTATTATTATTTAAACCCCTTTTATGTATTTAGAAAGGGATCCTCAATTTGTATTAATTTTTGACTTGTGAAGTTACACTTTTGTACTTCTGAATACATTATTTTTATTAATGGTGCTGCAAGGACCGACTCTAACAGGTGGATCACATTCTGTGATTTTATGAGGAATTTTTTTTTAGGATATGCATTATTGTTCTTCCTGAAAATTGTTCTAAGTAAGAAAGTGGGATTGGAGTGTTATTTGCATCAAGAGGTTACACATGTATCTGGTATTTTTATCATAATTATGTTGTTCAATTTTATTTATGCAATGAAACATTCCTTTTGAAAATTGCTATTGTTTATATATGTATGCTTGTGAAATAATTCTTTATTATATCATTTCTGAAAATTTAGAATTGTCATATTTCAAAATATATGTGAGCAATATAAGTATATGAATGCGATATGTTATCATCATTAATTTGTTTAATTTCTTAAACAAAGTAATTATTATATGTGTATACATCTTTCTTTTAGATGATTAAGCCATCTATATTATTATTCATTTAATCGGAACAAATCCAGAATCGCATTTATTATATGATACCCAGGTTTAACTAGTATTATTTGTATTTATTTAAAGTTATAGAATAGATCAATAATTACTTCCATTACCCATTATACCAACAACCAATCATCAACCCATATATTATTGGGAAACTAGTCCCATACTATCCAGTCGGAGCCACTATCCCAAACAGAAAAGGAGTTGTACTAAGGTCCTGACCGGGTGGTTTTCCCCAATGTTTGAAGCTATGATTTTAGGGGCTTCAACATTTTTGGCACTAGAAGGAGGGCCTTAAGCTATGAATGGAAAGTAAATTCAAATCCACAAGGAATTCCAAGAGCAATTCACCCTCATCACCTTCTTCAACTTCTGCTTCATCTCAAATCTCTAGGGAAGAAGTTGAAAAGAAAATTACTACACCCACTGCCAAAACCATATCAGAAGAGTCATCTTTTGAATCTCCTGAGGTAAAATCTCTAATTAATAAACTCGAAGGGTTTTCATGATCGCAAGAAGAATCTAAGCTATCCCAAGGTAGTGTGACTTCACAATACATTCCTTCCCAGCCTCTTACTAGACTGCAGAGTGAAAAGCTTGGTATTTTACCTACTGAACTTCCTCTGCCAAGTCGAACAAGAGCTATAAAAACACCTTTAGAATCAGATAGTGAGACTCTTTCATCATTATCATCCACATCTTTCACATCATTTCCATCTACTTCCCAACTTCAAATCACAATCCAAAAAATTACAGTTGTTTCAATAGCATCTACTCAATTGCTTTCAACTATTCCTTCAACTTCCACTACCATTATTACAACGATGTCACATCCTCAACAAAGACCATGGACCAATCCAGGAGATGTTTCAATGCCTACACCTTTGAGTCAATTACCAGCTAATCCTGAGAAATGGTTACCAAAGTTTAGTCCTGACCTTGGCATAATAGTTGAAGAACACATTAACAACTTTATGTTGTCTGTAAATTTAAATGGAGTAACAGAAGAAGATGTTGTGGTCAGACTATTTCCATATAATTTGCAAGGAAAAGGTAGGATATTGGTATTTTTCATTACCATCGAGATCCATTACTAGCTGGGATATTTTTCAAGAACAATTCCTAACCAAGTTCGGAGATGATAGGTCAATAGAAACTCTGATTAATGATCTCTCTAATTTGAAATCGGAATCTAAAGAACTCATCAAAGACTTCAACTCCCGATTTAACAAGATGTTGAATAAAATTCCTGCAACATCAAAGCCTAGTGAAGAAGTCCAAAGTGAATGGTATATACCCTCTTTTCCTTCAAATATAGCCATATTTGTAGATAGAGCTGCTAAACCAACACTAGCTGAAAATATGAAGGAAGAAATCGCTGTAGAAAAACGTATCATTTCTTTGACAAAAATAATTCCAATGAAGAGAGAAAATCCAAAAAAGTTAGCTTCAAGGATGATTCAAAGAAGAAAGTGCCTAAAGATCCATATGATATGGAAGGATTACAAAAATTCCTAAAAAATATGTCCAATGAAATGGTTGAAATTAAAAAACAGGTAGCTGAAACTTCCACTAAAAGGCCCTTTAGGAACTTCAAAATAAATCAGACAACTAAATCTAAACCACCTAATGCAATATCTAATGTAGAGTCAGATTTAGAGGAAGAAGAAGAGGAAGATACACTTCCATCATCAGAAGAAAACAAAGAAGAAGAATTAGTTCAATGCCATGGGATGTGGGACTTTATTTTTCCTAACTCAGATAATGAAGAAGAAGCTCTCCCAGTGAACATAAGAAGTAAGAGTGCAGCAAAACATGTTCAAACATCTCCCAAGAAGAAAAATTCAACTCCTACTACTAAATATAAAGCTCCTGTAAAGAAAGCTCCTCCTTTGCCTCCCCAAAATCAACCATCATCTTCTAATCCTCCATCAACATCTAAAATGCTAGTAGTATCTGATTCTATGGATTATAACATTATAGAAGATATGAAAAAGACCAGAGCAAATATTTCTTTACATGAACTCAGTAAGCTCAAGCATCAACAGAAGTTGTTGTTAAAAGAATTAAATGTAGTACCTGCTTCTCCGCTCCCAAATGGTGTAATATCCCAAGCAACCAAAGGATCAGGTAAGCCACCACCTGATAAAGTAGATGCTACCGATACTGTTTTGATTGGAGATAGATCTAATTCACAAACACCTCCTTTTCTCTTAAGTTACGAAATTTGTAATAGAAATTTACATAACTGCTTGATAGATTCAGGGGCATCATCAAACATAATTCCAACATCAGTGTGCTCTAAATTAAACATTGAACCCTAGAAATCTGCAGTTCATATTGTCCAATTAGATCAAAATAAAGTGCAAGTTTTAGGAGAGATTAATTCAGTCACTATTAGACTATCAGTTGATCCTAGAATAGTCCATAGAATCGATATATTGATTGTTGATATCCCTAAGGTTTATGGTTTAATTTTAAGCAGGGATTGGTCTGAAAAACTCCATGGTTACATTTCTACCAATTGGTCTCACATGTGGCTTTCCTATAAAGGGAAACCAAATCAAATTAAGATTGATCGAGAGAAACACATGACTCATACAGTAATAGAGTTTGAACAAGAAAACCAACCTGTGGATTTCGATAATAACATTCTTGGAAATTACTCAGTAGAATCATTCTTCAGAAACTTTAATGCCCAACAATCACCTTTCCTTGTAAATAGTTTCACTTCACATGTTGAAAACTTCTCACATACCGATACCTCAAGATGTGTTAATATTGTTGATCAATTTGTGAATAAATCTATAGATAAATCTTTATTTTGGTCTTTGTACTTTGATGAATCAAAGTCCAATGATGGTGTAGGAGCAGGATGTATTTTAGTTAGTCCAGAAGGGGAAAAAACTATGTTGACATGCCGACTAGAATTTGAGTGTACAAATAACACAGCAGAATATGAAGCCTTGATTCAAGGACTTTACAGAGCAATAGGCTTGAATGTAAAATATCTAAAGGTATATGGTGATTCTGAAATTGTCATCAGGCAAGTTAGAAATACTATTCATTGTATTTCAAGTCATCTTAAACATTAACAAGCCCTTGTTCAAGATCTTACAACTCACTTTCTAGCATTCAATATTTCCCTTATTCCTAGTCTATCTCAAAACTCAGCAGCTGATTTATTAGCTAATGTTGCTTCTAAGATCCTTCCAGTTGAGGATTATAGTCCAGATAGGTTTTCAATTGAATTGATATTTCGACCATTTGTCCCTGACAATGTCACCAATTGGCAAGTGTTTAATCATGATGAAGACATCCTAAAATTCTTAACCTCAGAGAAATCTTATGATGATCAGATAATTGATGAAAGTCATCACGATCTTCAAATAAAATAAAAATACAATAAATATTCCATTCCGAAATCTGTGGTTAAGCTTGAAGATCTCTATGATATTAAAGATAGTTTCAAGAATGTCACTAATGCCAAGCTTCAAAGTTCTACTTTAAAGTTTGAGTTAATAAATATTGGTACTGAATCTAAACCACAAAATCTCAATCTAGGACTCAGGCTAACCCAAGAATAAAGGTTTTCTTTCATCAAACTTCTAAACAAATACAAAAGTGTTTTTTCTTGGAATTATGAAGATTTAAGAACTTACGATACTTCTATCATTCAGCATATAATTCCAATGCTCTCCGATGTAAAACCGGTACAACAAAAGTTAAGGAAAATTCATCCAAACTTGGAGAGTCAAATTAAAACATAGTTGAATAAACTCTTGAAACCTAAAATTATTTTCCCTATTAGACATTCGAATTGGATTTCAAATTTGGTACATGTTAGGAAGAAGAATGGATATATTAGGATTTGTATAGATTTTAGAAATCTCAATAAGGGGTGTCAAAAGGATAATTTCCCACTACCTACAATGGAACAGATACTTCAAACAGTAGTTGGTTCTGAATTAATGTCTTTTCTTGATGGTTTTTTAGGATATAATCAAGTACTGGTGCATCCTGATGATAGACTAAAAACTACATTCAGAACCAAATGGGGAACATATGCCTACCAAAAAATGCCTTTTGGTTTGATAAATGCTGGAGCTACCTTCCAAAGAGCCATGGATATAGCTTTCAAAGGTTTGATTAATAGGTCAATTTTTGTCTATCTGGATGACATAACTATCTTTTCAAAGAAAATAACTAACCATCTACATGATTTAAAACAGATCTTTGAACAATGTAAAAGGTATGGAATTTCTTTAAATCCAAAAAAATCATTCTTTGCTCTTGATGAAGGGAAAATCTTAGGATTTATTGTGTCTAAAGATGGCATATATATTGACCCTGACAGAATAAAAGAGATTTCCAATATCCCTTTGCCACATAATAAGAAATCCATGCAGTCATTTTTAGGGCAGATAAATTTTGTAAAAATATTTGTTCCTGATTTTACTCATATAGTTTTACCTTTACAAATAATTATTAGGAAGAATTCAGTTTTCAAATTGGGACATAAAGAAAAGGAAGCCTTTGATTCAATCAAACAGGAAATTATTAATGAACCAGCATTGAATACTCCTAATTTTTCTAATCATTTTATTTTGTATACTCTAGCCACTGAAACATCTTATGCTGCCATTTTGACCCAACTCAATGATCAGCAGATTGAAGCACCTATCTCCTTCTTTAGTTCAAATCTGCAAGGAGCTGAACTTAACTATTCAGAAGTAGAAAAAAAAGTTTTTCTGTGTTTAAATCTATCAAAAAATTTAGGCCATTTCTCTTGAAAACACATACAAAAGTCATTGTCCCATTTTCTGCAGTGAGATAATTGCTAGTACAAAAGGAAGTAGGAGAAAAAAGGGCCAATTGGGTAAAAGCCTTACAAGAATATGGTATTGAAATTAAACTAGCTAAAATTATTAGAGGACAATGTTTGTGTAGGTTATTAGCAGGAGCTTCCAATATTCCAGAACATCAATATCAAGATAATACTTTTCAAGTAAATGAGAGAATTATCATAAATTCTGAATCCCAATATGCTGATCTGATCTTTTACTTAAAAAATGGGTATGCTCCTCCTAATATCAGCTATAAAAGCAAGTGTGCTTTAATATTAAAAGCTAAAAACTTTGAAATCATTGATGATGTGTTATTCAGAAGAAATTATGATTCCATTTTTCTAAGATGTCTGGGAAAAAATGAAGCACACAAGGTTTTGCAAGAATTACATGATGGACAAGCAGGTGGACATTTTGGAGGAGACACTACAGCTCACAAGATAATTCATTCTGGATATTATTGGCCTACTTTGCTTAAATATGCCCATGACTATGTGAGGAAATGTAAGACTTGCCAAACTTCCAGTGGAAGACAACAGAAACCAACCTTTCATTTATAACCAGTAAACATTGAGAAACCATTTGAACAATGGGGACTTGATATTATTGGAGAAATTGTTCCACATTCTTCCAAGCAACATAGATACATCCTTACAGCCACAGATTATTTCACAAAATGGGTAGAAGAAACTCCTTTAAAGGTAGCCAATTCTGATGCAATCATTGAATTCATTGATCAATTCATCATTACCAGGTTTGGTGTACGTAATGCCCTTGTTTTTTATAATGCATATTATTTTTATGGAAATAGTATAATGGAATTTGCACTCAAAAGAGGTTTTAAATTAAAATATTCTGAAAATTATTACCCCCAAGGTAACGGTTTGGCTAAATCAACTAATAAAAATCTCATTAAAATCATCAAAATCAAAAGAATTGGCATAAGTCTTTTATTTTTTCACTATGGTTCAATCATATAACTTAGAAGTCTTAAATAGGTACTTCACATTTTAATCTTGTATATGGGAAAGAAGCAATAATACCTTCAAACCTAGCACTCCCATCTCTAGCCCTAGTACAATTTATTGAAGAAAATCCTTCATCTTCTGTCCAACTACGATTTGATCAAATCCTCAAATTAGATGAAGAAAGGGAAAAAGCCAAAATCACTCATGCTGAACATCAACAACTTATAAAATCTTCTTTTGATGCAAATTCTACAGGATCTAAAAGATTACAAATTGGTGATCTTGTTTTGAAATGGGACAAAGCACATGAAGATAAAGGTAAACAAACCAAATTTCAAAAGATGTGGCTTGGACCATTTAAAATCATTGAAAAGATAGGCTCATCTACTTTCATATTGCAAGATCTAATAGGAAAGAGAGAATCTCTTCCTGTGAATGGGCTTATTCTGAAAAAGTTATTTTCCTAACGAGACAACCCCTTCTTACCTGTATATATTCATTATGCAAGTTTGTTTGTTTTACAAATAACGTTGTTAATATTCTTCCATTGACCTTTTTATATTGAAAATATCTTTGAGAAAATGTTGTGAATACTTGTTTATGTAGATAGAAATTTTTAAGGAAGTGACTACAGTTTTGGAAATTTAAATAAAATATGAAACTCTAAAAACTTATTTAAACATTTGGAAAGTCTTTTGAAACCTTGAAAATATTGTAAATCATTCTAAGTTTATAAATTAGAGAGAGGTTATTTATAAAGAGTAAAGACTTTTTCCAAATTTTGGCACGTAAAACTCTAAAAGGTCATCCATTGACTCCTAAGGAGAAAATAATTCACCCCATCCACTAAGTTTATGATTTTTTAGAGTGTAATCCTAAAAAAATGTGTGTCTGGTATAAAAGATAAGAGGTCTCATCACGAGCCTACTTACCATGATCATAGGGAAGTAATCAAACTGACATTACCACTAATGCATATAAAAACAGGGTAATGGCCTATAATAATAAGACAAGGGGTCTCATCACGAGCCAACTTGTTCATTTTAGTTACAACTGGAAAATGGCATTATTATCAGCTGGCTCCCAAACCAGGACAATGGTTTTTATCTTAAAAATTTAAAAGAATAAAAACAAAATATATAAAATCATACCTTTATGGATTTATCTTTTAAAAATTTATACTCTTAGATGGATGGGATAATGGATGATTAATGGTTAAAAGGTAACCCTGTCGAGACTATAGACGTTTGTTGGCAGCAAAGGCACTACCTATGACAAAAGAGTAAATTACAAAGCTAAGTTGGAGAAGCCCCCTACTTTATCTTTATCAACCAATAAAAGCTTGATGAAACTAAAAATGTTTTTATTTTTAAAGGGATTAAAAAAAAATTTGCAAGTGATTCCTATTTTATTCAGAGTTAGATTTTATTTAAATTTTTCTGAAATAGTTTTCTTTGTCCTCATTTTTCTGAAATTTCAACTCAGCAATAATCGCAAATCGCAAGTCTAAAATGGGAATACTTAAACCTGATATTTGAAACTTCCGATCTCTGATATACGATTATCGTTGATCCAAAAATCTTAAAAAGTTATGGTATGAAGGCTTTAAAATGACCGTTATGAATGTGCAATGAGACAACCTACAATGGCATTAAAAATCTCATATTATACGAGGAAATAATTAATAGATAATCATGGTTGAAGTTTTTCGTGGATTTCATATTCAATGGAATAATATTTCTTTAGTCCATCATCTTTATTGTGATTAAATGCCATTAGCTCCTCTCTATTTGGTATTCATTCTTAAAATAATTTTTCCGTCATTTTTCTAATCTGTTCTATTCTGCAGACCTGACAAAAACCTACGAGTGTTACAGGTCAAAATACCTCCTCATCAGCTCAGAGGGGAAGACAAATATGGAAGGGATACAAAGACCTAGATTAAACCTATTTCTGCCAAGGTAACGCCTATATAGAACAGAACAAGAGCGTTATAACGCAGGCAATTAGTACATTGGCCGCGTTAGTGGCTAGGGCAACGCTCTGTTTACACTGGAAGGAAGCGTTACCCGTGTTTTAAGTTTGAATTGGGAAAAGAGCACGGAGAATGATTTGAATCTCCGACTTTCCCTCACAAAGGAGTCAGTTCACAAAGGAAACTGCAAAAGCACCAGTTCATTATTGGTCATTGCCATAGAAGACTGAACTCCAAAAGAGGAAAAAGCATAGATATCAAAGAAACATCTAAGCTTTTTCCATTCCAAACTAGTGGAAAGAGAAGGGCAACAATGGCCTTCTCTCTCTCCTATAAGAAGGAGCTGAAGGCTCTTAATTGAAGGTCGAAGGATTGCTCAAGGTTCTTGTATACTTGTGGAATAGAGAATAGTGTTACATTGTGAAGGCCAAGAGTCAAAGAGGTTCCTAGAGAGCTTGTTGACTTGGACTTCTTCACTTGAGAGAGAAGAGAGATTGGGAGACTGAGGAGGGCTTGGTACAACCGATGGTTGTAATCCTCCTTCTTTCAAAATCAATAGAACTGTGTTCATTTTTTCCATTCAATGCTTAATATTGTCATTATTGTTTGAACATTTACATAGTGTGATATGAATGGCTCAGATGTGTATAATCTAGATGTTTATTGTGTATTGATTTAATTGATAGTATACTTGTTATGTTAGAAATTACGTGGGTGCTTTGACCGATTGCAGGACTCAGATTTGGAGCCGGTGAAGAAGGACTCTTGCTTTGCTGCGTAGCGCTCTCCAAGGGACTCCAAGACTGTCAAAGAGGTAATTCTCTATCGTATTCCTTCAAGTTATTTCAAGCTAATATGAACATGCTAATGCCATATTTGTGAACAGCATAGCTAATCTTACTGTCTGCCTCGGGCGCCGGAAAGCCCTGAGAGGGATATTCGAAAACCAACAACCCAAGCAGTTTACCCTATAGCAGAATTGGCGACTCCACTGGGGACTTTTCCCCATAGTTTCCTGACTATTTTTTCTTTCCTTCCTTTCTTCTCTCCTCTGTTCACAGATCCTTCCGACCATTTTTGATGCCCAGTAGACATACCAAACGCTTGCAGAGTTCAATCCTGTTCCTGTCTGGCCAACTGAAGAGATTTTCCCTGGTTAACGCGACCTATGCAGGTTATCCAGTGCGTTATAATGCGGTCTATGCTTAAATACAGTGCGTTATAGCGCTGTATTTTCTCACAGACAGAGCGTTACTCAGCCAAAAACCTTGATGTTCACTGCTATGACTGTGTTTTAGCTGTAGAGTTTTTTGGCCATCAGTACCTTTCACTGACTGAATCCCTGTGCTTGTCTGCTAAGCTGGCATTTTTATTTGTTTCTCTTGTTTAGTTAGTGTGCAAAGCATTTACTTTTTAAGAGAAAATATTTTTTTTATTATTTTTCTACATCTAGCTGAGTTTATTCTGAAAGTTTTAGTTCATAGACTGTTGAAAGAGGTAGATAGAAGTTTGAATCTTTAAAATTTGAGCTGTGTTATTTACATGTTGGTGCATGGATGATTGAAAAATAAACCTCTCCCTGTAGAAACACTCTTCATTGAATTTAATATTTAGAGCATGTTTTGCATGGTTTCTTGAGTCAGAGTCTCACTATACTTCATACGTCCACTCCCCCTCCGCAAGACTAATAATAAAGTACACTAAAAATAAAGCGATAATAAAATCAATCTAATTACTCTTTTTTGAGCTCACACAAATAGTAGTTCAGGCTAGGATCTTGGGTTAGGAAAGTGAGAAAACTACCCAAGATCTCAAAACTTGAAAACTAGAGTCATTAACGAGTGAAATCCTACTGCACTCATATTATCGAGACCGTTCCTTTACCGGAGCTCAGCGCGAGACAACACTTGGGTGCACTAGAAGGTAGCCCGCCTTCGACTGCATCCTGTGGGTGTGTTATATATTGGGGTTCCCTTCGGGGATGTCGAAACTAGATCAGGGATCTAGGTATTCTGCCCATATAGCACACTATCCTTGACCGTGGACCCCCCTGATGATGTCTGTGATTTGAGGTATCCTTAGTGGCCATACTTTTAGGGACTTACACAAGGTGACTGGGACGGGCTGTCCTGGTACCTGAAACAGACGGACCCACTCTGTCTTCGGTCTTTAGGAGGGTACTCGTCTTCACAAGAGTGCTTACACCTATCGTCTGAGGTCCGGGCGAAGCTCTAGAGTGACCGTAACTGTACTTTCGACCAACCCTCTCTGTATACTATTGCGATACTGGATTTCATCACCAGTGAACGGTAGTACTCAGACAGGGCACCCTATTCTGGCTGCTTGCTGATTGATTTTAGAAAGTCCTTTTTCTTTTTGTTAGGTGTGTGGTTACTGTCATTTGAGACTTCATAATAGATCACAATTTAATAAAATTTGTTAAAATTAAACCGGTCACCGTGGCGTCCCCTGACCCACACCGTCTGTCTTGACGACAGCAAGGTCTACCTCCTCTCAACCTTGAGGAAGAACTGAACCTTGGTGAACCCGAGCCTTCTACAGAAGGGCAGTCTCCTCTGACTAATCTTGATTATCACATAGACCCTTATCAGCCGGAACTCCCAGAGGACCCTTTCACTAAAGGCGTTGTACCTAATTACAATCCTCCGCTCACTGATTCGTTAGGGCTTGTGATAATCCAAATTACACCACGCCAAGATATGTCTGCGGAAACACCAACATCTATTTCTCCACCGGCATCCACAGGGTCGATACCAATGGCGACCATTCCTGGTTCACCACCATCCTCCCCGCCGGTGGTCAGTTCTATGCCATTACTGGGTAACCCCAGTAGTCAACATATGCCTACCCCCAATCCTATGGTTAACACAACTGTCAGTATTTTACCGAACCCTTCGGCATCTACTCCTACCGTAACCACGTTGGGGACCACGATAGCTCCTCCCACGAGCATGACTACTTCGGTGCCCTTTAGCAACCCTTTCGAATGGAACCCTCTGTTGAGTTCAAACCCCCTGGCCACTATACCAGGGGGCAGTGTTATCAGTACACAGGTAGCAGGGAATATTTCTCTTCCTATGCAATCCTTAGGACAAATGGGACAACCCATTGTAAATACTATCCCCTTAAGTGGTTCAAACATAGGTGTAGGATCTATGCCGTTGCCAAATTATGCAAGTACCAGTATGCCTCCGGGAAACTCTATTGCATCCATTTGGACTAACCAACCCCAACCTCCATCTAGAGTGGGAGGGAACTTTTATGCTGGGGGAAACCAACCGTTTTCCCCACAATACACTATGCCCTATGGACAGCAACCATATGTTCCTACTCCTCCACCTATGGGGGGTTTTTATCAAAGTCCCACTTACCCTTCTGGTAACATGTGAATGGGGGGACCCTATGGTCCAAGTAGTCAGCCCATACTACCTTGGTTAGACTCGAGGGAAAATCCACAATTTCCATTCTTGGCAGCTTTGGACATACCCGACATCCATAAGCTGACGAACGACCCCATCAACCACAACCCGCTTTGGCCTCCAATACCGCATAAGATTCCTTCTGATATCCCTAAGTTCGATGGGAAGCATGGGGAAGACCCGGCCGCACACATCACTACCTTCCACTTATGGTCCATATCCAATTCCATGGTAGATGATAGTGTCCGACTTCGACTGTTTCCCCACACCCTTACAGGCAATGCCGCCAAGTGGTACATTGAATTGCCACGCGCCGCCATCAATACGTTTGGCGCTTTAGCGACGGAGTTCTTAAAGAACTTCCAACTGCAAATTTGAGTGTAAACCAGAACAGAATTGTTAACATCGCTGCGCCAAGACACCGCCACCCACATCTCCGACCATATTCATGAATGGAGACGTAGGAGGAGGCTCGTCAAAGCGCCAATACCGGACCATCTCTTGGCCAATTGGTTTTGCAAGTTTCTTTTACCCCACATCTCTAAAGACATTGGCCTTTCTGGTGTAGTGACAGAAGATCAATGTATTCGTCGTGCCCAACACCTGGATTTAATTTATTCGCAATCTGGCACGCTTTACGATCTGCTCCCCCATGCCCCTGGTAACCCAAACCCTCCGGCTACTCAGAAAACCGGAGCTCATGCCGATGGTCTCGTTGGCGCGATCTCTGGTGTAGCCACCAATCAGTCTCGGGGGAAAACCTCCCAGCCATCCTCGGCTGCCACCGCCCCCCATCAAATGAATCCTCTTCCTCCCGCTGAGATAAATTCGGTGCAAACCTCACAAAAACCTAGCGGGAAAAATAAGAAGAATAAGAAGAAAACGTCTTCTTCGGAAGAGCAGTCAGATAATCAGAATAACCCTAATCAGAAAAATGTTGCCAGAAATGACAAAGGAAAGGATAAACCCATGAAATTTCCTTGCAAAATCTGTGCGGAGGACCACTTGACATACAAATATCCTCGGCTGCAGGAATGCACCGATTTTATTGCTAACAAGGATTCTGGGCGAACACCTGCCGTTCTTCACAATCCTTTCCCCAATCAACCGCAGCAACATCAACACATGGTTGACAATCCGCTGCAACCCCATCAACGGGGCAATGGTGGTTCATATCCTTCCAGCGAAGGACCATCTGCCATTTATGGCATTGAGAGTGTTGACCTTCAAACTCGTGCCAAGCTTTATGGAAATCCTACCATAGATGCTCAAGAACCTAGAACTAGTTCCAATCCGCCACCGCCCAATGATTTACATATCGAAAGGCCTATTGTTGAACCTGTAATTCGTCCCCCCAAAGGGACACTTCGACGCACGACTCATAACACCTCTGCACGTGCAACCCAAAACTACAATATTGTAGAAGATTTGGCATAGGCACCATCAGCTATGTCTGCTCTTGAAGTATTACAAACCTTTCCAGCACAAAGGAAAGCCTTGCTTTCGACCATTGGTGGAATAGATCCCCAGGATTCCATGCTAGCAATATTTGATATGGAAAAGGCTAAACCTCACCTCTCACATCAACTCACATTCCAGGTGCAGGTTGTGTCGAAAGGGAGACCAATCCATCGCACTGTCATAGATGAAGGTGCTTCGACCTGCGTTATGTCACAAGCTTGTTGGCTCCATTTAGGTTCTCCTACTCTAACCCCGCCATCGAATTCCCTCAAAGCTTTCGATGGCCACACTTTCCTACCAAAAGGATACCTTACTAGCTTTCCCATCACTCTGAGTGGGAAAACGATAAACGTGGACGTTGAAGTCGTAGAGCGTCATCTGACTATAATCTATTGCTCGGTCGCAGTTGGTCTTATGCTATGACCGCCATCGTGTCTTTGGTCTTCCGACTCATCCTATTTCCATTGGATGGGAAAATAGTCACGGTCGATCAGCTATCCTTCTGCACCCCTGATTATGCCACTTTACCAAGTAGCACAGTACCCCTAATAGGAGGTGTCACTGACTCTTACGTCAGTATCGGTACCGGTCTTCTGAAGGCATCTTCCCTACTGGGTTGTTTTCCTCTACCGCCGCCGCAGATCCCAAACACGGTTGCAATGATATCCACCTTTTCAGATGGCTCTATCGACCCATAGATCATCCCGGCACCTTCATATATTGATCCTTATGGAGATCAGATGTCGCTTTTGCCGGTCGAGTTGGCTTACCAAGCCATCCAAATCACATCTGAACCCTCCACTTATATGGTTTCAACCACAGGTACAAACCTCCCTCCCATCACAGTTCTCTCTAAGGATCTCCTCAATGAAGTCTGGCCTACAGACGAAGCTATTCGAGAGATCATGTCATTAGAAGAACGACCTTGGGGAGAGTTTCACCATCGCACTTCGACGATTGATTCAGAGGCGATAAAAACTGAAATCCCGTCTTTCAACCAACCTGAGATAGTTCCCTCTTCTTATACGACTGTTCACACTATCGATTCAGAGGGGAACATGGGTAATTTTTCCAAGACTCTGCTCATTGATATCTCGGTCAAAACAGGTATCGTGGAAAATATTCCGTATTGCTTTTCAAATATCACACCTTTCCAACTTGCTTTCGGCCTGGAGGCAGTACTTCCAATCGAGTGCGAAATCCCATCACTCAAAATTATCGTTGAAATCCTGCCTGGAACCACCGCCACTGAAGAGCGCTTGCTCTCACTCGATCATTTGGACGAAACTCGTCGAGATGCTACACTAGCACTCGAAGCTCATCAGCGCCGAGTTTAAGCTCAATACGACAAATCTGTCAAACCTTGTTCTTTCCAAGAGGGCGATCTTGTTCTACTTTATGATCAAAAACACGACCTCTTGGGGGCAAGAACACTCCAATCATTGTGGCTCGGTCTTTACATCGTTACTAAAGCCCTCTCAAAAGGAGCTTACGAACTCCAGGACTGTAATGGAATTCCACTCGAGGAGCCCCGCAACGGGCTCTATCTGAAGAAGTATTTTGCCTAGTTTCGCACTAGGCATATGCTTTGTAATTTTATGTATATAAGTTTTCCCTATTTTATTTTGATGCTTCTGGATTATTTTTTGGTTTAAGGTGTTTTTCTCATGTAATCTTTTCTTTCGCACAGATGTCATCACATTCGTTATCATACGTCAGATATGCGGACGGTGCTAGATGCATTGCTTCAGCTGCTTGGGTTCTCTATACTCCTGAGTCGGACCTTCTTGGTTCTGGGGGAATCTTCCTGGGTAACGCCACCAATAATGTTGCCAAGTACATGTCATTGATCCAACTCCTCACGGAAGCGGCATCTCGTGACATCTCCGATTTAGTGGTCAGGTTAGATTCCCAACTCATCATTATGCAGTTAAACAATCATTACCGTGTCCTCCACCCTGTGTTGCTACGTTATTTTTTACGAGTGCGAATTTTAGAGCGTCAATTTCAAACAATCACATTTGAACATGTTCCTAGAGAATTTAATGCATTAGCCAATTCTTTGGCAAATTATGTGTTAGATTGCCATTTATCGCATTTACTGTAAAATATTTACTCATGAGTACATATATTTTTATCACATCAAAAATACATAAAAATTTAAAAACACAAAGTCACCAAAAATATATATACATATACATATGTCATGTCCAGTACATAGTAAACATCAAAAAGAAAAATCTTCCAAAACTTGGGGTGTTTTACAAAAATTTGGCTACACTAAGCCATGCTCTGATACGAATACATCTACTCCAGCTAAGCCTGATGCTCATGATAGCATACAACTGCTCTAGCTATCCTCCTCAGAGGGACTAAGTATCTCTCCAGCACACCTACAGTATGCTGCTGCAGATGAACTGGAACCTCTCGCATAGGAAGCGGTGGTATACCCATACTCAGACCCTCCAGGTTCCTGGAGAGTTCATGTAAAACTTGGGTATCATCATCGTCGCCGGCTTCCGCATCCTCTACAGGTGCGCCAGCCCCGGGTAGCTGCAATCCTCGCCCTGCATAGCGAGGGGCCCCAGCTGGATGGACAGGTGCCACATCTGTGTCAAGCAAACAAAATCTTCATGTCAAAACTTAATTTTCACCCCTTTTCAACAAATTTTTTTTTACATAAACATTCAAAAGCTAAAAAACACAAAAACTTCTTTGAAAAACACTGATCATTTTTCTTACCATCGAGCCCCCATTGGGTGCCAGAGGGAAAGACTAACTCCAGATCGCCGGTGAAGTTCATCCCTGCATAGGGATAATCCTCAATCATGATTATCTGGGAGTCTAGCCAATCGAAAAACCCCTCATCAAAACAGTGACACACGGGACCCTCTCCAGTCCGTGAAAGCAAAGTAGCCCACCGAGCCTGCCTCAGCTCGCGTGGACCCAATTGCGCTGTAGGGATCCTGGGCCTCATCAGTGGTATCTGCTCCAGTATGAAAGAAACAATCAATGTTCCATACCCAAAATCTCTTTGAGTATGGGTCTTGCATGCAGTAAGCTCTGCTCGGACCCGACGGACCACACCGTCACACCAGTCGAAAACCTGAGGCTGCATACAATCCAAGGCTAGGAGCATCTGAGACTTGGTGGCCACATGCTGACTCTTGGCACCTGCCAAGTGAACAATCATCCATAGTATAGACTGTAGTGGTCTCAGAGTCACCTGTGCAATAGGTATCCGGTTACTCACAGCCTGGGTGCCACGTATGCAGTGCGCATGGATCAGATCAGTAGTGGAACGAGGGTCAGCTCTGGACCTCGTCAAATTGGGCCTTGCCCCACGACATGATAAACCGGTCAAAAAGTACACATCATACTTTTCGATGGCGAGCTCATTGCCCCAATCCGAAAGACATGATGCTGTTCGTCCCACTGCTGGATCAGCCACCTCAGGAGGTCCTCTTGACCCCTCATCAGTTCTAAACGGGCATACTTGAGCAATCCACACCTCCGGAGAGCCATTAAGCTTGCCACATCCATCCCATCTCTAGTTCTTCCCGCTCATGTTCTCTCTCTCGCCAGATACTCATGATTAACAGCTGAACACCTGCAAATGCAACATTTTCAACTGATTAAAACTTGCCTGGACCACTTCAAAATGGAAAAATTGAATTTTTAGAAAGCACGGTGCGCCTAACGTTGGCTCTAGTACAAAACAGAGCGTTCTAATGCAGAACCCCTTCACGGGTTGTGCGTTTAATGCGACTATTGCACTCCTGACCCGTGTTAGGCGCAACTTTTTTTCTAGGGCCTCGAAATTTCCTAATTTTGAACTAGAAAAAACTAACAAAACGACAATTAAATGATAGCAAGAGGTTCTAGCTCTTACCTGGATCTCGCGGAATAGAAAACTGTTGCCCGGATTGACCGTAATCGTCAGCTGAAATTTTCACCCTTTTGTCCACTCCAGAGCTTCTTCACAGCACTCAAAACAGTGAAAATGAAAGTCTTCTGACCTTATTATAGCAAATTTTGGGGCATGACTCTCTTAAGTCAGTCGGCAAAGTCGTGATTTCTTGATGTACACATGTCGCAACTCTCGAGATTTGGTACTGATGTTCTAATTAGGGATCAAGATTTATGAGCAAAACATACTCATGTTTTATCGAGCATTCTTTTTACGGTATTTTTCTTGCTCGTTAATCCGAAAAACCTCGAGTTCTCTTCTTCAGACTCGTTAAACTTATACGAAGTTGGCATCAAGCATTCTTTTTACCGTATTTTTCTTGCTCGTTAATCCGAAAAACCTCGAGTTATCTTCTTCGGACTCGTTAAACTTATATGAAGTTGGCATCGAGCGTTCTTTTTTTGGTCTTTTCTTGCTCGTTAATCCGAAAAACCTAGATTTTTATTCTTTAGACTCGTTAAAACTATGGAGAAGTACCGATCATTCTTTTTAGGAATATTTTTCTTGCTCATAAAATCGAAAAAATACCGAGTCACCTTTGTTAGGCTCGTTAAACTATCAAGACAGAGAACAAGGAGCCATTCTTTTCCTCTTTTTCAAAGCTCTTTAAACCGAAAAAGTAATCGAGTTTTCTCCGCATGACTCGTTAAAATTTCACGGAGGTACCGAGTTTTTCTTTGTTCGACTCATTAAAATTTCACAAAGAATATTGAGTTTACTTCGTCTCCTCGTACTCATAACAAAATGAGCTAGACGTTCATTGAACATAGATTTCTCACTTTTCCGGATTCGATGGACTAACTTACAGAAAATGAACTATTTCGGGCTTACTATTACCCCTTTTTTGTGCCCAGTTATCAAGACATGACAAAGGTACCCCAATGGAGTCATCTTTTACGACATTTTTCAGGCTCTCTAAACATGAAAAATTCACCGAGTTTACTCGTCTGGACTCGTTAAACCTAATCATATAGGACATGGAGTTGTCTTTTATGACATTTTTCAGACTCTCTAAACATGAAAAATTCACCGAGTTTACTCATTTGGACTCATTAAACCGAATCAGATGGGGCACAGAGTTGTCTTTCCTGACATTTTTCAGACTCTCTAAACATGAAAAATTCACCGATTTTACTTGTCTGGACTCGCTAAACTTAATCAGATGGGGAAAATTTGGACAAAATGGATACTACCTCTGTTACATTTCCAAAAAATGTCGATTTGGCAGCAAAATTCTTGAACATGGCACTTCCCAGAAAACTCTTTCGCAGTTAGCCGAACCCTACCATATATGAGTATTAGCCTTCATTTCCTAGTGTCCCTGCACCGGTAAAATCCTAACACACTCTTTGGTGTTCAACACGCTTCAGCTGCCTAGTACCCTGCTAGAGTGCCTTCTATTGTTCAAGCAGATCTCGCTATCTACTGCTCTTGTTATCAACCAAACCGTTCATTATGCCAGAAATTATTTGTCGTCTGACGTTCCCATTTACTCTTCCTTATCTCAAATCATAAACAAAATCAGTTGGTTTCCATTTCGTGTTGACTGATGTAGGACGCCTCAGTGCCTACCTCTCAACAAATCACTTCCTATCGACTTCAACACCTTATCTAGGAAGTTGATCCAGAAACACATCAGTACCCAGATACTTGCAGACATCAGTGGCAGGTAGTCTTGTGTTTGATCAAGGGTTTTCATCATTGGCTCTTGGTCGAATGATTCTATGAGTGTTCGACTTCAACTCCTTTTATTCACACTCGCTAGATTGTACTGGGCATCTTAGGGACCATCATCATTATCGGTGGCCACCTTCGCGTCTGTTAACAGTTTTCATTATCGACTGGTAATCAGACGATTTCTCACATGTTCGAAGACAACTCCTTCATTCACATGTTGAGAAATATGGAGTTTAAGTGAATTGGCGGTCAAGACCTTGGGGCAAAGGCTACACCATTAAAGTTGTGTTCCCTTCCCCAAGCTGCGATATTGTTTATGGAGACAGCTTCTTCAGCCTGATCCCATTATGACAGAAACTTCCACATTGCGCCTATTGGTGGACAGATTCTTCATATCTCTATTCTAGAGAAATCATGTTGTTTAAGCTACTGAGCATGGGACATGCCCGACTCTAGGCAAATACTATATTTTCTGACATATGTTGTTGTTTCAGGTTTTCCTCAGTCTTTCAATCTCTCTATCTCTACACAAATTGTAAAGTATTTCGGCCATCGTCTTCGTCTTTGACCTCACACTTTAGGGGGCATCTGTTACAGGTCAAAATACCTCCTCATCAGCTCAGAGGGGAAGACAAATATGGAAGGGATACAAAGACCTAAATTAAACCTATTTCTGCCAGGGTAACGCCTATATAGAACAGAACAAGAGCGTTATAACGTAGGCAATCAGTACATTGGCCGCGTTAGTGGCTAGGGAAACGCTCTGTTTACACTGGAGGGGAGCGTTACCCGTGTTTTAAGTTTGAATTGGGAAAAGAGCGCGGAGAATGATTTGAATCTCCGACTTTCCCTCACAAAGGAGTCAGTTCACAAAGGAAACTGCAGAAGCACCAGTTCATTATTGGTCATTGCCATGGGAGACTGAACTCCAAAAGAGGCAAAAGAATGGAGATCAAGGAAACATCTAAGCCTTTTCCATTCCAAACTAGTGGAAAGAGAAGGGCAACAATGGCCTTCTCCCTCTCCTATAAGAAGGAGCTGAAGGCTCTTAATTGAAGGTCAAAGGATTGCTCAAGGTTCTTGTATACTTGTGGAATAGAGAATAGTGTGACATTGTGAAGGCCAAGAGTCAAATAGGTTCCTAGAGAGCTTGTTGACGTGGACTTCTTCACTTGAGAGAGAAGAGAGATTGGGAGACTAAGGAGGGCTTGGTACAACCGACGGTTGTAATCCTCCTTCTTTCAAAATCAATAGAACTGTGTTCGTTTTGTCCATTCAATGCTTAATATTGTCATTATTGTTTGAACATTTACATAGTGTGATATGAATGGCTCAGATGTGTATAATCTAGATGTTTATTGTGTATTTATTTAATTGATAGGATACTTGTTATGTTAGAAATTACGCGGGTGCTTTGACCGATTGCAGGACTCAGATTTGGAGCCGGTGAAGAAGGACTCTTGCTTCGCTGCGCAACGCTCTCCAAGGGACTCCAAGAATTTCAAAGAGGTAATTCTCTATTGTATTCCTTCAAGTTATTTCAAGCTAATATGAACATGCTCACGCCATCTTTGTGAACAACATAGCTAATCTTACTGTCTGCCTTGGGCACCGAAAAGCCCTGAGAGGGATATTTGAAAACCAATAACCCAAGTAGTTTACCCTATAGCAACGAGTCATCAAAATGTCTAAGAAATCCAAGAGAGCGAAGCTCCCCGTCATTCAGAAAGAGTAACCAGCTAAATTGGTGTTAGTAACTGATACAACCTGTCTGGGTCTTGGAAAAACTTCATGGGAAGGATTTTATAATCTACTAGGAGTAGAAGATCCAACTATAATATCAGAAGAAGAGCCAGAGACAGATTTAGATAAAAGATCAGAAAGAACTCTTAAGGAATTGGCAAGCTCCTACCTTCATAAAGTAGCAGCTCGTACAAATTTTCTCCCATATAATGACTTAGTAAGATGGGTTATAGAAAGCATCAATATAATAGACAGATCATTCTTTACGTCAGATGGGAGTATGTTCGTGTCTTTCAAAGTGGAAGACATAAAAAATATGGATCGCTTACCAGACCCTCAAAAAATCTACAATAAAGCATTTTTGGAAGACTTCGCCAAAAAAAATGAAGTGGAGTCTGATCACATTAGAGATTGGAGGCATTTTCCTGAAAAACATAAGCACAAATCTTCGGGTATGTACTTCGTAGAATCCTTGGCATCTCCATATTGTTATGTTGTGGCTATGATGTTTAGACTATTTGGAACTGTCAACTCTGAAAAGTTTTCTATTGAAATGGTATCCTTAATTGAAGCTGTTGTTAATTCCTACATTATGGATTGGGCAACCATTTTATCTGATAAAATGGCAAGAAAAATCCTAGATTATAGGAAAAATAGGTTTGTATCTACCCGGATAATACCCTCATTCCATATGAGTGCCTATATCATTGATACCATATGTTTCAATTTTGATTTCCCTATCTTAGGCTGGAAATGGACTCCTCAAAGCCCAATTCCTATCCACAATTATCACAAATATCTGTGGAAGTCCTATTATAAAGAACACATGTACAAAATTTTTCATGGATTCATTTTACCAGTTCATCAATTTATATTCAATAAACCCACTCCAATATTATACGATGAGGCCAACGTTGACCTAACCTCAATCAGAATCTAGTTCAGAGAAGAAAATTTCACCTATGTTAGAATATTCAAAAGTATCACTGATCCTCATGTCCTGCCCTTGTACATTCCCGACAAATTATTGGCCTACAAAATAGCTTATCAAATAACAAAGAAGGGGATGTATAGAGGCCTAAAAAATTCTAAGAAGCTGATGTGGCCTACATTTCCCCTCCGATGTGGATCTTTTTCTCTGCATGATTTTAAACATGCAGAGAAAGAAGCAGCTAACTAATCACACGATTGTAGCCACGGGAGAAGCCAGGGAAAAATTAATTAGCTATGGGGTTACTTACATAACCCACATGTAGAGAAGAGCGAGAATGCCGAAAAAATCTGAGTTAGAGTTAGAAGCTTCCAAAAGAGAAAGGGAAGCTGAACCAGAACCAGAATAGAGAAGGTGTCCAGAAGAATAAATTCAAGAGAAAAGGGGAAAAATTGTTCTTTAGGTATACTAGCGACGAGCAAGAATGATAAGAGTAAGCCCAGCGGTCGTGGAACAAAAGCTAGATAGCAGAATTTAGAAAATGGAGTCCCTTGTGGGAAAATATGACAGTGCGACCCTAATTGACGCAGACCTCACGGATTCCTTTGAGTTTCTTGTGCTAAAAAGGCAGGTGTACATCAATAATTATGCAACAGAAGGAGGATGAGCAGCAGCAAGAGTCCTGCCTCAATTCAGGGGTATCCAGCAGTCCCTGATAATGAATTTAAGGAACCTACCAGTGTTTGGGATTATAGGCACTGCGATGCAGTACACAAAATTTCTGTTAGGCAGGATTCAGAATGGCTCTCTGTGGTTGGGAATTGAAATCCCAATTCATGCTGAATACATTCATAGGTTGATAGGATTGTCGCAGGAGGGAAGGGACGTATCTTCAACATTCCAAACTATATCTAAGAGGGCGAAGAAGTCAGGAGACACAGACTATTATGCCAAGTATGCCACTCGAAGAGGAGGAAAGGGAGCTAAGATTGAGTTAATTAACCGGTCAGAGATTAGGGTCGCTTGCTATCTCATTGCTAGCAAGATGATGAGGCATTATACAAAAGGGGAGTGCACATTAGACACAATTTCGGTTGCAGAGAACTGTGTCCAGGGGACAAGGCTGAATTGGTGCTCCTTCCTACTAAAAGAATTGTTCGAAGCTTGCGAGGAAAATTACAAGAGAGCAACCGGGTTTATATATGGATATTTAATCATGGCATTGGCCATGTGGAAGTGGACCTTCCCCTGCATCAGGATACCAGTGGAGATAGCAAAAGACCAACCTTTGGCGATGAATTTTGTGCCGTGGAAAGTGTCTGGAGACTCGAGCACAAAGGAAGTGAATGCAGAAGCGTTCAGAATTTGGTATGGTCAAATGGTTGATGTCGTAATGAGTCAAAAAAGGATTCCAAGAAATTTAGTAGATGGATATAGTGAGCAGGTCTAGTTTGGAGTCACACATAAACATACTTTTCTCAGGCTTACATGTGTACTAGAAACAACATTCCAGATGAGGCCTCTGAAGTTCCAACTTGATGAAGCAGCCTTCCACACAGAGGTCTGTTCATGGCCAGGAGTGGCGATGGAGATCAGGGATGGAGTGTACACGTACTTATTTGACAGAATGCTACCACATCGGTTACCAGGAGAAATGTCGGAGGAAGTAGCGAACAGGATGTCAAACCTGTAGCTCTTCCCAATCATTCAACAACTGAACACTAAGGTAAAAATCTTTAATGAAGTAGTTCAGGTACTGGCAAGTGATGCTACTCTGTTCCCAACTTTTTCAGAATTCTAGGTATCCCAATCTAACCCATCTCCCAGCACAACCTCCATATTTGTGCCCATCCCCAATGTCTTGTTCAGTTCACCATCCCCAAAAACTACAACGGTGTTGGGAAAGAGTAAAGCTATGAAACCAACAGCGACACCGAAGGCCAAAAGAGCCAAGGTTGTAGAATTAAGCTCGGTGGTAAACCTCACAGGAGAGGATCCACCTCGACAGTTAAGTGTATGGGTACCTATCCGAGAAGAGCAGGTAGTTGAGCCCGAAGAGGCAAGAGGGTTTCCACCCCACAACCCCATAAACCCCCTTTATTTTGTAAACATTCGCATGTCACCACACCGCCTAGATCAGCTACCTCCCACCACCTCATCCATCTCCCAAGAACCCCACATCTCTGCACCATCTACTTCATCCACCACCGTGTCTGATCCAGTCATCAGAAGAATAACCAATGGGGACCACGGGATGGAGGTTAACTCAGGTATAGAAGTGGTACCCCTAGTTAACCCAATCGTGGTCCCGCAAACTACTTTTACCAACATCATCAATCAGTTAGAGCAGTCAATTGAAGACACAGCTGGGCCACTCCCCGAGCATACTCCACTCCAACCACCCAATATAGCAGGGAAAGAAGGGCAACCAGACCTAAATATGGTGGACTCTAGTGACCAGGTACCACAGAAAACACCGCTGCAGTCACCTCAGGACCAGTCAGTGAAATCGGTTGCCAGTGGACAACCACTCTAGGTGTGAATGCTAGATCAGGGTACCTCAGGTGCTGAAAGCATGGAGACATGGGGGATAGCTCAGTTGTACCATTTCATTTAGAGGGTATCACAACAGGCGAAGAGGCTCCACTCGGAGCTCTAGCAGCAATGCGAGCAGCAGTAGCAACAGATAAGCGCGCTTACTGAATAGTACGAACAACTGACGATGGAAAAGGAGCAGCTACAGGGACAACTTGAAACAGTGACTAGGGTTTTCAGGGAAATGTGGCCTACAGTAACGGGCAACAGTAGCCAAATACCAGAAGAACTGTAGGAGACTAATGTGGTCGGGCGGGCGCTCCACCTCAGGGTGGCATATTCAAATCTTCACCAGCAAAATGTGGAACTCAAAGCAGAAATTGCAACCTGACCCACATTTCCCGACCCAGCGGTTGTGTACTCGGCACAAATATCAGAGAGATAGGGCCAAGTAACGAAAATGTAGGAAGTTCTGAGTATTGCAACAAGAGAAGCATACGACCTACTGAAGGGTATACAAGAATGCTCAACAGCCCTTACCATGAAGGCACAGTCGATCTCGTTACAACTACAACAGATCTCCAAGGAAATATAGGAAGCAACGGACCCAACTGGATTGGACCAACTCTACGCCCAGAAAGATGTGTTAGAGGTCCAAATACAAAAAATAGAGGAGACTTCAATGGCGGCCAGGCAGGCCATCCAGGAGCTTCGGCAGCCCGTAAAAATTAGTGCACAAATGATGCAACAATTGGCCTCTAAGGCCAACACTCAGATCAACACAGTGTTCGATGCCTTGCCGCCGAATGCAGGGGAGGAAGTTGTCACAAAAATCACAGCTGAGACTGAAGAGTTAATGCAATGGTGGTAGCAGACCATGGAAACCTTCCAAGAGCTCAAAGCTTTGGCTATAACCAAGGTCCCAAATATGGGGCCCTTGTTTGGACAACGAGGAGGAGGCACCCAGCCAGAATAGGGCACAGGGCTGAGCGGACCCATGGAAGTAGAGACAGTGAAGGACAATTGACTCGGGGCGAGTCAATAGGATGTGTTCGGGGCCTGTTCGGGCCCTAGTTTTGAAATTCAACAGATTTTGAGTTGCAGCGAGTACATGGCGGAATGCAACCTCAGTAGGCAGAAAGGTGTCAAGGTTGCAAAGGAGTAAAGGACAGGTGTCTCGGCTATTGCAGGAGCAAGCATAGATGGCGGAAAAGTGTGAAAGGAAATGAGCAGTGAACTTTTGATGAACAAAAAGAAACAGAAGACAGTCGAGCGAGAAGAAAGGAAGAACTGTCAGTCGCACTGGCAGCAGAACAAACAGGCAGCCAGCCAGTGGATAGGGAGGTTGGCGCAGACGGGAATAGGCAACAGGGAGCCGCAGGAGAGCTCTATCTGGGTTGCACTATTATCCATTCCTCTGTGTTTCTGCATTTTCTCTCTGTCCAATAGGACGTATTGTATGTTTCTTTGTTTATGCTCACGTAGTTGAGCCTTGTAATAGTTCGCCACTGATGGTCGTTGATTAATATATTCATGAGTGTTTTTCTGAGTATCTGTTATAGTTGTGAATGAATGATTTTACAAGAACCTTTTAAAATTTTATTTACTGTAAGTTTGAACTCTTTCCCGAGAGGCATATGTTATGGAATGTTGTGTTATGGCTGTTTAGACTTTTAGCTTAGCTTTTATTCAACTGTATTGATGTTGTTGGAATGATTCCGATCGACTCCCTATCACAGTAAGGTCACGACATGCCTCGGGTGAGACTCTCTGCCCTTCGAAGCAGAGTGCAAATGCCGGCGTGAAAATAGACTACAGCAGAAAACCTTGTTGGCCCATTAAACGTGAACCTGGGTCTTCTCTATGAGACCTGTTCTCTTCCCAACAATCCCAAACGGAAAAGGAGTTGTACTAAGGTTCGGACCGGCTGGTTTTCCCCAATGTTTGAAGCTAGGATTTTAAGGGCTTCAACAGGTCCAACAAACCATTATAGTATTAGTGGAAGTTAATCACCATCTTCCTAATATTTGATACTCATATTTTTAACTTAATATTGATACACCATAAAAAACATAAATTCAAAGTCAATAAAAATGTTAAAATATAATTCATTTATATTGTAAAATAAATAAACATAAAATTTTAGTAATAATATTATTTTATAAAATATCAATATTAATAATAAAATATTTCCTTTTCTTAATAGAATGGAATAAAGTTTTCCATGTACCAAATACATTGCTATATCCATGTGAATTGCACTTTGGTCCATGTTTACAACTAATATCTATTGAATATTGAATATTTTTGTGGTAAGAATCTTGAGAATGGTGAGTATTTGGAATATTAACCACAATAGCCATTTTAGTGTCGATGTTTGAAGTCCACAACAAGACTCATCAATGCATGATTCCTTTTGCGGACTTAAAACATCGACACTAAAATGGCTATTATGGTTAATATTCCGAATACTCACCATTCTCTTCTATTTCTATATTTATGTCGATATGCATGTTCATTTTGGAATAGAGCTTCTAAAATTTTAATTTAATAATAAATAATTATTTGGTGGTTGGTAGGGATTTGATGTCACTAAATGTTCTAGAGTAGTATTAATATTAGTTAAAAATCAAAGATTAAGATTTATCTTGAAAGTAGTTATGTTCTTTCTTTCATTTTAATTATATTAATTAATGAAAAAAAATTCCATATCAACTGTTAACACTGGAAAATCGTACCGCAGAACATGTCATTAATTAATGTCAGGCCAAAGGATTTATAGGGCTGGAAGACATTACAGAATCTGGAAAGTATTTAAAAATCTATAAGGTTTGAGAAAAATCAAATTTGAACTAGTCTTAAATGCTATTTGTGTGCATTATCCTTTGAGAAGAGTGCATTCTACGCGCCTTTTTGCTTGATATGCACGCATTCCTAAGAGGGGCGAAATGTCACTATCTGGGACCACATAAAGCAAAGGACAAGTCACTCCTTACTTGAAGCCACCTAAGGACAGCCACCAATGCCTCCTTAGACACTATGTGAGCACACAAAGGAATCATACCCCTCTCTTGGGTCACCATCCTCCATGTACCAAGAGAGGGAAGGAGGATTTGAAATCTCCTATATAAAGCCACCATGAGATGAAGAATGGATGATCACATTTTTATGCTGGCCAGAATTTCCCATGCAATACCAGCAGTGTGTGACCCGGAGCTAAAGGCAGAGCAGATTCACTAGTTGGCCACCCAAAAAGCTGAGTCCACAACAGGATTGGAAACACCACTAACATTTTATTACCAAGTTGATGTGGTTGTGCTTTCTTTTGCAGGATACCTCTATCTATGCTATGGAGTGGAGCTAAATGTCCCCTGATTTCTCTTGCAGTCCCTAGTTCATCCCAAGTGACAGACTGAGGAAGAGTAGCTCCTAAATTGTTTTTTACTTGCAGGATTTTGCGCGCATTTTTTCCTCAGAGACATGTAGGGCGTGCGTAAAAAGCTGACCCGTGCACAAAGAGCACACCTGTTTCATCCTTTTATGCTCAAATTACAGAATGGGAAATTTCTCCCTAGTTTCAGTTTTTTCCTGCTTGTAAGGTGCTTGGAATCCCCTAATACACCTGCCAGCACTAGTTGTGGTACCCCATAAATTGTTAAAGCTCACTTTTAGCTACTTTTTGTAGGCTTAGTGTCAGTTTTACTTCAAGTTGATTTTTGCAAAGTTCACACATATTTTAAGTAGGGAGGAAAAAGTAACTTGCATTTCGAAAAAATGTAAGTTTTGCAAATTTTGGTACTTACATACCTAGATAACTAGCCCAAGTAAGTGGCCCAAGACCACGCATGCATAGCTAGTTTTCTTTTTCTAGTGTAAAGTTTTTATTTTAGTTCATTTTTTGCACTAGGAATTTCGGGACTAGGATTGAATTGTGTATAGAAGAGCAAGAAATATCTTCTACCTTTGCACCCTCTGGTAATCCTAGGTAAGCATATGAATGCTCCATATTCACAATTCACCATCTCCCTATAGTTAGTCACATATATTAACTAGGAAAAATTGAAAACGGCCCATTATCTGCACATGTTTTCCAATTGAGCCAAGGACAATACAACATAGTTTAAATAGGGGATTTTGTAAAGGATCGGCGATATCCACACGTTCAAACTATGTTCTTGTCCACTTTGTGCTCACACACACTCACCCACTAAGCAAAGCAAAGACACCTAAAACTTACTTAAGCAAACTCACTAAATTCTCCCCATAGGGGCCATAAAAGAATTTATAGCTTAAGTTAGGATCAAGGGGGTAGGCATCCAATAAGCCACCTTGATCATACTTCATATTGAAACATAGAAGTTGTGTATTTAGGGAGCTTCAAATCCACCTATAAGCCCATGACAAAGAAAACTCGAGGGCGAAAAAGACTCGCTTCAGAGGGGGTTAGGCTTGGGCACAGTGCGTGCGGTGTCAGTTGGGGCTACCTAACCCGACTGATACTCAGTACTGTTAGCTAACTACCAAGAAGCGCAAGACTCAAACACTCACGTGGGACGGTGGTTCTTAGTGGCCAAAAACTAGGGAAACCTTTACCCTATAGGTGATGGTGCAGGAAAGTGCCAGACCCTCTACCCTTACCTTGGTGGATTCTCTTCGGCTGACTGGGGATGTCGCCAGCTATTATGGGACGTTGTTCCAGCACTCGCAATAAATATTCTCAAGGCCCAATTACTTTTGAGTGTGTGAGGACGCATAATTATTCTAGGATTTTGAGGATCATACGCAAACGAACAAAAAACAGTTTTTTTGATTGCTTGATCACATAGGTTAATTTAAAGGGAAATTTATTTTATTTTTTGCTTTTTTTTATGTATGTGACAAGAATTTTGCTTTGATCATAGACTCTATCCTCTTGAAATTTTCCAAAACCAATCTTGGGCAACACCTGATAGGTCCCAATGGAACTGCGTTGATCCAGGCATCTTTTGAACCTCCCCCCATTACCGAGAGGAGTTCAAGGTCTTTTTCCATTCAAGCGTCAAATACGGAATGCTGCCACCATTATCGGTTCGTCCTTTATCAGGGCAGATGTAGTTGGGAACCCTAGTCGGTCTCCCAACACCACACCACATACCACTCCTCCCACGACCCCTAGGGGGCAGAGGAGTGCATCCCATTCGAGAAGCTAGCTAAATACACAACAGGGTACGTCACAGACTAACCCTCATTCTAACCAGAACTTTGTGTTTTCACACATTGCAATGGCGTCTACCTCTCAGACACCTTTCTTAGCTTAGTTTAATCTACCCGATTTTACCAAGCTAACGAATGACCCCATTGCACACAATCCTACATGGCCTCTCATGCCCACAAAGCTCCCTTCAGATATACCAAAGTTCAAAGGCAAGCAAGCAGAAGACCCAACTAATGATGTCATGAACTTTCACCTATGGTGCTCATCGAACAGTATCATTGACGACACTATTTGATTGAGATTATTTCAATGCACTCTTACAGGAGTATCCACAAAGTGGTATTTGGAGCAACCCTCAGCTTCACATGGAACCTTTAGAGCCCTCAGTACTGCATTCCTAACATATCTTTAGCTACCCATTCACCATGATTCCTAAATGGAATTACTGACTCATTTAGACAAACCCTCGCCGTCCACATCTTGGACCATCTCCGTGAATGGAGGCGGAGTCCCAGATTATGTAAAGCTAAACTCGACGACTAGGAGCTCTTAGATTTTTTCTTGAAAACTCTTACGATAGAGATTTCAAAGGATGTGGCGCAATAGAATCCCACATCCAAAGAGGATGCAATCAGCAAAGCCTAGAAGCTTGAACTGATTTATACGCAGTAAAGATACATTTATAACATCCTACCTAATGCCTCACGCTTGTAGACTTATCAAGAATTTCTAGGCGCGTCGAACTTTGCATATGGGCTAATTGGGTCATTGACCCAAGGTTACCTAGGCAGCAATAGTCAAAATCCCGGTTACACATACAGTTCTACCTAGAACATGCCTCAACCTGGTTTTCAAAGTAATCGTATGCCTCAGCAAAATTTGACCAATAGGGCGTCAACATATCACTAGGGAGGACCCTATCCTGCATCCTAGGGGAATTAGTATGCAGAGAGAAACACTGACAGAAGAGCTCCCCTCCAACAATTAGGTGCAAACCAGGGACCACATTATGCTCAGTCCCCAACACACAACCCACTTATCCAAAACAATGCACAGGTGAATTTTGTGCAGCTATCCCAAAAACAACCACGCCAGTATAATTAGGAGAAATACCCTCCTAACATGGTAAATAAAAAATCCAAAAACAAGCTAAAAGGGAACCCTGGACATGGGGGTTGCAACCAGCAATGCCCACCACGATCCCAGGCTAGAGGCAACTCCAACTGGAATAAAAAACATGAGCTGAGCAATACCCAACAGTAGAGCAAAAGGCCACCTCTTTGAACTAACCATTCATGTTCGATATGTGGTGAGTACGGTCACTATACTCACCACTGTCTCTATCTCCCTGAGCTAAAGAAGGTACAAAGTAACCGAGGACAAGGAGGATCTTCCCAGTAACCAACCGTGATGTAAGAACCTTTCCCAAACCAAGGGACAGTTAGCACTCACCAGCAAAATACGGACGATTCCAAGAAAAGCAGCCATGAAATCTACAGGACTGGAGAAGAGACGTTTTTCCAAACATGGAATCGCAAATACGACACCTCACCAGACACCAGTACGTCAGGGGCAAGTACAAGTGCACCAACTGCACCTTTGACCATTTCAAATATTCCTGTAGAACCATTGTCGAAAATGGCAAAGGGACCTAATAGGCGAGTAGGAAACTACTCCAAAGCATCCCATAATTATAGCATCGTGGATGATTTAGCACAATCTCTCGCTGCTATGTCAGCTCTAGAAGTACTGCACAAAGCCACCCCTAACACTGGAATATCGTACAGCAGAAGATGGCATTAATTAATGTCAGGCCAAAGGATTTACAGGGCTGGAAGACATTACAGAATCCAGAAAGTATTTAAAAATCTCTAAGGTTTGAGGAAAATCAAATTTGAACTAGTCTTAAATTCTATTTTCATGCATTATCCTTCGATAAGAGTGCCTTATGCGTGCCTTTTTGCCCGATATGCATGCATTCCTGAGAGTGGTGAAATGTCACTATCCGGGACCACACAAAGCAAAGGACAAGTCACTCCTTACTTGAAGCCACCTAAATACAACCACCAATGCCTCCTTAGACACTATGTGAGCACACAATGGAATATTTGGAGCACACAAAGGAATCATACCCCTCTCTTGGGTCACCATCCTCCATGTACCAAGAGAGGGAAGGAGGATTTGAAATCTCCTATATAAAGCCACCATGAGATGAAGAATGGGTGATCACATTGTTATGCTGGCTAGAATTGCCCAAGAAATACCAGCAGTGTGTGACTTGGAGTAGAAGACAGAGGAGACTCAATTGTTAGCCACCCAACAGGTTTAGTCCACATAGTAGAGAGAGAGAGGGAGACTGCACCGAGGCAAGCTTGGGATAAAAAAATCCTTGCATCGGGACCTAGAACCATTGTCTAGGGGCCCTTTGGCAAGAGGGTAAAGTATCAGTCTTCTTACTACCAATGCTCAATAAGAGGGGCCTAGAGCCACCGTTTGCATTATTGTTGTCTTTTGACTCATTCAAATCTTCTATTTATCTATGTTTTATTTTATTTTAGTTTTTAGTTTACATTTTCATGCTTTTTCCTCTATATAGTATGCTTATTGACTCCACTTCTTTCTTCCTATTACCAATAGTTTAAAGGGGTAAACCACACCCCTTAAACTGGTGTGATTTCGTACATACGTGCACCAAACACACCACAACATCAACATATGTCATATGAATATGGGTTATGGTTTTTGAGCATGTGGTATTAGTAAACCATGGTTATCACCCATGGTATTGTAACAAATCCTATTTAGGATTTAAATTGGTAAATTGAGGGTGAAATTCCATGATTAAGAATATTGTTACAACCTTTTTAAAATTTATACATGTTTAGCTCATATATTAATTATTTTTATAAATAATACTAATAATAATTTTCCCTGATAGGGGCATTAATGCAACTGATAGGGGTAGGGAGGACGAGACTATCCATAGCCCCACCCCTTCACACACCACAACATAAATGAGAGTTAATGATGCCTCACCTCCCAAGGAAGGTGGAAGAGGATCTTGGGTACATCATTGTTGTGAGATCGAATACGTGGGTTGACGCCTCCATGATGTTCTTCCTCCTCATCAACCTGGTTACTTTTCTCTTGCTCCTCCATTGTATTTTCATGTTGCTTCCTCTGTCGTTCATTACCTTCAAACATAGCATAGTAGCTCAGGTATGGGGGGTACTTTTTGCCCCTAGCATTGGATTTCCCTCCGTCTTTGGTGGAATTTCTCGAAGGAGAGTGACTCGTTTAGAATTATTTGGATGTTCAACCCTTTTGGCATGATTTACTGCTTAATTTATTTCATCAACGAATCTTACAACTCCCATCCCCCTTTAGTCAGGTCTTACTTGTGTCTTGTTTCCTCCCACTACAATGATGCACTAATATGCACATTTTCAAAAAGGTGGAGGGAGAAAAGGAATGATGGGTAGCTCCAACACATGGTTTTGGGTAAAGTATTCAGTGCATAGTCTTCAACAGAACACCCCTCCCGAGATTAAGGAGGAAATCTAACTAGTGAAGGAGGAAATTCACCAACAAAGGTTGGAATTTTTGAACTGCATAATGGCAGGCATTGTTCCTTGGGTACCCGACATAGGAAACTCATTCAGAAGGAAAAATTGCCACCTCTATTAGGGTCCCGTGATTTAGCAGATTGGTAGACCAAATGCAAACGGTAACATAAGACCAGTCTTTGTAGTTCTAGGACCTAGCCTTCCTAGACTCAGAGAGGGCTCTCTCTATTGTATGGAAAGAATGTGAACTTTTTGCTTTTAGGGTTTGATTTTAGGCTATTTGTTAAGTGTAGCATTTGTGTAATATCCCCAAAAGGGAATGCAGCAATAATTGAACACAATTGCAGTGTAAATCATCTCATAAGATGTGAAATGAACATCTAACCATAAAATGAATTCTCAGCAGTAAGAAAATGTCCTATCAACTCATTCCAAAGTGAGGAAATGCAGCAATGTAGGGCATAAAAACGCTATTTACAGAGAATTACGATATAAATGTGAGAAATGGAACTTGGATCCATTATTTTATATAGTATACATCTCACATATAGAATGGGATAAAAAAAAATCACTTTAGCCAAGTTAAATAGATTTCCCAGTTCAAATATGGCTTAAAAATTCCCAAATCCCATGACTTATGGAATGCAGAAACAAATGAAGAAAATACAACATAATTATGATAGGTTTTCTATAGTGATATGTTATAAAAAACATATCTGGAGTTTATTTAGCCCAAACTCAAATAAAAATAGAGATCTAGCCTCTTTTACACAATGTGAAGATAACCCAGTAAGGGTTTCTTGAGAGAATGAGTATACAAGAGTAGATTTGCAGATCTAGATCTAAAACAACGTAGTTATAATACAGATTTGTATATAGATAGCTGAATAATACAATAAACAAAAGAAGATGTTTTATACAATCCTTCCTGGAGAAGGGTTGGTCCTTTTCCCAAGGAACAAGCTCAAGATTAAGGGTCTTGACCCTCCTACTGCAACACATAGAGAAATGACGCAGTTCCTGCAAAGGACTATGCTGTAGGAGATAAAAAGTACATTGGCCACATTCCAAGCTCTGAAATGAATCTCTGGTACTCCCTCACTAATCTCCCAGAGAAAGAAAGGCTTCCTCATATGAAACACAAGTACAGGAAGTGGTGTTGTGGACCTTCCACTGCAACACCCTACAACAAAACGTTATGCTCAGTAGAAATAACACTGTAGACAAAGGAGGATGCTTGGCCTCAAGCTTGAATTTGGAAAAATAAATTACAATTCTCCTCCAAGAGGCCTCTCAAGGTAGGAGAAGGAATTCCTAAACAGGAATGCCTTGTGCTAAACACCACTGCAACTCTGTTAAACAGCAAGAGAATGCCAAACAGTCATGCAGACCATAAAATTCAATAATCATCAAGCTAACCTCAAATGGCTGCCATTCTCTTCAATATAATCTATGTGAGGCTCCTCACCTTGGGTCCCACCCATTAGGGTTTCCACATGCACATGATCAATCTCCCTCCAAAACTGCATTGTATTTCCATTAAGGCCACTCTCCCTTAACATCGTTGTTTGATTTGGTCAAAGTTGACCTCTTCAACCTACTTCATCTCTTTTCACACCCAAGTATCTTCAATCCAGCTTTCATATGTCTATATAAGTTGATCCTTGTTCACATTGAGCTATTTACATTGGTGATCCACTCCTCTTCATGCATGTTGTTGACTTGGTCAAACTTGACTTTGTCCACATGCAAAAGTCCCTTTTCACACATGAGGGTGTGAAATCCAGCTACTACAATGATCCCTTTTCATACTAAGAGGGTTTTTATGCTGATTTAAGCTAAGTATGGGTCTCCTCCCCCATTTATTCATCTACTAGGTGCAAAAATCAAAAATCAATATTCCTATTAGCTGCATGCTAATGTAGGGATATTATAGTCCTCCCCTCCCAAATGTTGCTTGTCCTCAAGCAACTATAAGAATAGAACTAAAGAGTTTCCTCTCCTCCTCCTATAGCATCCTCATATGATGAGAATCTCCAAGGAATATGATGTTGTCTCAAAAATTAATCTCCATAGTGCCCCTCCCAAGCATGCAAGCTATCATTTGGTGAGCATCCCAAATAGCCATCATCATGAAAAGGTGAAATACTCAAGGAGGCAACTATGTGTTGTGTAGAGGTCCTCCCAAGGCATGGAATCTTAAATGTGTTGAGAACTATCATTCCCGTGTAAAACCTCCACCCCCAAGCTATCATCAATATAAGATGAGTCACCCTCCAACATGGCAACTCATGAAAAATTTCCTTCACCATTGGCTCTTGCAATGTAGGTGGGCTGAATAGTTGAACATGGTAGACAAAATGGCCTATCCCACGTTTTCCTACTCTCCACTTATGATAATTGTAGAGCATATGCTGATCTTGGGCTGCAATAAGGTTTCCCTCAAGTGGCAAGAAGAAGATTAGATCTCCAAATATCCTTTCTCCCATGTCATGAATCATTCTCTCCCAAATCATCCCATTCAAAATGAATTGCACATCATCACCTTTTGGCATCCAAATCAGAAAAATGATGAAGGTTATATGTAATTTTGGATGATACCAATGGTTTATCAAGTGGATACAACACACTCTTCCCAACTGCTGCTTAAGATCATCATGTGACAAGTGGTCTCTCAACAAGATGACAGTTGTGCATGTTTTCACATCTACCATGAGGTGGTAAAAAGAATTATATATTAGTTGAGTACAATGAGAATGACAACACACTTGTCCAAAGTCATGTAGAGAAGGGTTATCTCCATCATAGAGGTTGGTTCTATCATGACTATGAAGCCCATAAATAATCTTGCCCTCTTGTGGAGCAATGCACTGTTCATACATGGTGAGAAAGTGTACATACTCAACGAAATAATCAATAAGTACAGAAATATATTTATTACCATGCATAAAGAGTAGGCTGAAAGTGAGATCCATGGATGAGTCCTCCCATGGCAATCTTCTCATAAAAATCTGCGACAAGAGAGGATGCATGCTCCCATTGGAACACCTCATCAATAGAAACATACTCCCAAGTGACAGCGTTGTTGGCCCTAGTGATAAGGCTCTTGTCACTATTTAATCCCCTTCCTTGAAATTCCACATGTCAAAGTCATCCACTATCATGCTGCCATGTGGGGAAATATTCTTCCTATGTGGAAGCCTTTCCTTGTCCTCCAATGCTGAAGGGTAGCCCCTTTGCACTTTGAATGTGCCATTCCTCTCTCTGGAAATATTATGATGAGTATGGAGAAATTTCAGCCCATAATCTCCCAATAGTAACCATAGCGACAAGGATTCTTGCTACCTTCTTACATTATCAGAATGAAAATCATGGAGCAACAATACCATGATGGACATGTGAGATGTCTCATCCACATAATACAAACAAGCTTCCTTATGCCACATCATGTGGGAATTATCCTTCTTCCCAAACCAAGGTACATACATGAGATACATCTCAAACAGAAATATATGTAGACACATGAGACATACCACAAACATGACTAAACACATGGACATAAAATTTTACATGCGATGTCAAAACTCTCTTCTTAACAACCATATCAACCAGGCCTTCTTCTTATGCATTATATCATCGATACATAAGGCATGAGACAAGATAATGTGAATCTTTGGGTAGTAATCATACTCACCCAAGAGAAACCAGCACAGCCATGCTTCTTTCTGGCCTGTATCATAGATTTGCAAGTGGTTTGGAAACTCCTTGCTCCATACTATCATCCACTCATCCGAATGTGGGTGATGGATCTCATTCTGCAAATACTTGGTATACTCCCATGGTAGGACACCAACCTCCTCAAATATTTGAAGAACTTTTCACTTCATGAAATGTTGAAGTGCACCTACAATGGGATCTCTTGATGAGACCTCCTCCTCATGCATGGCCTTCCAAAACCAATGGGGTCTTGGATCTGCTACAAGTAGAAGTCTCTCTTTGAGCTGTGGCATGCTCATTGAGAAAGTGTCATCTAGAGAGGAGAAAATGTTTCTCATCTCAAGATGTCTAACCTTTGTTATTTCTTCCTTCATTGCTTCCTGAATGAAGTTGACATATGAATTCTCCCATGAGGAATGGTTCCTTCTTTCTTCACTGTTGCTCTTGGACAGCACAGTGCAAAATTTTTGCTCTAGATTAGCAGTAAGTGATGATCCTAGGTCATCCAACAATAGATTTCCACAATCCTCTAAAATATTTGCTGCAATAATAGAAAGTGGAAATTCAATCATACATTGATGGCCTTTGGAAACACCTTGTATGGCTGCAAGAGTTCCTTCTTCTACTATGTTGGCTACCTCAACTGCTAATGTTGAAGGCTGCTCCTCCAATCATGTGACAGCGCAGATACAAGTCTCCTCAAGTGGTGGTGAGGGCTCCTCCCTCTCTGATTTTTCTTCGTCAAATCTCTTGATCACCCTTTGAGTGAAATCCACAAAAGTAGATACTTTTGCATGACTTATGTGACTGAACCACCAAGTGCTTTCTTTTCCCTTCATGTGCAGCGCTGCAAACTCTACTTCTTCTCTCTCTACCACTGGATGTAGTAGGAATAATGCTTCAATTCTTCTTGCCCAAGCCTTAGCTACAGATTTCCCATCAAAGTGGACAATAGAAACCTATTGCCTTTGATTTCTCCCTTGTTGCAGGGTCTCCTCTCTTCCTTCGTTGAATGAACTATGGGAAGGCTAGAGTCTCCTTGAAGGCTCTATGTTGAGATTTGTACTCAACAAGGTATTCAATTAGAATCTAATGATCCAAGTGTCCTCCATGCATCTTGTCTTCTTCTTTATGAGAATAGGAAGTGCATGGTCCTTCCTCTTCTTGAAACCCTCTAGGAGTTTCTTGGCATCTATTCTCCTTCATCTGCTTAACCTCATAGGAGATTTTATTTCTAGATCTGAGAAGTGATGAGAGAAAAATCATTCTCTCCATCATTGTGATCTTTTCTCCTTATATTTATTCTTCTGATAGCTGGTACTCACAAGCTGAGCCAAAGATCATGCTATGATACCATAGTAATATCCCCAAAAGGGAATGCATCAATAATTGAACATAATTGCATTGTAAATCAGCTCATAAGATGTGAAAGGAACATCTAACCATCAAATGAATGCTCAGCACCAAGAATATGTCCTATAAACTCATTCCAAAGTGAGGAAATACAACAATATAGGGCATAAAAACATTATTTACGGAGAATTATGCTACAACTGTGAGAAATGGGACTTGGATCCCTTATTTTATATAGTATACATCTCACATATAGAATGGAATTAAAAAAATCACTCTAGCGAAGTTAAACAGATTTCCCGGTTCAAATATGGCTTAAAAATGCCCAAATCCCATGACTTATGGAATGCAGAAATGACTGAAGCAAATACAGTGTAATTATGAGAGATTTTATACAAAAATATGTTATAAATAACATATCTGGATTTTATTTAGCCCAAACTCAAAGAAAAATGGAGATCTAGCCTCTTTTACACAAGGTGAAGATAACCCGGTAAGGGTTTCTTGAGAGAATGAGTATACAAGAGTAGATCTGTAGATATAGATCTGAAACAACACATTTATACTACAAATATATAAATATATAGCTGAATAATACAAGAAACAAAAGAATGTGTTTTATACAATCCTTCCGGGAGAAGAGTTGGCCCTTTCCCCAAGGAACAAGCTCAAGATCAAGGGTCTTGACCCTGCTACTGCAACATAGAGATAAATGACGTAGTTCCTGTAAAGGACTGTGATGTAGGAGATAAAAATTACATTGAACACATGCCAAGATCTGAAATGAAGCTCTGGGACTCCCTCATTGATCTCCCAGAGAAATAAAAGCTTCCTCCTCTGAAACACAAGTACAGGAAATGGTGTTGTGGACCTTCCACTGCAACACCCTGCAACACAATGTTATGCTCTGCAGAAATAACATTGTAGCTCAAGGAGGATACTTGGCCTCAAGCTTGAATGTGGAAAACTGAAGTACAATGCTCCTCCAAGAGGCCTCTCAAGGTAGGAGAAGGAATTCCTAAACAGGAATGCCTTGTGCTAAACAACACTGCAACTCTGCTAAACAACAAGAGAATGCCAAACAGTCATGCAGACCATAAAATTCAGTAATCATCAAGCTGACCTCAAATGGTTTCCATTCTCTTCCTTATAAGCTCTGTGAGGTTCCTCACCTTGGGTCCCACCCATTAGGGTTTCCACATGCACATGATCAATCTCCCTCCAAAACTGCATTGCATATCCATTAAGGCCACTCTCCCTTAACAATGCTATTTGATTTGGTCAAAGTTGACCTCTTCAACCTGCTTCATCCCTTTTCACACCCAAGTGTCTTCAATCCAGCTTTCATATGTCTATCAAAGCTGATCCTTGTTCACATTGAGCTATTTACATTGGTGGTCCACTCCTCTTCATGCATGTTGTTGACTTGGTCAAACTTGACTTTGTCCACATCCAAAAGTCCCTTTTCACACATGAGGGTGTGAAATCTAGCTACTAAAATGATCCCTTTTCATACCAAGAGGGTTTTTATGCTAATTTAAGTTAATTATGAATTTCCTCCCCCATTTATTCATCTACTAGGTGCAAAAATAAAAAATCAATATTCCTATTAGCTACATGCTAATGTGGGAATATTACAGTCCTCCCCTCCCAAATGTTGCTTGTCCTCAAGAAACTGTAAGGATAGAAATGAAGAGTTTCCTCTCCTCCTCCTGTAGCATCCTCATATGATGAGCATCTCCAAGGAATATGATGTTCTCTCAACAGTGAATCTTCGTAGTGCCCCTCCCAAGCATGCAAGCTGGCAATTGGAGAGCATCCCAAATAGCCATCATCATGAAAAGTTGAAATAATCAAGGAGGAAAATATGTGTTGTCTATAGGTCCTCCCAAGGCATGAAGTCTGAAATGTGTTGGGAACTATCATTCCCATGTAAAACCTCCACCCCCAAGCTATCATCCATACAAGATGAGTCACCCTCCAACATGGAAACTCATGAAAAATCTCCTCCACCATTGGCTCCTGCAATGTAGGTGGGCTGAATCACTGAACATGGTAGAAAAAATGGCCTACCCCACTCTTTCCTACTCTCCACTTATGATAAGTGTAGATCATATGCTGATCTTGGGCTGCAATAAGGTTTCCCTCAAGTGGCAAGAATAAGATTAGATCTCCAAATGTCCTTTCTCCCATTTCATGAATCATGCTGGCCCAAATCATCCCATTCAAAATGAATGGCACATTATCACCATTTCGCATCCAAATCAGAAAAATGCTGAAGGTTATATGTAATTTTGGATGATACCAATGGTTTATCAAGTGGTTATAGTGCAGTCTTCCCAAATGCTACTTAAGATCATCATGTGGCAAGTGATCTCTCAACAAGATGACAGTTTTTCATGTTTTCATATCTACCATGAGGTGGTAAATAGCATTATATATCAGCTGAGTACAATAAGAATGATAGCACACTTGTCCAAAGTCATGTAGAGAAGGTTTATCTCCATCATAGAGGTTGGTTCGATCATGACTATGAAGCCCATAAATAATCTTTCCCTCTTGTGGAGAAATGCATTGTTCATACATAGTGAGAAAGTGTACATACTCAACGAAATAATCAATAAGTACATAAATATATTTATTACCATGCATAAAGAGTAGGATGAAAGTGAGGTCCATGGATGAGTCCTCCCATGAGAATCTTCTCATAAAAATCTGCAAAAAGAGAGGATGCATGCTCCCCTTGGAACACCTCATCAATAGAAACATGCTCCCAAGTGACAATGATGTTGGCCCTAGTGATAAGGCTCTTGTCACTCTGTGATCCCCTTCCTTGACATTCGACATGTCAAAATCATCCACTATCATGCTGCTATGTGGGGAAATATTCTTCCTATGTGGAAGCCTCTCCTTGTCGTCCAATGTTGAAGGGTCGCCTCTTTTCACTTTGAATGTGCCATTCCTCTCTCCGGAAATATTATGATAAGTATGGAGAAATTTCAGCCCATAATCTCCCAATAGTAACCATAGCAATAAGGATTCTAGCTGCCTTCTTACATTATCAGAATGCAAATCATGGAGCAAAAATACAATGATGGACATGTGAGATGTCTCATCCACATAGTAAAAACAAGCTCCCTTATGCCACATCATGTGGGAGTTATCCTTCCTCCCAAACCAAGGTACATACATGAGATACATCTCAAACAGAAATATATGTAGAAACATGAGACATACCTCAAACAAGATTAAACACATGGACATAAAATTTGACATGCGATGTCCAAACTCTCTTCTTAACAGCCATAGCAACCATGCCTTCTTCTTATGCATTCTATCATTGAGACATAAGGCATAGACAAGCAAATGTGAATCTTTGCATAGTAACCATACTCACCCAAGAGCAACCAGCACAACCATGCTTCTTTCTGGCCTGTATCATAGATCTACAAGTGGTTTGGAAACCCCTTTCTCCATACTATCATCCACTCATCCCAATGTTGGTGATGGATCTCATTCTACAAATACTTGGTATCCTCCCATGGTAGGACACCAACCTCCTCAAATCTTTGAAGAACTTTGCACTTCATGAAATGTTGAAATGCACCTCCAATAGGATCTCTTGATGAGACCTTCTCCTCATGCATGGCCTTCCAAAACCCGTGGGGTGTTGGATCTGCTACAAGTAGAAGTCTCTCTTTGAGCTATGGCATGCTCATTGAGAAAGTGTCATCTAGAGAGGAGAAAATGTTTCTCATCTCAAGATGTCTACCCTTTGCTATTTCTTCCTTCATTGCTTCCTAAATGAAGCTGACATCTGAATTCTCCCATGAGGAATGGGTCCTTATTTCTTCACTGCTGCTCTTGGACAGTGCAGTGCAACTTTGCTGCTCTAGATTAGAAATAAGTGATGATCCTGGGTCATGCAACAGCAGATTTCGATAATTCTCTAAAATATTTGCTACACTAATAGAAAGTGGAAATTCAATCATACTGTTAGTATGAATCCTTTGTTGAAGTGTACGAAAAAGGACCACTTTAGCTACGCATAACTAATAGCCCTAACAACAAAAGTGGCTGCCAATATCTTCAGATCTGCGGTTAGTTAGACAGAAAGAGCTGCAAAAAACCAGATCTATGCATGGAAAGACATTAAGCAGAAAAAGTAAGGGTTTGCTCCATATACCAATAGACAAGACAAGAACAATTTTTGAAAGAATTTTTTATATTAATGGGGCACCTGGGAGGAAAAAAGAAGGTGTATCCAATTCTCCTCAGTGGGATGGGTTCTTGGAAGTCCTCAGCACTTCAGATCTAAGATTTCTCTCTCTTGTTGGTGTAGAAGACCCACACAAAGAATGGAACTCAAAGGGAGCTCTCACAGCAAATGGCGGAAAATGGTGACCAAGTGTATAGATCCAGAGTGATCTAATAGGCAACAAAAGGTGAAGAATGGTAGGAAAAACCCTCCTATTTATAACAAAATATTGGGTCATTCTAGATCTTGGTGCATGGGTTAACCAGATCTAGATCCACTTTTTATGGAATATTTTATTATATTTGTTGGAGGAAAAGGTATTTGACTTGGGTCAAATCCCTTAATTTGTCAAAAATAAATAAATAAATGATTTATTTATCTTTTTAAGGAAGCGGTTAGAATATAATCAAATAAATAATGATTTATTTAATTATTTAAGGAAGTGGTTGAAAGATAATTAAATAAATAGTGATTTATTTAATTATTTGTGGGTGATTTGGTCATATTTAACAAGGAATATCATCTAAATAAGTTTTAAATGATTATTCCTAGAAAATAATAAGATAAATAAAGGTTTATCTAATTAATTTCTTTGATTTTGGGTTAAACATGACTGGGAATAATAATTAAATTATGGTTTAATTAATTATTCCATAAGGAAAATCAAACAAATATAGGTTTGTTTAATATTTCCTTTTGGGGTTTCATGTTTTAACATAGTGAAAGCAATTTTACTTAGGGTAAAATTGGTCTTACATGGTATACTTGGGTCCATCTAATGATAATAGGTTAGATGACCAAAAAATGGTGTAACAGATTGCCCCCCAGCGTGCGAGTGTCAGGAGAAAATCGTATGACCGAAGTACGTTGTAAGAACACAATCACTAGACAACAAAAGGGATGTTAGAGAGAGAAATGTGAGGTAGATAGTGTGCTGAAGGACTAGACCCGGAGGAGATGAGACTCGCAGGTGCAACAAGTCTCTTTTTATGAGAGGGTACCTATGCTGCAGGCGGCGGGGGAGGCATACCTATGCCCGCCGAGACAAAGTACAAAAGAATAGTGTGTCCAGTAAACAAGGGACCGAACCATAAAGTACAGCTGGCATAATCATGAGCCAGATAAAAATACAATGAGGAATCCCACATACATGCTATGCCTGGGATAACAGCCAGGACTTGTACAATAATATTTGAGTACATGAGATACAAATACAACCCAAATGCCCCCTGTAAATGGGGAAGGGCTCACAAAATCTGACTGATACATGCAAGTCGAAGAGGCGCTGCAAGTGGCTACGGCCAACATCATCAAATAACTGGAGCTGCATCGAAGGCTGCAAAGAAGAGGTCATCCGAGCATGTGGGGGGCTACCTGCAGGGCCACCCCCTCATGAGGGTTGAAACATCTCACACACACCCGGGAATCATCAAGAGCTGCTGCTGGATCACTGGACCATCAAGTATACGAATCTCGATCATGCTGAAAGGAGCTGGAGAAACAATCAAGCCAAATGGAAAGGAGATATCCCTTTTCCTGATCCGAGGCACCGAACAAGAGTGGAAGCTGGAACCAAGGTACACCGCCCTCTAGACCTGGCTTCTGGAATGAATGAGCTGATGTCGACAGAAGGAGGTCCGCCATAGTTGAGGCAATGAGAGACCCTCAACTAAGGCACGAGATAAAAGAGTAGAGCGACGGACAGACTGACACTAATGATGATAGTGAAGTGGAAAGGACTGAGTAGCTAATGGACGACTTCCCTTGCTAGAGCATAAAGGGCATGAATGACATGGCAGGGACTGACACAACATCATCAGGGATGGGGGACAGTGGAACTGAAGGTCATAATGTGCGACACAAGAGAGATACCAAGCAATGATGGATGGAGGGCTATAGTGGGGTAAAAAGGGACTCGGTATAGACTCCATGGAGGGAATGATGACTCAACTTGGATGCTCTAAACAAGGGCGACTCGATGGTGCTACCACACAGTAAAGGCCCCAATGGGGGATCGTGGAAACATGAGTACATAATGGGAACTCATGACGAAAATTGACACGAACGAAGACAAGTAAGGAGGCAAGATGGTGCCCCAAGTACACGTGTCGTAAGTGAGGAAATTCGATTTTAAGGAGAGGTGAAGTGACCCTTCTTGGACAAAATGTGTCCTGGTGAAGTATTAGATCACAAAAAACTAACGGATACCCATTTGAGGGCTCGGTGAGAGCTTTCCAACGGTGCAGACGGTTCGTCAAACGGGGCTACGGTGTGGTCGCAGCAGTCGAAAGAAGAAACAGGGGTTCTCTTTTAATAAGGCAGTTTTCCCTCCAAAATCACTCATTTGCTATTGTTGTTGTGGTGAATGTGGAGAGGAGAGAAGGCCCTAAACCTTGCGGCGAACGTAGTGGAGAAACCGACCGTTGGAATCGAGATCCGTCAGTTGCAGGTAGGAGGCCTAACCTTTCTCTTGCATTTTGATGGATTAAGTTTTCAGTTTAGGTCCCAGAAATCCAGAAATAGCCCCTCCTTCATCTCTACGGCCGGGTCGCACTTTTTGGGCCAAAAAGTGCGACCTGGGAAGCAAGTTTCAGGCAGAAAAGTGCGACCTGTCCCAGAAATGGGCAGAAAACTGCGACCTGGGAGATGAGAGGGTTTTGGTGCTATTTTATGGCTGGAAGTTGGGTTTTGGTGTTTGGTTATGGTTTTCCCGATCTGTACGCTGACAAAAATGATGTGTTTGTGTAGGTATGGCAGAGTTACGGGTCAACTGGAGAGATAGAGATCTGGGGACACTACGGACAAAGATCCAGGTGGATCAGGGCATCCGCCGTGTATTGGCCAGATTTGGGGTTCTCAAGTTTTTGGAGAACCCTTTGATGAGAGCAGGGGAACCTTTACTGGCCCGAATTATCAGTTACCGGGATCCAAATTAGGAGATATTTGTAGTGCAGGGGCACAGGATCGAACTGATGGTCCAGGACGTGTACTTCCTGACTGGTCTCCCGCCGCTGGGTATGGTGGGAAACACATAGCCAGTGTTGCCGCGGGGGCAGCATATCATGGAGTTCGTGGAGAATCATTGTCGACCGGGTCTCCAAGTCAAGGGGACTCGAATACCGATCGAGGATCTAGAGAGGCTAGAAACCCGTGCAGTGGCCGCAGTTGTGTTGCGTATCCTGGGCAACCAGGCGCTCCATCACATCACTGGGGGGCAGATGATGATAGTGGAAAGTGTGTTAGGTGGGACCTACTATGGGTGGGCCCAAATGATGTTGGTGTCGCTAAAGAGACAGTTGTCACTATGCAGGCGGCAGGTGAACCATGATTGCTCATATGGGACTTTGTTGTGCGCTTTTTTCTTTGAGAATATCCCGACCTTGAGGCCTCGTGTACAGCTTCCAGATGGGGGCCCGAGAGAGCCTAGGATGCGCCGTTGGGGACGGCTACTGTGCAGAGGAGGAGGAGGGGCGGTCGGGAGAGTGTTTCGACCTGAGTTTTTTTCCCATTGGGATCAGATGCCATTGTACATAGACGACTATCCCTATAGTGGAATGAGCTACTGTGGAGATCCAGACCTGCCACTTCCACCTGGTCGAGTCTGGGGGCCCGATGGTAAGTGACAGATTGCTATTCTTGTGTGGGCATGTTAAAGTTTTTGAATAGTAATTAATGGTACTGATTCATGTACTTTTGGTATGTAAATATAGCACCGGTAAAACCGGCCGGATATATGGGACGACCGGCAGCGTCTGGAGCTACAGGTCCGAGTGGATCGAGAGCGGCGCAGAATGAGGATGCAGCCACCCTGTTGGAGGACATCCACTGTAGATGCGAAAGGTTGTTGACCGGTGTATCAGAGCGTGGGTGGCAGGACTTAGACGACCAGTTCATAGAGCCATGTGTTGGTCTACCCTCGGAGTGGCGAGGTGTCATGTGGCGCATGGCGATGGCCGGTCAGGCTATGCACGATCTACATGCTGCAGGGGCAGAGCCATTGGCCCGGGAGCCTCCAGATAGTGATTAGGGGTGGGGCATGTGGTGCCCCCTATGATGTATGTAGGGGCAGGTGGTGCCCCCAGTTTTGGGTTTTTTGTAACATGCGATGGGCATGTCATATGTATCAGAGTAGATGAACTCTAAACACATGTTTTGCGACACATATTATGGATATGCATCATTTTTTGATGGTTATGAATGTTATTGTCTTGTATGAAATGTGTGTGATAAATGCTAATCTAGAACATGGTTTGCAATACTATCTACATAGTGATTCTGTTGTCGAGGTACATGGTTGAAAGTTATGGTTTCAAATGCACGTATCAAGATTTTCACTCGTAAATAGTGTCTAAATAGCACAGGGTTATGCACATGATAAACACCATTTAGTTGCATTACAAGAAGTAGGGAATCCAAACGAACGTGCAGATGGAGGATGCGATGAAAGAGGGCATCGGCTAAGAGACCACGCACTGCATCATATTCGGCCTGATTATTGGTGGCAGAACCAATGCAGACCCCGTTAGAAAGAACAAGGGCATGCAAGGGGGTGAAGATGGCCCAACCTACCGAGGCTAGATTCCGGGAGTAACGACTTGCACCATCGACGTAACCGATAAAGGGTGTGGACGGGGGGTCCTGCGAAATGGTGTGACAAGACAACAAATGAGGGGAGGAGAGGCAATGACGGCAGCGTGAGTGCACAGAAGTCATCGGGCGGCAACCGCGGGAGGGAGTGCAAGGAGCAGGATGACTATGACTCATATACAAATCAGAGGGTGGTATATGAGGGCTATCGGAAGTATGGTGAGGACTCGGGCTGCGGAGGTCAACAGAGACACGGGTGGAGTGATCTTGTGTATGGGTAGGAAAGGGGTGGTCAAGGGACACAACAGGGGAGGATGCAGAGGGGCTAGGCTCCAAGTGTCTCGCAGAGGAGGATAGGTAAAGAATGGTTACAGTAGACTCCGTCATCTGAACATCAGGGGGGGGAATGTCGATGGGAGCGGGGGGATCCTCAGGCTGACCTGAAGCATACTGCGCGAGGATAGGAGAGGCAGATTGATTTTTTTCAACCTCATACTCTCGGATTACCTCTAAAGAGGCGCGGTAGTGCGTCAGGTGAGGAAAATGGTGGGAGTAATGGCCATGAACGCCGCACAAAGCACAGGGCTTGTTGGTGCGGAGAGTCTTGGGGTTCTTGGTTACGGACGGAGAAGGAATGGGGGTTTCAGGGACCGTAGACTCAGGGAACGCGACTTTAACCATGGGCTGAATACGGGGCAACTTGGGACAAGCATGGGTGGCATGAACGGTGACATCACATAAAGCGCAAGGCTTCGCGGGCGGCGGAGGGGCCGGGTCAGTCGTGGTAGTCTTGTCTTTGGGTGCCCCCTTGCGGGCTTTGCCTTTCTTCCTGGGTGCCGTCACGACAGGAGAAGGGTCCTGTGGAGGTGCTGGGGGCACAGAGGCAACGGAGGAAGCTAGGGGGACCGGTTGAACCGGTGTCAAAGCCATATAGGGCTTGGGATGACCAGGAGGGGTGGTGGCTGGGGGATCAAGGTACCAGACCGGTATGCCCAGGGTCAAGTTAGGGAGAGAGAGGGTGGCCATGACGGGGACAGAATATACTCCGGGAGGAGGGGCCAGGAAAGGGATCTGCCCAGCAGGGTAATGACCAGGAGGGACGGCTTCGAGGTGGTTAAGGCCAGGAGGAACCGATCCAGGAGGGTAAAGGGGTTCAGGGATACCAGCGGTAGGGGTAGGGCCAGAAGGAGGAGGTCTGGCTGGCTGAGATGAATGGCTAGGAGCGGGTTGCGGAGGGCGAGGAGGAGGTTGCTGACTAGCCGAGGCAGGCCGCTTATGGGCAACCTGAGACGATTGCATCATGCAAACATTCGATGAGCTGGGATCGGTGACAAGAGGGGGGGGAAGGTTAGGGAAAGTTCCAAGCAGGGAGGAATCTTTGTAAACGCCGGGGGAGACACTGGTCAAGGAATCAACGGTTTGCTTGTTGGCTACAGAAGAGATGGTCGTCTCAGGGGAGGTTTGAGATTTTGGCTCATGATATGTCAACTGGTCAATGATGACTATCTTTCCATTATGGGGGAAAGACATCTTGCGAAAGACCGCAGATGGGACAGTAGACATAGCATAGGTGTAGCTTCGCCCCAATAGAATGTTGTAATCTAGTGGGGCGTCGATGACTTCGACGTCAACGCAAACAGTCTTACCGGCGAGGGTGATAGGACAATTACGAAACAGGCCAATGGGCTGGGAGGCATGACCGTCCCATGCTCGAAGGGTGATCGTGGAAGGGGCCAGCTCAGGGGATCCGAGTTGCTTCCAAACCGAAGCGGACATCACGCAGGTGGATGCCCCCTCATCAATGATACACCGGGACACGTTGGTTTTCTGGATTTTGACTGGGATTTGGAAGGCGATGGAAGGAGGAAGAGGAGGATGGTCCAATTGAGTGGCGTCGAAAACAATCATTTGGTCATCGGCAGGATCTACAGCGCCCACGGCAGATAGTAGAGCCTTCTTTTGGGAAGGGCACGACTGGAGGAGTTCCAGTGTGGAAATGGCAGCAGGAGATTGCGCCAAATCATCTACTATGCTATACGAATGAGCAGCTCGACTGGAAGCAGCGTTTCGACGTAATGGTCCCTTAGGAATCTTGGGATGAACCTCAACTTTGGGTTGAGGGATATGTAAGGGGCCACTGGATGTCGAAAGAGGCTCTGTAGAACCTGAAGAAGGAGGCTCGGGGGCAGACTGAGCAGGAGGCTTGGGGTACTGGCGAGACCGAGTTTGAAGGTGAAGATCGACGGACGGGTTAGGATCGGAGTGCATCATAAGGATCTGGTAATTAGAGGAACCAGAAAGGGAAGGGGGGGTGGCTACCTGGCTGTCGGGTGGTTGGGTAGCCACGAATCCTTGCTGAGGGAAAGGATCAGTAAACACAGCTGGCTGGGTAGTGGCCACATTAGGAGGAGCATGAGGGGAGGCGTGTTGTCCGCGCAATGTGGCTTGAGACTCCCACATCTTCCGCATCTGGGGTAAGAGGGGACAATCGTGGGTGTAATGACCATAAACACCACAACACGAACAAGGCTTATTTGTGCGAAGCGGCCTGTCTGGCTTGGGCTGAGTGCCCTGTTGCTGGTTGGCAGTGTTAGGGTCCACACCAGGATTGGGTCCACGGGTACCAGGGGCAGATTGGTTTGGATTTCCTCTCCGCCTTCTTTGAGAAGAAGGGGGATTAGTCGCGCCCTGCTGTGCAAATACTTGCCCTGGAGGGGGCTGTAGGTGCTGGTGCTGGGGTTGAGGAGGCAAGGGAGGAGGAAGCGCATATGCTGGAGGAGCTGGCACACCAGGCTGCGGATAAGGGTAATGGGTAGGTTGGGCAACATTGAGGTAAGCAGGAGGCTGGGCAAAAGGAGGAGGCATGCCGTATCCTGGATACATGCTACCGGGAGGGGGGAGAGTGCTGGAGGAGCTGGCCCCTCCCTGAGGGGGACCATAGCCCATAGGAGGTTGAGCGTATGGATGGGAAAGGGCTCCAACGATACCGTCGGTGGAATGAGATGCCCCCGGGGTGTTAGCGCCACCGGGCCTGGGGAGGTCAGGAAGAACGGTATAAACATAACCAGATTGAGCGTAGATCAGGTCATATTTCAAGGCTATTTGGAGGGTGGCTTCTTCGGTTTGAGGAAAATGGGAGGCGACATCCTTGCCGATGGGAGCCGGAAGGGTGCGAAGGAACCAGTCCATATAAACCCGATCTTCGAAGGGAGGGGCTCGACACAAGCTCCGTCTTCTTCGCCATTCCTGAACATGGGCAGAAAGGTGGGTTGAAGAGGATTGCTTGAAGGAAGTCAAGAGCTCCGTGCCAGTGTCGTATCGGAGAGGGAGCTGGAAATAGGACAAAAAGGCCTGAGAAAGGGTCACAAAGGTGGTATGGGAAGAGGTGGCTTGTTCAACATACCATTTGGAAGCTTCGCCGGTAAGCGTGCGTTGGAACAAACGAAGACGGATGGAGTCATCGGTAATGGAATTGGAGGAACACCACATGTGGAAAGATTGGACATGATTGGTTGGATCTTCTCCAGCTTGGCCTTCGAATTTAGGGATATCGGAAGGGAGCTTGGTTGGCATGGCAGGCCAACCAACGTCGTGGCGGATAGGGTCGTTGATCAACTGATTGAAATCGGGGAGGCTGAGACCTGCAATGTACGACAGCAATGGGGTGGCCGGAGTCGTTCCTGTGGAGGTTCTGCTAGTAGTCGGGTCGGCATTAGGGCCGGGAGAACCGCTAGCGTTAGGCCCTGGACCAGACATGGTGGTAGGGGGAGAACCAGGAGGAGAAGGGGAACCCGATGAATCAGGAGAGGAGTCGGAGTGCGGACTCGGAGGAGGACTGGCTCGACGACGGTGGGTCAGAGCAGGTCGATCAACCGGAAACTGAGGGTGAAGGCCAAGAAGTCTCCGGGAAAGGCGCCTTGGGGGCGCAATGACGACAGGAAGAAGGAAACCGACAAGGGCAGAAAGGGATAGAATCAATTAAGGTCAAGGGCAGAAAAGGTGCAGTGACAATTGATTTTAGAGTCTTTGCCAGGCGGTGTTAACCAGGCGCTTTTTCGCTTAGGGTCAGTGTGTGGCGTGCGTTAATTTTAATTTTTAAACCCTTTCCATTTTGAGAGAAAGAAAAGAGTGTGCTGCGTATCTGAAAATAAACCTACAGAGAACAGTATATAATGCTGAAATAACAGAAAAATAGCAGCTACTTGTTCATCTATCTAACCCAAGAAGGCAGGTCTCTCAAAACTAATCTGAAAAGAAAGGGAAAAATCTAGGAAAAACACACAGAAAAGAGGCCAATAGATCTGAGGTCAGAAGGGACAGGGATCTAAAAGATAAAGCTGCTGAAAAGAGGTGCAGATCACAGCCAAAAGACAGAGGCAAGGTGGCTGGAAAAAGAAAGGAAATCAGCAAAAAACGGAGGGGGCAAGGAGGAGGCCCTAAAAGTAGATCCAAACAAATCTTCAGGAGGTGATTTGGGAGGTAGAAGAGCTGATTTCAATGGATCTGAAAGGGAGGTAACAGATGTGGAAAAAAGGAGGCTGAAGCTCTGAAAAATAGACGGCTGAAACAGCTAAAACTCTTCCACAAAAAGTGGAGGGTACTAAAGCCCTAGGGGACTAAGTTCCCACTTAGATGAGTAAAAATAGATCAGAACTTGGTCAAGGCGGGCAATGGGCTAAGGCAGAAGATTTGGAAGACCACTGACCATACTGCGTGAGAACCCGAAAAATTACGAGAAAATCAACGAAAAGGCGCGGGTGCGGTTCCGACTTTGTTTTCGGTGCGGGTCCGTAGAAAGGGCGAAGGAGGTGCGACTGGAGGTCCGGATCGCCGGTTATGGGCTTAGCTACGACCCAGATTCAGTGTCTATGGAGATGTTCGAGAAAAGTTGCATCTCGATTCTTATTTGGTATCGCTTACTGCTTATGATAGGGCGAAACACACGGAAGTTAGAAATTTTAATGTTTTAGGGTTTATGTGAGAAAAAAACATAAAAATAGGAAAAATAAACAGCTGAAAAGAAACCCTAGGGGCTGAAGTAGCTGGATATGCAGGAATATGAAAAACGACAGCGGTCGTAATTTAAAACCCGTATGGAGTCGCCATTTGTTAGTATGAATCCTTTGTCGAAGTGTACGAAAAAGGACCACTTTAGCTACGCATAACTAATAGCCCTAACAACAAAAGTGGCTGCCAATATCTTCAGATCTACGGTTAGTTAGACATAAAAGAGCTGCAAAAAACCAGATCTATGCATGGAAAGACATTAAGCAGAAAAAGTAAGGGTTTGCTCCATATACCAATAGACAAGACAAGAACAATTTTTGAAAGAATTTTTATATTAATGGGGCACCTGGGAGGAAAACAAGAAGGTGTATCCAATTCGCCTCAGTGGGATGGGTTCTTGGAAGTCCTCAGCACTTCAGATCTAAGATTTCTCTCTCTTGTTGGTGTAGAAGACCCACACAAAGAATGGAACTCAAAGGGAACTCACACAACAAATGGTAGAAAATGGTGACCAAGTGTATAGATCCAGAGTGATCTAATAGGCAACAAAAGGTGAAGAATGGTAGGAAAAACCCTCCTATTTATAACAAAATATTGGGTCATTCTAGATCTTGGTGCATGGGTTAACAAGATCTAGATCCACTTTTTATGGAATATTTTATTATATTTGTTGGAGGGAAAAGGTATTTGACTTGGGTCAAATCCCTTAATTTGTCAAAAATAAATAAATAAATGATTTATTTATCTTTTTAAGGAAGCGGTTAGAAGATAATCAAATAAACAATGATTTATTTAATTATTTAAGGAGGTGGTTGAAAGATAATTAAATAAATAGTGATTTATTTAATTATTTGTGAGTGATTTGGTCATATTTAACAAGGAATATCGTCTAAATAAGGTTTAAATGATTATTCCTAGAAAATAATAAGATAAATAAAGGTTTATCTAATTAATTTCTTTGATTTTGGGTTAAACATGACTGGGAATAATAATTAAATTATGGTTTAATTAATTATTCCATGACGAAAATCAAACAAATATGGGTTTGTTTAATATTTCCTTTTGGGGTTTCCTGTTTTAACATAGTGAAAGCAGTTTTACTTAGGGTAAAACTGGTCTTACATGGTGTACTTGGGTCCATCTAATGATAATAGGTTAGATGACCAAAAAATGGTGTAACACATACCTTGATGGGCTTTGGGAACACCTTGTATGGTTGCAAGAGTTCCTTCTTCTACTATGTTGGCTACCTCAACTGCTAATGTTGAAGGTTGCTCCTCCAAGGTTGTGACAACACTAATACAATTATCCTCAGGTGGTGGTGAGGGCTCCTCCCTCTCTAATTTTTCTTCATCAAATCTCTTTATCAGCCTCTGAGTGAAATCCAAAAAAGTAGATACTTTTCCATGACTTATGTGAACCACCAAGTGCTTGCTTTTCCCTTCATGTGCAGCACTGCAATCTCTACTACTTCTCTCTATATCATTGGATGTAGTAGTAAGAATGATTCAAGTCTTATGTCCCAAGCCTTAGCTTCATATGCCCCATCAAAAGTGGAAAATAGAAACCTATTTCCCTTGATTTCTCCCTTGTTGCAGGGTCTCCTCTCTTCCTTTAGTTGAATGAACTATGGGAAGGCTAGAGTCTCCTTGAAGGCTCTAGGTTAATATTTGTACTCAAAAAGGTATTCACTTAGAATACGATTATCCAAGTGTCGTCCATGCCTCTTGTCTTCTTCTTTATGAGAATAGGAAGTGCATTGTCCTTCCTCTTCTTGAAACCCTCTAGGAGTTTCTTGGCATCTCTTCTCCTTCATCTTCTTAACCTCCTCAAAGAGGTTCTTTCTAGATCTCAAAAGTGATGAAGGAAAAAACATTCTCTCCATAATTCGGATATTTTCTCCTTCTCTTTATTCTTCTGATAGCTGATACTCACAGGCTGAGCCAAAGATCATGCTTTGATACCACTGTAATATCCCAAAAAGGGAATGCATCAATACTTGAACATAATTGCAGTTTAAATCAGCTCATAATGTGTGGAAGGAACATCTAACCATCAAATGAATGCTCAACAACAAGAATATGTCCTATAAACTCATTCCAAAGTGAGGAAATGCAGCAATATAGGGCATAAAAATGTTATTTATAGATAATTACGCTATAAATATGAGAAATGGGACTTGGATCCCTTATTTTATACAGTATACACCTCACATATAGAATGGGATAAAAAACAAATCACTATAGCCAAGTTAAACATATTTCCCGGTTCAAATATGGCTTAAAAATGCCCAAATCCCATGACTTATGCAATGCAGAAATGACTGAAGAAAATACAACGTAATTATGAGATGGTTTCTATAGAAATATGTTATAAACAACATATCTAGAGTATTTTTAGCCCAAACTCAGAGAAAAATAGAGATCTAGCCTCTTTTACACAATGTGAATATAACCCGATAAGGGTTTCTTGAGAGAATGAGTATACAAGAGTAGGTCTGCAGATCTAGATCTGAAACAGAGAATTTATACTGTAGCTCTATAAATAGATAGTTGAATAATACAAGAAACAAAAGAAGATGTTTTATATAATCCTTCCGGGAGAAGGGTTGGCCCTTTCCCCAAGGAACAAGCTTAAGATCAAGTGTCTTGACCCTCCTACTGCAACACAGAGAGAAATGACGCAGTTCCTATAAAAGACTATGCTATAGGAGATAAAGTGTACATTGTCCACATGCCAAGATCTGAAATGAAGCTCTGGGACTCCCTCACTGATCTCCCAGAGAAATAAAGGTTTCCTCCTTTGAAACATAAGTACAGGAAGTGGTGTTGTGGACCTTCCACTGCAACACCCTGCAACAGAATGTTATGCTCTGCAGAAATAACATTGTAGCTAAAGGAGGATGCTTGGCCTCAAGCCTGAATGTGGAAAACTAAATTACAATGCTCCTCCAAGAGGCCTCTCAAGGTAGGAGAAGGAATTCCTAAACAGGAATGCCTTGTGCTAAACAACACTACAACTCTGCTAAACAACAAGAGAATGCCAAACAGTCATGTAGACCATAAAAATCAATAATCATCAAGCTAACCTCAAATTTTTTCCATTCTCTTCCTTATAATCTATTTGAGGCTCCTCACCTTGGGTCCCACCCATTAGGGTTTCCACATGCACATGATCAATCTCCCTCCAAAGCTGTGGTGTATCTCCATTAAGGCCACTCTCCCTTAACACCATTGTTTGATTTAGTCAAAGTTGACCTCTTCAACCTGATTCATCCCTTTTAACACCCAAGTGTCTTAAACCGAGCTTTCATATGTCTATCCAAGCTGATCCTTGTTCACATTGAGCTATTTAAATTGGTGATCCACTCCTCTTCATGCATGTTGTTGAATTGGTCAAACTTGACTTTGTCCACATGAAAAAGTCCATTTTCACACATGAGGGTGTGAAATCCAGCTACTACAATGATCCCCTTTCATAACAAGAGGGCTTTTATGCTGATTTAAGTTAATTATGGGTCTCCTTCGCTATTTATTCATCTACTAGGTGCAAAAATCAGAAAACAATATTCCTATTAGCTACATGCTAATGTAGGAATATTATAGTTTGTTGTTTGTTTGGTTGGGTAAGATGGTCAAGTAGACTAGGTGGAGTGAGAGGTCTTAAAATGATTGGGCTATGGAGCCTATGAAAGTCCCAGATATCTCAACAATTAAATAAGATGCATAACAGGGAAAATCTAGCTTGGTCAAATGGATCCTTAAGGCATGTGTGAAGTGAAATTAACAATAAGTTTCTGAACATAGTAGGTGTATAAGGGCAGTAAAGAATCCTTAAACAAATACTTTTAAACAAGATAGTCTCAAATACTGATTAACATAAGAACAAAATCATAAGACAGGTAAAACCAATAGATCTTAGATTACACTTTAAGAAAACAAGCATTCAAGATGAACAATTCCAATGAAATATAGAAGGCGAGAAACTCATTTAACTTCTAGTGATTTCACCTTCAAGGTTAGAAAACATTCAAGATAACAAATAACTTTAATCAATGAGGAGGGAACGCCTAAACATCAATGATCAAGCTACAAAGAACTTTAAGGCAACTTCTCAAGCATGGACAAAGGGCATGATCAAAACATGGCCTCTTTGGCTAAAACCTAACAAGTAGTACTTCAAAGAGATATTCCAAAACAAAGTTTAAATAGCATCAAATAGGCAGGGCTAACCATAAAACATATTTGAAACTACTCTATTGAGCCATTCATGGAATTAACAAGAATAGGTATATATAAGGAGCAGCTAAGAATTCCTTAAACAAACCCAGCAAAGGAAAACATCAAGGCAATAGACAACAGGAAGGACTAAGGTGCCTCCAAGAACATTTCTTAGCCTATACTCTTCTGTTCTACTGCAACATAGAAGTATGGATACATAATGAAAACATGAGAAAAAAATAACATGAAAGAGAAACACTTCACCAATAACCAATCTCAGAGATCCTTCAAGCTATCCTCCTTCATCATCAATCAAAGCAATCCATTCAGAAACTCCACAAGACCAATTTCTTCTTCAAACTCAAGAAAAAACCATTTATTGCTCTAGAAACTCATCAAATGCGCACGTTTACAATGGAATACTCATGCTATATTTATCTCAACAAGTGAGGAGGTGGAAACCATAAGAGGCTTCTAGAAACCCTAAATTCATCATAAAGGTCATTTATGTGCTTGAAGACCATGCAAGGCCCAAGACACATAATATATAATCTAATAAATGAAAGATAACATAACATAACTCCTCAATAAAATATGGAGTGATTTGCCCAAGAAAAAATTAAAAAATAATTTTGACATCAATTTGTGTGTTTTGTTGACTTTTTGGTCAAAAACACACAGTGTTGTCCATAAGCGCGATGCCACCTTAGGCAGAAAATAGGTCATGTTGCAGCCAAGTTTTGAGGGCCTTCCCAATGTCAGATTTTTCTCCATGATGGCCTGTTGGAAATATTGCTGAGTCTTATTTCCATATATGCCTTTGGTTTTCTGATTGAGCACCTGTAACCTATTCAAAAAAGAAAATCCCCAAGACTGCTCTGAGCGCAACGCCAGGCCAGAAAAGGAGGCAGAATGGTGAAAAATGATGTGTTTTTTGACCTTTTGAGGTGACAAAAATGCTCCAATTGCTCTAAAATTTGGTGAGCACAGTATGATAGTCATGTGAAATCCCAAAATGTAGAGTTTTCCCTTTGAGGATGCCTAAGGGAAAAGCGTAGCACTAGTGACGCTGTGCTTATAGGCCTTCAAATTCTCAAAAAAACAAAAACTTGTCCAAATTCCTTCAAAATTGGTGGAGGTCTTCTTCAAGGGATTTGAGAGACCTGTAGGGAAGCTGATGCCAAAATTCCAATTCTATATTGGTATTCTCCTCCTTTTAGTGCTTGGATTTCAATGAGGGCCTCTTTGAGTTTAGCACAAGAAAGTTTGTTTTTCATTACATAATGCTTGGTCATCTTTTTCTGGAGAGAAAGGCCCCCTTTTTATCTTCTTAAAACACTTGTGTTCATTCTTATAATACTGAATGATATGCCAAGCCATCTCAAAATATCCCTCCAGCTCCCTAATTTTTTCATCTTTTCTTTGGAGGAGTATTCTAGTGGCCATCTCCTCATCTTCATTATCATTGTCTAGGTCAATGAATTGGGTTTTTTGTTTGGTTTTCCTACTTCTCTTACCTTTCTCAAATTTTTTCATTTTTTTTTCTTTTTCCCTTGTCAAGCTTTTGGGTTGGGGAAGATGGCATTGTCCCTTGCCTCTTGGAGGCAGCAAACACTAGCCTTGGCCCTCTCTGGTATGTGCATGCAAGAGGTGTGATGGTGATTTTGTTGGTCTCTTTGTCATGGTTCTAATCATCATTTAGAATATGAGCCTTTTCCCCTTTTTCATTGTCATCATGACTAGGGTTACCTTCATCTTCATCTTCTGCACTGTCATCATTGTCATAATTATTGAAGGGTTGACTGTTGTCATGACTGTCATGACTATTTTCTTCTTTGTTGTTTTTTCCGTCATTGTCTTCTTGATCACCTGCCTCTTTGTCATTTTTTAAATATTCCTTACTGTGGTCTGTTTCATTGGTATCACTGCTGGCCTTCAATTTCAGTATTCTCCTCACAGTCTTTGTCTTTATCAATTTCATCCTCTTTCATGTCTTCATTATCATTTTCTGTCTCTGCCTCAACATTTTCCTCTTCATTCCCTACCTCTGTATCCTCTGTTTTATTTCTAATCTCCTCTTCATCAGTGCTCATTTCATTTCCACTTTCAACCTCATCCTCTTCATCATCTCCTTCCATTTTTTCACTGTTTTTTTCACTGTCATGCTCACTGCCCCTTTCTTCATCATCTTTTCTTTCCTCTTCCTCTTCATCAATTTATGTCCCTACTTCATCATTTCCCTCTTCCTCCTCATCATTTTATTCTTCTTCCTTATCATTTTCCTCTTCTTCATTTGATGCATCAAGAGAAGGAGAGGAGGGGAGATTTTCTTTAGGAGAGAGCACTTGTGTAGATGTTGAGGGCAAACTAGGTTGATGAGGGAGCTGTGGACTTGTGAAGATTTCATGTGCCATGAATACCTCCCAAGGTATACCTTGCTATTCCAACTGATGTAATACCACAATCTTGATCAAGTAATGTTGAAATACACTTTTCATTTTTTGGGAAGGACTCCTTCTCTGGACAACATAAGACATTTTGTCCATACTTCTATAGAGGTAGTAGGGCAAGTTGTGCATCTTGATCCTTGTGAAATGCATGAGGAGTCTAACATGGTAGTAATAAAGCCTGGAGTATCTCCCCTCATAGGTGAAGTACTTCATGATAAATTTCATTAAGGGTGAAAATCTCTGTTTGAGGTGTGAGAAAGGAAAAATAGACTTGCAACCTTGTCTGTACCTAGTCTTGAAAAATGGCTCATAATAACCCTTGTCTAATTTGTCTTTCTTAAACCATTTTTCATCAACAGCAGGGATACTAGTAGCATTTGATATGGAATCTACTGATAGTTCAAAATCCACCCCTACAAGGCTTGATTGTTTGTTGTGCAGGTTAAGGATAAAAAGCCTTGTGAGGTATGGGTGGCTCTGTACTTGTTTGACTCTCTCACAAAATTGGAAGCACCCTACATTCTGGAAACATGAGAGTATCATGGGAGATGAGGTGATATCTATTATGTTCTGGGGTTCAAATATTTTCTCTTTTCCTCCCTCGTGATTTGGCCTCATAGGCCCTTGGACTCTTTCAGTGCTGCTACTTTCTTCTGCTCCTGACATGGTGATGGGAGCTGTTTGTGGACAAACTAGGGTTTGGAGGAGAAAAATGAAAATGGTGGTGAGGGCAACCTTTTCAGATGAATGATATGAAGGAAAGTGTGTGAATGAGTGATTTTGAGCTTAATGGGGCTTAACTTGAATATGAAGTGCAACTACCCTAAGTCACTCTCCTTCACATGACAATTAATTTGTTCAAAGAGGCCAAAACAAAATTTTAATAAACATTTAAGACCTAGGGTTTGCATAAATAGGGTTTAATTATTATATAGCCACCAAATGAGTAAAAACACTTGGGAGGAGGAGAAAATAGGGCACCTACCAATTTTACTTGCTTGCAGGTCTTTGGAGGTAATTTGAGGGTGTCCTTGAGCCTTTGGGAAATTTTTTTGCAAGTCTGGAGGTACTCTGCATTAGTGCAGCACCCTGCCCGAACAGTCGGGTCGGCCTGTCGGCGTAGCACCGTCAAGTTGTGCCTCTAGTGTGAGCATAGTGTTGGGCGTTCAGAATAGGGTGTCGGGTCTTGGGCGTGTCAGGCCCATATGTGCGTAGCGTGACCATATTTGTGTAGCACCACTCCTTATTCGCGCATCACCATTGACTTTTGAATGGTGGAAAAACCGATAAGCGCAGTGCTAGGGCCTCTGAGTGCAGTGCCACACAATTCATGCAACGCTAGGAAAATTTTTCCCAGGAACAGTAAAAAAACTCTGAATATTCTCTTGAAGGTTTTCTTTCTTTAAAAAATTACAAGTGAGTTTGAAAAGATAACTGAGGAGCCTTTATGCCCTTTGAAAGATAAATCGATTTTAGAAAACCCACTTTTGTTAAGTTTTTTTTTGTCACTTTATGAGTTTCAATGATATCATGTGACCCTTTTTGCAGGTGATTTGAAACTCTTCAAGGCAATTCCTCTTCCTTGGGGGAGGGCTTGCTGAAGAGATAAAGAGGTACCTTTTTATATTTGAGGGTTTGGGCACTGCTGAACCTCTCTCTGCACAGAGAAACTATAGAAAAAACATGTTTTATCCCCTTTTGAAATCTCTGAGTGTAAGTGATCCAAACATATGATTTCCTTACTGTTTTTAACAGTGTTTCATTCAATTTGACAAAGACTATAAATTAGGTCTGCCATGTCTTCCCTTGGCCACTTCTAATTTTTGCAGGTGCCTAAGACACATTTGATTTTGTTCCCTTTTGTCACTCTTTGGATTTTGAAAACCTTAGCTACTCAACAACAAACTCCTGATCATCTTGAGTTTCCATTTTGACACTTAACCTTATGTTTTTCTTTTTTTGAACATTTTGAGGGCAGTTGATTGTACTTGAAGGCTTGATCTCCTTCACACTGATACTCTCTGCATTTTCTCCTTTTGATGTAGTGAAGCACTGTTTCCTTAGCAAACCCTAGGAATCAACTTCTGATATCTTCTTTAACCTTTTTTTTTCATGATGGAGGTACATCATCTTCAATTTTCCTACTTTTCCTATCTTTCCAAAACTTTAGGTTTTAGGACTATTAGAGAAAAATAAATAGTGTTGTCTTCTAAGTTCTCTATGGCCCTTTCAACTTCATTCATTTCTGTTTAGTTCACCTCACCTTTTTCCCTCCTTCATTTATAAATTCTAAAAATATTTAATTTTTTCATGGCTGTGTTGATGTGCCTTTGTCCTTGTGGCCTTTTGCATTGGCTTCTTGTTTGGCAACACTATTTATCCAATCAGTCCTAAAAACCTGGATTCTCTTTAAACATTAGCCTACTTCCTTTTCTTTGCTATACTTGTTCTTTAGTGAGGATTTGGCCTCTTACTTTACACATATTTCTGCTGATAGCTATCTCAATCATTCCTACATAAAAGTTTGAGATGCATAGTGATATCTTTTCAGAATGATGTCTTTACTAAGGATGCCTTTCTTGAGGGATTTTTGATGTATTTTGGACTCAAGTGCTAACCCTCTTTTCCATTTTATTTCATCTTTCTTGGCACATTTAAAGTAGTGATTCAAAACACCAAAACAATCCTATAACCTATGAAACCATAAATGACCTAATGGGAGGCTCTTTGCGCTTGTCTTTGACTGAAAACTTGACTTAGGGTCTTTAGGTGTAAAACAAAGTTTATGATAAAATTTATGCATTTTAGACCCAAAAATACTGATTTTGATTTATCTAAAGAGCCTAGAGAGGTAGCTTGAGACCACCAATGCTTGAGGCACTTGGTGAATAGGGGAAAAGGTTAGGCCACTTGGAAATATGAGGTGGAAGTGGAAGGGTTATAGGTAGGCAGAATAGAGTATTGAGGTCATGAGTGTATAAATGGGACAAAAATGAGTGACATGAGCCCATAATGGGTCTTCTGGGAGTGATAGGCTGGCCATGACTTAATAGAGTAGTGAAATTGTGAAAAACTTATCCTAAGGATAATGAAGGCAGTGAGATTTCTAGAACTCACAATATTCATGAATTTTGTTTCTAGAAATCTAGGATAAGCATTTAGTCATCTATGAAAAGGAAAAAAATATTGATGACTAACAGTGGCTCCACTTAGGGAGGGCAACTCCTTTTCAGGAGGTGTCTAGAACTTTAGATCTCTAGTTTTATGAAGACCAATGCCTCATCCATTGGGCAGATTTTTCTTCATTTTCATTTGCTAATGTTTCGTTTAAGTTGTGACCTTAAGAATCTGAAAAACATGATTAGTTCAACTTCACCTCTACCTACCCAATCTACTTGCCTAACATTTTTTCTTCCTTGGGTGCACTTGAATTGGCAAACCCTTGAAATTTTCTTCTTTTAAAAGCAAAACAAACTATCTACTTCTACTCTTATCACTTCCAAGAGTTTAGATTAGGCTAGTGAACTCTTTTTATTCTCTACCTAGACTATTTGATTGTCAAGATTAAGTTGTATGACAACCTCATTCTCTAAGCTATTGACATGAAATTGAAAGCATGGTTTAAATAAGGATTAGGAAATCTGACTTACCACGGGTTGTGGCATTAGGAAAAGCTACAAACAAACATTATTTTTGTACAAAAAAAAATAGAAAAACAAGGGTTGTGATTTGTCATTTGGTATGCATCCCCATCTTCCTCTTTGGTTCAATTTTGAGCATGTGGAACCAGCCTCTTTCATTCATAATCTATCGTTTTTGAAAAGTCAAGTTTGAATGATTTGACATGCTCCCTTTCACCAACTTATCAGCAATAAATTGAAAACATGTTCAGCCATGATTAGGCTAGATGACTGAACAAGACTCTTTTGAACAAGTAGTGGCACTTAGGCTTGCACAATTTCAGAATTACTATTTTTTGGGTATGGGGTTGTACCTCTTTTCAAATCTGCCCTATTTTTCTTTTTTCTTTGTTTTTGTCTTTTTGTTTTTTATAATCTCTCATCATGCAATGTTATGTACAATGAATGAAAGTCTGAAACTAGGACTCCTGGCATGAATAATGTTTGAGCATCCTGCCATTGACAAGACCTCCAAATAACTGCACTCCATCCAGTTCATGTAGAAAAGGAGCCTCGTTACCTCTAACTTAATGAACATTGTGAGGATCCTTTCAGAGATCTCCAGACTTGCAATGATGGCCTTGGACCTCTCCCTTTGAAACCTTCTTCACAAATTTGTCTCTTTCAAAGAATTTCCATGGGTGGAGTAAGTATGCTTCATTAGTTTTAAAATATATAATGATGTCATCAAGGTATAGCATAGTGAAGTAACATAATCTTTAGGAAAAAAATTGTCCATGGTTTCTTGAAAAGTAAAACTCTCCTTCATCAATCCAAAAGGTATTTGGTTATAGAACTAGGCACCCCAAGGTGTTGTGTAAGAAGTTTCATGCTGGTTAATTGGGAGAAGCATCACCTGATTGCAACCTGAAAGACTATCAAACAATGACATTTCCGTAGAAACCACCACCCTTGGCAACATGTGATCTATTTGAGACAAAGGGTAGAAATATTTCATGGAAGCTTTGTTTAAGTTCCTAAAGTCTATAAATAATCTACCCTTACCCATTCTCTTTCTTATTGTCACCAAGTTTGGAAACCCTCCTGAGTATCTATGTTGGGTTATGGCACTAGTATCACCTATTTCCTTTGTTTCATTTTCAACGACAGGCCCTAGGATGGGGTATTTTCTTCTCATTTCCCTTTTTAAAAAATTTTGGTTCATCTTGAGAAGAAGCTTATTTCGAATAGTATCTTTGTCATGGGTCCTAAGGTCCTCATCACTATCCACTGAAGCATCATCAAACCCTTTGAAAAACTCTATGTTTTTTTGTTTTATGTGAGGTAGGAGAATTTTGGATAGTTTGATTATTTTGGTTTCTTCTGGGCTACCTAAGATTCATTTTTCTATACCATCAGTATGAGGCAACTCTGTTTTGGGTGCTTGCTTTTTATTAGGATAGTTTTGTTCAGATTCTAAGCTTAGTTTTTGTTTTGCAATTTTATTTTCAAGTTGCAGAAAATTAAGCTCAGCTTTGCCATCATGTTGTTATTGGGGGTTGCTATAGTTTTGTGAGGGTTGGAGAGGGTTTTTCTTTATTTCCCACTTGTTCATGAATGTATAGTAGAGGGAAGGGAGATCATATATGCTTTAGGAGTCAATCTCCTGAACCATTCTTAGCTTCTCCTCCTAAGCTTTGGGCAAAGATCCTCATTTCTATGGCCTCTTCTTCAAATTCCATGTAGTCAAAGCCATCAATCATTTTATCCACATGTTGTTGGGCAGTGGTAGATTCAGCTCCTATAAATTGAAGGATCTTTGATTGGTAGACATTTGGCAAATGTACTAGAGATTGTGGCAAAACAAAGGGGGCATACAAAGCTTCCATGATGGGAGATAATGGAGTATTTACAAAAGGAGGGTTTGTGAGAGGAGGTGTGGGATGAAGTGGAGTGGTTTGCATAGTGGTGCTATGGATGGCTTTGGTGGAAGTACTTGGACCAACAAATTGATTCTGAGAATATTTGGGATGGAAAGAGCTAAAGTGATGGAGAAGCTGAAAGTCAGGTGGAGTGGAAGGAGGGGCTTCTCTACTAGAACTCTGCTGCAAATCTATGGGCTCAAGGTCAGTCTGGTCAATATCACTTTGTGACTTGGTCCTGAAAAGGTTCTTTGTATGGTGCGAGTCAAATTGGGGATCTTGTAAGGCTGTAAGATGTTTAGGGAAAAAACTTTCTCTATGAATGGTCCTAACAGTAGTTGAGGTTCCAGTTTTAGAAGTTTGCCACAAAATATTTTCTGGGTCATCAACTATGGTGGGAGGGTTTGGGTTCAGATGAGATCTGGTACTGATCCTTTGTGAAGCCAGATTTCAAACTCAAATGTAGAGAGGCTAAAATTTTAGGACTGTTTTCGGAAGGCTGACCTCTCCTAGTGCTTGGTAAACTCACACAATATGGGACTAGGCTTCTAGAATTCTCATGGTTGATTTGACTCAATCCTAGGGAGTCTAATGAGAACTAGTGAATAAATAGGCCTACTGGAGGCTAGTGGAGTTTCCAAGTGGATGTTTTTAGTTTTTTTTAGGATATATGTGTATGGTCCACCACCAATACAGAAAAAAAACCAATCTAGGGATGTTTTTGGGGCTTTATGAGTTACTTTAGGGATACTAATATTGCCACTAACTCAAAGGTCCCATCATGATCACCACTATGTTAGTGATAGTGATGAGGTGGCCTTAAATCAATGGATACTCTTTAACAAGGGTTTATGAAGTCCTAAGGGGTACTTAGATTGTCACTGACTCATAAGGTCCCACTGTGATCACCAGAATGTTAGTGGTGGTGATGAGGTGGCAATGAATCAATGGACATATAATGTTCAACTTGTGAGTTACTCAGAAGGTCCCACCATGATCACCAGAATGTTAGGGTCCCGTGATTTAGCATATTAGTAGACCAAATGCACAGGGTAACATAAGAACAATCTTTGGAGTCCTAGGACCTAGCCTTCCTGGACTCAGAGAGGGCTCCCTCTATTGTATGCAAATGATGTGAACTTTCTGGTTTTAGGGTTTTATTTTAGGATAGTTGTTAAGTGTAGGGTTTGCTGTTTGTTTGGTTGGGTAAGATGGTCAAGTAGAATAGGTGGAGTGAGAGGTCTTCAAATCATTGGGCTATGGAGCCTATGAAAGTCCCGAATATCTCAACAATGAAACAAGATGCATAACAGGGAAAATTTAGCTTGGTCAAATGGACCCTTAAGGTATGTGTGAAGTGAAATGAACAATAAGTTTGTGAACATAGTAGGTGTATAAGGGCAGTAAAGAATCCTTAAACAAATACTTTTAAACAAGATAGTCTCAAATAATGATTAACATAAGAACATAATCATAAGACAGGGAAAACCAATAGCTCTTAGATTACACTTTAAGCAAACAAGAGTTCAAGATGAACAAATCCAAAGAAATATAGAAGGCGAGAAACTCGTTTAAATTCTAGTGATTTCACCTTCAAGGTTAGAAAACATTCAAGATAGCAAATAACTTTAATCAATAAGGAGGGAACTCCTAAACAACAATGATCAAGCTACAAAGAACTTTAAGGCAACTTCTCAAGCATGGACAAAGGGCATGATCAAAACATGGCCTCTTTGGCTAAAACCTAACAATTAATACTTCAAAGAGAGATTCCAAAACAGAGTTTAAATAACATCAAATAGGTAGGGCTAACCATAAAACGTATTTGAAACTACTGTATTGAACCATTCATGGAATGAAAAAGCATAGGTAGATCTAAGGAGCAGCTAAGAATTCCTTAAACAAACCCAGTAGAGGAAAACATCAAGGCAATAGACAACAGGAAGGACTAAGGTGCCTCCAACAACATTTCTTTGCCTATACTCTTCTGTTCTATTGCAAAATAGAAGGATGGATACATAATGAAAACATGAGAAAAAAATAACATGAAAGAGAAACACTTCACCAATAACCAACCTCAGGTATCCTTCAAGCTATCCTCCTTCATCATCAATCAAAGAAATTCATTTAGAAACTCCACAAGACCAATTTCTTCTTCAAACTCAAGAAAAAACCATGTATTTCTCTCAAAACTCATCAAATTCACACCTTTATAATGGAATCCTCATGATCTATTTATCTCAACAAGTGAGGAGGTGGAAACCATAAGAGGCTTCTAGAAACCCTAAATTCATCATAAATGTCATGTATGTGCTTGAAGACCATGCAAGGCCGAAGACACATAATATCTAAGCTAATAAATGAAAGATAACATAACATAAATCCTCAATCAAATCTGGAGTGATTTTCCCAAGAAAACATTAAAAAATAGTTTTTCCATCAATTTGTGTGTTTTTTTGACTTTTTGGCCAAAAACACACAGTGCTATCCATAAGCACAATGCCACCTTAGGTAGAAAATAGGTCCTGTTACAGCCAAGCTTTTAGGGCCTTCCCGATGTCTTATTTTTCTCCGTGATGACCCATTGGAAAGCTTACTGAGTTCTCTTTCTGGATATGACTTTTTGTTTCTGAGTGAGCACATGTAACCACTTAAAAAAATCAAATCCCCAAGACTTCTCTGAGCGCAGTGCCAGGCCTGAAAAGGAGGCAGAATGGAGAAAAATGAGGTGTTTTTTGACCTTTTGAGGGGTCAAAAATGTTCCAATTGCTCTGAAATTTGGTGAGAATAGCATGCTAGGCATCATAAATTCAAAAATTTATAGTGTTCCCTCTTAGAATGCCTGAGGGAAAATCGTAGCACCAGTGGCATTGCGCTTATAGGCCTTCAAATTCTCAAAAAACAAAAACATGTCCAAATTCCTTCAAAATTGGTGGAGGTATTATTCAAGGGGTTTGAGAGACCTGTAGGGAACATGATGCCAAAATTCCAAGTCTAGCTTGGTCTTCTCCTCCTTTTAGTGCTTGGATTTCAATGATGGCCTCTTTGAGTTTGGCACAAGCAAGTTTGTTTTTCATTGCATAATGCTTGGTCATATTTTTCTGGAGAGCAAGGCCCCTTTTTATCTTATTAAAATACTTGTTTTCATTCTTATAATACTGAATGATACACCGAGCCATCTCAAAATATCTCTCTAGCTCCCTATTTTTGCATCTTTGCTTTGGAGCAGTATTCTAGTGGCCATCTCCTCATCTTCATTATCACTGTAAAGGTCAATGAATTGGGGATTTTGTTTAGTTTTCCTACCTCTCTTACCTTTCTCACCTTTATTCATTTTTTTATTTTGCTTGTAAAGCTTTTGAGCTGGGGAATATGGCATCATCCCTTGCCTCTTGGAGGCAGCAAACACTAGCCTTGGCCCTCTCTGGTATGTGCATGCAAGAGGTGTGATGATGATTTTGTTGGTCTCTTTGTCATGGTTGTGATCATCATTTAGACTATGAGCCCCTTCCCCTTTTTCACTGTCATCATGACTAGGGTTACCTTCATCTTCATCTTCTGCACTGTCATCATTGTCATAATCACTGAAGGGTTGATTTTTGTCATGACTGTCAGGACAGCTGTCATGACTGTCATGACTATTTTCTTCTTTGTTTTTTTGTCCCTTACTGTCTTCTTGATCACCTGCCTCTTTGTCACTGTTTAAATTTTCCTTACTGTGGTCTTTTTCATTGGTATCACTGCTGCCTTCAATTTCTATATTCTCCTCACTGTCTTTGTCTTTATCAGTTTCATCCTCTTTCATGTCTTCATTATCATTTTCTATCTCTGTGTCAACATTTTCCTCTTCATTCCCTGCCTCTGTATCCTCTGTTTTATTGCTAATCTCCTCTTCGTTAGTGCTTATTTCCACTCTCAACATCCTCATCCTCTTCATCATCTTCTTCAATTTTGTAACATTTTTGCTCACTGTCATGCTCACTGCCCCTTTCTTCATCATATTTTCCTTCCTCTTCCTCTTCATCAATTTTTGTCCCTGCTTCATCATTTCCCTCTTCCTCCTCATCATTTTCTTCTTCTTCCTTATAATTTTCCTCTTCTTCATTTGATGTATCAAGAGGAGGAGAGGAGGGGATATTTTCTTGAGGGGAGAGCACTTGTGTAGATGTTGAGGGCAAACTAGGTTGATGAGGGAGTTGTGGGCTTGTGAAGATTTCATGTGCTATGAATACCTCCCAAGGTATACCCTGTTGTTCCAACTGATGTAATACCACCATCTTGATCAAGGAATGGTGAAATACACTTTGCATTTGTTGGGAAGGACTCCTTCTCTGGAAAACAGAAGAAATTTTTCCCATACTTCTATAGAGGTATTAGGGAAAGTTGAGCATCTTGATCCTTGTGAAATGCATGAGGAGTCTAACATGGTGGGAATAAATCCTGGAGTATCTCCCCTCACAAGTGAAGTACTTCATGATAACTTTCATCAAGGGTGCAAATATTTGTTTGAGGTGTGAGAAAGGAAAAATAGACTTGCATCCTTGTTTGTACCTAGTCTTGACAAATGGCTCATAATAATCCTTGTCTAATTTGGCTCTCTTAAACCATTTTTCACCAACATCAAGGATACCAGTAGCATTTGAGATGGCATCTACTGATAGTTAAAAATCCACCTCTACAAGGCTTGATTGTTTGTTGTGCAAGTTAAGGATAAAAAGCCTTGTGAGCTCTAGGTGGCTCTGTACTTGTTTGAATCTCTCTCAAAATTGGAAGCACCCTACATTCTGGAAACATGAGAGGATCATGGGAGATGGGGTAATATCTAATGTGCTCTGGGGTTAAAATCTGTTCACTTTTCCTCCCTTGTGATTTTTCTTCATAGGCCCTTGGACTCTTTCACTGCTGCTACATTCTTCTGGTCCTGACATGGTGATGGGAGTTGTTTGTGGACAAACTATGGTTTGGATGAGAAAAATGAAAATGGTGGTGAGGACAGCCTTTGCAGATGAATGATATGAAGGCAAGGGTATGAATGAGTGCTTTTGAGCTTAATGGGGCTTAACTTGAATATGAAGTGCAACGACCCTAAGTCGCTCTCCTTCACATGACAATTAATTTGTTCAAAGAGGCCAAAAAAGAAGTTTAATAAGCATTTAAGACCTAGGGTTTAATAATTCTATAGCCACCAAATGAGTAAAAACACTTGGGAGGAGGAGAAAATAGGGCACCTGCCAGTTTTACTTGATTGCAGGTCTTTCGAGGCAATTTGAGGGTGTCCTTGAGCCTTTGGGAAATTGTTTTGCAATTCTGGAGGTCATCTGCATTAGCACAGTGCCCTACCCGAACAGTCGGATCGGCCTCTGGGCACAGCGCCGACAAGTTGTGCCTCTGGTGTGAGCGCAGCATCAGTCATTCCGAACAGGGTGTCGGGTCCTGGGCATGTCAGGCCCGTATGTGTGTAGCGCCACTCGATTCACGCGGCACCACTCGATTCGTGCGACGCCACTCCTTATTCGTGCAACACCATTAAATTTTGAATGGTGGAAAACCAAATAAGCATAGTGCCAGGGCCTGTGAGCACAGTGCCATCGGATTCACGCAGCGCGAGGGAACTTTTGCCCAGGAACAGTGAAAAAACTCTGAATCTTCTCCTAAAGGTTTTCGTTCTTTGAAAAATGACAAGTGAGTTTGAAAAGATAACTGAGGAGCTTTTATTCCCTTTGAAACATAAATCAATTTTAGAAAACCAACTTTTGCTAAGTTTGTTTTTGTCACTTTATGAGTTTCACTGATATCATGTGACCCTTTTTGCAGGTGATTTGCAACTCTTCAAGGCAATTCTTCTTCCTTGGGTGAGGGCTTGTTGATGAGATGAAGAGGTCCCTTTTATCTTTGAGGGTCTGGGCACTGTTGAACCTCTCTTTGCACAAAGAAACTACAGAAAAAAACATGTTTTATCCCCTTTTGAAATCTCTAAGTGTAAGTCATCCAAACATATGTTTTCCTTACTTTTTTTAACAATGTTTCATTCACTTTGACAAAGACTACAAATTAGGTCTGCCATGTTTTCCCTTGGCCACTTCTGATTTTTGCAGGTGCCTAAGACACATTTTTTTTTGTTCCCTTTTGTCGCTCTTTGGAGTTTGACAACCTTAGTTACTCAACAGAAAACTCCTGATCAGCTTGATTTTCCATTTTGACACTTAACCTTATGTTTTTCTTCTTTTGAACATTTTGAGGGCAGTTGATTGTACTTGAAGGCTTGATCTCCTTCACACTGATACTCTCTGCATTTTCTCCTTTTGATGTAGTGAAGCACTGCTGCCTTAGAAAACCCTAGGAATCAACTTTTGATATCTTCTTTAACCTTTTGTTGTCATGATGGAGGTCCATCATCTTCAATTTTCCTGCTTTTCCTATCTTTCCAAAACCTTCGGTTTTAAACACTATTACCGATGAAATAGGAGACCGCACTGGTACCTAATTTTGGATGTAGCAAGAAAAACACCCGATTTTGAAAAGTGGTGATGCAGAATCAATTTTTTTTTTAGCATATTTTTGGCACTTAAATTTTTTTTTTTTTCTTTGATGCTTTTTATGTCAATTTTGAATAGTGGGGGCGTATCATCACCATCGTTATTTTAGAGGACTAATTTTGACACTATACATTTTCTAATGTCTTCTTCTTCTGTGAGATGTTTATTTTTAAGTGGATTTATGTACTTGTGTCTTAAAAAGATTTTTTTTTTTTTTTTAAAATAAAAATTTGTAATGATATCTTCACTTTTTCACATAGATAAAAAATGAAAAAGGGGTCAATATTATAAAGTTATTTTATACAAGTTTATGTATTGCTAATTTATTTTCCAATGCACATCAAATAATTGTCGCTAAAAAACCAATATTTTGAACGATATGACAAAAAAAAAACAAATTTTCAATACAAATAGAACGCAAAAAATACACTTTTAGAGACTTTTTGTTAAAAAAACATGTTCAATAAACCAATTTTTGGGAAAATCTTAACAAAAAAACTTAAGAAAATAGCATTTTTATTGAATTTTATGTCAAAAAATAATAGTAATCACATGTTTTTTGCAAAAAATAAGGATTCTTCTCATAAAATATCAAAGTCTAAATATTACAAGTAAAACTGATTAATAGATCTAAAAAATGAGCTTTGTTTGTAGAATAACTTAAATATCCTCAACAATATCAACTAATACATGTTCAAAATCATCTAGAACATCATTGATACCTTCTTCCGCAACATTTTCTACTTCATTTTGGTCATTGTCATCTTCTAATGGATCTTTCATGTCTGTAAATCTTTGAAATTATCCATTTCCAATCATTCCATATAATTGTGGTTGAGGTTCCTTTGCTTTTTTTGCCACACGTGATCCATTAAAATCCCCTTTCCTCAAACCAACTTCTTGCTTTTCATCTGGAAGGAATTCAAGAGCATTAATTCTTTGTTGAATAAATTTTCATTGCACTGGGTCTTTCTCAATGGCAATGCAATTTCTTCCTTTTCGTAGGCAACATGCTAGTGTTGTACCTAATCATCAAGTACAAAAGAAATAAGTAAGAAAATTAGTATAAAGAAATAAAAAGTAAAAAAAAAAATATTTAAATTTAAATTTGTATAATAAAACTTACCTGAACCTGAAAATAGATCCAAAACCCAATCTCCTTCATTTTACGGCATCGCCCGGCCTGCCTCCGGCCCCCAGCTGGGTGGAGGACAATTCCGAGAATTTCCCTCCACTCAGCCAGGGGCCAGATGCAGGCTGGGCATCCCTCGATGGTGCCACCCAGCTGGCCTTCGCCCAGTCGGGGGTGATTCTCGGAATTTCCCTTCGCCCAGCCAGGGGTGATTCTCGAAAGCACCCTCCGCTCAGCCGAGGGCCGGAGGCAGGCCAAGTGGTATTGTCGAGGGCTGCCCAACCTACCTCCGGCCCTTGGCTGGGTGGAGTCAGAATGGGCAACCCTCGATGGCGCCACTTGGCTAGCCTCTGGCTGGGCAGAGGGATATTCTTGGAATCACCCTCCGCTCGACTGGGGGCTGGAGGCCAGTCAGGAAGCATCGTCAAGGATTTCTTAGCCTGCCTCTGGCCATCAGTTGGGCGGAGGGATATTTCGAGAATCGCCCTCCACCTAGCCACGGGTCGAAGTCAGGATGGGTAGCCCTCGACGGTGCCACCTGGCCTGCCTCCTGCCCCCTGTTGGGTGGAAGGTGATTCCGAGAATCACCCCCAGCTGGGTAGAGGGAAATTTCAAGAATCACCCCTGATTGGGCAGAGGGCGATTCTGAGAATCACCCCCGGCTGGGAAAATGATGATTTCGAGAATTGCCCTCGGTAAGCGGAGGGCGATTCCGAGAATCACCCTCCACCCAGCTAGGGGCAATTCTCGGAATCCCCCTCCACCCAGCCAGGGGCCGAATGCAGGCTGGTCAGCACAGGGTGTTTCCGAGAATCACCCCCGGCTGGGCAGAGGGAAATTCCGAGAATCACCCCCGGCTGGGTAGAGGTCGATTTCGAGAATCACACATGACTGGGAAGAGGTCGATTCCAAGAGTCGCCCTGGCTAGGCGGAGGGCGATTCCGAGAATCGCCCCCGGATGGGCAGAGGTGATTCCGAGAATTGCCCCTGGCTGGGCGAAGGGTGATTCTGAGAATCGCCCCCAGCTGGGTGGAGGTCGATTCCGAGAATTGCCCCCGGCTGGGCAGAGGTCGATTTCGAAAATCGCCCCCGGCTGGGCAGAGGGTGATTCCAAGAATCAACCCCAGCTGGGCAGAGGGTGATTCCGAGAATCACCCCTGGCTGGGTGGAGGGCGATTCTCGGAATCGCCCTACGCCCAGCCGAGGGCTAGAGGGCAGTGTAGGGCAATTCTGAGAATCACCCCCGACTGGGCAGACGGCGATTCTGAGAATCACCCCCGGCTAGGTGGAGGTCGATTTCGAGAATCACCCTTGGATGGGTAGAGGGCGGCTGGGCGAAGGGCGATTCTGAGAATCGCCCTCGGCTGGGTGGAGGGTAATTCCGAGAATCGCCCCCTACTGGGTGGAGGGAGATTCTGAGAATCGCCCCTGGCTGGGTGGAGGGCGATTCCGAGAATCACCCCTGGCTGGGTGGAGGTCGATTCCGAGAATCAACCTCGGCTGAGCGGAGGGTGATTCCGAGAATCACCCTTGTCTGGGTGGAATCGCCAGCGGAGGGCGATTCCGAGAATCACCCCCGGTTGGGCAGAGGGCGATTTCGAGAATCACCCGCAGCTGGGTAGAGGGAAATTCCAAGAATCACCCCCAGCTGGGCAGAGGGCGATTTCGAGAATCACCCCCGGCTGGGGTGTGATTCTCGAAATCTCCCTCCACCCAGCCAGGGGTGATTCTCGGAATTTCCCTTCGCCCAGCCGAGGACCAGAGGCCGGTTGGGCGGTGCCGTCGAGGGCTGCACTGCTTGCTTCTGACCCGTGGCTAGGTGGAGGGTGATTCTCGAAATCGCCCTCTGCCCAGCTGAGGCTAAAGGCAAGTTGGGCAGCCCTCGACGGTGCCGCCTAGTCGGCCTCCGACCCCTAGCTGGGCGGAGGGTGATTCCGAGAATCTCCCTCTGCCCAGCCGGGGGTCAGAGGCTAGCCGGGTGGCGCCATCGAGGGCTGCCTAACTTGCGTCCGCCCAGCCGGGGGCCGGAGGCAAGATGGATAGCCCTCGACGGTGCTTCCTGACCTGCCTCTGGCCCCTAGCTAGGTGGAAGGCAATTTCGAGAATCACCCTCAGCTAGATGAAGGGAAATTCCGAGAATCACCCTCGACTGGGTGGAGGGCGATTCCGAAAATCCCCTTTGATTCGGCGGAGGGAGATTCTTAGAATCACCCTCGGCTGGGCAAAGGGCGATTCCGAGAATCACTCCCTGTTGGGCGGAGGGTGATTTCGAGAATCACCCCCGGCTGGGCGGAGGGTGATTCCGAGAATCACCCCCGGCTGGGCGGAGAGCGATTCTAAGAATCACCCCCGGCTAGGCGAAGGGCAATTCCAAGAATCACCCTCCTTCCAGCCTGGGGTGATTCTCAGAATTGCCCTCTGCCCAGCCAGGGGCCAGAGGTCGACCTGGCGGCGCCGTCGAGGGCCGCCCAGCCTGCCTCCAGCCCCCAGCGGGCGGCAAATTAATTTTTATTTTATTTTATTTTTTTCAATCACAAACTATTTAAATTTTTTTTTTTTTTAAAACAAAATCTATTATAATAAAAAAAAATGTATTGTTTTATATAAAAAAAAAACTGTTCAATTAAAACTTTAAAATATAAAAAAACAATAAAAACAAATTAAAAAATATGTTTTAAAAAATAAACAAACAAATATAATTTTTTTTTTTAATTTTCTTTAAATTAAAACAATTATTATTTAAAATATAAAATAACAATAAATATATTTCTTTTAAATATGTTTCAAAATATAAACAAACATATATAAGAAGATTTTTATTTTTATTTTTATTTTCTTAAAACTAAAACAATTATAATTTAAAATATTGAAAAACAATAAAAAAAATTAAAAAATATGTTTTTATATATAAACAAACAAATATATGAATAATAAAATTTTCATTTACTTGTTCATTTAAAAAAATTGTTTAAGTCATATAATTTCTCCATAATTTCATGGTTCAAGTATCTTGAAAACTTAAGATTTACAAACTTGAGATTTACAACTTGTCATTAAGGTTTTTATGCGTCACGAAATTTTATCTTTAATGTTATGGTTGAAAATAATTACAATTTTAGGGTTGTTTAGAGTCAATATATTTTATGTTTAACAACATGGATAAAAATTGTTCGAAATGATAAGACTTTAGACATGATTTTGTTTATATTTAACATCATCTATCAAAAAATTTAGAATTTTACTATTTTTCAATGTCCTAATATGTTGTCTTTAATTCCATTGTTACAATGTGTCAAAAGTGTGACACAATGTTTTTTTTGTTATTCCAGCATCAACTCGTTTTGTTTTGAGGGTGTTTTTTCAATCATTTTTTCAAGAAACAATTTCGTTTTTAGCATAATTTTATAAAAAGGTGAAATTTGATCTTGAGAAAGAAAAAAAATGCATTCTGGAATACACACTTTCTATTTTTGGGGCATTTTTTTCATATTTTTTTGAGTCTTTTTGGGCTAGAGTTCCCGTTTTGAGGTGATAGTTCCTGTTTCATCGGTAACATTGTTTTTAGGGATGTTAGAGAAAAATAATTAGTGTTGCCTTTAAGTTCTCTATAGCCCTTTAAAGTTCATTCAATTCTGTTCAGTTCACCTCACCTTTTTCCCTTCTTCATTTATAACTTCTCATTCAATTCAGTTCAGTTCACCTCACCTTTTTCCTTTCTTCATTTATAACTTCTAAAAATCTTCAATTTGTCCTTGTGTGTTAATGTGCCTTTGTCCTTGTGGCCTTTTGCATTGGCTTCTTATTTGGCAACCTTGTTTAGCCAATCAATCCTAAGAATCTTGATTCTCTTTAAACATAGGTCTGCTTCCTTTTCCTTGTTGTAGATGTTCTTTAGTGAGGAGCTGGCCTCTTACTTTACACATATTTCTGCTGATAACTATCTCAATCATTCCTGCAGAAATTTTTGAGATGCATAGTGATATCTTTGCAGAATGTTGTCTTGACCAAGAATGCCTTTCTTGAGGGATTTTTGATGTATTTTGGACGATCAAGTGCTAACCCTATTTTCCATTTGATTTCATATTTCTTGGCACATGTAAAGCAGTGATTCAAAACACCAAAACAATCCTATAAATTATGAAACTGTAAATGACCTAATGGGAGGCTCTTTGGGCTTGTCTTTGACTAAAAACTTGACTTGGGGTCTTTACGTGTAAAACAGAGTTTATGATAAACTTTATGCATTGTAGACCCAAAAATACTGATTTTGATTTATCTAAAGAGCCTAGAGAGCTAGCTTGAGACCACCAATGTTTGAGGCACTTGGTGAACAGGGGAAAAGGTTAGGCCACTTGGAAACCTGAGGTGGAAGTGGAAGGGTTATAGATAGGTAGGACAAAGTACTGAGGTCATGAGTGTAGACATGGGACAAAAATGAGTGGCATGAGCCCAGGATGTGTCTTCTGGGAGTGATAGGCTGGCCATGACTTGATAGAGTAGTGAAATAGTGAGAAATTTATCCTAAGGATTTAATCAAGGCAGTGAGATTTCTAGAACTCACAATATTCATGAATTTTGTTTCTAGAAATCTAGGATAAGCATTTAGTCATCTATGAAAAGGAAAAAAATATTGATGACTTACAACCTCCATACAATGGACCTCTACCAGTATGTTGAGTTGCTATTAAGAAAGGTTCTAATTGACAAAAGGCAGACTCAAGTGAATCCCGGGCACATAATGGATGAGCTAATGAACCTCATGTTAGATGTGGAAGGAAGGTTGGAAAGGTTGGAGATGGGGTCACCTCCCAACCATGTAAGTTCGAGGAACAACCTAGATGCATGCATTACCTCAACAATATCGGTCAAAATGCCCATTCGTCACGTAGATTTTCTTTTATTTCTATTTACTTTGTCACTTACAAAACAAGGGATTTTATTCAATTATTGTCAACTTTCAGTGTCACAAATTGGACTCATATCCGTGGATAATGATTTAGTCATTATTTTCTTGGCACCATGATCACAAAAAAATCTCTATAAGATGATCCTCTATACCATCAATCTATACAATTTCATGTCCTCATGAAGCTTAATTTCCCTGTCAATCATGTTTTTTTAATTTCTAGTTTTCTATGCTAGTTTCTCGAGGGTGTGTACACCATATCTCAATGTTTATTTTTATTTTTATTAGTTTTTTCTCTCATGTATTGTAGAGTACATATTTATGTTGTTGGTTTCTGGAACTATGGGGCAAGCAAAGTTCACATTTTCTAATTTTCAATTTAGTTGTGTTATTTTAGACTCAATATACTTCTCTCTCTAGTCTAGTTTTCACGGTGGCAGACCAAGTAGAAAGTCAAGCAAACATGATGTAACTACATGAAATATTTAATGCAATAATTAGCTTTCCAATAATAATAATAATAATAATTACTATAATTTAGTTATTTTTTTAATATTGGCAATGTGCAATATATAAATGTTTTGATGTTTATCAAAATTTACCAACCATTTAATTTATATAATTATACTAATGTCATGAATTATACTTTAATCCATCTATGTTTATATAAATGCATGAATTATACTTTAATCCATATATATATATATATATATATATATATATATATATCAAAGGTTAATCCATCTCTATGACCCATCCATTTCATTACTTTGAATAAAATCTTTTACTTTATAATACTTAACCTTAATATAAATTAGAAATACTTAAACCTAAGAGTAACTATACTTATTTTGGGTTATGTTAGATCTAAAATTTTTGTGATCCATAATTTAGATAAATGTCTTTCAGATTAATTACATCATTAATATTAATCATAATCATGTATTTAATCCGAAAGACATTTCTCTTACTTTAAATTGTATATATATATATATAGGTATATATAATAATTTTATAATATAATAATCAAAATATTACACAATAGCCAGCCTTGCACAAAGCAGCAACACGGTCGGAAAACTATTTCCAAATTCCGTCGCGACAATACTCTATTTGAAACAATACCCCATTGAAAAACAAAATAAATTATTTGAAAAAAGAATCATGGCCGCCATTACTCCTTTTATTTGGAATCGGCCGACGAAATATTCTCTCTATGGACCTCCAGATCGAATGATTCCGTTTTCGTATTATGCTGTTTGCATTTTTATCAAAATTTATTCGTCCTTGTATCATCAAATGAATATTTAATACATAAATAAATTATCAATTTAATTTCTAACATATAGTCGATTACCATTTATGAATTTTAATTTAATAAATATGTGAATTGCCATCTTGACAAGTAAATGGAGTGGGTCTTTTTGTTACATTAATATGTCTGGACTAAGGCCATTACCATTTATACATATGATCCTAAGTTTTCCTTTTTTATTAAAGTTCGTTTTTGTGTGCTGAAACTATAATTTTTTTTTTTAGCAAAGGGAATATTAATTTCTAAGATTCGCTTTTGTTCAATAAAATTAAAATTTATATTTAATGATGTGGGGTTTTACTTTGGAATTCTTTTGAATTTTGAATCATAATAACTGATTCAAAGTCGGTGATTTTTATCTTTTTTTTAAAGGGTAGTTTTATAAAAGTTTATTTCATTCAATTTAAAGTTTATAGTATTATTTTTTATCTAATAATTTAAATGTTGGAATAATATAAATATGAATGTGGGGTTCAAGATCTAGATTTAACTAGGATGTATAAGGTGATGCTTTTGTTGGTAATATAATAGACTTGTTATAATGAATTTTATGTATATAATTATGCCATAATGTGTCACTATTTGAAAACAACTCTCCTAACTGCCACTGTGTCCATGTTTGAGTCATTGGATCAAATGTTAAACGATTGAAATGTTTTAGGCTATTAGATCAAGTAAATATGTTTATATATGTTTTTTATAATGTTAGTTTTTTTCCTTTTTAATAGATTGAATTTAGGTTTTGGTCATTTTTAAGTTAAAATGTTGTTATTAAGGTTATTTTACAATATTTATCATCTCAACAAACTGAGGTAACTAATGAAATTTAAAATTAAAATGACTCAATAAATCTCAAACATATTTAACATATTTAAAATGGTTATGTTAATATTAGATGTATTTACATATTGTTGATAAAATTAAGCATATATTCCTCATATTATCGATAGATTTTCCTTGGTCGCACATGAATGAAACCAGCCTAGATCCATATTAACTCCGGATCTACCAAGCGCCAAGAGGGATCAAATCTCTCGAGGTGAAAACCTCTTTTTTGAGTGCAAAACTTGAGGAAAGGTTTTCATCTCGAGAGATTTGATCCCTCTCGGCGCTTGATAGATCCGGAGTTAAGATGGATCTAGGCTGGTTTCAGTGATGTGCGACCAAGGAAAATCTATCGATAATATGAGGAATATATGCTTAATTTTATCAACAATATGTAAATACATCTAATATTAACATAACCATTTTAAATATGTTAAATATGTTTCAGATTTATTGAGTCATTTTAATTTTAAATTTCATTAGTTACCTCAGTTTGTTGAGATGATAAATATTGTAAAATAACTTTAATGATGAAATAAAATTTTGAATGCAAAGTGACAATGTAATAATATTGAATGATAGAAGCTGTGAATAATAAGAATGTAGTCAATTACGAATAGTCTTCATTGTGATCGATTTCAAACTATTTTCTTCTACTATTCTTATTTTCACCCATGTTAGTTTTGTCATATTTTCATATTGAATATTTGAAAAGGACAGTTGGAATCGTAAACCATTTAAATATTTAGCTCGAGCTATTGTAGTAAAAATCATACCTTGTCTCTCTTGCTCTCCAATATTAATAGGTTGAATTACTATAACACAAAAATCAATGTATATTTTCAATAATGTTTTGTGCTTACACTGAAATCATTGCACACACACTATTAATCCAATGACTTTAAAATTAATGTACCATCATACATCCAATTATATCAAATTAGAAATCAACATATACACTGAAATCAATGCAACTAATGTAAGAAATCAAATAATAATAGAAAACAACATCTACACTAAAATCAATGCATCTAATGCAAGTAATGAAATATGATTAGAAATCAACATCTACACTCAAATAAATGAGTCTAGTACAAGTAGGAAAATAGGATTTAAAGCCAACATCTACACTGAAATCAATGCATCTAGTGCATGCAATCAAATAGGATTAGAAATCACCATCTACACTGAAATAAATGTATCTAGTGCATGCAACCAAATAGGATTAGAAATCACCATCTACACTGAAATAAATGTATTTAGTGCAAGGAATCAAATAGGATTATAAATCATCTACATTTAAATCAATGCATTTAGTTAAATCATCTACATTTAAATCAATGCATTTAGTGCAAGCAATCAAATATAATTATAAATCAACATCTACATTGAAATTAATGCATCTAGTGCAATCAATCAAATAAGATTAGAAATCACCATCTACACTGAAATCAAGGCATTTAGTGAAAACAATCAAATAGGATTAGAAATCACAATCTACATTGAACTCAATCCATTCAGTGCAAGCAATCAAATAGGATTAAAAATAATCTACATTGAAATCAATTCATCTAGTGAAAGAAATCAAATATAACCAAAAATCAAAATCTACATTAAAATTAATGCATTGAGTGAAATCAATCAAATAGGATTAGAAATCATCATCTACACTGAAATTAATGCATTTAGTGCAAATAATCAAATAGGATTAGAAATCATCTACATTAAAATCAATCCATCTAGTGTAAGTAATCAAATATCATTCGAAATCAACATCTACACCAAAATAAATTCATCTAGTGCAAGAAATCAAATAGGATTAGAAATCACCATCTACACTGAAATCAATGCATCTACTGCAGGAAACCTTCTTCCCTCTGTCCCCCATATATATCTATATATCCATCCATCTCTCCTTCTTTTTCTCTTTATCTCACCCCACCATACAGACACTCTCTCTCACTCCATATCTATCAATTTCCTTGTCCCTCCCTCATCCTCTCCATCTATCTTTTTTTCTCTTCACCTTACATCTATATCTATATCTCACTCTATCTCTCTATATCAACTCTAAAACATAAACTCTCTTTCTCCAATATATCTATCTATCTATCTATCTATCACTCCCTCCTCCTCCTCCTCCTCCTCCTCCTCTCTCTCTCTCTCGCTTCTATCTCTCTTCCTTCTTGCTACCCTTTCTCCCTCTCTCTCCATCTTCTTTATCACTCTCTCTCTCTCTCTCTCTCTCCACCTTTCACCCTCTATGTATTTATTCTTACCTCCCCCTCTCTCCCTCTCCATCTTCATATCTCTTTCCCTACCTCTCTTCACTCTCTCTCTTCCTTTATCTCCCCCCTCTCTCTCTCTATCTTCACCTTCCAACGTTGTTACCATATGTCTCTCTCTCTCCTTCTCTCCCCCCTTCTCTCCATATCTCCTTATTTATCTCTTTATCTCACCCCAAAACATACACACTCCCTCTTCATCTCTCCCTTGTCACTCCCCCTATCTCTCCACTACTCACTCTCCATGTATTTATTCTTCCCTCCCTCTCTCCTCATCCAGCTCCATCTCTCAATCCCTCCCTCTCTCCCCCTCCAAATCCATATTTCTATCACTCCCTCTCTCCTCCTCTCTTTTAAGTCCCCTCTCCTCTCCTTCCTCTCTCTCCCTTTCTCTCCTACCTCCCTTTCTCTTCCCCTATCTCTCTCTCTCTCTCCATCTCTCAATCCCTCCCTCTCTCCCCCTCCAAATCCATATTTCTATCCCTCCCTCTCTCCTCCTCTCTTTCAAGTCCCCTCCCTTTTCCTTCCTCTCTCTCCCTTTATCTCCTACCTCCCTTTATCTTCCCCCATCTCTCTCTCTCTCTCCTACAATCCTCTCTTCCCCCATCACTCTCTTCCTCTCTCTCATCATTCCTCTCTCACCTCCTTCTATTTGACCCCCTAGCTCTCTTTCTTTCTCTCTCTCTCTCTGTCCTCCAATCCTCTCTCTTCCCCCATCACTCTATCTCACTCTCCAACTATCTTACTATTTCTATCCCTTTATCCTTCTCTCCCCCCTTGTATCCATCACTCCTCCTTTCTCCTTCTCTCCCCCTTGTCTCCATCACTCCTATGTATCTTTATCCCACCCATAAGCATACACACTCTCTCTCCATCTCTCCCTTGTCACTCCCTCTCTATGTATTTCTTCTTCCTTTTCTTGCTCTGCCTCCAACTCCATCTCTCTATCCCTCCTCTCCTCCACCTCTCATCCTTTCTCTCTTTCCCTTTCTCTCCTACCTCCCTCTCCCTTCCCCCTTCTTTCTCTCTCTCTCTCACTTTCTACCCTCCAATCCTCTCTCCTTCTCCCTCCCTCTCTCCTTATCTCTCTCCCACCTCCATATTTGTGTCTCCCTCTCCCTCTCTTACCCTTCTCTAACTCTCTCTCTCTTCATTCCTCTTCTCCCTTCTCCTTCAATTTATCTCCATATCTCCCTTGTCACTCCCCTTATTTCTCCACCTCTATCATATATCATGATATATTAATATATATTACAATATAATAAATTTAATATTGTATTAATATAAACATATTAAATTTAATAATATTAATATTTTAATATTAATGTTAAGGTTAATAATGTTTTTTTTGGCATGGTATTAATAATAATTTGGTCCATGGTATTTGACCCTTATACTTCATATATAATTAGATCTTGATTTCTAATCGTATTTGATATATTTTTACTTATTTACCTTACCTCTTTATACCTCTTTTATATTTACTTATTTACCATACCTATTTTATAAATATATTATTTGGCCCATGGTATTTTCCCATGGTATTTGCCCATGGTATTATTAATAATTTGTCCCATGGTATTAATATTAATTTGTCCCATAGGCTTCACCTAACTAAAACGTGTTTTTGAGTTTTTGTAAATATAAAGTCGTTTATTGAGTAAATATAAAAATTTGGTTTTATTTATTTACCATACCTTTAGTTTATTTATATTTTTATTATTTACCATACCTCCTGAGTAATATAAAAAGAGGTTTTATTTATTTACCATACCTATGGTTTATTTATCTTTTTACGTATAACCACAAATTTTTTAATAAAATTTAAATTAATAACTTAATAAAACTAGATTTAACATAAATTAGTTTAATGAATAAAAAAAAGTTGTAAAATACATAAACATTATATTTTTGGGTACATAAGCATAAAATTTTTATTTATAATAAAATTTATATCACAAAATTAAACTCCACAAAAACCAATTAATTTATATTACATGGATAAAAAACAATATAAAAAACTGAAAATAACTATTTATATATTTAAATATTACATTTTTGTGCTACTATGCTCTCCAACAAAGTACTATAGAAAGGTTGTAATGTCATGTTTAACATTTTGACTATGTCAAATTACACAAAATTAAGAATAAAAGTAAATTAAATAAAAAGATTGAACATTTTAACTAGGTCAAAATACAATAAAAAAATAAAAATAATAAAATAAAATAATGATAAACTATAAATACACACATGGTATTGACCCATGGTATCCATGTGGAATGTAGTTTCTTTATAGGGGGAACTAAGATAGCCTAAATCAATCTTAACTCTGGATCTAAACTAATTACACTGTAAAGCATTCTTATTTGAAAACAACTTTCCTAATTGCTAAGTATACTATTATGCACCATTGATGTGGATTTTTGAAACATTCTGTACATTATCAAAAACTATTATTATTAATCAGTTACATATAGAAAAAATAGTTTTAAAAATAATCGACTTCTAATGGAGTCTTCGATGGCCATGGCAGTAGAGGCGCAGCTTTGAGCCCAGGTTGAAAACTGATTTAATTCTCATGTGACACAATTAGCTGAATTCAAGAAATCTCTGTGGGCAGGGCCATGAGCACTATGATTGGTGGAGCGAGGGCCACTAATATCTTGATCGCAGTGGCTGGAGCCACGGCCTTTCGACCTTCATTATTGGTAGCAAAGTCAATCTCGCCTCCTATGACTTCATTTTCACTGGATCCAGTGGTTTTTGAAGTACAAAAAGAAATTTTGCGCCGCCTCTACAGGGGTTCTTGATCTTTATAAGATGATCCATCAAAATTTCACTCATTTTGTGACTAATTAACCTTTAATTATATGTGATTCGAACTTGTAATTGATTGTGTAAAATATGTATACTGTGAGGAGCATATGCATTGTTTATGGTGGGAGAGATTGGCGGCAACGACTGCAATATACATTCATGCAGGGACGATCAATGGAAGATGTTGAAACCTTTGTCCCTTTAGTTGTGGACAATGCATGTGAAACTCAGTAATTTAAATCTGGTTCACAGAAGCTAAGCTAAATTCGTTAAATTAAAGCAAAATTGTATTTCATCGTTTCTTCCTTTTATTGCAGACTTTGATTACGGTAGGTAGGAATTTGATTATGCTAGGCTGAGCAAGGAAGAGTTTAGCTCAGAAAAACTTACCGATTGGCTATTCTGCTTTATATTTAAGAAAATATGCTACTGGACCTGAAGAAGAACTGCTCGACTCAATGGGATGCATGCTGAGGTTTAAAGCTTTTGCCAGGACAGGTAATGATCTTCTTCAAGGCCAAGTGTCAAAGATGCAAGTTCAATATCCTGATGTTAAATTTGTGTTTGCAGACAATTACAATGCTACTCTCAAAATTTTACAATGTCCACAGCTGTTCGGTCATGTTTTTGAATTTTCACCAACATTTTCTGGAGCGCTTCTCCCATTTTCTTTGCATTCCACTATGCTGGAAAATGCTTTCGCATTGCAGCGAAATGGTAAGCAATACGAAGAACATAATTGATTCTCAGAGAAATCGATGGTATGGAAGGTTGTAACAGAAATGATTTTCTTTTCTGCAATTGTTTTTCAAGTAATCGATACCACTTGCAAGCAAGAACCGACGGCCTCATATTCTTGTGCAGCCTGCAAAACCCATAGAAAGAAATGATGTGAACAGCCTTCATAATGACATATATACAATAATATTGATGACGTATATACATTGCGATCAATGCAGACCAGACTAAACTATTGAGCGATTCCTTACAGTTCTGCAGATGTTTGGAGTCTTATAATTATGTTTTCAGAAGCGAGGTAAATTAACCTCGGGTGGAGACAGTCGAATTTTTTAATTATAGCTCATAAACTCACAACTCTTGAACCATCAAGAATACTATGAATGTTTTTTATTCTTCGAGATTTTAACTGTTTTGCGTTCTATATTCATCTTTGAATTTGATTTATAGAGCTTCTTACTCCCAAACGCGATTCAAATATTTGGATTTCAAACTCACTTTTATACATCATTTACACAATTCCATTATAGTTGGATTTTAAATTCATATTCATCATTGATTTCGGCGGAGGGGGAGTTTTTTTAAGTTGGAAGACTAATTTATTATTTGGAAAATATTTAGAATAATTTAGTTAGTGAAAATTACTTAAAAATATGTTTGAGTCACACCATTATGTTTGAGTCACACCATTGATTAACAAGTTGGAGTTTTCTTAATGTCTCTTCGCAATCTTAATAATATTTTAGTTGCGAACTAAATGCACTGGATTTCATCCACTTATCTATTTATCAACGAAGAAGTAATAAATATAATATTTAAAAATACAATTACAGAATTTATTTTCACATAAATTCAATTTATCATATTAAAATTTAATTTATTTAACTAAATATATAAAAATATCCCTAATATTTAAATTTTAAATTTTTTATTATAAATTTTATTAAATATTTTGATAACTTATTATATATAATTAAAATATTAATAAAAATTATATATTTATTAAAAAATATTATAATTAAAAAAAATTAAATAGAATTAACTTTGACTCAATACTCATTTGAGTAAATTTTAAGTCATTTTAGTAAATTTTGTGAACTCTCCAAGTAGATTTTGTTATGCATCTAGCAAAATGTAAGCGTTGATTAATTTTTATTGTTATGGTTTTAAAGATTTTTTGTCATGTTAGTAAATTTTGTGAATTCTGGAAGTAGATTTTGTTACAAGGCATCTAACAAAATGTAAGCCATGATTAATTTTTATTGTTATGGTTTAAAAGTTTTCTACACTCTATTTTTTATTTTTATTTTTAATTGTTAGGAGGTTCTTTAAAGTTTATTTTATTAATTTTCTTTTGGTTTTTTATACGGTAAATATTTATATTTTTCCTTAGTGAAATTCCATGTTGTCAAATTCTAACTTCAAAGAAAATAAAATCGTATTTGTATATTCAGAGGGTTTGTGAGAGAGGTTAGAAATAGTGAGAGGAAAGATATGGTAATTGTATCAAGCTTATCATTTTTTATAATGTTTTTACTTGGACATTCTTCTAAAATAAATGTTGATGGAGCTATATTGAGTAATTAGGAGCATAACTAGTCCCTAAAAACAATGGTTAATTTTATTATTTTATCTTTGATTGATTCCAAATAATAATATAATTTATAAATAAATTAAAGAAGAAAACAATACATATATTTCTAAATTTTATATTTAATAATAAAGCTTACAATTATTATTGATATTATGACGATTATTTGGATACTTAATATTTATTTTTGATATATTTTTAAAATGCTATGATCTTTTCATTTATTTATATTTTGAAATGTATATTAGTTTATAATACTTGTTAAAAAAAACAACTAAATTATAATTGTTCTTACAGAAAAGTCATGATTATAGTGTTGGAAACACTAAGAGGGGGGTGGGTTAGTTGGGGGGGGGGGGGTGAATCAGTATTCCTTTCAATTAGAGCATTAGTTAATCTTCAATTATTATCAGTGCTTGTACAATGATAGCAGAAAACAAGAGGAACACAAATGCACACAGTTTTTAAGGTGGAAACCCACTCTGGGACAAAAACCACCTAATGATTTTCTAATAATTCTTTAATATTCAACTCCAATTGAAAATAAAGCTCCAACTTCCTAGAATCTAGAAAAGCATTCTTCTCCAACTCCCACTGGATGGACGCTCCAACGCTCGAGATTCTTCAGTAGTCAACTGAACGGATGCCCCAACATCCAATGAGCTACAACTCACCCTAGCACCACCCTACCACCCTATAGAAGAGTAAAAGAAGAATGTACTCCCGTACCAGGGAAAATGATCCAGTTTACAATGATATAGAATGATGTAGAAGAAGAAGACACACTAGAACATAACCCCAACTATGACACAACCACCTAATGATGATCCTAGACCACCTGACACTGCCTCTTCAACTCTTGGCAGATAGATACTAGTACAATTTGTACAATAATGTATTTACAATGTCTAAGTACAATGATTGTATGCAGTGCTACCCACTTGAAGACTTCATAGGATGAAATTCTCGCTGTTGTTATGTACCTTGGTTGATTCTCTTTTCATGCTACCCTCTGTTGCACCTTGCTTTACTTTTCTTCCCTAGAAAGTCTAGTCCTTTGCAACCCTTGACAACACATGATATAGCTTTTTCTTTGCCTTCTAGGAACTTGATATTGAATCTAGTGTATCTCTGTTATTTCAGATCCACAATATCTGATTTTCAGTCCTATAGTATTCCTCTGAGTCATCTTTCCAATGCCACAGGTCTGACCCAATTTGGATTCTTCAAGAGAGAGTTATACACAATCTCTCGCAATGCCCTAATTATGAACTGTTTCAACAAAGCGAATTTGTATGGTGTGCCACGTGTCACTGTTTCTTCATTCGGATTTGAAATTGATAGAGCGAAAACCAAAGTCTGTGTACTATCTATCACTTTTTATGGAATTCCAATCCGATACTCAGAGAGATAGTTATGATGATTTTACCAAGGTCACGTCTTTGAGATGAATTTCAGGAGCCCGCAAAAACCCTGACTTCCACAGATCATATCTCCAAAAATGTTGCGCACCTTGATCTGAAATTTTTACAGCCGCTTCCTCAGGATTTATTCTTCACCTCATAAAACTTTCAGTTTCTGAACCTTCGTAGAAAAAAATTTAGAGTGAAAATGACACGATGACCTATTTCAAATGGCAAAATCCCTTGCATAAGGAGGAAATGAGGATCACAATTTATATAAATGCTTAGGTTGAGAGGGGCTTCAACAAGTGAATGTGGGAGGGATTTTAGGAGCTTAAAATATATTAATTATGACTTTTCAATGGCCCATGCCCCAACCCCATGGGGTTTTATCCCACTAACCAAGGTTACAAAATTCAAACATGAATATTTCTCAAACCGTGAAGAATTACATAGTGTGCCATATATCAATGGAAACATCTCGACAAGTAGAAACCATCAAAATAATTATTGATCTAGAATATATTAATTTGTTAGGTAAAAATTCCCATGCAATATTGGGTTAGCCCCTGGTGCTGCTTGGGTTGACATCAATGACAACCACTGATCAAAAATCTCCCCCTTTAGCATTGATAGCAACACAAGTACCCCCCCTGCGATCAGGACACCTCTTACTACAACATTCTCTCCCCCTTTGACATCAATGGCAAAGGGTAACTCCCCCTGATACACAACCATCCTGCAGACCTATACACACTTCCATTCCCCCTGACACATAATCGTCTTGCAGACCTGTAATCTACTTCCACTCCCCCTTTATATTCTGAAAAAAAGGAAAATCTAATGAGAACTTGGGAGAATCCAAAGCTTCTGGCGAAGATATTCCAATGCTGGAAAATATTTAATATGTGATTCTTTTGGTGCTACTTGGAATCTTGCTACTTGTCCAACTGCTTGCATAACATCTGGTCGAGAGGCTATTACATATAGAAGACTACTAACCATAGATCTGTACAACCTTTGATCCACATCCTTAGATGAGTCGTCTATGCTCAATTTGCAACCTGTTACCATTGGAGAAAGGATGGGTTTGCAATCTTCCATTTTAAATTTCTTGAGCATTTCCTCGATGTACTTGGCTTGACATATAAATATTCCTTTCTCTTGCTGAGATATTTGAAGCCCTAAGAAGTATGTCAGCTCACCAAGTAAAGACATCTAGAAATCACTTTGCACCTTTGTAGCAAACTTATTACTTAGTCGATCATCATTTCTACCAATTATTGTATCATTGTCTTTAGCTATTAGACATGATTTAGTTGCTTCATCCAGAACATATATGTTGTTTGGAGCTCGACTTGATGTACAACAATTTCACCATACACGCCTTTCCTGATTTCACATTTTGTGGAGTTGAATAGTATTGTGTGTCCTTGATCACACATTTGTCCAACACTGAGCAGATTGTGATTCATGTTTTCAATGAATAGAACATTCTTGGCTAGAGCATCTTTGCTTCTGAGAGTGATAGTACTTGATCCTATAACATTTGAAGATCCATCATTTCCAAAGGACACAGTTCCATCCTTCTTCTCTTTCAGAGATACAAATTTATTTCTATCTCCAGTCATATGCGTTGAGACACCGCTATCAACATACCACACATCTTTGTTCTTTTGAGCCTTGAAAGCGAGAGCACAATTATCATTCTTCTTCTTCTTCCATGTTCGTTCGTTCTGTGGCTTCGAAGATTCTTCTGGAGGATTTTCAAGTCTGCAGTCTTTGGCTATGTGTCAAAAGTTTCAACATTTGTAACATTCAATATTATTTCTTAAATGTTCAAATCTATTGATGTTTCACTGAGCCCTGGGAGGTTCATATTTGACGGATCTCCTGGAATTTTATTCGTTCCTAGGGTACGTGCAACATTATACAACTTTATGACCAAATTTTCCACATGAATAACAGTAGCCATAAAAAATATGTTGGTACCTGGATGGAAATTTTCGTCGAGGAATTGTCTTCCAAGGTTGTTCTTGTGAATCTTGTCCAGTGAAGTCTACATACATGTCAGATCTCATGGGTTCATTGTATTTTGTTGTAGAAGGTCCTATTTCTTCTTATTTGTAACCGATTCCAGTTCTGTCATTGTAAGATCATTAATTGTTGATGAGTTATTCCAATGCCCTTGGGCTATTGGCATATTTTTGGATAGTTTTTCCTTTCTTCACTTCCTCACGCAGTGAGACTACTTCGGCTTCTAATTCTTAGCAAGAGAAAGGAATATATATATGTCAAGAGAAGTACATCAAGGAAATGCTCGAGAAATTTAAAATGGAATATTGCAAACCCATCCTTACTCCAATGGTAACAGGTTGCAAATTGAGCATAGAAGACTCATCTAAGGATGTGGATCAAAGGTTGTACAGATATATGGTTAGTCATCTTTTATATGTAACAACCTCCCGACCAGACATTATGCAAGTAGTTGGACAAGTAGAAAGATTCCAAGCAACACCAAAAGAATCACATATTAAATATTCACCAGCATTGGAATATCTTCGCCAGAAGCTTGGGATTCTCCCAAGTTCTCATTATATTTTCCTTTTTTCATAATATAAAGGGGGAGTGGAAGTAGATTACAGGTCTGTAGGACGGTTGTGTGTCAGGGGGAATGGAAGTGTGTACAAGTCCGCAGGATGGTTGTGTTTCAAGGGGAGTTACCCTTTGCCATTGATGTCAAAGTGGGAGAGAATGTTGTAGGAAGAGGTGTCATGATTGCAGGGGGAGTACTTGTGTTGCCATCAATGCCAAAGGGGGAGATTGTTGATCAGCGGTTGTCATTGATGTCAACCCAAGCAGCACCAGGGGCTAACCCAATATTGTATGGGAATTTTGAGTTAGCCCCTGGTGCTGCTTGGGTTGACATCAATGACAACCGCTGGTCAAAATATAGTTACTTGTGATGTTATTATTATTTGTATTGTTAAAATATATAATAAGGACAATTATAAAAACTTGGTTTTTAAATATATTCTAATTGATGGTGTCTCCAAAAGATTATTTTTGATATTGTCATGGTCAATTGTATAATTTTAATTATTTATGATATATTTTTAAAGAAATATGAGCATGTTATAATTATATGTTTGAAATACATACTAGTTGATGATAATTCTTAAAAACCAATGTACAATAAATGATTAAACTTACAAATAATTCATAATTATAGTTAAGTATGATATTATTTTTTTTTTGTATTGTTGAAATATATATTAATTAAATGAAAATACGAAGACTAATTGTTATTTTGATATTCTCATGGTATTTTAAATATTTATATGTATTTGTGATATAGTTTTTTAAAGTATTTATATTTTTAAAGTATATATCGGGTGATAAGTTGTTATTATTCGTGGTTTTGATCTAATCTCTCCTTTTATATTTTGTTGTTGTTATACTTATGGTTCTTAGAGAAAAATGGTTATACTAATCAAACACCTCATTTTCTAAACTTCTTATGGTTCTTAGAGAAGAAGTTGTTATACTAATCAAACACCTCATTTTAGAGAAGAAATTGTTATACTAATCAAACACCACATTTTCTAAACTTCTTGAATGATGATATTTCATCTTAGGAACATTGTTGGAGTAGAGAGTACTTCAACCAAGTACCTCACCTTATGGGTCACCTTTACCATAGTGCAAGGAATACATAAACAAAAAAAATATTGTGCAAAAGAACTGATACTTATCTAAAAATGATATTAACATATGTAGTTGTAACCAAATTATGTAACTGAATAGCCAAATCCTGTAATAGATATTCCTTTGATAAATGTGAAAATATATTTTTTAAATTGAAAGAGTTATTGTGTGCTTTAAGGTGTTTATATATTCTCATACTAGCTCATTAATGTTCATGTATTTTTATTGATGTCACATAAATTAATGTTCATTTTTTTTTAGTAGCCATTGAGGATGTTCTTGTTTTTTTAATGCTATGATGTAAATTAATGTTCATTTATTTTCAATGATATGAGGTAAAGATTATAATTACACATTGAGGTTTATGTTGGATTATTTAAATGATGTAATTAGATTTTTTTGTTGAAATTTCTGAAAAAAAGAAAAATTTATGATTACTCAAGAGGAAAAATGATGAAATTATATATGTGTTTATCAAGAGATTTTGTAAGTTATATCATTAAATACCTAAGTTATACCATAGATGAGTTTTTATTCTTCGTGGTTTTGATGTAATCTCTTTTTTCCCATTGAAAAAATGTGTTTTGGTACTTTGATACTTACGGTTCTTAGATAAGAATCAAACACCTCATTTTCTAGACTTCTTGAATGATGATATTTCATCTTAGGACCAAAGGACTGATACTTATCTAAAAATGATATTAACATATGTAGTTGTAACCAAATTATGTAATTGAATACCCCAACCCTATTCATTCTCTGTAGTTGTAGCTTTCCTGTATGATTCATGTGAGAGAATTTCCTCTGTACTACTCTTTCTTATGTTACTTCTTTACAATGTTTCCTTTGCAACATATGGTACAATTGCTAGTTATTTAATAAATGTGTATAACCATTATTATTTTACAATTTTACTTAATAAAATGTATCTAAATTTTCATGCATCCAAATATACATGGTTTTTCTTGTTCTATATTATTTTCGTTACAACTATTTTATTATTCCAAAAAATACATGGTTTTTTTTTGTTATGTATTATTTATGTTACAAATGTTTTATAATTCATGAGTATTATCTCTTAATATATAAAAAAAGTAAATTAGTAATGAAATTTTTTAAAAATATGATCTTTTTTAAATTTCCAAATTATTTCAGATCACATGATTTATCTTGAGCAATAATGATGAATGTTCATAATTCTCAATTCTTAAATAACACTAAATTTACCTTTAAAGGGGTAGGTAAAATTTTTTTGTATCAAATTCAATGATACAGAAGAAAGGAGACATGGTGAAGAGAAGCTTCCAACCTTACAACAAGCCCTAAAAAGGCATAAAGTTGAATGTATGGAATCCATTTTCCCTGATACACATGAGAAGTGCAATGAAGAATCTTGGAATTTGGAAAATGTCACAAAGCTTATCTCATGTTCCATTCTTTTAGATCTGAAGTATATGGAAGAAGAAAAGAAGGACAATGGATACTTATCAAGAATGTATGATTCTTTAGAAGGAAACAATGTTGACAAGGCTATGGAGGACCAAATAGAAGAACAAAAAACAAAAGAGGACTCTTTAGAAAATGGGTTACTTAAGGATTTTGGAATCCAGATGAGCTACATTATCTCACTAATTCAAGCAAGCACTCAAAAAGAGATAGACAATAGTGATATAGAGACAATTTATTCATAAACAAGAGAACTTGCTAGAACTATAACTTGAGATAGAGTTATGGGAAGAGAAACATTCCAATTGTAAGGAGGAGTCAAAGTTACATGAGTATTAGTTCACTCAACATAATTCTCCACTTCTTATTTTGGAGAAGAAATTTCCTACTACCTCATCAATTGAAGAAGGTCCACATGAGAAAATCAGATGAGATTCCTCAATGTTATTTTCATTTGACATTCAGTCACTCTGCTCTTTTTTTGTCTAGTATTCTCTTTACTTCTTCCCTTAAATTGAATTAGTCAGAAAATACTAGACAAAGGACACTTACCTATTGCAATTAGTTGAAAAAAAAGGGTATCTCTAAAGGGTCACTTGGGGAGGAATTTATTATTTAAAAGATCGGGAAAATAATTTCATTTCAAAACAAAAATGTACTATCACTAGGGAAGGGAGTTATTACATCTAAAATTTGTTCCCATTCTTGTCACTAAAAAATTTGATTTTTTTCTTTTTATTTGATGGGAAAACAAATTATCTTCAAAAGGCACTAAAATATTGAATTATGATCCTTAAATAAGTCACTAGATTCCCTCATTATGAGCTGATTTTTTCTTCTTACTTTTGGGTCTTCATGATGTTTGTTATTCTAACTGAGGTGAAAATTTCCAAAGAAGTGGAATATTGGTCGTTCAAAGAGGAATTATGGAAATATGATTGTAGATAATTTATCAATATAAATTATCTAAACTGAGATTAATTAATCATCCCCAAGGTTTAAAAAGGGCCCAAATGTCTCTTATCCATAAAATTGACTATTAAGATAATACTAGACAAAGGACACTTACCTATTGCAATCAGTTGAAAAAAAAAAGTATCTCTACAGGGTCACTTGGGGAGGAATCTATTATTTAAAAGATCAAGAAAATAAGTTCATTTCAAAACAAAATGCACTATCACTAGGGAAGGGAGTTATTACATTTAAAATTTGTTCCCATTCTTGTCACTACAAAATTTGATTGTTGCTTTTTATTTGATGGGAAAATAAATGATCTTTAAAAGGAATTAAAGTCTTGAATTATGATCCTTAAAGAAGTCGCTAGATTCCCTGATTATGAGCTGATTTGTTCTTCTTACTTTTGGGTCTTCATGATGTTTCTTATTCTGACTAAGGTGAAAATTTCAAAAGAAGTGGAATATTGGTCGTTCAAAGAGGAATTATGGAAATATGATTGTAGATAATTTATTAATATAAATTATCTGAGATGATATTATTTAATCATCCCCAAGGTTTAAAAAGGGCCCAAATGTCTCTTATCCATAAAATTGATGATTAAGATAACTCTATGGTCTATGTTAAAATGACAGGTGAAGGTGGATTTACCATAATTAAGCTACTTAGTAATCCCTTATGAAGTACAAAATGTCATAGTGATAATTTTTTATTCCATTAAATAATTCTAGTTGTAGAGCAGAGTGAGAGTTCTAGGAGTAGTATCAGAGGAATTCAACATTGTGAATGTGATAGAAGAAAATAATTTCATGGAAGGGTGAAGTCTGCCCAACTTGGTCATAAAAACTAAGTGCATCCTTCATGCAGAAAAATAAATAAACATGCATATTTCTTCATATATAGGTCTTGAGTACTTTGGCCAAAATGTCTCATCCATTATGAAAAGACACATCTTACTTGCAATTAATAACAAAGAATTTGTTCCACATCAATTACCTAATATGGATATTTTGATTTTAGGTCCAGTAAACATAATTCTCCACCCCTTATTCTGAAGGATCAGTTGGAGCCAAGAAAGTTCCTACTATATCTTCTTTCTTATATGCTATTCTTTCCTATACCACAATATTAGGGTGTTTCCTTTGCAACATGTGGTGCAGTTGCTAGTTAATAGACTTGTTATATTGAACTCAATGTATATAATTATTAATATTGGAATATAATATATAATTATATAAAATGGTTGCAAGGAGTATAGAGGGGTTATGATTCCATAAGTGCAAGAGGAAAGGAGGCCTATAAAAAATTAAATTATTTATCGTCAAAATTAAGTATTAGATATCATCTCTTTTCCACTATGTGTTAAATGAAACCACCACTTTCATTGATTTATAAAACCAAGAATTGAAAGAATGTGAGAAATTGGTAGCGAATTTTTCTCATGGAGTTATTAGAACATGTAAGAGTACTTCATTCCTTATATCAAAAAGAATGCTAGGGACTATTTCGCTTAACTCTCACATTTTTCATTCATATTGGCACTCTCTCTTCCACAATCTAAATTTCTCATATGGTGTTCCCCATTTAATCATCAACCAAACTCGAAATTAACCGAAATTAGCACTAGGAATAAAAAATTGTTGATCTTGGATGAGGGATAGACAGTTTAAGGAACCATACAAGCAAGGCAAGTCGAGAATCCTTCACCCACTATATATTTTCCACTCATTAGAAGCTTGAGAGCCAAGTGTTATTTTGTAATCTATTTGATCTATATTTATGAAGGGAATGAAATGAAATATAGATTTATAACAAAAATACATAGATGAAATAAAACTTGAATTATATTAATAAATGGAAAGTGTTGTAACTATAAAATATGGATTGAAACAGAGTCACTCAAATGGTGGTAGCTTATCTCTAAGAATAGATGTGAAGGACATGTGTATTCACCAGAACGTATTACAATGAAGCCGAAAGGATTTTTTTAACATAAAGCAGCAATGAGGAAACCCTAAAAATCCAAAATCCTAACCCTAGGTGATAAAACACCTAAACATTTATGGTCTTAATGGGGTTAGTTGGTAGGTCAACGTCCTAGGTTCATAATTTTTTCATATGATCTCTATTCCTCATGCTCATTTTCCCTTTTGAAAGGTCTAGCTGTAAAGTACACATTTCAATTGGGCCCATGCCATAGCCTATGGCTATTTCCTAGGCCCCTACCACATCAAAAAAACATCATTTAGGGCCTAAAAATATCCCTAGAGGTTCATGACCTTAAAAAACTATAGAAAAGTTACCAAGATGGAGAATTGTGATTTTCAAGTCAATGGAATAGGTGGGTGACCACTGATATCCACCTAGATCATTATTCCTAGAAAAAATTCAATAGATTGCATTATTTTTTCCTTCATTAAAAAGAGTTCGAGGGAAATAATATCCCTAAGGGATTGTTGAACATAAAAATGGAAGATATTCATTGTGTTGTGTTAGGTGAAGGAAGAGTGTGATTTCATGGCTAACATTTCTTAACAACAAATGGGTCGAGCTGAGTAGGGTAGAATCCTATAATTAGTTCCTTTCCCTTCATGGCCTCATAGTTTAGTGGTTTCTTTGTCCCATGGTCCTCATAGTTTGGCTAGTAGGTGTTGAAAATATCCCATGGACGCTAGTTTCTTAGACTACCTTATGTTGAAATATATCTACTCTATTGTTATTTAGGAATGTGTAATTAATTTTTTATTTTGTTATGGGAATATATGATATTGAATATGTGCCTATTTGTAATACGGGAAACAAATTTCTTTCGTTCTCTTTTTTTCCTTTTTCTAGGTTACATTGTATAAGGAAAACACTCAAGTACTTCCCTTCATTTCAATGATTACACCCATTGTAAAAATTTTAGAGAACAAAATGGATCAGCAATAAGACTCAAAGTCATGACAACAATATACTCAATATAAGCTCATCATATATATCTTGGGAATAAAACCTAGGTGAAAACATACCATAATCATTTGGTATATACCTAATTCAAAAACATATTTACACCTAAATTTAATTAATTTAAACCTATAAAATATAAAATATCATATTATTGATTGGATTGCAAGAAATTTATTTATAGATTGAAAGTTTAAAATCATTACTTTATGGCTACCTGTATTGTAACTTAAAGGGTTAAGTGAAAATGATACACTAACCATTTTTAAATTTATATTATTTTAATATATATTTTTAAATATATATAATTTTTTTTAAGTATATATTATATATTTATTTCATTATTAATAATTATTATTTGTATTAATTTTTTTATTAACATCTATAATTATAACTAAAGAAATATATTTACAATCCATTATTATATAATTAAAATTTATCTCTATCTATTTAGTATATATCTGAAATGATATTGTATTTAATTTTGTGTGTAAACAATAATTTAAAGTTATGTAATAACGAAGCTAATTACAAAAATTTCAAATGATAAAGAATATTTCATTCTCACACTACAAATATGGGATTGCTAACCAATTTCATTAAAAATTATGTTAGGATGGAAGTGATATAATACAAAGAATATTGGTTTCAATGTTGCACATTATACTAATTTTAAGATCAATATTTTACTTAAATCAATTTATTTGTGAATTTAAGTTGAGGTGAGGCATCCCGATTAGGGATGATCGTTTGAGGGAGAAAGTTGGTCCCCTAAGTTTCAGGTTCAAATTTTCAATAGATGAAAAATGTAAACCATATAATCATATGTAATATAGTATTAATTTTATTAAATAATAATAATAATTATTTGTAAATTTATTTCACATATAAAAGTATTTATATTATATTTATAATGTGTTTTATTAGTTTTTTAATTAAAATAATTAATATTTTTAATATTAATTATAATGATTTGGTTTATTATATTATATTTGTTTATGACATATTATATTGTAATCATTTTATACTTAAAATGTTGACTTTCAATTATTAACTTATGTGGTTATAAAAAATATATATATATATATATATATATATATATATATATATATATATATATATATATATATATATATATATATATATATATCAAGTGTTATAATAATACATATATCAAATCTCAATATTTATGAAATTTTCATTATTTATAAAAAATAAAAATAAAAATTATATGTTACCAAGTGTTATAATAATACACATATTAAATTTGAATATTTATGAAAAATAATGCACGCATCAAATCGCAATATTTATGAAAATTTCATTATTTACAAAGATTTTGTTTCTAAGTGTCAAACTCATTCTTAACTTTTAATTAATCTGTAACTTTTGAAAATAATTTACAAAGTTTGCTCAAGTTTTTGAAAAAATTTAACAATCATGTTTTATTTTATGATATTCTTTTTTGGAAGTTTATATATGTGTGTGAGTGAGAGTGATATTTTAAATCCAAAGTTATTGTTTATTTAGTTTCACTTTTATATATAATATTAACATATATATAATCTACTTAATATAAGAAAAGCATATAAAATTATTATGTCACGGCTTAAATTAAATATTCCTAAGTTATAATGTGAAATGTTTAACATCTATAAGGTCTTGGTTAAACGATGATGAGGTGGGCTATTATGGCACTCATCATAGGTTCAATTCTCTTTCCCGATCTGGGTGATGTTTCTAGACATGTTGATGAAGATGGTGTTAGCCACCTATAATAATTTGTCATAGCAAATAGGTGGCTAAATTTGTCATCAAGCCTTCAAGTGATAAATTCCCTTGAAAATCTATCATCCTTGAATCCTTCATGTGCCTTTTATCCTTTAGAGAATCTTCACTGATATTTCCATTGATGAACCCTACTGTTTACCAAAGAAAAACTGTACATGAGGATCCTTTTTCCCATCATCTCACTTCTCCTTACACTCACAAAGAATTCCATTTTTCACCCTTATTCCCTTCACAAAATTCCTCTATAAACCTTAATTTTAACCTCTAAATCATCCTAAACCCCTTTTAAACCTAATATTTCCCTTTATTTGGTTTAAAAATCCTTTTTCTAGCCTACCGAAACATTCATTTGGCCTTAAAAATCCCTATTTTAGGCCTTAAAATCAGCATTTTGCACTATGAAGGTGTTAAGCTCCTGAGGGCTTACAACTCTTAGCCCCTTTCCTCATATATCATTAGCCCCGCAATCAGGTGCTAAAGGGCAAAAAAAAACCGTCATAACCTTAGCTTTCGTTTATTTTTCCATTCCCTGACATTACGGTTTTAAACGAATATGGACCGTTGATCCACAAAGATCAATGACTGTCGGGCACCCTTCCTTCCGCTTGTTCACCTGCTCATACACTTCTCGTCCATTTCATCTTTGAATCCCCATCGCCCGATCATTAGATCAAACGGTCGAGAATAAGCCCGATCTTTATGCCCTAACCCAACACCTTTCCGCTACGCGACAAGCCACCTTACGTCATCGGGCCCCACCATTTGTTCCACCCGCACACCTTATCCTCCATCGTGCTCTCCCACAGTCGTAGATCTAATGACCAAAATTGCATATCACGTAATTTTTGAGCCTCCCTCGCAGTGCGCTACTTCCGCGCGATAAAAGCAGTTTCCCAAATCCACGTGTCAATCACTGAATGGAATCGCGTTCCAAAAGTTAAAACCGCTTACCCCCCAAATGTTGCGCAAAAACCATCCTCGGTTTTTGCCATACCGCCACCCTCCACAACATCACTTTCGCTTTTAATCCTAGCCGTCGATCTCTGAGATCGACTGGTCCACATCATATCACAATCCCTTTCGTTTGCGATTCATCTATTCTCCCAAATGTTTCATCGAGAGATCTCCACCTTAGATCGTCCTGATCTAACGGTCCACATCTCTTGTCGCACTCAAACCCCCATCAGACCTGGTTAGCTGCTCTACCAGGGTTTTCCTCCCATTTTTTCACTGCATCCACATTATTCCTCACTACTCCTCCACCCTCACAAGCCTCTAAAGCAGCCATTCCCACTCTTGCAGGTTTTTTATAACATGTTTATATTTTTTTGTAGGTTTCAAAGGGTGATGAAGTTATACTGTCTCCACAGTCACAGTCATGGTGACACATAGCACAGAAAGACTATCACGGAGCCGAAGATCGCAGAGGAAGAAATCACTGAGAGGGTTTAATAGCATGTTTCATCGAAGATCGGGGTTATTGACCCTAACATAAACCCTCCAGCGCCCCTATAACCTGTATATTCACAAACACAGGTCAACAAAGGTCTAAAGAGTATCAAAAGAAGATTAGAAGGATTAGTGCATGATATTGAAGATTTAAGGATCTAAGCCGTAGCTAAGGACAATGAAGGAAACTTAATAAAGCTCAGATCATAAATATAAACAGGTCATACCAGTAATTCAAAGCATCAATTATTTGATATCAGCAGAACGTTCTTTTCCCTAAGAAGGACCAATTCACACGTCCTACTCCATCCCTCATCAAGCACCAGAATAGTTATTACTCTGACAGAAGTCCTTAAAACTGTCATTGCATTAGTTATAAAGCATGGAAGACCTGAAAGACAAATCTTCACCTTACTTGTCTCAGAGTATAAACAAGACATCTCAGCCAGGAAAGTACTTCAAGAGCACACCCTAGAAGTTATTTTCAACCTGACAAAGAATTATAAATCAACTAAAGGGTACTGAAAGTTAATGTAAATATATTAGACAGAATGGGCTTCAAGACATTTCTCCCTCTGTTTTAATGAGTCATTTAAATCCTATCTACCACTACTATCACTCATTCCCCTATAAGAACCCATGAAAAATACATTGAAAATGTTGGTTGGTTGCTGGAAAACTACTGATTGTAAATTGTTTTACTGAGTTAGAGTTCTGTGAGTAGTAGTTGTAAATAGGTTGAGAGATGATTTTATGATGATATCAAGCTATTGGACAAGAATGTATGTGACTGGTTTTGCTTTACTAATATGACAAGCATGTTCATTGGATCCTGATCTAAATCAGTGGTGATGTGTCCCTTCTTTGTTATTGTTTTCCCTCTGTTTTACACCATGTTTCATTTTCTCTGATAAGAAACAATAATTTTAGCTTAGGATATACTACTGTAAGTACCCTAATGCTTCCTGCACTTTCTTATTTTTATTTTTTCTACTACTTGTGTATCTTAGAACAAATTCAATATAATTTAACCAGTCAAAGAGTTGGTTTGCCCATACTTACTGATGTATGAATTTAGAGTTTGTTTCTTAGATGTTCTTGTTTGGTTCTGCTGAAAGAATAGGAGAATAGGGAGATTTAGTGCTTAGCCCTGTCCCCTAAGTTCCCTTTCCAATAGTCAGCCTTTCTAAGATCCCTGTGAGTTGAATGCCAAAAGCAAAGAAGGTTAAATGTCTTTCTCTGATCTTAGACTTCATTCTGTGTTTAAACTTAAGTGTTTTCTACTGTCTGAAAGTAGTCGGGAGGATTGTTGGATTTTTTTCTTTAGAGTTAGCCTCATCAGGAGTTTTGATCATAGAGGTATAAGGTATGCCCTGTCCCTTGACTTACTCCGAAGTGTTCACCTTGGAAGGTTTTCCTTGTCATTCCCATTCATTTCCTTATTGTTTCATCTCATGCAATCATCTTAAGAGATCCTCTGTTTTGGATGAATAGCCCTTTGGAAGCCTTGGATATTTGAATTAAAAGTAAGCCCTTTTATGACCCCATTGCCCAATGGACTTGTATCCTCTTTAAATTATCTCCCCATTGCCGAAAACCCTTCTCTACTCATTCCTGTAACTTACATTGAACCCTTCTGTCAATATTCCCAACCAAACAAACAAAACAAAAACCCTTGTGCTCTATAACTAGCCTAACACCTTAAATTGAACCTCAAAGATATACATTTATTTACCTCTATAGAGATATCCCTCTTTGGATCCAGGAGGGCTAGATCCTGAGATCCCAAAGTGGTTTGATGTTGTCTTGTCATTTGGTATTGCCAGATCTGCCAAATCACAAGAACCCGAACATAATGGCGACTCCACTGGGGAATTTGAGTAAAAAATTCCTTAAATTATCTGTAAGAACTCAAAGAAGCCCAATTAGCCTTGATTTGGTATAGATTGCTGATGGTGGATAGCAGCCTTCTTCAAAACATTTTAAACCCTCCACCTGGCGACTCCACGGTTCCTAAATGACCAAAAGACTCCACTGGTGATCAGTAGGCCTGTTGATTATCTATGTTTTCACAAGACTCCACTGAGAGACCTGTTTCATCACAACATCATCCATACTAAAGGAAAACATGCGATTAAGCTTCTTTTTTTAAGGATAGTTTTCCTCTTAAAGATTGTTATACCTGGCTAACTTTCTTCGTCGAGCCCGAAAACTTAACATACTGGCTTCAAGAAGAATCCGTACCAAAGCTTATCCTGATCCAAATCCTCCTGAAATAGTTGACAATCCAGAAAGCATTCTTTGGAAGTCTCTCACATCTAGGGATCCAACTATTGTCAGACCCATTCATAGAGCTAACTCAACACCTGAAAACTTTGCAGCTCTATCAGATACTCATGTTGATTTAGATTTACCAAGTAGTTTACCAAGAACTAAGTCATTCAATGCTATAGATTAGACAGAATTTGAACCTCCAAGTTCACCACCACATAGTGGTCGACACATTAGTGAAAGAGAAACCCCTCCATCAACACCTCTTGATATCCACCTCATTCATAAATTGGGTCTCTCTCACCCTAAGTCTGCTCAACAGTCTTGTTGGGTGTGGAGCCTGATTATCCTATTTACTTTGTATCACAGCATTGGACCCCTATACCTTAAAAGGGGCGGCAACACCGCCCGTAATTAATCGCTGCCGTGGGGGTCCAGGGGGGGGCAGTAGCACTTTTCGGAGCCCCCCCCCCCCCCTAGCAGGGGGTTTCGAGGGCAGTGCCCCCGAAGCTAAAAACAGATGTAAAATTGCCTTGTAAAAGTATAGTAATTTCTAGTCAATCTGGGCTGTTCATTAGGAAAATGATCTGATGGTAGAAGTTATGTTTAGTTTAGGGTTTTTTTCCCTAGAAGGAAACCCCTCACTTTTATGAGGGTATTGTATTGCGGCTGTGTATGGTATGTGTATTCTCCTTAGCGAGAAACAGAGAGGGAGACTATGAGAGAGAACATAGGATATTACAACGGATCTACTGTAGGTTGTGTCTCTTCATTTTGCTGGATAATAGAAAGGAAGGACTAGCTGTTCGAGGTGGACGTAGCCGAAACTGGGTGAACCACGTATATTTTTGTCTCTCTGGTTTTATGTGTTTTGTGTTCTTGTGTTTTCCGCATATTTTATGTGTTTCATTGCTCTGTAATATATAATTTTCTAACAACTGGTATCATAGCCGGAAGTCTATTTGGCTAATAAACTCATAGGAAAAAAGGGTTCCTGGTTCGAGTGGGAGAAATGGCGGAAGATGGTAAATTTAGGGTCGAGAAATTTAACGGCGAAAACTTCCCGCTGTGGAAGATGTAGATGGAGGATTATATGTATCAGAAAGATTTGTACCTACCATTGAGCACAAAAACAAAGAAGCTGGCGGCCATGACAGACGCGGAATGCAACATTCTCGATAGAAAGGCACTCGAAACAGTACGGTTGTGCCTTGCGGCATCGGTTGCCTTCAATATTTCAAAGGAAACAAAAATAGAGGGTTTGATGCAGACGTTGGCGAAACTATATGAAAAACCCTTGGCCTCAAACAAGGTATTTCTTATGAAACGACTATTTAATATGAAGATGTCGGAAGGTGGATCTGTTGCAGACCATTTAAATGATTTTAATACAGTTACTAGTCAGTTAAGTTCTGTAGGGGTAAAATTTTATGATGAAGTTAGAGCTCTGTTATTTCAATGCTCATTGCAAGAAAACTTGAATGGTTTAGTTATGGCCATTAGTAACTCTGTCTCTGGATCTAGTACTTTAAAGTTTGATGATGTTGTCGGTGCTATCCTTAGCGAGGAAATGTTACAGAAAAGCTCCGGTGAGACATCAGGTAATGCTTTGAGTGCAGAGTCAAGGGGAAGAAGAATGTAAAGAGGAAAGAGATCGGGATATTGCAGTAAATCAAGGAAAGTCAGATCCAAGTCCAGATCGGGGATAGTGTGTTGGAAATGCGGAAAGAAAGGACACTTAAAGAAAGATTGTAGATCTCGAAAGGGAAAAGAAGGAGACACACAACAAGAAAACAATCATGAAGCAAATGTGACAGGTGATGTGTTACAAGATGCTTTGATTCTTTCTTTCAAAAATGTTACTGATTCTTGGGTTGTAGATTCAGGGGCTTCATTCCATGCCACACCTGATAAGAAATATTTCCATGACTATGTTCAAGGAGATTTTGGACAAGTTCGTTTGGGTGATGATAAACCCTGTAAAATTGTTGGAATGGGTAAAGTTCTTGTAAAACAATAGAATGGAAATCAATGGCTACTAAAGGAGGTAAGGCATGTTCCAGATCTAAAGAAAAATCTAATTTCAACAGGGCAGTTAGGCGGTGAATGTTGTGTGACAACTTTCACAGATAAAAATTGGAAGGTCACCAAAGGAGCCTTGGTAATAGCAAAAGGCAAAAAGGTTGGTACATTGTATTTATGCAATGGTATTTCTAACTCTGTTAATGCTTTAACTTCCAAAGGAGCAGATGCAGCATTATGGCATCATAGGCTCGGACACATGAGTGAGAAGGGAATGAAGATTCTTCACTCAAGAAATTTGTTGCCGGGTTTGAAGAATGTTGATTTGGATTTCTGTGAGAATTGCATTTATGGAAAACATAAGAGAGTCAGATTTCTCAGAGTTAGGAAAGAAAAGAAGAGCGAAAAATTAGAGCTTGTGCATACAGATGTATGGGGACCTGCTCAGGTATCATCTCTTGGTGGCTCTCGTTATTATGTTACTTTTATTGATGATGAAACTAGAAAAACTTTGATTTATTGTATTCAAAATAAATCTGATGTATTTGATACTTTCAAGAAATGGAAAGCTTTGGTTGAGATTGAGACAGGAAAGAAGTTGAAGTGTCTCAGATCAGACAATGGAGGTGAATATTGCAGCAAAGAGTTTGATAGGTACTGTTCATAGCATGGAATTCGCAGAGAGAAGACAGTTCCAAGAACACCACAAGAAAATGGTGTGTCAGAAAGGATGAACAGAACAATCATGGAGCGTGCAAGGTGCATGAGATTGCATGCAGGATTGCCTTTAAAATTTTGGGCAGATGCTGTAGATACTGTTGTTTATATAATAAACAGAGGGCATTCAAGTTCCTTGGATGGTGGTATTCCAGAGGAAGCATGGACAGGTAAAAAGGTAAACTACTCTTTTTTAAAGCCTTTTGGTTGTGAGGCCTTTGTCCATATTAATAAAGAAAATAGAACAAAGCTTGAGGCAAAATCAAAGAAATGTATCTTTATTGGATATGGTGCTAATGATTTTGGTTATCGCTTATATGATTATGAAAATCACAAAATCATTAGGAGCAGAGACGTAATATTCAATGAAAAGGTCTTGTATAAGAATCAGCTGCAGGAAAAGAAACAGGAAAAAGAAAGCAAGGAATACATGGTTCTTGATGAGATAACTGAAAAAGTAAAGGTGCCTGAAAATAATAATAATCAACAACCATAGCAGCAACAACCACCACAACAGCAACATGCACCTCAAACACCTGAAAGTGGTGTTAGAAGATCTACTAGGATAAGTAGACCCCCTGAATGATACTCTCCTTCATTATATTATTTATTGTTGACTGATTCTGGTGAACCTGAATGTTATGAAGAAGCAATGCAGGTTGAAAGCAGGAAGAAGTGGGAGCTAGCCATGGAAGAAGAGATGGACTTCTTAATGCATAACCAGACTTGGGACTTAGTCAGGTTGCCTGCAAGTAAAACTACATTGCAGAATAAATGGGTTTACAGGCTGAAGGAAGAAGATGGAGGAAAATAGAGGTACAAAGCTAGACTTGTGGTGAAGGGGTTTTCATAGAAGAAAGGTATTGATTTTGATGAAATATTTTCTCCTGTTGTTAAAATGAATTCAATCAGAACTATTTTAAGTCTTGTAGCAGCGGAAGATTTACATCTTGAATAGTTAGATGTAAAGACAACATTTCTCCATGGAGATTTGGAGGAAGAGATATACATGCAGCAACCAAAAGGATATGAGGTAAAAGGGAAAGAAAAATTGGTGTGCAGGTTAAAGAAGAGCTTGTATGGCTTAAAACAGGCTCCAAGGCAGTGGTATCTAAAATTTGACAAGTTTATGTCCGAACAAGGTTATACTAGATGTCACTCTGATCATTGTGTTTATCTGAAAAGGAAAAATGATGGCAGCTATATTATACTGTTATTGTATGTAGATGACATGCTTGTTGCAGGGTCTAACATGCAGGAAATAAATGTGCTCAAAAGAAAATTGGCAAATTCATTTGCAATGAAGGATTTGGGAGATGCAAAACAAATCCTTGGTATGAGGATAACTAGAGACAGGAAAAATCGCAAATTAACACTGTCTCAGAATGAGTACATAGAAAAGGTGTTGAAAATATTTAATATGTAGAATGCAAAACCAGTTAGTACACCTTTTTCTATCCATTTCAAACTTAGTAAGGAGATGTGCCCCAAGACCCATGAAGAAATGGAATATATGTCTGAAGTTCCATATGCATCAGTAGTTGGAAGCTTAATGTATGCAGTGGTATGCACAAGGCCTGATATTGCACATGTAGTGGGAGTTGTAAGCAGGAACATGAACAATCCAGGAAAAGAACATTGGATGGCAGTAAAATGGATTCTCAGATATTTCAGAGGTACCACAAATCAAGCATTATGCTTTAGTGGTTCAAACATTGCTCTCCAGGTATATGTTGATGCAGATATGGCAGGTGACAGAGATAACAGGAGGAGCACTACAGGATATGTATTTATTGTAGGTGGAACAACTATTAGTTGGGTTTCAAAAATCCAAAGTGTTGTTGCACTTTCAACAATAGAAGCAGAGTATGTTGCAACTACAGAGGCTAGTAAAGAAATAATTTGGTTACAAAGGTTTATGGATGAATTGGGTAAGAAGCATGATATGGGCACGTTATACAGTGATAGCCAAAGTGCCATTCATCTTGCAAAGAACTCAACATTTCATTCCAGGACGAAACACATACATCTCAAGTACCATTTCATACGGTCAGTATTGGAAGATGGAGAGTTGAAGCTAGAAAAGATACACACTAGCTAGAATCTTGCAGATATGCTAACAAAAGTTGTAACCAGGGAGAAACTGAGAATGTGCTCAGTTTCAATTGGTCTTCAAGGATGACGATGAAGATGAGGAATAGCCAGGTCCAAAGAGGAGTCACTGTCCAGCAAATGAAGCAGCGGTGGAGTTGCTACAATCAGTCTCCAAGTGGGAGATTGTTGGGTGTGGAGCCTGGTTATCTTGTTTACTTTGTATCACAGCATTGGACCCCTGTACCTTAAAAGGGGCAGCAACACCACCTGTAATTAATCGCTACCATGGGGGGTCCAGGGAGGGGCGGCAACGCTTTTCGGAGCCCCCCCCCCTGGTGGGGGGTTTTGGGGGCAACGCCCCCGAAGCTAAAAAAAGATGTAAAATTGCCTTGTAAAAGTATAGTAATTTCTAGTTAATATGGGCCGTTCATTAGGCAAATGATGTGATGGTAGAAGTTATGTTTAGTTTAGGGTTTTTTTCCCTAGAAGGCAACCCCTCGCTTTTATGAGGGCATTGTATTGCGGCTGTGTATGGTATGTTTATTCTCCTTAGCGAGAAATAGAGAGGGAGACTGTGAGAGAGAACAGAGGATATTACAGCAGATCTGCTGTAGGTTGCGTCTCTTCATTTTGTAGGATAATAGAAAGGAAGGACTGGCTATTCAAGGTGGACGTAGCCCAAACTGGGTGAACCACGTATATCTATGTCTCTCTGGTTTTATGTGTTTTGTGTGCTTGTGTTTTCCGCATATTTTATGTGTTTCATTGCTCTGTAATATATAATTTTCTAACAAGTCTGTGTTTGGTCCAAGCAGTTCTACCATCCATATACCTGCTGCTCAAGCTACTCCTTTACTCCCACAGAATCCTGCCATGGCAACCTGGTATGACCCCCTAGTCCTACCTACTCAATTAGTTTCCTTACCCTAAGGATATCAGACCTCTATTCCATTATATGAAGCCACAGGCTCAATCACTGCCTCACAACACATAGACAAAATGAATGACTACTGTGATAGAAATGAGATAACTGATGAGACCATAAAACTCAGGCTGTTCGCTCAAAGTCTTGGGGGAGAAGTTAGGAAATGGTTTAAAAATCTAGCTCCACATAGCATCTAGGACCTCCCCGCCTTTCATCAATCATTTCTGAACAAGTGGGAAGTCAGGAAGAACCTTCTCCCAACCTTGTCTTAATATGAGAACATTAAGAGAAATGTGGGAGAAGGGGTCCAGGAATATTGTGTTAGGTACAATAGTATCTACAATGCTTTACCAGCCCACATGAAACCTCCTCAAGGGTTAGCCCTCATGAAGTTCCCTTATGGATTTGATCCTGAGATGGCTTACCAACTAAGGGAAAGAGACTATAACACATTAGAGGATATGAAGAAAGGGGCAGTGAGTGTGGAGGCAAACTTAATTTCCAAAAGAGACAGGATGAGGGTTGAAAAGAAGGTAACCTATAGGGAAAACACCACAACTTCTACATCTGATTCCAAATTAGACAATATAGCCAAAACACATGGATAGTCTAGAAAGAATGATGGAGAAAATGGTTGTCCAAGAAAATAATCAGAATAGAAATCAGTCTCAAAACCAGAACCAAAACTTTAGGAGAAACACTCCTCCCAATAGACAAAGGGATTATGACCAACAAATGGTACCTCCATTCCAAGAAAATTTCATTGATGAGGATGAGGGAATAATAGAAGAGTCAGAGGGAACTATTATAAACATGATGGAAGTGGATAACCAAGATCACACCTATTTCACAGAGGACAACCAAACCTCATACACACATTAGGATGAGGAAGGGTTAGAATTTGAAGACTATAGGTTAATATTCGAGAATGCCATCATGCAGGTCCGAGAAAAATATGATCTCAGAAGCAAAAAGAACCCAGAATCTCCCAAAACAAAATCCTCTGAAATCACTATTAAGAAAAGACCTAAAAAGACTCCTAAAGGGACTGCTGAAAGCAACAAAACAATAGCTGAGAGTTCTGGAAAAAACAAGGAAAAAGACATCCAAACCATTGATAAACCAAGACTAGAAGCCAGTAGCACTAGCATTTCAGCTGGTTCCCCTGAAAAAACAATCTCAAATAATGTACATAGTGAGAATCAGCAAGCTGATTTTGCTAATAAAATAGTGACCAACAAAACAGATCTGAACCTTTCAAAGAGTCAGTTTTCTTTCAATATGGGAAGTGAAATTTCCAAAATCAAAATTTCTGTCCCTCTCACTGAGTTGGTCACCCAAGATGTATATAAATGTCAAATTTTGAAAGCTTTAAACTTAGGATAAAACAGTGACTCTGTTAACTTGAATGATGATCAACCAGCTCTCTGTTTGGCCCAAAAATTGAAGGGAAATTTCAGGAAGGAGGAGTGCCTCCTTTCTATGTCAATCTAAATATCCATGACAAAATCCTACATAATGCTATGCATGACTCAGGGGCTTCACACAACCTCATGCAAAAAGTGATCATGGAAAAATTAGGTCTAGAGTTAACCAGACCATATAAGGATTTATATTCTTTCGACTCTACCAGAGTGAAGTGTTTGGGCCTGATCAAAGATCTCTGTGTAAATTTGACCCAAATCCCAGCCAAGTGCATGGTAATGGATGTTGTAGTGGCTGATGTACCTCCCAAGTATGGCATGTTGCTGTCAAGATCATGGGGTGCTAAGCTACAGGGTACAATACAAATGAACATGAAATATGCCACTGTCCCTATTTTTAGCCAACCTCGAAGACTTTATAGGGAAGCCCACATGAAGTTCATGGTGAGCAACCTAGAGAAACCAGAAAATTCCCCTCTTTACTCTGTTCATACAGACCTAGACTCTTTTATCCTTTACAATGATGAGTTTACAGATGAGTAAGAGCTAGAGAATAAAAATTTAAACAACAGAGTAGAGGCCACAAATCCAAACATAATGACAGCTCTGGATACAGAGGTAAACAAGGGAGAAAAATTCGAACAGTTGGAAAATCAAAATGATCAAAACCAAGACTGTAGAGAGAAGATTACCCATTAGCCTGCTGACCTCAGGAAACAAGATGATAGTAAGGAGGAAACTGATAACAAATCTGCAAACAATCCATTATGGAGCATGAGCTTTGATGGGTCTTTCACTAAAAGGAATGCAGGAGCTGGGGTATGGCTACACAACACTGAAAATAGTTATGCTGAGAGCCATGCATTCAAGTTAAATTTCAAATGCACAAACAACATAGCAGAGTATGAAGCTCTTGATCTGAAAATTGTGAGAACAAAGTATTTGTCATACAGAGATTGACAGTAGGGGGCTTTTACTGGTTATTTCACCTTTACTAGAAAGGATGAAACCATAAGCTTCTGGCCCACAAACTGGCTCTGCCTAAAGAAATAAAATGTAAACACTGAAATAGATCCGATCAATGAAAGTATTTTTTTTATGTGCAAAGTATTCATTAATCAAAATTTTATGTGTGAATAAGCAAGTTAAAGTATTCTGCAAATGAAATAATGTGGTTTGAAGTTGAACTAATGAGTTGTGTTCACTGTATAAGTCTTCTTGGGAAAAGTGTACTTATGAAAAGTTACTGTTTAATGTAGCAAAATCTGAAATATAATAGCATAACAGTAAGCATTTGTTTAAGCAGCTCACCCCTCTCTTGGGCTACCTTTGCTGGGTCCAAAAGCCTCTAATTAGGCTTTTCCCTTTTTCATTAATGCTCAAATTATGAATTACACTTTGTAGAAAGCCTTAAAAGGAAAAATAAGCTGCAAATTCAGAAACAGAAGGCTGAAATTTGTATAAATCGACTATTCATTCACCTCCAATGGATGAGTATAGTCCAACACAACTGATCTTTCATTAGGCCCTAGTGGCTCCACAACCAAAATAGCTGGTAAAATCACTGATAGAGCGCCCTAATGGCACTGCAACCTGTCCCAACAGCTCCAGAATACTTCAATACCCCAAAATCAAAAAACATTTCGTCTCGAATGGACTTTCCTAGCCAAAGTTATGGCTAACTGAAGTTTGCCCAGTGTCACCTAGAAAAACTCCAGCGAAATCTGGCTAACTGCCAGATAGCGCCGACAATTCTGGAGTCCGGTGCTAAATCTGTGGAACCGCCGAATTCACCGCCAGTCGTGGGTGCTAAGGTTAAGCCCCCATGTGGCCGCACCGATCAGACTTCATTAAATAACATTGAGTTATATGCGGCATATAATAAGGTTATAACCATATGTTAAAACCGAACTCCGCTCCAGGTGCGGAACCGTGTGACCAAGACCCACGGTATTATCCGCCCATATCAAACAACATTCAAATAAATGTGCGTTTGCAATGTTTTAACAAACAACAACCATGGCTCGTTGGTTAGGCCATTGGGTTGTCTCCGCCTCGACCCGTGTATAAATCCTGCCGCGTTCATAATAAAAATTTTAAACGCCATTTCAATTGGATCTTGGGGCCACGTGGCCGCCTCTGGGCTGGCCACATGGCGGCCTCTGGGCTAGCCACGTGGCACCCTTTCATTGGCTGCTGCGAAATATTCTACAGAATATTCTGTGGAATATTCCACGGAATATTCTTAGAATATTCTGTGGAATATTCTTTTTTTAATAAAAATAAATTTTGAGAGTGCAAGCTTCTGTGATCCATAACATACTAAATTATAAATCTTCCGGGAAATCACATGAGAATTTTAGGACCGACGCATTTCGAACTACCAACTGTAGTTCATCATCAGGATACTGAAGATTGGCTGATCAGACAAACCTATTTATACCAGGAGGAGAGAAGCAACGGTCAAAACCCAAGAAAAGATAAAGAACGGTTAAATTTAAAAATATAAACCAAAAATAAATGGTCAAAAATAAAAATAGAAATAAAAACAGAAAACATAACTAACGCAACCCTAAAAATGCTAGTCAAAACTAAAAATAATATAAAACCAAAACTAAAAACTAAAATGACACCCCAAAAAATAAATAAATAAATAAAAATCAAATAAAATAAAATAAAAATCAAATTAAAATAAAAATAAAATAAAAGTCAAAGTTCAAATAAAAGAAATTAATCTATAAATAAAAACATTAATAGATAAAATGTTTAATTAGGATTTAAAAATAAATAAATAAATAAATAATAAAATAAAAATAAAAATAAAAATAAAATAATAATAATAATAATAATAATAATAAAACAAAATATTTCTAATTTTATGTATTTATTAATATTTTTATTTATTAATTTTTTTTTTTGAGTAAAAATAATAAAAATAAAATAAAGGATATAATCCATAAATAAATTAATAAAGTAATAAGTAAAAACATTAATATATAAAATTAAAACTAGACTAAGAAAAATAAAAATAAAATAAATTACAAATATCAAATCATATAATAATAATAATAAGATAAAAACATAAAAATACCAAAGAAAAAAGGAAGGACCTTTACAAGGAGTGAAGAGATGGAATCCAACAATTGCTAACCTTCCATCCATCATCCCTATTCAACGTACAAGGCCTCTTCTCAATCTCTAACGCCTCCCTAAATTTCCGGTGATGGAAATGATCCACCCTAGAAAGGACCCTAGCATCTTCCAAACAAATATGATGCTTTGTCTTCTCCGTATGCTCAACTAGCGGTGAGGACTTGGTTCTACCATGTCTAATATTAGCAGAATGCTCCTGGATCCTCTTATTAATTGATCGACCAGTTTCGCCAATGTAGGGAGTCCCACAAGAGCAGGGGATCAAATAAACACCTTTCATGCTTTTTGGGTCCAACTTGTATCTTCATTCTGGTTCTCATCATTTTCCTGCTCAGAAAAGTGGGGTCCTAAACACTTTAGGTACGAGAGCTCTTAGAATTTCTGATGATGATCATTTGGATGAGGAAAAGGCCCATCTCCTTAAGGTCTTTGGAGAAAATGGATATAGTAGAAGTCAGGGTTTGAAGGCTTTCATGAATGCGAGCAAAGGTCCTAGGCAGAAAATGAAGATGGGTGATGTTATTGGTAAAGTTCATTTACCTTTTATTCAAGGTACTACTGACAAGATCGCTCGGATTTTAAGAAAGCATAAGATCTCGTCTTCTTTTAAGCCTTTAAACACCATTCGGAGCTCCCTTAAATCGGTTAAGGACAAGTTGGACCCAAAAAGCATGAAAGGTGTTTATTTGATCCCCTGCTCTTGTGGGACTCCCTACAATGGCGAAACTGGTCGATCGATTAATAAGAGGATCCAGGAGCATCCTGTTGATATTAGATATGGTAGAACCAAGTCCTCAGTGCTAGCTGAGCATACGGAGAAGACGAAGCATCATATTTGTTTGGAAGACGCTAGCGTCCTTGCTAGGGTGGATCATTTCCATCCTTGCGAGAATTTAAGGAGTTAGAAGGTGAGAAGGAATAGGTGAATAGGATGATGAATCAGAAGGTGCGTTCTTGGATTCCATCTCTTCACTCCTTGTAAAGGTCCTTCCTTTTTTCTTTGGTATTTTTATGTTTTTATCTTATTATTATTATTATATGATTGGATATTTATAATTTATTTTATTTTTATTTTTCTTAGTCTAGTTTTAATTTTATTTATTAATGTTTTTACTTATTACTTTATTAATTTATTTATAGATTATATCCTTTATTTTATTTTTATTATTTTTACTCAAAAAAAAATAATAATAATAAATAAAAATATTAATAAATACATAAAATTAGAAATATTTTATTTTATTATTATTATTATTTATTTTATTTTATTTTATTTTATTTATTTATTTATTTATTTTATTTTATTTTATTATTATTATTATTATTATTATTATTATTTTTTTATATTTTTTTTTTATTATTTATTTATTTTTAAATCCTAATTAAACATTTTATCTATTAATGTTTTATTTATAGATTAATTTCTTTTATTTGAACTTTGACCTTTATTTGATTTTTATTTTAATTTGATTTTTATTTTAATTTGATTTTAATTTGATTTTTATTTATTTATTTATTTTTTGGGGTGTCATTTTAGTTTTTAGTTTTGGTTTTATATTATTTTTAGTTTTGACTAGCATTTTTAGGGTTGGGTTAGTTATGTTTTCTGTTTTTATTTCTATTTTTATTTTTGACCATTTATTTTTTGTTTATTTTTTTAATTTTAATCGTTCTTTATCTTTTCTTGGGTTTTGACCGTTGCTTCTCTCTTCCTGGTATAAATAGGTTTGTCTGATCAGCCAATCTTCAGTATCCTGATGATGAACTACAATTGGTAGTTCGAAGCGCATCGGTCCTAAAATTCTCATGTGATTTCCCGGAAGATTTATAATCTAAAAATAATTTTTATAAAGTCAACTTTGGGCCATTTTATAACTGAAATTGGCGAACTTCAAAGCTGAATATCTTTCTCATACGGCGTCGGTTTTCAGTGCCGTTTGCGTCTACATGATCGTTTTTCCGAGCTCTTTCCAGTCGATCTAGTTTGGGCCAATTTTGAGCAACTTTATTTTTGAGCATTTTTCTACAAGAGACTTGATCTCCTGATAACACCTCCCAAATGGGAAGCTTTTGGACCCCAAAAGCTCTCTTATTACTGAAACTGATGATGTGGAGACTGATTCTCCACTCTTCCACCCTTGAATAACTGAAATCTACCCGATTTCATCAAATGAAGCTTTTGAGAAAATGATAATCTGTCTCTGAAATCAACTGATCGACCATTGCTAAGATTGACGGAGTCATGATGCAAATGATTAAAATTTGCAGAACAGCAATTGTAATTTGCTGAAAATAAACTTTTTATACACTAATCAAACTTCCCAGAAGACTTAAAATACCTTCACCTTGCAAACTGTTCCCATGGCGAATTCTACCATTCTGAAACCAACTTTTTCCCATGCTGAATTGTGTGTCCTTCTTACTTGCACTGCTTTTCTTTGACACTTCATTCACTGCATTGGCTGACCCAAAAGGTAATTTGCGCAACATAACATCATCTTCTTTCAAATACAAACTGTTATCAAACTAAGACAAATCATTAGAAACATCATAAAAAGGCGAATGCTCAAAATCTGGTCGTTTCAACATTAACAAAGTTAGAATTTGACTTGCATTAACCAGTCTTTTCAATTGACTTGCATGGAGTAAAGAAGATTCTAGCTTCTTCTTGTGAGCTCTCAAAATGTACTCTTTACCATATTTGAACAAGTGATACTTGTTTTCATGGTGATAGGAGATGGCCTTCCTATCGAATAAGTAAGGACTTCCCAAAACAATACCTGAGATATCAAGCGGCACCACATCAATTTCCACTGTGTCAATAAAATGTGCAATTATTGCAAAGCGCAATATGCACTTCCTTGATACTTGAAAATTGGCATCCTTGCATATCCATCCAAGTGGATAAGGCTTTGGATGTGGAATGGTCTCAAGTTTAAGCTTCTTGACCAAGTATTCAGAAATAAGATTCGCTTGTGACCCACTGTCAAATAGTGTGTCAATTTTGGTATGTTTTGAAATTACCCTCACATGGAAAAGCTCTATCCTCCTCTTTTCTTCATGAGTATCTTTGTGGCAATTCAAAGAGCTAGAACTGGGAGTTGTGTCTTCCACCACTTCTTTCCCCTTAATGTTCTTTAAAACCATGGTGATGCTTTTTGTCTCATCTCCTGAGTCTGACCCTAAGTCTTGCTCAACTGTTGCTACTGTTTTCTCCTTTTCTTTGGTCTTGTTTTTTTTATTATATTTTTCTAGTTTCAGTTCAGGATGAAGCTTCCAACAATGATATTCATCATGACTTTCCTTTGAACATTTCTTGCAAAAGAACTTTCCTTTTTCTTTTCTTGAATTTGCAACTCTCTTCTTTCCTTTGTTTTTGAAATTACTATCCTCATCAAAAGTATTCTTTTCTCTAGCTTCTAAATGTATAGCCTGGACACAGACTTCATCTAAGCTAGTAGGATTAAACATTAGAATAGTATGTTGAAGGTAATTTTGCAAACCTCCTATGTATTTTAACAAGGTGTCTTGACTTTGTAAGTCTACTCCAAATAGAAGTGCTCTCCTTCTAAACTCTTGGGTATAATCTTGCACATTTTGACCCTTAAGTTGCCTAAAATTTTGCTAATTCATGATTGCTTTCTGAATATGAGCAAGAGGATAACACTATTTCTTAATAGTTGTAATAAACTCATTCCAAGTTAGAGTTATCTTACCATGCTTTTTAATTTCCTCCCTGGTCTTGGCTTCCCACCAAACCAAAGCTGCTCCATCCATTCTCAAAGAGGCTAATTGGATTTTTGTGTCATCATCATGCAAATTTTGAATTCTTAGATAGACTTCCAGCTATCTAATCCAGTTATCCAATTTTTCTGCATTCACATCACCATTAAACATCAACAACTCAAACTTTACATCAAGCTTTAACAAAGGATTTTTAAGAGATGTTTTTGTTTTGTGTTATTGATTAATAGAAGTTGAAGAGGATGATGTGGAGGAAGAGGATGACGATGGAGATGGTGGATCACCATTTCCTCCATTCCCTTTCTTAGACTCATCTTTGTCTTTCTTCCCTCCTAAAGAATCTCCTTCTTCTTTTTGGTTTCTAGACCCTTCTCCAGCAATCCTATCATTTCTCTCATGGTATAGGATCCTAACCATCTCAGTCATGTCCAAGAAATATTTTCTAAAGACTCTTTCTTCTTCCTTGGGATCCATTTCCTCATGTAATTCTCCTTCTTTGGAAGACATGTTTGTGGTTGATTCTAAGGCTAATGACGATGAAATGGAAGGTGGAGATAATGGCACTCTAGCCCTCCTTGGTTGAGGATTAACTTTTTCTCTAACCAATTGACCTTCCCCTCTTTTCAATTTCAGCCTAGTAAGCATCAAAATTTGCAGAATAACACAATTTACTTGCACAAATTTCAAAAACTCTTAAGCAAAACCTAGAGCTTTGATACCAATCTGATCTAAACATTGTGAGAAAAAAGTATTTCTCATACATATATTGATAATAGGGGGCTTTTACTGGTTATTTCACCTTTACTAGAAAGGATGAAACCAGAAGCTTCTGGCCCACAAACTGGCTCTGCCTAAAGAAATAAAATGTAAACACTGAAATATATTTGATCAATGAAAGTATTTGTTTATGTGCAAAGTATTCATTAATCAAAATTTTATGTGTGAATAATCAAGTTCAATTATTCTGCAAATGAAGTAATGTGGTTTGAAGTTGAACTAATGAGTTTTGTTCACTGTATAAGTCTGCTTGGGAAAAGTGTACTTATGAAAAGTTACTGTTTAATGTAGCAGAATCTGAAATATAATAGCAAAAATACACAGCATAATAGTAAGAATTTGTTTAAGCAGTTCACCCCTCTCTTTGGCTACCTCTGCTGGGTCCAAAAGCCTCTAATTAGGCTTTTCCCTTTTTCATTAATTCTCAAATTATAAATTACACTATGTAGAAAGCCTCAAAAGAAAAAATAAGCTACAAATTCATAAACAGAAGGCTGAAATCAGTATAAATCGACTATTCATTCACCTCCAATGGATGAGTATAGTCCAACACAGCTGATATTTCATTAGGCCCTAGTGGCTCCACAACCAAAATTGCTGGTAAAATCACTGATAGAGCACCCTGATGGCTCTGCAACCTATCCCAACAACTCCAGAATGCTTCAATACCCCAAAATAAATAAATAAATTGTCCCAAATGGACTTTCCTAGCCAAAGTTATGGCTAACTGAAGTTTGCCCAGTGTCACCTAGAAAAACTCCAGCTAAATCTGGCTAACTGTCAGATAGCGCCGACAATTCTGGAGTTCGGTGCTAAATCTGTGGAACTGCCGAATTCACCGCCAGTCATGGGTGCTAAGGTTAAGCCCCCATGTGGCCGCACCGATCGGACTTCATTAAATAACATTGAGTTATATGTGGCATATAATAAGGTTATAACCATATGTTAAAACCGAACTCCGCTCTGGGCGCGAAACCGTGTGACCAAGACCCACGGTATTATCCGCCCATATCAAACAACATTCAAATAAATGTGCATTTTCAATGTTTTAACAAACAACAACCATGGCTCATTGGTTAGGCCATTGGGTTGTCTCCACCCCGACCTGTGTTCAAATCCTGCCGCGTTCATAATAACAATTTTAAACGCCATTTCAATTGGATCTTGGGGTCACGTGGCAGCCTTTGGGCTAGCCACATGGTGCCCTTTCATTGGCTTCCTGTGGAATATTCTGTAGAATATTCTATGGAATATTCCACAAAATATTCCCAAAATATTCTGTAGAATATTCTATGGAATATTCCACAAAATATTCCCAAAATATTCTGTGGAATATTCTTTTTTTAATAAACATAATTTTTATAAAGTCAACTTTGGGCCATTTTTTAACTGAAATTGGCGAACTTCAAAGCTGAATATCTTTCTGATACGGCGTCGGTTTTTAGTGCCGTTTGCATCTATAGGATCATTGTTTCGAGCTATTTCCAGTCGATCTAGTTTGGACCAATTCTGAGCAACTTCATTTTTGAGCATTTTTCTACAAGAGACTTGATCTACTGATCAACTCTCCTCTTAGGGTTGCATCTATTGAAAAAAATAGGAGCTAAAAGGATAGTTGTTCATGGAGACTTAGAACTGGTCATCAAACAAATAAATGGAGAGTACACTACCAAACATCCTAGGTTAAGGGCATATAGGAATGATGCCATGGATCTGTTGAAAACATTTGTAGAATATTAGCTTGTGTTTGTCCCTAGAAGTCAAAACATACTTGCAAATGGATTGGCCTGTGATGCTAGCTCATGCCAAAGACCACTTAATGAAAAATAGTTCATTGTTCAGACAAAATACAGACCAGCAGTACCAAATAATGAAAAATATTGGCAGGTCTTTGAGGGTGATAAAAAAATAGAGGATTTCCTGCTTTCCAGGAATGAGTTTGAATTGCCAAATTCAAACTCTAAGTCCGATGAAAGTTGTATGGATGAAAAGCCTTTTGATGAATAAGAGCCATTCCTATTGCAGAAATAAACATGCTGACCATAGAATTTGAAAATCAAACAGAAGAATACTTGAACCCAGATAAAGAAGACATAGAGGTACTGCAGTCCAAAGACAAAAGTATACCCCGAGGACTGGCCCCTCTAGAGGACCTTTTTTATTTTAATGATGTGGCAAAGAAGCCCACTATGGAACCCACTGAAACTGATGTTGAAGAATGCAATATAGGCAGTAAGGACCAACCTAAGATCAAATTCAAACATTGCCTGCACATATCAAACTAAAATACATTGATTTATTTAAAGAATTTGTTGATGTTTTTTCTTGGAGCTATGAAGATTTGAAGGCCTATGACACAGGGATCATCCAACATAAGATCCCATTGAAAGAAAACCAGAAACCTTTTAGGCAAAATCTGCGCAGAATAAACCCTGTACAATTACCTCTGGTAGAAAAAGAAATTAAGAAAATGTATGAGGCTGGAATCATAGTCCCTGTGATGTTTTTAGACTCGGTATCTAACCTTGTGGATGTAAGGAAAAAGACGAGAGAAATTAGGTTGTGTATCGATTTCAGAAACTTAAACAGAGCCTCACTAAAGGACAATTACCCCTTGCCCAAAATGGAACACATCCTACAAAGGGTAGTTGGCTCTAAGAGGATTTCACTACTAGATGGCTTTTCAGGATATAACCAGGTACTAGTACTCCCATAGGATCAACTTAAAACAACCTTCACAACTCCTTGGGGCACTTTCATGTATGTGAAAATGCCTTTTGGGTTAATGAATGCTGGTGCTACCTTTCAAAGAGCCATGGACATCTCATTCTCAGAAGAAATAGGGTACTTCATTGTAATTTACCTTGATGACATCACGGTCTATTCCAAGACTGATGAAGAGCACCTTAAACATTTGAGAAGGGTCTATGAGAAATGCAGAAGGTTTGGGCTATCTTTGAATCCCAAAAAGACATTGTTTGGTATCCAAGAGGGTAAAATTCTGGGTCATATCATATCTGAAAAGGGGATTAAAATAGACCCAAAAAGGGTTGAGGGTATATTGCAAATCAGTCACCCTAGAAACATCAAGGAATTGCAGTCCTTCATTGGGAAGATTAACATTTTGAGGAGGTTTATACCCAACCTAGAAGAACTCCTTAGGAGCATGACTAATATTCTTAAAAAGGAGGTGGGAGTTAAGTGGAATCTAGAAGCCAAAAATTCCTTTGAACTGGTAAAACATGCACTCACCCAAGCACCAGTTCTTATCAGTCTTGATTTTATTAAAGATTTCCTCATATTCTCATTTGCATCAGAACATACTATGGCTGTTGTCCTATTGCAGAAAAATCCAGAAGGACAAGAGCAGCCAATTGCATTTTTCAGCAAGGCATTAAGAGATGCACCTCTGAAATATAATATCACGGAAAAATAGGCCTATGCTTTGGTAACGGCCTTGAAGGATTTTAGGGTTTATATCTTACATTCTCATATTATTGCCTTTGTGCCTAATATAGTGGCAAAAGACATTTTGTCCATTAGGGGAATTTTGAGGTCTAAAATGGGCCTCCTAAGAAAAATTTACAACAAAAATAAACTTTATAACAACCAATAGGATTCAAGATGATGATGTCAACCATGGGGGATGATTCACCATTTTTTAAATAAAAGGGTAAAAATATTAAAAAATAATAAAATAATAAAACTACTTTTTTCAACTCGTATTTTCAACTTATCTCCCAAAATTTTTACTCAAATTTCGAGCGGGAGTACTCGTTGGATGCGAAATTTAATTCCTCATCCAAGGAGTACCCATGTTGCATACTTTCGATGAACTCTACTACATGAAAAATGAGAAATACATAAAAAAACGTGATTGTAATCACGTTTTTTTATGTATTTCTCATTTTTCATGTAGTGGGACCCATCGAAAGTATGCAACATGGGTACTCCTTGGATGGGGAATTAAATTTCGCATCCAACGAGTACTCCCACTCGAAATTTGAGTAAAAACTTTGGGAGATAAGTTGAAAATATGAGTTGAAAAAGTAGTTTTTCCATTTTCCCCTCTAAAATTTGATGATGTCATCAAATCTTATTTGATTTTTTCCACTATTATTTTATAATTTCCTTAGGAGGCCCATTTTAGACCTCAAAATTCCCCTAATGACAAGATCCAGATGACAAAAGAGGAAAGTGGATTGCTGTGATACTAGAATATGATTTAGAAATCAAACCCACTAAACTCATCAAGGGTCAAGGATTAGCACAATTAATGGTTGAATCTAACTTACAAGCCCTTGACATAAATATGGTAGATGCATTGGATGAACATGAAGGGTTACCATCTCCTATGGTTGAAGATCATTTCCAAAACTCACCCTGGTATGCTGCTATTTTGTATGTGCTTACCAATCTCAATGCCCCTCTTGATTTATCTAAGACAAAGGCAAGGTTTTTAAAGTTGAACGCTAGAAATTATTGCATTTTGAATGAATTTTTGTATTGGAAAAGTGCCAACGGTTTATTTCTTAAATGTTTGCCTGAAGTTGATGCAGATAGGAACAAGCATGAGTTTCATGAAGGTGAATGTGGAGACCATCTATACTGGAAGACCACTACCAATAAAATCCTTAGAGCTGGCTATTACTGGCCCACCCTATTCCAAGATGTCCACAAGATGATAGTTGCCTGCCACGAATGCCAAATCTTTGAGGGCAAAAGAAAACTCCTTCCTTTAACTTTGCAACCAGTCACTGTTGAAGCTCCTTTTCAACACTGGGGCCTAGACTTCATTGGGGAAATCCATCCGGCTTCATCTGCCCAACATAGATGGATACTCACAACCACTGATTATTTCACTAAATGGATAGAAGCCATCCCTTCTAGGAATGCCATAGACTCAGTTATAATAAAATTCCTTGAAGACCATATCCTATCTAGATTTGGCTGCCCTAGGAAAATTATCACTGACAATGCTGCTGCATTTGGTTCCAAAAAGATGATTGATTTTTGTCACAGATATCAGATTGTACTTGGTCATTCCATTTCTTATCACCCTCAAGGTAATTGGCTGGCAGAATCATCAAATAAGAGTTTGGTGACCATCATCAAGAAGCTGCTTGAGGATAATAAAAAATCATGGCATAATAAGCTGGTGCATGCTTTGTGGGCAGATAGATTGACAACAAAGAAATCCATTGGAATGTCTCCCTATTAGCTAGTTTATGAATTAGCTGCAGTATTCCCTACCAGTTTGGGAGTACCAGTGATAAAATTAGTCCAAGAAATACATTCAGAGGAAGATAACATGGTAAAGAGGATCAACCAGACCATACATCTCCAGCAAACAAGGGAAGAAGTCTACAACAGAGCTCAGAAAGTGCAAGAGAGCATCAAAAAGTTGTTTGATAAAAGGACTAAGGCCTGTGATTTCAAAATTGGGGACAAGGTACTCAAATGGGACTCTAGGAGAGAGGATAAGGGTAAGCATGGCAAATTTGAAAATTTATGGCAAGGCCCTTACATCATTCAATCTGCCATTGGTCCCAATGCATTTTTTCTGCAAGAATTGGATGGTACAGATCTGTTTGGGGGTCCTGTCAATGGCATGATGTTCAAGCATTATTTTTGCTAAATTTTAGTTTAAGTTTTCACTTCCATTGTAAATATCATTGCTCTGTTTTGGTCTTGAAAAGGAAAAAATATACAAAAAAAAAAATAGAAAGGAAAGTTTTAGACAAGCTCAAATCTTGAACCGATGAAGTTCTAAAAATAATGGCTCAAATTAGATCAAAACCTGAGCTAGAGAAAAGGGAAGGGCTAGTTCTAACATGCTCAAAACTTGAACCAGCAAAGAAGAAGAAAATAACTCTATCAGAGTCAAAATCAGAGCTGAAATGAAGAAAGAAAGGTGACTCTAAAAAGCTCAAAATCTGAATCACAAGAAGAAGGAAGGATGCTCTTAATTTTCAGAATTTCATGCCTTCACAATTTTGTTTCAATTTTATGCAAAGTTTCAATTCATGTGCAGCTTGTCTTTATGTCATGGACCCATAGCAAATCAGACAGCCTAATCCTAGTTTGGTTGTGTTTTCAATTTCTGTTTTAGAATATAGAGAATGAAAATCTATGAGACAGTTTAATCCTAGCAGATATTAGTTTAGGTAGAGAAGCTATGAGTCCAACTATTTAATCTAGTCTCATGGAGGAATAAGGGTAGAATTAGATTATTTTTTGCTTTCACTAAAAAATAATGATGAGGAAGGTCTGCAAGTATAAGTGCACCTTGAAGAAAAAATGTTAGGACATTAGGATGGGTAGGTAGTTGTTTGGGGAAGTATTGCTGCTGATATAATGATTTTCACTTATGCAGCAGCTGATCAAAGAAGAAAAATATGGTCAAAGACCAGGCTCTGGCCTACTTCCAAAGATTATATCTGAGATTCTTGACACCTTCAAGAAGATACCATCCCCATCTGTAGCCATTGTTGGCCACCTATAATAAATTTTCAAAGCAAACATGTGGCTAAATTTGTCATCAAGCCTTCAAGTGATAAATTCCCTTGAAAATCTATCATCCTTGAAGCCTTCATGTGCCTTCTATCCTTTAAATAATCTTCACTACTGTTTCCATTGATGAACCCTGCTGTTTACCAAAGAAAAACTGTTCAGGAGGCTCCTTTTTCCCATCATCTCACTTCTCCTTACACTCACAAAGAATTCCATTTTTCACCCTTATTCCCTTCACAAAATTCCTCTATAAACCTTCATTTTAACCTATAAATCATCCTAAACCCCTTTTAAACCTAATATTTCCCTTTATTTGGTTTAAAAATCCTTTTTCTAGCCTACTGAAACCTTCATTTGGCCTTAAAAATCCCTAGTTTAGGCCTTAAAATCAGTATTTTGCACTATGAAGGTGTTAAGCCCCTGAGGGCTTACAAATCTTAGCCCCTTTCCTCATATATCCTTAGCCCCGCAATCGGGCGCTAAAGGGCCAAAAAAAACCATCAGAATCTTACCTTTCATTTATTTTTCCATTCCCCGACATTATGGTTTTAAATGAATCTAGACCATTGATCCACAACGATCAATGACCGTCAGGCGCCCTTCCTTCCGCTTGTTCACCTGCTCATACACTTCTCATCCATTTCATCTTTGAATCCCCATCGCCTGATCATCAGATTCAACGATAGAGAATAGGCCCGATCTTTGTGCTCTAACCCAACACCTTTCCACTACGCGACAAGCCACCTTACGTCACCAGGCCCCACCATTTGTTCCACCCGTGCACCTTATCCTCCATCACGCTCTCCCACAGCCATAGATCTTCAGCCTGAAGATCTGATGGCCAACATTGCATATCGCGTAATTTTTGAGCCTCCCCCACAGTGCGCTACTTCCATGCGATAAAAGCGGTTTCCAAAATCCACGTGTCAATCACTAAATGGAATCGTGTTCCAAAAGTTAAAATTTCCTACCCCCCTAAATGTTGCGCAAAAACCATCCCCGATTTCTGCCATACCGCCACCCTACACAACGTCACTTTCGCTTTTAATCCCAGTCATCGATCTCTGAGATTGAACAATCCACATCATATCGCGATCTCTTTCATTTTCCATTCATCTATTCTCCCAAACATTTCATCGAGAGATCTCCACTGTAGATCGTCCTGATCTAACGGTCCATGCCTCTCGTCGCACTCAAAACCCCATCGGACCTGGTTAGCTGCTCTGCCAGGTTTTTCCTCCCATTTTTCCACTGCATCCACATTATTCCTCACTGCTTCTCGACCCTAACAAGCCTTTGAAGCAGTCATTCCCACTCCCGCAGGTTTTTTATATTGTGTTTATCATTTTTTGTAGGTTTCGAAGGGTAATGAAGTTATACTGTCTCCACAGTCACAGTCATGGTGACACATAGCACAGAAAGACTATCATAGAGCCGAAGATCGCAAAGGATGAAACCACTGAGAGGGTTTAATAGCATGTTTCATCGAAGATCGGGGTTATTGACCCTAACATAAACCCTCGAGCTCCCCTATAACCTGTATATTCACAAACACAGGTCAACAGAAGTCTAAAGAGTATCAAAAGAAGATTAGAAGGATTAGTGCATGATATTGAACATTTAAGCATCTAATATGCAACTAAGGACAATGAAGGAAACTTAAGAAAGCTCAGATCATAAATATAAACAAGTCATACCAGTAATTCAAAGCATCAGTGATTTGATATCAGCAGAACATTCTTTTCCCTAAGAAGGACCAATTCACATGGCCTACTCCATCCCTCATGAAGCACTAGAACAATTATTACTCTGATAGAAGTCCTTAAAACTGTCAGTGCATTAGTTATAAAGCATGGAAGACCTAAAAGAAAAATCTTCACCTTACTTGTCTCAGAGTATAAACAAGACATCTCAGCCAGGAAAGTACTTCAAGAGCACACCCTAGATGTTATTGTCAACCTAACAAAGACTTCTAAATCGACTAAAGGGTACTCAAAGTTAACGTAAAGATATTAAACAGAATGGGCTTCGAAGACATTTCTCCCTCTATTTTAATGAATCATTTAAATCCTATCTACCAGTACCATCACTCATTCCCCTATAAGAACCCATGAAAAATACATTGAAAATGTTGGTTGGTTGTTGGAAAACTACTGATTGTAAGTTGTTTTACTGAGTTAGAGTTCTATGAGTAGTAGTTGTAAATAGGATGGGAGATGATTTCTGAATGATATCAATCTATTGGAAAAGAATGTATGTGACTGGTTTTGCTCTAATAATATGACAAGCATGTTCATTGGATCCTGATCTAAATCAATGGTGATGTGTCCCTTCTTTTTTATTTTTTTCCCTCTGTTTTACACCATGTTTCATTTTCTTTGATAAGAAACAGTAAGTTTAGCTTAGGATATAGTGCTGCAAGTACCCTAATGCTTCCTGCACTTTCTTATTTTTATGTTTTCTGCTACTTGTGTATCTTAGAACAAATTCAATATAATTTAGCCAGTCAAAGAGTTGGTTTGCCCATACTTACTGATGTATGAATTTAGAGTTTGTTTCTTAGATGTTCTTGTTTGGTTCCTCTGAAAGAATAGGAGAATAGGGAGATTTAGTGATTAGCCCTGTCCCCTAAGTTCCCTTTCCAACAGTTAGCCTTTCTAAGATCCCTTTGAGTTGAATGCCAAAATAAGAGAAGGTTAAAATTCTTTCTCTGATCTTAGACTTCACTCTGTGTTTAAACTTAAGTGTTTTCTATTGTCTGAAAGTAGTCAGGAGGACTGTTGGATTGTTGTCTTCGAAGTTAGCCTCATCAGGAGTTTTGATCATAGAGGTATAAGGTATGCCCTGTCCCTTGACTTACTTCGAAGTGGTCACCTTGGAAGGTTTTCCTTGTCATTCCCATTCATTTCCTTATTGTTTCATCTCATGCAATCATCTTAAGAGATCCTCTGTTTTGGATGACTAGCCCTTTGGAAGCCTTGGATATTTGAATTTCAAGTAAACCCTTTTATGACCCTATTTCCCAATGGACTTGTATCATATTTAAATTATCTCTCCATTGCCGAAAACCCTTCTCTACTCATTCCTTTACCGTACATTGAACCCTTCTGTCAATATTCCCAACCAAACAAAAAAAAACAAAAACCCTTGTGCTCTATAACTAGCCTAACACCTTAAATTGAACCTCAAAGATATACATTTCTTTACCTCTATAGAGAGATCTCTCTCTGGATCCAGGAGGGCTAGATCCTGAGATCCCAAAGTGGTTTGATGTTGTCTTGTCATTTGGTATTTCCAGATCTGCCAAATCACAGGAACCCCAACAGTTGGAAAAAATTGGAGAGAAAAAAAAATGAAATGTCCTACCAAGCTTACCAAAAAAAAAAAAACTCAAATCTTTAACAAAATATCTTTTAAGTCTAACTACTAGGACTTCAATACTATTGCAACAAATACAAAAAAATCTAACAAACACATTTGTGATTTTCTATCATTTTCTAAATCAATATAAAGATATTTTTGAAAATGCAATCTAAGTTCTTCCTCTAAACTCTTCCTACACTTGAGTCCCTTCCTATATTAATACAACTTATTTAGATAGATGATCAACATTTGAGTTGAATTATATATATATATATATATATCAAAATTGATTTTCACTTGCATAAATTGATTTCTAATTGGAAATGATCTCAATTTTACATTTATTGTTTATCTAATCTACTAATAACTTAAAGTCTCCCAATACTTCTAAATATTTTTCTATTGCTTTTTTCATAAAAATATAAAATGTTTAAAATTTAACTATTCATTTAATAACAACATATTTCAAAATAATATAATGTATTCATAAGAAAAACATTTTCCCCTTCATTATAAATCTTTATAGCTCTTTGATATGCCTCTAAGTCAACATGTCTTTTCACAATTAACTATTTTTTCCTTAAATATCATATAATTTTTTTCTTTCAAACATTTTTACCTACCTTTAATAGCTAGCTTGATTTAATGATATTAAATATTTTTCTTTCAAACAATTTTACTTACTTTTAAAAGCTAGCTTGATTTTATGGGCAACTTGTGTAGGAGTCATATAAGGCGTTGAAATATCAAGTTGTCAAATAATGCAAGGTAAATATTTATAAGCATTTGTAGATGCATTAGTTATTTAAGAATATAGACAACAAACAAAAATCAATTGATGTCATTTGTTGTGTAAAATTTTGTTATAAATTATTTTAATGCAAAATAAAAATTTCATTGTTTTAACTAAACCCTTACTGAATCTTAGCTTTGTGAATTCAACTATAAAAATATCCCTACTTAAAAACTTTAACAATTTTATTTGTTTTAATATTTTGAAATTTGTTTTAATATTCTAAAGTAGAAACCTAAATTAAAAGGTTAGAGAAGATCTAAACTATTATAATTTCGCTTACAAAATGGAACCTTGCAAATCATAAGTTTTAATAATTAAAATTTTTTAAGATCTTTATGGATAGGAATGAGGGGGATTTTTATGCTTCTACTCTCAATTATTTTTTTATAAGAGGAAGGTACTAAGTAGCAACGCTGCATATTAGACTTGTTTTAAATATTTATTAGTTTTATATATAAATTTTGATTAATAAATGAATATTATTAATATTTACATTAAAATAATAATAATAATAATAAGATATTATAATTAACAATCCATATCGATAACCAGCCATATCCAAAATTTACTCTAACAATATAAGAATTTCTGCATAAATAATAAAAATAAGAATCATTTGTATTTTAACCATCCAAATGACATAAGCATGTTTTTAAATTTAATGATATTGAAACTTGAAACATAATACAGTGAGATACACATTACATTTTTTAAGTATCTAACAACACAATTTCAGACTTTCATAGAAACTAATAAAGTTTTAAAAAACCATATCACAAAAGTATAACAACTATTTAGAAAATGATTGGATTTTAGATCACATCTTAAGAATAAAGCTTTTCTTAGATATGAACATGTAAAAATTATTCATATATTTATATTTTTTTTTTTTGTAAAATCCCTTCTTCTTAAACAAATAACCCAACCATCATATCACAAGCAAAAATATGACAATGCATAAATTTAACCAATATAATATGATCTGTTTTATTAATATGATGTGGAATTATATGTTGAAGCAACCTTTTGAGTTATAAAAATAGATTTTTGGAACTCATAAACAATCATGGCTAATGACATAATTTTTTGGGAAAATAGGAGATGGTGACAACCTTGAAATGTCCCTTACACAATTGTAAATTAATATACTAGAGTATATTTGATTGTTGTTTTGACCCTCCCTTTTTATCTCTTGACCCAACAAATGATGGCTCAAACTTCTGAGAAAATATGAACTGAAAACAGAAAATATGACCTCCCAAAAAGACAATGATCTCTAGTTGTACCCACAACCTGTAAGTGAGATGAATCTTCAACAATAAATACCTGTGAAAGATATGAGTAATCTTTCCTTCTACTAGATAGCCTTAATTTCCTCTCCCTGACTTCTAAAATCTCCTCAAGGATCAATACTAGTTGCCCCTCTTATCCAGTGAGCATAAATCTATTGAAGTAATAACCTATTGTCTTAGTTCCTTCTTAAGGCATGATACATGAAAAGCATTTAAATCTCGCTCCCCTCTATCAACTCAAGCTCTTATTATACTTCCCTAACTCTCTTGATTAATATGTGGGGACCATAAAAGTGTGGTTTCAGATTTTTAGTACCACTTTTCTTCAGAGAATATTGTTTGTATGGCTACAACCTCAAGAAAACCAAGTCTCATAACTCAAATTTGTGCTTAACACTATGCCTCTTTGCATACAGTTTATGTTGGTTCTAGGAAACATGAAAGTTTTCCTTAAGGATCTTAAGGATATCCTGGATTTCTTGTATCCAAACTATGTCTTTGGTAGCCCTATTATCCCCATACATCAAAGTCACAAATGAAGGAGAATCATAGCCATACAATGCTCGAAACATGGTCATACCAATGGAAATTTACTAGGTGGTGTTGTAGTAATGTACTCTTATATGCAACCATTCAATCCAAACCTTCTACTATCCTGACACATAGTTATGCAAATACCCCACAACCCATTATTTTTCAATCTTCTTATGGTCATCTATCTAAGGGTGATAACTAGTACTAGGAGTCAACTCGGTGCCATCCAATCTGAACTACTCCTACAAAATTCACTGAGAAACTTGTCCCAACTACTAACAATGTACTTAGGTAGCCCATGGAGCCTAAACACCTCCCTTAAAAAACGCCTTTCCACCTATGTTTCCTTATACTATATTGAAATTGCAAAGAAATTTTTGAATTTGGTCAATCGATTAACTACATAAATCCAATCTCAACCTTGCACCTTAGGTAGACCTATGATGAAATCCATCAACACACTCTCCCATTTATTTTATAAAATGTGAAAAGGATGCAATAAACATGTAGGATGAGTATGCTCTAACTTGTTATACTAACAAGTCGTACACTTTATCACATGTTACAACAGATCATCCTTAAGGTCCTTCGATGAGAACATCTCTCTAATATTCTTGTAAGTTTTGAAGTATCTAAGGTGTCATGCCAAAGGTGTATCATGAGTATCCCTCATAATATTGTCCTTAAGTGTGGACTCGGGGACTAAATATATTTTGTCTTTGTAGAATATACTGTCATCCACCACTATCTACCTATCATCATGAATGTGACCATCCATCAACTCATAAGCAAAATTATTCTTGGAATATTCCACCAACAGATGTGATTTCCAATCAGCAGAAATTCCATACGAGAACATGTTGCTAGTTTCCTATAAATAGAATTAGCAACAATATTTTTCTTCCCTTTCATATACTCAATGTAAAAATAAAAATCTTGCATCTTTCTCACCCATTTATGCCACCTCTCATTCAAGTTCTTTTGTTCCAGGAAATATTGTAAACTATTGCAGTTAGTCCTAACCACAAATCTGCCATTGACCAAATATTGTATAAAATTCACCAAAGAATTCTTAATGGTAAGCATATAGTTGTTATATATGGAGAAGAGCCTCTTTGGTTCCCTAAGATTTTGACAGTAAAACGTTATTTGGGTTTTGTTCTGGATCAAGATAGCTCTTATACCCTCTCTCGAAGCGTCACAATCAAGTAAAATGGGTTGAGTGAAATAAGGAAATTCCAATACTGGACAAGTGGTCATCACCCCCTTGAGCTTCTCAAATTCATGTTGACATTCCTCTATCCACCCAAATTCGCCTTTCTTCATATTATCTATTAAGTGTGCACCTAACTATGAAATCCCCTTAAAAAATTGCCTATAATAGGTGCATAATCCAAGGAATTATAGAAACTCTATAAGGGTCCTAAGTGATGACCAATCCAATATGGTATATATATTCTCCTCATGTACCTACACCCCTTTTGTACTGATCACATGGCCTAAATATAGAATATTTTTCAAACCAAATTCATATTTTGATTCCTTATCATATAATGAATGTTTCCCCATAATACTCGATATCTCATCTAAATGCCTCAAATGGTCCTCCCATGTCTTGTTGTATATAAGTATATCATCAAAGAAAATCAATAAAAAATTCCACAATTTATTGTTGAAGATGTGGTCCTTGCAAGAATAGAAAGTGGCAAGTGCATTAGTCAACCCAAATGGCATGACAAGGAACTAATAATTCTCATAATGACAGCAAAAGGAAATCTTGAGAACAATATGCTCCTAGCCTAATTTGGTGATATTCTGATAAAAGATCAACTTTAGATAAGTATATTTCCCCATGCAACTCAATCCTAGGAATAGGTTACTGATCATTGATTTTTTTCTTATTTAGATCTTGATATTCAATATACATCCTCATAGTGTCATCCTTATTCTTTACTAATACTATTGAAGAAGCGAATGGACTGGAGTTGGGTATAATATCTCCCATCTATAACAACTTCTTTATTTACTTCTATATCTCATCTTTTAACTTCTTTGGGTTCCTATTTTTATTAGTTATTAAGGGGGTTTCCCCTTATTATAACTAAATGGTGTGCTCAAATCCCCTATTAGGAGGTGTCCCTGAAGGGATCTCCCAAAAAACATGGTCATTTTTTTCTCAACAATAATAGAATTTTTACATGATAATGTTAGCTACCATTTGAATTTTTCTTTCTCATAATAAAACACTCTAATTGTTATAGTCCATTTTATCTCATCTCGTAAATAGGACTGCAAACTGGATCAATCAACATCCATGAACATCTTGTCATCATCCCTACACAAATCCCTAAGCATGACTCTCCCAAATCCCTAATTTTATGAGTATGACTGCCTCAAATCAATTTTTTTAAGGCCCATCACACCATGGCCCTTTAGGGACATGCGTTCGGCAATAGGTTGCTTGGTTCTACACCTACTCTGATCAACAACAGGTTGTCCCTTGTTGGGGGTACTTTGATTCTACAAATTTGGGAAAAGTAAAAAGAATCCTAAAGATTCCTCTTCCAAAATCTTCTAGGAGTTGTTTTAACCATTTACCTTGGATAGTAACTTAGATTCCTATCTAATCCTACCTTAGATAATTCACCTCTTATCCCTTTAGCTCATCCTCCCATCAAGTGTGAATCTCAAGCTTAGATTGATAAATGGATCAGAATTGCTAAACTACCATCCTCTCTTATAAATCTGCATCCATCTACAACATTATATTTGGATTTTGGAGACCTATCATGCCCTCATGTTTTTTCCTTGAATCCAAGAGAGTCATCATTTTCATGCATTAGGGTGACATTGAGGTGCACTTTGCGACAAGGAAGGATAATTCAATGTTGGGAGATCTCTACAATATCATCTCTTATATTTGGTTGTAATCTCTCTACATTTCTATTAATACAAGGAGTATATTGTTTTCATATACTTGTTATGTTATGTTTACATTCATGTATTTCGATGCCTTGTTGATCCATTGAATAGAGTAATTGGATGATGCTACATAGATGTCGTAGATATTTGGCTTTTGTTGATTATATGTGCAGGTTCTAATTATATCAATCAGAGCTATGATTGGAGCTTACAATCCAAGAGGAGAGTGAAACTTGCGTCGAATTCCAAGTAAGCCTCTTTCTATTCTTCAATTTCTCTAAGGAAAACTTTATAGTCCTTGATTTATGTTTTTGTAGACTAGTCCACTAGGTCTAGGGAAGATACTTTTTCTCTGGATTCGTAAATTCCACATAACACTACTACCCAAGATACATCACCATGTCTAAATATGTTTTCCATTCACTTGGTTGGAACAATATTCGGGGCACCATTGTACATGCCCCTCAAAACTACTCTATTACTATCTATTGTAGCTAATGTCATATCCATTTTTTGGTAGTTTTTCGAGTGTTTCCTTATAGAATAAATCCACTAAAAAACTAATGCACAATTAGTGTCTACTAATTCAACCACATATAAGTCATCAGTAATAGTGTAGTTACCTATCGTCAACTCCACTTGCAGAACCCGTTTTGTGCATGTCAAACGTACCCATCAACTACCACAACATTGAATCCCCGAATGTCTTCTATGGGAATGCCTCTATTGGCCATGTTAGTCATCCATAATTCTGATTTTATCCAAAGATGACTAAATTTGACAAACCCATATTTCTAGAACAAAATTTCAAAAAACATTATGAGTTCTAGAAATCTCACTGCCTTCATTTTTCTAAGTTTGTCAGTTCACCAAAATCTTCATCTATTTTTTCCTAAAAATATTATCCTGTTGTTCCTTAGTAGTCTTGTTCCTTAAGCTTGCTGTTCCTTAGCAGTGTTGTTCCATAAAGTGTTGTTCCCTTAAAAAATCTTTCAAAATCCTGTTGTTCCCAAGAAAAGAACTGTTTCCTAAAGGCTCCTTTTTCCTCATTTTATTCCCCCCATTTTATCTTCATGGAATACCCCCCATATTACTCATTTGCCTATAAATATCCCCTTTTCTTCCCTTCTCATTTCAACCTTCATTAAACCGATATAACCCTTTTCATTTGGTTTAAAAATGCTTCATTTACCCATAAAAAACCCCTTTAAACCCACAAAAACCCCTTTTTATGGTTTAAACTACCTTTTTATACCTATCAGAACTTCTAAATTGGCCTAAAAAACCCCCATTTTTGGCCTAAAAATATTATTTTTACAATCAAGGGTTTAAGCCCCCGAGGGCTTAGATCTTTTGCCCACTTTTCTCCATATGTCCGAGAGCCCGCGACCAAGCGCTAGCCCCATCGCATCGGACATTCCCATCACAACGACACTTTTTATATCACATCGGTGATGCCACATGGTTCATCGCATCAATCCCCCTTCCCCGATGCGATTAGCACCCTACCCTTAGCCCCTGGTCACATATTCCCACATGGGACCGTGCCCCAGTGCCCAGTTATTAGCTACTCCATTGCATCGGAATCCCCTTTTTCTCCCTCCCCCTTGTCTTTCTTCTTTATCAATTGCCCGACGTGATAAGCCCCTTCTCCCTGGCTCCTGGTCGCCTTATCTTCCACAGTACCACTTCCTGGCACCTTTCCTTAGGCCCCTTTTCCCTTATCCTCTCTTACCCCGCACCCTTTGTAAAACACCCTTTCTCCTTTATATTTCTCCACACGCTATTAACAAAACAATAGTTGGCCCATGTCACTTGCTTGGTCCCACCTCCCATTACCCTGCCACCCATCCAATCAGCATGCACCACCTTTCTCCCACTAAGACATCGCCCGAGCACTTCTCTCCATCACGCTCCCCCGTAGCCATTGGATATTCCCCCCAGATCCAACGGTATATGATCAATATCGTGTGACTTTCGCGTCGAAGGTTTACCATCCCAAAGTCGCGTGAGACCGGTGGTATTGTAGAGGATGCTTGGCGCAATATAATTGGATCACATTCTTTCATTTACCACCCATTTACCACTTACCATTTACCACCATTTACCACCCATCTTTCACGCGAAAACCACCAATGGTTTTCCAAAACCACTTGTGCCCAGTTTCGCGCCAAAGTCCATTTAAAACCATTTTTTTTGCCCTCCGCCATTAAAACCCTTTCTCCATGCATTCTGCCTCTCTGCAACCTCCTCCTCCAGCCTCCGAAGCAATATTTCCGACCCCGCATGGTTTTATTAATGTTTTGTTTGTCTTGTGCAAGTTTGATAGTGGTTTTAAAGGTAAAAACCCTCCCACATTCCATAAAGGGACGGGATCAGAAGGTTACGAACTTTGTGGTCCAAACAGAGGCCAAATCACGAAGAAAGAGAATTTCCAGGGTTAGTTTCGTGGGTCAATCAGTGTTCTATGACCATTGTTTACACTATCAAATCCTTAGCATCTTGAAGGCACCTGTCCACAACAGCAAAAGGGAAAAGTCAATGAATATTTAAAAATAAAGGGTTAAAGGATAGAACCAAGAAAAAAATTGGATAAATCGCAGCAATTAAAGGAAGGAATGAAGGCCAAGAAACCAAAGAAACAGGGAAATAAAGTTTCCAATCACGCAGTGTATAAAGGAATAAGGGAAACAATGTTACATTATGAAGGCCAAAGGCATCATCAGGCCTTAAAACACAATTAATGATGAAGTAAATACAAATTAGGCTGAAAGAGCAGTTTTAGAGTCAAATCAAGAAGACTTAGGCTTACAGATAGCCTCAGATGCATCAAAGGAGTAGTTATTCACTTAATAACTCAAAATTCACACCTTTCACTTACTTTATGCCTCAAAAGATAAATAGACAATTATTACACTAAAAAGATATTATAAACTATCAGACAATTATTGTAAAGACAGAAAAGGCCTCAAAGTCAATCTTTTCAACTATTTTATCCTCAGGAAGTAAAGACAGATTTAATACATAGATAAGTAGTTGAGAAACATTCCTACCTTATGCCTTGCATGGTTTTTAAGGATAGGAGTGCATTTACTATGTCATTAATGACATTTTGAACCCTAGATGTTTCCACCTCCTCATTTTGGAGCATAAATACTGCATTCGAACTCATTGTATGGGGGCATTTGATAACTCTTTGAAGTAATACATAGTTCTGCTAAGATTGAAGAGAAGTTGATGTACTAGAATCTGTGGATGTTTTAACCTCTTTGTGGATGGAGAAAGCTCTGTCATTGGATCCATGAGCTTGGCTGTTGGTGAAGTATTCTAAATTGTTAATGTTTTTTGTTGTTTTCCATTCTATTTTCATTATTTTCTTGCTTGTAGTAGAGTAAAAGTTTTAGGCTAAGAAATGTCTCCTAGAAGCACCTTAGACCTGTTTACTGTTCACTATCTTTATGTTTTCATCTGCTGAAAGTTTTAATAAGTAGTCTGACTTCCATTTCAACCCTTGAGCTTGTTTATTTCCTAAATACTTCAATATTGTGGCCTCAATAATGATTTATGGTTTTCCCTGCTTCCTTGTTGCTACTTAAAAACTTTTTTTGAAGTCTCCCTTCAAATTACCATTGTCCAATGTCTGCCAAAGAGGTCTATTTTGATCATACCCTTTGTACTTGCTCAAATAATTATTTTTAAGGTATTTATAATTGAAGTCCTATATGTTTAGGAGTTCCCTCTTCTATGAATGCAGTTATTTGTGAATCTTGAATGTTTTCTTATCCTTGAGAGTGAAATCTTTAATGAAATTGACCGTTCCTCGACTCTTAGATTTCATTTTGAAAGTTTGTCTTGAAATTTTTATTTGCTAAAAGTGTAATTTGTAGAATTCATGGTTAGCCCTGTCTATAAAATACCTCTTCATGTTCAAATGATGCTTTAAGTCCCTTTGTTGAAGAACACATATAATTAAGGATTCTTAACTACCCTTAGTTCTACTTTTCATTCTAAAACCTTGATTTTCATTTCATTTCACCTAAAAACTTTGTAGATCTAACAGCCAAGTTATATTTTCCCTTTGATATCCCTAATTCATCTACAAACTTGTTACAAAACTTCTACTTGACTCCATTACCCAATGACTTAGAGATTTCCCCTTTCCTATCTATGCTGCCTAGATTATCATGTCCCACAAAAAAATCAAATAAACTCATGCTTAATAACTAGCCTAAAATCAACCTTATTCAAAGAAAACAAGTCATATATTTGAAAACATATTGAGAGATCCGTCTCTGAGACTAGGAGGGCTAGATCCTAGAGCTCTAAAGACTGGTTTATATGTTTCCTTGTCATTTGGTTTGCCAATCGGCCAAATCATAGGATCCAAACATTCTGGAGATCACGGTGGGACCTTTTTGAGTAAAAGTCCCTAAAACAAGACACTGCTTATTCATTTAAGTGAAATATAGCTTCTTCAAGCACGACCAACATAATGGTAATCATGATATAATCTGTCTGAATCAATGGCAATCTAAGTAAACCTTAGGATTCTAAGAAGACCCTTATCAAACCTTGAAGAAATCAACTAGATAAGCCATATAGTAGACTTTGTGTGTTTCACCAAATTAGCTAAGTGTTGAATCAGGTATAGGACACTCTCATAACTAGAGAACCACATAAAATCTCAGAAAATCCCAAAACATTTCGGATTGGTTTTTAAATAAACCATTGGTGGTGGACCACAAAACATTTTGCCTCCAAAAAGCTAAAAATTTCCACCTGGCGACTCCACTAGCCCCAGTAAGCATATTAATCCTCTATATCTCCAGATTTCCTTAAAGATTGTGTTAAACAGCCTTGAGGAAGTTTAGAATCCTAGTTATCCTACTATAGAAATCATTGTGAGAGGAAAACTTTTGAAAAACAGTCCTAAAAACATTTTCCTCTCTAAATTTTGAAATACTGAAATCTGGCTTCACATAGGGTCCATACTAGATCCCATCCAGATCCTAATCCCCCTACCATAGTTAACAATCTAGAGAATATTTTGTGGTAGACTTCTAGACCTAGAAAACCAACTACTAATAGGACCATCCTAAGAACAAGATCTGCCCCTAAAAATCTTACAGTCTTAGAAGACCCTCACTTTGACTTATCTTACACAAAGAACCTATTCAGAAATAAGTCTCAAAGTGATTTAAATCAAGCTGATTTTGAAACCAAAGATTTGCAACAGAGATTTAGCAGAGAGGCCTCACCTTCTACTCCACCCGATTCTCAGCTTCTCCATCATTTCAGCTCCTTCCATAAAAAATCTTCTTATCATCAGTTTGCTGGCCCAAGTGTTTCTTACACTCCTATTCACACATCCACTGTTCAAAACACTCCATTTCAACCCACTTTCCCTCTTGTTAATCCACCTCTTATAAATCCCCCATTATTTCTTATCATGGCAGCATAGTATGCTGCACTAGTGTTACCACAGCCCAAGGTTCCTTTACCAAATGATTACCAGTCCAAAATTCCCCATTTCACTGGAAATGAACCTACTACTGCCCAAAAACATGTAGATAAAATGAATGATGCGTTTGATTAGATGGAAATAGAAGAAGAGACTATTAAGATGAGAATTTTTTCTCAAAGTTTAGGAGGAGAAGTCAAGAAATGGTTTAAAAACTTAGCTCCTCACAGCATAAATGATCTCCCTTCTTTATATCAAACATTCATGAACAAATGGGAAATTAGAAAAAACCCTCTCCAAATCCTTTCATAATATACCAATCTCAAAAGAAACAGTGGGGAAAGTGTCCATGATTACTGCACTAGATTCAATAGTGTGTATAATGCACTTCCTCTAGACATGAAACCTCCACTAGGCCTAGCCTTAGAAAAATTTCTAGAAGGTTTTGATCCTGAAATGGCCTACCAGCTAAGAGAAAGAGACCCCTCAACCTTAGAAGATATGCAGAGGGGAGCCATGAGTGTAGAGGCAAATCTGATTGAGAAAAGAGCTAGGTTGAGGGCAGAAAAAAGAGTTACATACAAAGATGATACAATGGCTTCAACCTCATCATAAGATGCTAAAATTGATAACTTAGTAAAGGTGATGGAGAGGATGCTTGAAAAAATAAATTTGAGTGATGGAATGCCTCCTAGAGAAAACCAAAATAGAAATAGAAACCAAAATCTTAGAAGAGACCCTAATCAAGATAGGCAAAGAGACAATGACCAATAGATTAGGCCTCCCTTTCAACAAAACTATGTTGATCAAGAAGAAGAAAGGGAAGTTGAAAGGTTGGAAGAAAATCATGTAAACTTGATAGGATTTGACAGTGAGACAGATGTTTTTCTCACTGACGAAGAACAAGGATTCTTCTCTTCAGAACAAGCTGACTACAATAATGAGGATTCTGAATATTACAGATTGGGGTTTGAAAATGCTATCATGGAAGTACACAAAGAGTACAATATTAGAAGCAAAGGTAGCCCAGAGAGTTCCAGTGACAGAAACACTAGTAATGCTACTAAGAAAACCTCAGAAAATCAGACCAAGAAGACAAGAAGTAACACCAACACTTTAGCCAAGAAAGCTGATCAAAATAAAGACAAAAACATTCAACAAAGTGTTGAACAAAGCTGCCGTAGTACTTCTGTTAGTGGCCCTAACAAATTTGTCCCAAATAGCAGTCCAAATAAAAATCGACAAATCAGAATTGTTGAAAGAGTTGTAAATGACAAAACAGATGTAAATATGTCAAGAAAAATAGTTCCTTTCAGCCTTGAAGGGGAAATTTCCAAAATCAAGATCACTATACCCTTAGCTGAACTAGTAACTCAGGATGTATATAAAAACCAAGTTGTGAAAGCTTTGAATATAGGCAGTGACACTGATACTTTGAACTTGACAGATGATAAACCTGAGTTATTGTTTGGTCTTGAAGTTGAAGGAAAATACCAAGAAGGGGATGTCCCTCCCTTCTATGCCAGCCTGAATATACATGAAAAAATCTTGCATAATGCCATGCCAGACTCAGGTGCTTCACACAATCTTATGCCCAAAGTAGTAATGGAAAGCCTAGGCTTAGAAATTACTAAACCATACAAAGAACTTTACTCTTTTGATTCAAGAAGAGTCAAATTCTTAGGCTTAATTAAAGATTTGTGTGTTAACTTGTCTCAAATTCCTGCTAAGAGTCTTGTAATGGACATAGTGCTAGCTGAAATTCCCCCTAAGTATGGCATGCTTCTATCTAGGTCATGGGGAGCAAAGCTACAGAGAAGCTTTCAAATGTACATGTCTTATGCCACCATCTCAATATTTAACCAAACTAGAAGATTATTCAGGGAATCTCATATGAAATATATGGTGAGCAACATAGATAGACCAAACAATTCTCTTATCTACTCCATCCATTCAGATTTTGATTCCTTTATCTTATATAATGAAGATGAAATCAGCCAACAAGAAAAGGAAAACAAAGGAGAATTTAGTCCACCAGAACAGTCAAATCTGCCATCAACTCAAGAAAAGAACAATCCAGATTTTAACAGCCTTGAAAAGCAGAAAGAAAATGAAAGAGAGATTGAAATACCCTGGAAGATAAAATTTGATGGATCTTGTAGAAAATTAAGTGCAGGGGCTGGTGTATGGATACAAAACATGAACAAAGGATTTTCCGATAAACTTGATTTTCTATGCACAAATAACATCATTGAATATGAAGCCCTCCTTATTGGCCTACACTTACTTAAAGATTTAGGAGCCAAAAGAATATCTGTCCAAGGGGATTTTGAGCTAATTATCAGACAAATCAAAGGGGAGTATTCAACCAAAAACCCAAAACTCAGAGAATATAGAAATGTTGCCCTTGATCTCCTAAAAACCTTTGAAAAATATGAACTCATTTTCATCCCAAGGGTTCAAAATAATCTAGCAAATGAACTTGCCTTTGCTACTAGTAATTGCCAAATACCAGAGACAAATGAACAATCTGACATAAAGGTAAAAAACATACCTGCAATACCTAACAATGAAGATTACTGGCAAGTGTTTGGAGACAAACACATAGATGATTTTCTGCAATTAAAGAATGATTTTTCCATACCAACACATTTTTCAACCCATGAAGAAAACTATTTTAATAAAGAACAATACCCTGAAATAGAGTTGTCTTTTTCTGCTGATATAAACCATGTTGAACATCTTTTTAGAGTAGAAATAATTGAAAACGCAGATCAGAAAGACCTGGAAGTTTTACAATGTAAAAATGATACAATTCCAAGAGGTCTTACACCATTAGAACAACTTTTTGATTTCAATGATGTAGCCAAAGAACCAAATATGGAGCCTATGGAAACAAACATAGAAGAACATAACATAGGCAGCCTAGCAGAACCCAAGATGATAAAACTATCCAACACTCTCCCGGCTCATATAAAACAACAATACATAGACCTTTTCAAAGAATTTAAAGATGTGTTTACATGGGGATACAAGGATCTAAAATCATATGATACCAACATCATTCAACACAAAATTCCTCTTAAGGAAAATCAGAAACCTTTCAAACAAAATCTCAGAAGGATAAACCCTGTTTTTTGCCTTTAGTTGAGAAAGATATCAAGAAAATGTATGATGCTGGCATCATAGTTCCTATCAGGTATTCAGAATGGGTTTCCAACTTTGTATCTGTTAGGAAAAAGACTGGGGAAATTAGACTCTACATTGATTTCAGAAATCTAAATAGAGCCTCCCTTAAAGATAACTATCCCTTGCCAAAAATGGATCATATACTTCAAAGGGTGGTTGGGTCTAAAATAATTTCACTGTTGGTTGGGTTCTTAGGTTGCAATCAGGTTTTAGTACTCCCAAGTGACCAACATAAAATTGCTTTTACTACACCTTGGGGTACATTCATGTATGTCAAAATACCATTTGTTTTGATGAATGCAGGGGCCACCTTCCAAAGGGCCATGGACATAGCCTTCTCAAAAGCCATAGGCTATTTCATAATCATTTATCTTGATGACATTACTGTTTTTTCTAAAACTGATGAAGAACACTTGATTCATTTGTGAATTTTTTTTGAGAAATGTAGGATATATGGCTTATCTTTGAATCCCAAAAAGAAACTCTTTGGTCTCCAAGAAGGAAAAATTATTGGCCACATTATTTCTGAAGAAGGAATCAAAGTAGACCCTAAAAGGATTGATGGCATATTGAAAATAAGCCATACTAGAAACCTCAAAGAATTACAATCTTTCATTGAAAAGATAAATTTTTTAAGGAGATTCATCCCCAACCTTACTGAGCTATTGAGAAATATCACAAACATGCTTAAGAAAGAGGTAGGTGTTAAATGGACAATACAGGCTAAACAATCATTTGAACTAGTGAAGCAAGCTTTAACTCAAACACTGGCTCTCATTAGTCCTGATTTCACCAAGGATTTTTATATCTTTTCTTTTTGCATATGAACATACAATAGCTGCAATATTACTACAAAAAAATGACATGGGGCATGAAAAACCAATATCCTTTTTTAGTAGGGCCTTAAGAGATGCTCCACTCAAGTATAACATCATGGAGAAACAAGCCTTAGCTTTGGTAAAAGCATTGAAATACTTTCGAGTCTACATCTTGCATTCTCACATCATTGCTTTTGTTCCACACACAGTTGTCTAGGATATTATAAGTCAAGAACCTGATGGAAAAAGGGGAAAATGGATAGATATTATTATAGATGACTTATAAATCAGTCCTACTAAACTGATCAAAGGGAAAGGATTAGCTAAACTCATGGCTGAGTGAAACTTCCAAGCACTTGATATAAACATGGTTGATGTCTTAGAATAAATAGAGGAATTCATAGCCCCATTCATTGAAGAAACATTTGTAAATTCACCTTGGTATGCTGACATCATATATGTGCTGCTTTATCTGAATGCCCCTCCTTCTTTGTCTAAAACTAAAGCTATATTTTTGAAATAGAAGGCTTTGAATTATTGCATATTATATGGGTTTTTATATTGGAAGAATACTATTGGAATACTGCTTAAATGTTTTCTTGAGGTTGATGCAGGAAAAATCATGCATGAGATGCATGAGGGAGAATGTGGTGGACATATGTACTGGAAGACTACAACAAATAAAATCCTCAGATCTGGTTACTATTGGCCCACCTTTTTTCTAGATCCTTAAAAAGTTGTCATGACTTGCCATAAGTGTCAAATTTTTTATGGCAAGAGAAAACTCCTACCTTTACCCTTACATCCCATCAGTGTTGAGCTTCCTTTTCAACAATGGGGCTTGCACTTCATTGAGAAAATTCATCCATCTTCTTTAGCCCAACATACATGGATCCTCACTGCCACTGATTATTTTACCAAGTGGATAGAAGCTATACCCTCTAGGAATGCTACTGACTCTGTCATTATCAAGTTCCTTGAAACCAACATACTATCCAGATTTAGTTGTCCAAGAAAAATTATCACAGGCAATGCTTCTGCTTTCAAATCTAAGAAAATAGTTGACTTTTGCTATAAATATCATATTACATTGGGTCATTACACTGCCTATTATCCCCAAGGAAATAGATTAGCTGAATCCTCCAACAAAAGCCTTGTCAATATTATCAAAAAATTGTTGGAGAAGAATCATAAATCATGGCATAGTAAGCTTGTTCATGCTTTGTGGGCTGATAGATTAACCACCAAAAATTCAATAAATATGTCCCCCTATCAGCTGGTTTATGGCATGGATGCAATCTTCCCAACCTCTTTAGGAGTTCCAGTCATGAAACTCCTCCAAGAAGTACAAACTGAAGAAAATGATATGTAGGGAAGGATCAACCAGACCATTCAATTATAGCAGACCAGAGAGAAAGTATACATCAGAACACAAATAGTCCAAGAAAGCATCAAGAAGTTATTTGACAAAAGGACTAAAGAAAATGATTTCCAAGTTGGAAATGTAGTTCTAAAGTGGGATTCTAGAAGAGAAGAAAATGGAAAACATGGAAAATTTGAAAATTTGTGGAAAGGGCCCTACATTATTCATTCTATCAGGGGTCATAATGCATTCTTTCTCCAAGAGCTTAATGGAGAAGATTTATTTGGAGGTCCTGTCAATGGCAGGATGCTCAAGCACTATTTCTGTCAAGAATCCTAAAAATTCAAAGCTTTATTTTTCACTGTATATAAAATTTCTGTTTTAATTTGAAAAGAGAAGAAAAACACAAAAACAATAGAAAAAGAAAAGAGGGCAGATTCAAAAAAAAAGGTACAGCCCCATACCCCAAAAAAGAGAATTTTTTGAAAATGAGCAAATCTAAGTGCCACTGCTGAAAAAAAAATGATATATTGTTTAGTCATTTAGCCTAATCATGGCTGAAAATTATTTAAATTTATGTTGATAAGTTAGTAGAAGCATAGATTGATAAGATTTTTTCAGACTTGGCTTATCAGTAGAATAGATTAGGATAAAAAGGAAATGGTTCTAACAAGCTCAAAATCCGAACCAAGAAAGAATAAGAAAAGAATAAGCTCTAAATATATCAAAACCAGAGCTAGAAAAAGACTAGAAGGATTTTTATAATTTTCAGATCTTAAGCCTTCACCATTTTATTTTATTTTTCTGCAAATAAAGTCTATGTGCAGCTTGTACATACAACCATAGACACCATAGAAAATGAGACAGTCTAATCCTGATTTGATTATGTTTAAATTTTCTGTTTTAGAAATAGAGAATAAAAATCTGTCAAACAGCTTAATCTTGATAGATAGTAGCTTAGTGTTGGACCGCGAATACGACCACTTTTTAACACTTATTTCATCCATTTCTATTCTTCTTTATCATGTAATTTATTATAATTTATCATATAAATCCATTTTATAATTATTTATGCTCTTATGGATAAATATTATTTCTTCTCCTTTATTTTTAATAAATTGATGATTATTATGCATAATTTTATCAATGATAGTTTATTAATATATTTTGTAATAGCACTCACCATTTTAGCCTCCAAGATATTTTTTAGATTGTAGATTTGATCTCCAGCACATCATTCAATATTCCAACTCAGAAATTCGCTGGAATAAGAAGTGACAGTTTTGCGGTTGATATTCTGGGCAAATGGAGAAGAATCTGGAAAATCCAAAACATGGGTTTTGTCCAGAACGAACTGACTTAACTTTATTGAAGAACGATTTGCCCAAATTCGGCCTGTATTGAGAGAAACAGGAGGTTCTTTGAGCATGATTTTCTCAGATTTACTGTTGCAGACGTCCTCCAAATTATCCCAGCTGCAAATCCAAATTCGACTTGCTCTTGTTGAAATATTGATGGAAATATATTTTCTTGTTGATCAATTGGTTATGAACAATCCAATATTTTTATGAGAGATCATATTTACTATTTAATTTCTCCTCTTTTTGATTATAAAAGGAGATGTTTGTAAAGGAGATGGAGAGATTTCCTGTTGTAATTACACAATTCCTCATCGACTCTCATTGATTAAATAGAGATCGACTGTTTGTAAACGTTGTTATGCATGATTAATATAAGAACTTGTTGCCATTTAATTTCTTAGTTCTGTAGTAGCCCAGCGGCATTTTGTTAGCCTCTCTCAAATAAAAATAATAAATCCAAAATAATAATTAAATTAATTAAATATTCCAAGTTAGGAATATGTACCTAACTCTTGGGTTGTTCCTCAAATATTGGAGTTTTTTTAGGAACTCCTATCTTGGTGGGTTTTTGGTGAGAAATTATCTCAACCAAAAGAGTCTAAGATAGCACGGACTATCTTCTCTCATCTATTTAAATTGTAAATTAAATTCTTTTAATAAGAGAGATTACATGAGGAAGCAATGAGGCTTCTGCCTTTTCCGCCAATGTTTTGTCTAGGTTTTGTATCTATGTTTTCTGTAATATGTTTATGAGTTATTTTTTCTATCATGTGGTATCAGAGCGAAGTTAAAACAATCAAGCAAGTTGAGAGCCACATTCAAGCGAGCCTGACATTCAAGTGAAACAGTTCAAAGTACGACATCTCCGACAAGAGAGCCTGTTTTCAAGTGCGTGAGTTCAGATGGCGCAACATATTCAGTTGTTAAACACTCTTCATAGTTTGATCATCTCAAGTGATGAAGACATGGTGCATGTCAGCAAAGACACTCTTGCTGATCTTTCGTAGCATCTACAACAAACACATGAAACCATTGAATTTCTTCAACTCGAGTCGAAACTTCAAAGGAATGAATTGTAAGAAAAGAGTGATACTTTCAAGTCTTTGAACCATCCAGATGATAAGTCATTCATCCCAACAACTTCAAGTGTCGAAGTTGTTCCAGTTCAAATTTCTTCCAAGCCCATCATCAAGCCCTGGGAAAAAATTCACAATAACAAGAATCAACGAGGCTTAGGATATGTCCAAAATGACGCCAACTTACATATTCCCGATTATTCCAAGCCCATTCAGTTCGTCAATGCGGGATTTCTTGAACAGATCCCCTCAGCACGTTCAGAGAAAGTTGTAGACAACCAGAAATTCATGCAACCTAGAGTTGCAGACAACCAGAATTGCACGCAACCTGAAATTGAAGTTCAACTGACATGTTCTCATTGTCAGAGAACCGGTCATATGGAAGATCAGTGTTTTGATCTCCATCCCTGTCACCATTGTGGCAAGTCCAATAATTCTTCAGAAAAATGTCGCAATCAACACAAATCAGCCATATTGAAGATACATTATGAATGGATCGACCCTTGGGAATGGTCATCCACAGTTAAAAGATTGCTTCAGTTCTACAACCACATACGATCACACATAGTGCAACCAACAGTGAAAAGATGATGGTACTCTCATGCAGTTGAATGTGGGAGTACAATAGTGTAAAAATCCTACACCTGAAGGGGGGGAGTTCAGGAATACTTTCCAAGAGAAGTGTCTCTCCTTTCAGTTGACAAAGGGGGGAAAATGTCAATAAAATTGACAGTGTTTGTCAGACTGAAAGTCTCGAAAAAACCAGCAAAAGCAGCTAGTGGGCATCTTCAACAGCCAGTGGGCATCACCAAATTTTCTAGTGGGCATCAAAAAAATTTCCAGTAGGCAGTCGACAACAAAGAAGCGGTGAACAGTTTTCAGCACATCAAAAGCAACAATGAGTTGTTTTTGGCATCATCAGCCAGTGGGCTTTGAACAAATTTTGTCAGTGGACAAAGGATACTGCTTTCATGCAAAAGACAGATGGATCCTTTTGCAACTTGGAACTTGATGGAGTTTTCAAGTGCAATTCAGAGATGAATCAGACATACAGCTGACTCTTCAGATTACAGTTTTTCAGCATCCAGCTTTGGCGGTTTTTTAGGCAATAGTTTTTGAGGATCAACATGAGAACTTGGAAGATGGTTCCTTGTTCTTATTTTGGATTTGTCATTGAAGGGGGGAATGTTAGCCTCTCTCAAATAGCAATAATAAATCCAAAATAATAATTAAATTAATTAATTATTTAAAGTTAGGAATATGTGTCTAACTCTTGGGTTGTTCCTCAAATATTGGAGTTTGTTTAGGAATTCCTATCCTAGTGGGTTTTTGGTGAGAAATTATCTCAACCAAAAGAGTCTAAGATAGCAAATACTATATTCTCTCATCTATTTAAATTTTAAATTAAATTCTTTTAATAAGAGAGATTACATGAGGAAGCCATGAGGCTTCTGCCTTTTCCGCCAATGTTTTGTCTAGGTTTTGTATCTATGTTTTCTACAATATGTTTTTGAGTTATTTTTTATATCACGTTTCACCAGTCGTTAAGGGCCCAGCCCTAGTGGATCAATCCACTGTTTGTATTTCTACTCTTTTAATTACCGTTATGTGATAATTGTGATTGGTTTTATTACATTTGTAAAGTTAATTAAGTTGCTGTTGAATTGTTTATTACTGTGTTGCGTTAATGAATTGCATTGTTGTTCCATTTCAACAAGAATATTAATTTCACTATTATTCATCTTGTTATTTCTTATAAAGCTTTGCTATTCAATATTTACTCCATTTTATATTTCGTTGGATTTCTTAATAACATTTGTTGTCGACAGGGTTTGGTGTTCAACAGAGTTCGTTAGTTGATTTCATTAAGTTAAGATCTGATTCATTAGTTAGTATTTGTTGTTCAACTCTAGTGTGCTGTTCATTTCAAATTCATTAGTTTTAGATTGCAGAGACCTTGCTTATTTACATTGTTATTCGATTACAATTTGCTGTTCATTTCCAGTTCATTAAGTTTACAACATTTTCTTAGTTCAATTTCTATTTCCTTTTGATTCCTTTAAAGCAGGACTGTCAACTATAGAGAACATTGGTTATTGCTTCCTCGTTCCCAGATTGATTGTCTTGTTCCAGTTTGATTTCAATTGCATCAATTTCTAGAGGAATGAGCTATTGCTATTGTATCCTCGATTGATGTTTGTTGAGTGAATAGTTGGATTTCAGAGCATTTGAGTTCATGTTGTTGTAGTTAAATTTATTTTTCAAGCATCCGTTTACTTTTGTATTTGAAACACTATACTACACCTTACAAGGCATTACTCTTGGATAAATTTCCGCCTCTGACTGAGTACACTCTTGAAATAAAAATTCGTTCCCCGATTGATAATTAATATAGGATAAATAGGCGTTAAAAAGAGACATTTTATACCTCAACATTTTGGCACTGTTACCGGGGAGAGTGTATGCCATTTAGAAAGAGTGATGCATATTTAATTTTTTCTACTTGGGAAGAATTGGGTATTAAAGACAAAAGGTAAGAACTTGCGCACTGAGCAAGGAACACACTTGTTCACTAGCCTGCTTCACAACAGAATTAAGTGAAAGCTTAAGGTAGGAATGAATCGTAGCATTTTTTTTTAAATGACTAGAAAATCTAAACAAGACAAAATTCCTCCCAAACCTGAAAAACCTAAGGGACCGGTGACCCTTGGAAGAACGACCTTTATTGATGAAATTCTTAAGAAAAATGAATCTCAACCATCAGTAGGACCTAGGAAAGTTATTTCTAGAAAACCTACTATTTCCCTTCAGGCCACAAAGTCACCATCTGTAGCTTTTGCTGAGGTACATAGCCAAACAGAAGAGACTGAGCAAGATTCCCAAGAAATTGAGAATTCTTGCCCAATTTTTTCTACAAGAAGGGAAGTTGGCTTCTCATACCCTACTATTTATCAACATGAATTTTTCAAATTTGGGTATGTACATACTAGAGGCCTTATTTCAGAAATGGATCCACTGGAAATACTCTTATACATAAGCATATTTTATTTTCAAAGAAGAGTAGGTTAGTGGAGAAAATAAAATAAATAAGGAAATAAAATAAACACATTTTTTTATTTTTGTAAAAATAGTTGTTTTTTGCAACATGCTATGGAAATAAAAATCGGTGATGAATATTTTAATTTATTTATTTATGTGGATTAATTATATTGAAAATAAAAATTATACAAACACTTATCGCCAATATGGAAAAATTGCTTGAATATCATATTTTTTGGCTTGTGGGCTTGATGAAATTTCTGAAACACAGTTGGAATAGTCATGTTTTGGGGGACCAAAAATGAATATTTTTAAAAAATATTTCTATCCTAAGTAGCTCTTGATTTATACTTTCCTACCCAATTTGAATCACTCCATTTTGATTTGAAACTAAAACGTTAGAACCAAATCATTGACAAGGTGTCTAGTAGGCAGCTCAACAACAGAGTTGGGACAGTCCGTTTTTGGAGGCCTAAATGACTATATTTTTAAAACATATTTGTATGGTAGATTTATATATGAATCTAGTTTACAACACAATTTTAATCACTCAATTTTGATATCGTATGAGGAATTCATGACCAAAATACTGACTGCCTATCATAAATCAGCACTCTTGAAACTCTGTTTTCTCGGCTGTTCACTAGCATATTTGAGCCATCAATTCTTCTTGTATTCAAAACTTGTTTCTATTGGAGATAAATAAATGAATCTACTTTAATCTTCAATTTTAATCGGTTCAATATGCCATCAAACGAAAAATTTATGCTTGAAATATCAACTGTTGGTTTGAGCTGGAAAATCGAAAATGACTCTATTATGCAGGTTGTTCTAAGAAAATTTAACATACCATTACATGAAATTTTTAAAACCTATTTCTATTGGAGGTAAAATTTGAATTATCTCTCATTTGGCTTTGGAATCACTCAAATCGGATGAAAAACAAAGAAGGTATGATTAAAACACTACTGGTTAGTATAGTCGACCACTGCTCTCCCGTAGGTGACAAATAAAATTTGTTTTATTTTTTCGCGGATTTGTTCTACAAAGTAACTACTTGTTAGTTTTTTGCATAATTATTGGATTAAGGGAGCCTGTACACCTCTCTTTCTCCATGATTTAATGTTTGATTGCAGGTAGACACTCGTTTTTTTGCAGGTCTTAGGGGAACAAAGAAGGTCAATTTATGGACGAGCGATTCTTGAAAGAAATTTTAGTGAAACAAGGCAATTTCATCCAGTTCATTACCTAATAGATTAATAACAAGAAGAAATGAAGAATTGGTTTCCATTTCAAGATTCATGTCACTGCTGCTAAAACATTTTTCAAAAAAATCATTTTTTTTCCATTTATAGATTGATATTCTCTTAGGAAATAACATCATAGTTGTTGTAACTTAATAAAGTGTTGTTTCTTTTCTGATCTCTTTTATGTTTTTGTGTTTCAGGTGTTGATCCAGCCAGCTTGTAGTTTCCACTCCAGTGGCAATTGAACAATAAGGACCCTACCATGCAAGTTTCAATTGCAGAAGGCAATTCTTCGGTAACACCAATTCTGTAAAAAAATTACTTTTTCTTGAAACTTGTACATAAATTTTCCTTTCTATTTGATTGGATTTGCTTGACAATGGATTGCACATTAGCTTTGTTTTTTCCTCTATTTTTTTCCTTTGCTGTTCCCTACAGTAATTTCTGCGTGCATTTTCTTTGTTGTTCCCTATAGGTAACAACATTTTTTTATGTGCCTTTATTTTTCATGTTGTTCCTCTTAAGGAACAACAACCATTCCTCTTAAGAATCAGTGCATTTGTGTGTTTATTTTTGTTGTTCCTTACAAAAGGAACAACATTTCCGCTGATTAGTTTTGTTGTTCATTTAAAAAAGGACATCATTTTTGCTGCGTGTTTTTGCTGTTCCTTTCAAAAAGAACAACACTTTTGCTGCCTATTTTCGCTGTTCCTTTCCATAGGAACAACATTTCCGCTGATTGTTTTTGCTATTCCTTTCGAAAGGAACAACATTTTCGTAGATTATTTTTGTTGTTCCTTTCCAAAGGAACAACACTTTTTGAGTGCATTTTTCTTGTTTTTTAAACAAAAATTTTAAGACTTTTCTGAATTCTTCATGACTCTTTGAAAGTCAAACATACAATTTATGCAAGGATACACAAATTAAAGGTTACTGGAATTAGCTAATCAAGAGAAATTGTTATTTTTAAGAAATTGTTTTGTAGTGATAAGAAAAATGAAATGACACAACCATCTATATCACTTTGCTATCTTTATTTTCACTAAAATTAATATGATCGATTATCTTTATCATGTTGGTTCTTCCCTAAATTCTCATAACTCTCTTTGATTTTTGTAAATAAGAATAAGGTCATATTTTCTTTATTGAGATGTTCAGATTTTTTCCACCATCCCTACTCTTAAGGAGTGTTGAGCCGCCCTTTATATATAAATAGGGAAGTGTTATATGTAAAGAAAAAGAAGAAAAAAATATCTATATGATTACTAACAATTCTATGATATGTCAGATGGAGGATAGGGGGTCTCATCAAGAGCCAGCCTACCATGATCATAAGGGAGCAGTGAAGTGGCATTCCCATTATGGCCACCACACCAGGGATATGATCCAATGGAAAAGTTAGAAAAATAAAAAGTCCTTGGAACAGGAGGTCTCATCATGAGCCGGTCTACCCATCTTTCACTCCTTCCTGGTAAATGGCATTATGATTCATCTAGTTCCCAAGCCAGCACAGTGGCCTCCATCATGACATCACACAACAATTCCCTAGGCATAAATAAAGGATAATGATTCCAAGGGTGAGAAAGCAGCTTTGTCAAGGTTATAGACACATGTGGGCAACAGAGCTCTTTTGATGGTATTGGAGTCATATTTTTCATAAATCAATAGTAATGATAAACCCTTTTCTTATATCTTTATCTAATATCAAATGAGAGTATGCTCATAAATGCTTTGTTCGGAACCTCTTATGTATGAAATTTATTTATAAATTGATCATAATGGTTTATGTGAATAATGACCGCATAAGTACTTTTTTTCACATCAGCTGTCATTTTCCCTTATTTTCGAATCATTACATAAATATTTCCATATCTACTCACGATTTCAAAATATGCATTGATTTTTTAAAAAACTTTCCAGATTATCCACATTGCTAGAAGACGAGTGTTGACGTTTTGAATCCCAACGGGGATGCATTGATTTTAGTAATGTGAGAATTTGTTGATCATATCATAAGTATGTATGCCTTTCCATGTTATACAATTGTTGTGCAGTATGCTGCTCTTCGATTTGCCAAAATATTCATACTGCATTTCTACAGAAGTTTTTCTGCTTAAAATTTTTGCATGCATCTTATCTGTTGCCATTCAAAACTAAAACTATGGATTCAATAAAATTGCATACATAATCGTGATTTGTTTACAAGAGAATAACAAATATGGGGGAAAATTATATTCGCAGTACGACCACACTATTGCAACTAACAGCAAAAGCTCGCGAACACGCACAATTATTCAGACATGATGTGCTTGCATGGCTTCCACCTTTTGCATCACTTTCAGTATCCACTCAGCCTACATCAGCTTCAACAAAGGCCAGTCCCTACATGTCATTCCACATTTTTTTGGAGGTAACACTTGAGGTAAAATAACATAATTTTCTGATTTATTATGAATTTAGGAGAATTTCATGAAAATCCATTGAGCATTATTTATCATCATTCATTCCACATCTTTACCACTTCTCCTTTTTTTTAAGAGACATCTCATATTTCAGTTTGGGGGAGTGTTGTTGTCTTTCATTTTTTATGACCATGTCCGTAATATTATTTATCATCCATTGATATTCTTATTCATTATCAACACCTCCCTTATTCCATGTTGTTTTACACCAAGCATAGATTTCAACAGATTGTAGCAAACACCTCTCTTTGTTTTCTAGCCTTGCATGAGGACATGCTAATTCTTCAGTTTGGGGAGGGGGGGGGGAATTACTACACATGATGGATGTTTTCTACTCTCTTTCTCGTTTAAGGCATACAATTTCATTTTTATACAGTGCAGAAATTGATTTGCATATATCTTTAAAAATGAACTGAATTCTTGTGATTCATGGATAACAAGAGGTATCATTAAAATACACAAACCCAGATAATTTCACGCTAAATTAGTTCATAAATTTTTGAAATTATGCACTATCACCTATAGCCATTTTGTTTATATCTCATGATCCGTGCACCAAAACGATCTGATTTTTGAGAAAATGGTTAATGAAGTTTGCTGTTACTTATATTACATTTTTGCAACTTCATATACAGGTAGTTGAACGTCAACTCTAAAAATTGTTAAGCCTTTATCAAGATTGCTACAATTGAATATTCAATTCATTTGTTCCATCCATTTCATGAGTTGGGATGAACAATTTTTTTTGCTTGGTTAACACATGAGTTTTTTTTCTTTGGGTTGCATGAGGACATGCAATATATTCAGTTTTAGGTTGCATGAGGGCATGCAATATATTCAGTTTGGGGATTTGTTGGGCTGCAAATACGACCATTTTTTAACACTTATTTCATCCATTTCTATTCTTCTTTATCATGTAATTTATTATGATTTATCATATAAATCCATTTTATAATTATTTATGCTCTTATGGATAAATATTATTTCTTCTCCTTTATTTTTAATAAATTGATGATTATTATGCATAATTTTATCAATGATGGTTTATTAATATATTTTGTAATAGCACTCACCATTTTAACCTCCAAGATATTTGCTATATTGCAGATTTGATCTCCAACACATCATTCAATATTCCAACTCAGAAATTCGCTGGAATAAGAAGTGACAGGTTTGCGGTTGATATTCTGGGCAAATGGAGAAGAATCTGGAAAATCTGGAACATGGGTTTTGTCCAGAACAGACTGAATTAACTTCATCAAATACCAGTTTGCCCAAATTTGGCATGTATTTAGAGAAACAGAAGGTTCTTTGAGCACAAATTTCTCAGATTTATTGTTGCGGCCGTCCTCCAAATTATCTCAGCTGCAAATCCAAATTCGACTTGCTCTTGTTGAAAGATTGATGGAAATATATTTTCTTGTTGATCAATTGGTTAGGAAAAACCCAATATTGTTATGAGAGATCATATTTACTATTTAATTTCTCCTCTTTGTGATTATAAAAGGAGACATTTGTAAAAGAGATGGAGAGATTTTATGTTGTAATTACACAATTCCTCATCGACTCTCATTGATTAAACAGAGATCGACTATTTGTAAATGCTGTTATGCATGATTAATACAAGAACATGTTGCCGTTTAATTTCTTAGTTCTGCCGTATCCCAGCAGTATTTCACCGATGGTTGAGGGCCCGGCCCCGGTGGATCGATCCGTTGTTTGTATATCTACTCTTTTAATTACCGTTATGTAATAATTTTGATTGGTTTTATTACATTTGTAAAGTTAATTAAGTTGTTGTTGAATTTTTTATCACTGTGTTGCGTTAATGAATTGCATTGTTGTTCCATTTCAACAAGAATCTTAATTTCAATATTATTCATCTTGTTATTGCTTATAAAGCTTTGTTGTTCAATATTTACTCCATTTGCTATTCCGTTGGATTGCTTAATAACGTTTGATGTCGATAGGGTTTGGTGTTCAACAGAGTTCGTTAGTTGATTTCATTAAGTTAAGATCTGATTCATTAGTTAGTATTTGTTGTTCAATTCTAGTTTGTTCATTTCGAATTCATTAGTTTCAGATTGTAGACACCTTGCTTATTTACATTCTTATTCGATTACAGTTTGTTGTTCATTTCTAGTTCATTAAGTTTACAACGTTTTCTTAATTCAATTTCTATTTCCTTTTGATTGCTTTAAAGCAGGACTGTCAACTGTAGAGAACATTGGTTATTGCTTCCTCGTTTCCAGATTGATTGTCTCGTTCTAGTTTGATTTCAATTGCATCAATTTATAGAGGAATTAATTATTGCTACTGTATCCTCGATTGATGTTTGCTGAGTGAATAGTTGGATTTCAGAGCATTTGAGTTTATGTTGTTGTAGTTAAATTTCTTTTTCAAGCATCCATTTACTTTTGTATTTGAAACATTGTACTACACCTTGCAAGGCATTACTCTTGTGTAAATTGCCGCCTTAGACTGAGTACAGTCTTGAAATAAAAAGTCGTTCCCGAATTGATAATTAATGTAGTATAAATAGGCGTTAAAAAGACACCTTTTATACCTCAACACTTTGGTAGAAAAATAAAGAGTTCAACAATTTAATCTGGACTCTTGGAAGAAATAAGGATAGGATTAGATAGTTTTTTTTTTTTTCAAAAAAATAAGATGTCAAAGAGTTTACTAGTTCAAATGCACTCAAAGGAAGAAGAAAAAATACTATAACAAGTAAGGTTGGGTAGTAGAGATGTTGTTTTGAAGAAATTACATATTGCAGATTGATAAAGGTTTTCCTTTTCAGAGAAAGAGCAGCAAGAAAAGAAGAAATATGCCCAATGGATAAGGCACTGATCTACTCAAAGCTAGAGATATATAAACTGAGCTTCTGGACACCTAAAAGGATAGTTTTCCTCCCCAAATGGAGCCACTGTTAGTCATCCATAATTCTGATTTTATCCAAAGATGACTAAATTTGACAAACCCAAATTTCTAGAACAAAATTGCAAAAAGCATTATGAGTTCTAAAAATCTCTCTGCCTTCATTTTTCTAAGTCTGTCAGTTCACCAAAATCTTCATCTATTTTTTCCTAAAAATATTATCTTACTGTTCCTTAGCAGTGTTGTTCCTTAAAGTGTTGTTCCCTTCAAAAAACCTTCAAAATCATGTTTTTCCCAAGAAAAGAACTGTTTCCTAAAGGCTCCTTTTTCCTCATTTTATTCCCCCCATTTTATCTTCATGAAATACCCCCCATATCACTCATTTTCCTCTAAAGATCCCCATTTTTCCCCTTCTCGTTTCAACCTTCATTTAAACCAATATAACCCTTTTCATTTGGTTTAAAAATGATTCATTTACCCATAAAAAACCCCTTTAAACCCATAAAAACCCCTTTTTATGGTTTAAACTGCCTTTTTATACTATCGGAGCTTCTAAATTGGCCTAAACCCCCATTTTTGGCCTAAAAATAGTCTTTTTACAATCAAGGGTTTAAGCCTCTGAGGGCTTAGATCTTTCGCCCACTTTCCTCCATATGTCCGAGCGCCCGCGACCAGGTGCTAGCCCCGTCGCATCGGAAATTCCCATCGCAGTGGCATTTTTTATATCGCATCGGCGATACCACATGGTTCATCGCATCGCTCCCCCTTCCCCAATGCGATTAGCACCCTACCCTTAGGCCCTGGTCACATATTCCCCCACGGGACCATGCCACAGTGCCCAGTTATTAGCCCCTCCATCACATTGGAATCTCATTTTTCTCCCTCCCCCTTGTCTTTCTTCTTTACCGATTGCCCGATGCAATAAGCCTCTTCTCCCTGGCTCCTGGTCACCTTATCTTCCACAGGACCACTTCCTGGCACCTTTCCTTAAGCCCCTTTTCCCTTATCCTCTCTTACCCCGCACCCTTTGTAAAACACCCTTTCTCCTAGATATTTTCTCCACGCTCTATTAACAAAACAATAGTGGGCCCACGTCACTTTCTTGGTCCCACCTCCCATTACCCCGCCACCCATCCAATCAATGTGTGCCACCTGTCTCCCACTAAGACCTCGCCCGAGCATTTCTCTCCATCGCGCTCCCCCGTAGCCGTTGGATCTTCCCCCCCAGATCCAACGGTCTATGATGAATATTGCATGACTTTCGTGTCCAAGGTTTAACGTCTCAAAGTCACGCGAGACCGGTGTTATTGTAGAGGACGCATGGCACAATATAATAGGATCGCGTTCCCTCCGGGCTAAACCATTTACCACCCATCTGTCGCGCAAAAACCGCCAATGGTTTTCCAAAACCACTTGTGCCCATTTTTGTGAAGTCCATTTAAAACCATTTTTTCGCCCTCCACCATTAAAACCCTTCCTCCATACATTCTGCCTCTCTGCAACCTCCTCTGCCAGCCTCCAAAGCAATATTTCCGACCCCGCATGGTTTTATTAATGTTTTGTTTATCTTTTGCAGGTTTGATAGTGGTTTTAAAGGTAAAAACCCTCCCACAGTCCATAAAGGGACGAGATCAGAAGGTTACAACCTTTGTGGTCCAAACAGAGGCCAAATCACGAAGAAAGGGAATTGCCAGGGTTAGTTTCATGGGTCGATCGGTGTTCTATGACCACAGTTTACACTATCAAACCCTCAACATCTCGAAGGCACCTTTCCACAGCAGTAAAAGGGAAAAGTCAACGAATATTTAAAAATAAAGGGTTAAAGGCTAGAACCAAGAAAAAAATTAGATAAATCGCAGCAATTGAAGGAAGGAATGAAGGCTAAGAAACCAAAGAAATAGGGAAATAGAGTTTCCAATCACACAGTGTATAAAGGAAAAAGGGCAACAATGTTACATTATGAAGGCCAAAGGCATCATCAGGCCTTAAAACACATTCAATGATGAAGTAAAGACAGATTAGGCCGAAAGAGTAGGTTTAGAGTCAAATCAAGAAGACTTAGGCTTAAAGATAGCCTCGGATGCATCAAAGCAGCAGTTATTCACTTAATAACTCAAAATTGACACCTTTCACTTAATTTATGTCTCAAAAGATAAATAGGTAGTTATTACACTAAAAAATATATTATAAACTGTCAGATATTTATTGTAAACACAGAAAAGACCTCAAAATTAATCTTTTCAGCTATTTTATCCTCAAGAAGTAAAGACAGATTTAATACACAGATAAGTAGTTGAGAAAAATTCCTACCTTATGCCTTGCATGGTTTTTAAGGATAGGAGTGCATTTACTATGTCATTAATGAAATTTTGAACCCTATATGTTTCCACCTCCTCATTTTGCAGCATAAATACTACATTCGAACTCATTTTATGGGGGCATTTGATAACTCTTTGAAGTAATACATAGTTCTGCTAAGATTGAAGAGAAATTGATGTACTAGAATCTGTGGATGTTTTAACCTATTTGTGAATGGAGAAAGCTCTGTCATTGGATCCCTGAGCTTGGTTTTTGGTGAAGTATTCTAAATTTTTAATGTTTTTTCTTGTTTTCCATTCTATTTTCATTATTCGCTTGCTTGTAGTAGAGTAAAAGTTTTAGGCTAAGAAATGTCTCCTAGAAGCACCTTAGACCTGTTTACTCTTCACTGTCTTTATGTTTTCATCTGCTGAAGGTTTTATTAAGTAGTCTGACTGCTGTTTCAACCCTTAAGCTTGTTTATTTCCTAAATAGTTCAATACTGTGGCCTCAAGAATGATTTATGGTTTTCCCTGCTTCCTTGTTGCTACTTAAAAACTGTTTTTGAAGTCTCCCTTCAAAGTACCATAGTCCAAAGTCTGCCAAAGAGGTTTGTTTTGATCATACCCTTTGTACTTCCTCAAATAATTGTTTTTAAGGTCTTTATAATTGCAGTCCTAGATGTTTAGGAGTTACCTCTTCTATGAATGCATTTATTTGTGAATCTTGAATGTTTTCTTATCCTTGAGAGTGAAATCTTTGATGAAATAGAACGTTCCTCGACTCTTGGGTTTCATTTTGAAAGTTTGTCTTGAAATTATTATTTGCTGAAAGTGTAATTTGTAGAATTCATGGTTAGCCCTATCTATAAAATACTTCTTTATGTTCAAATGATGCTTTAAGTCCCTTTGTTGAAGAGTACATATAATTAAGGATTCCTAATTTCCCTTAGTTCTACTTTTCATTCTAAAACCTTGATGTTCATTTCATTTCACCTAAAAAATTTGTAGATCCAACAACCAAGTTAGATTTGCCCTTTGATATCCCTAATTCATCTACAAACTTGTTAAAAAAATTCTACTTGACTCCATTACCCAATGACTTAGAGATTTCCCCTTTCCTATCTATGCTGCCTAGATTATCATGTCCCACAAAACAATCAAATAAATTCATGCTTAATAACTAGCCTAAAATCAACCTTATTCAAAGCAAACAAGTCATATCTTTGCAAACATATTGAGAGATCCCTCTCTGAGACTAGGAGGGCTAGATCCTAGAGCTCTAAAGACTGGTTTATATGTTGCCTTTTCATTTGGTTTGCCAATCGGCCAAATCACAAGATCCCAACAGGCCACAAAAGTTTCATCAAGGAAGTTGTGGTTTCCCCACCATAAATAAATATAGTGACACATTGTCTTTGTGTTATTCCCATGACCCTGAAAGTGTGATATCTAAGGATTCATGATTTTTAAACTATAGCTCCACCCTTAGTCTCCACACATAGCTACTCATCATTTGTATATTCATGTTCAATTCCATAAGCCTGTCATGTTTTGTCTTCCCTCTCACTATCTGAGAGCACCTCTATGTAATGAAACTTTCCCTTCCCTGCGTACCTGTGACTCAGTTACCAAGGCTTATTATAGCTAAATCATATTTTATTCCTTCACAGTTCCTTCCAAGTCTCATCATCCAATTTTTCTTTCCTATCTCACTCCTTCTAGAAGGAATTCGTGTCTTTATTTTTCTGAGGAAAGAATGGTTTGGGAGAAGATTTATTCTTTGTTACTATGTCCTCCATGTCTTGGGTTTTGATGATAGCATCATGTAGATATTTTGATTGGAAGAACTTAACCCAATTATGTAGGGGTTTGGATAATCCTTCAACAAATAGGATAATTAATATGTTCACTAACACATATATCACCAAGAATGTGAGCCTCTAATAATAACAATTATTATTATTATTATTACCAATAATAATAATAATAATAATAATACTTTAAATAAAGTTATAATTTAATTATTTCTTATGATTTTTTCTTAATCATAAGATATTTTGATGCAGTAAGTGTTTTGATGTGTGAATCTCTATGATAAAGTGGGGTTGAATATTCATAGTTAAGAATCTTGTTACATTTTTTGTAATGTATATATGTTTAAATTATATATCAATTATTTTGATCATTAATAATAACAATAATAATATTAGGAAAAGGAAGCTAAGGTATTATAAGGAGGTGATCAACCCCACTCTTGCTGACTAAAATTATATTTCTTCCTTGACCAATGCTAAGAACAAAATGAACATTGTGAAGATACGAACTAATTTTCATGAGCTTAGAAGTGAAACTAGGCATTGTTCTATCCCCAAAACACCTTGGGATGAAAGAATATATCACCTTTGCTATACGAAGAGGGTTGTAGATAAAAAAACACTTTATATTGGATTGCTCGACTGTTTCTCACATCCATTCTCATTTCCAAAACATTTTTCACACTATTAACATTCTTGACTTCTTAATTCAACAAAGCTATAGTGATCTAGGAATGTTGATTTCCCTTATTTTTTATCATAAAAATAAAACATTAAAGATTCTCAATTAATCTCTTACTTTATTAAGGTTTTATTCATCATCATTATCAATAATTTTAAATAAAGTTCAGGGAGGTTGGAGTAAGAGGGGTTGTTTTTCACCTCAATGAAGAACTAAATATTAAATATGCATTAGGGTTAGGGATCTAAACCAACAATATAGTTAAGTTCTTAGCTCTTTGGCAAGGATAGAATGGGAATTAGTAAAAAAAAATTGACAGTTGATGGGTTTTTGCAACCCTATGCTCATAATCCAACAAGCTTGTAAAGTTCAAGAGGACCCATTGTCTATGAAATATCCCACGTTACATCGAATATGTTTGCAAATTTCCAAGTTTGATGTCATTGAGTTATTTCATATTAAAATGAATCTCAATATTGATGTTGACATGTTAGAAAACTATGGAGTCAATCTCAGATTCAGATTGATGGAAATAGATGTCTCTACATTAACCCAATACATCCCATGATTATTCAAACTCAAAATTCATTCAAAATGGTTCTTGCTCTCAGAAAACGGGCATTAAAAAGATTTGAAATGGGAGAAATCTCAAAGGGAAATAAGTAAATATCAAAGGGGTGAGTTGATAGTCCCAGTTTTTAACCGACTGTCTACAATTAAATTTAAATAATGGATTTGTGTTATAGAATCTAGGGATCACGTGTCCATGGCCTAGATTCTAGCCAGATGGAAAAAGATTTTCAGTTATGTTATTCATATCCTTGAAACCATAATGTTTCATGTCGACCGATGTCTATTAATGGATCTAGTATCTAATGGAATTAAACTTGAGTGTGATGGGGAGAAACTAACGTTGAGAGTGTGTGCAAATGGAGGAAAGAATCCAATTATTAAATATGGAGGATTTTTATTAGTTATAATTTTGAATTCCAAGACACAACCTCCAACCTCAGTGACCTCGTTGGTTGGTCACTTGTTGTCTTGGAGAATTCTCCAACCTACTTTCTGACATAAACAAGTCCTACATAGTGAGGCGATTCCTCCACTTTGATGGGATTCACAATTCCCTGGCCATTAATGTCGAGGCCCTTTCCCATTGTATTCAACATTTTTTGTCCAATTCAAGTAATATGTTTCTAAAAAGAAGTGAAATAATCATCATAAAAAGAACTTGAAATTGAAGAATCACTTTTTAGCTCAGGCTTGCTATGCTACAAATTTTTCAAGGCCTTCTCCTTGGCTTGTAACTGATGTTGTAACCTTTTTTTCTCCTCATTTTATTCTTGTAGGAGTCTCATTAGTTCAAAATTCTCTACTTTAATTCTTTGGCTGATCTCCTCAAGTTCTTGGAGCCATTTAATATTTGGTGTTGTTGGGGCCTTTGTTTTGAATTTTGAATAAGGAACATATTTTGGGTTGCGGATTGACACATGGTAGGCGCAACAATGGTAGGTAGTGGAGCTGCCGAGGTTGCAGAGGAATAGGAGATAGCTGATGCGTCTGAAGCAGATAAGTGCAGATGAAGAGAATACACGAAAGAGAACAGATAGCCGAACTTAGGGGCAACAGAAAGAAGCCGAAAGAAGCTGAAGAAGAACATAAGAGAAACTAGCAGTTGCGCTGGAGGGCGAATAAATAGGCCATCACCCAGCCGAAAAGAATGTCATGCATGGATGCAAATGGATTGAAGAGGTTAGAGTAGGTGCCGCAGGAGAGCTCTATCCTGAGCGCGACATCCTTGTATTTCCTAGGTTTCTATTGATCTAGCATGACTGTATTATCACTCTCTGTCCTGTGGAACATCTGTAATAGAAATGGAAAGCTCTTCCTGTCGAGCGATGTAACTATGGATCCAACTGAAGGTTATTAATATACTTGAAGGTTGTTTTCTTATTGTATGAGTTACACATATGCATGATGTCTTTGGTACCTTAAAATTTTATTTTCCTAGTATCTACATAATGTTCTGAGAAGATCTTCTATGTATGATGTTATGTATGAAAATGATTCTATGTTAGTTTTGAGTTGCGGATCCATCCGCCACTACCAATCTGTTCCCCGTTTGCATGTGGTCGCGACACACCTCGGGTGAGACTCTCTTCTCTTCGGAGTAGGGTGAAAATGCTGGCGTGGTTCTAGACTACAAGAGACTCCTTTGTTGGCCCCAATCCCTAAACCTGGGTCTTGCCTACGAGACCTGTTTCCTCGCCAACAGGTGCCCTTCTCATTTTTGGCACAACATCTGTTGAACTATTTGTCTCGTCGCTTGAATCAGAACCAAAGTCAATAGGTCCATCACCAGCAATTCAGAGAGATGAAATATTCATCTCATTGCCTGAGTCAAATCTAAAGTCAATTGGTCCAACACCTACAAATTATATAGTTGTGATTTTCTCCTCATCCTATGAATCAGATTCTTGGTCTTGTTACACAGTAGTGATCACCTTCTACTTCTCCATTCTACCATTCCTTTTTGGCTTTAATTCAAGATGCAATTTCCAGCGATGCTCCTCATCATGCCCTTATTTCTCACAATGATTAATATATTTATTTTCTTCCTTTCTCTTAGTTGTTCTTTTCCTATTTGGGCGGTCATATTGCTCATACTTCCCCCTTCTTTCAAGATTTAAAACCTTCACACTATATTAATTAATAGTTTTAGGTTCAAATAATAACAATTAATTATGTAAATAACTATGCAAAGAAAAAATTTATTTCATCAATGTCTCAGGAGAGTATAATGTAACATTCAATGCTAATGCTTATTTCCTAAAGTATATAAAATTCTAAAATTTTTTGCCTTTACTTTATTTCAAATATTTCCATTCCATCATGACCTTTTATCTGTAGCCCAATGGGTAAAATTGTGCTCTTAAAGTGGAAACAAACTCGGACCAATATTAAATAAGTTTACTATTACTCTTACCACCTTTTTGCAGCTTGTCTTCCAACCATACGAGAGCAGTGCCACTCAATCGAAGGGATTCTAATTGGATCTTGGCCTTATCCTCTCTGATTTGTTGTATGTGGAAATATACTTCAACCTGTCTGATCCAATTATCTAGCTTATCTACATTAGATTCTCCATTAAACATAGGCAATTCAAACTTGACATCCAACTTGAAAAAGGATTCTAATGAGATTTTCTACTTTTATAACGATGAGAAGAAGAGAAAGAAGTGGAGAATTCACTAGAAGATGGATAATTCACTAGAATATGGATATGATGGTTATAGAGGCTCTTCTCCTCCTCCTCCTTGATTTATCAAGGCATGATCATCTGGTTCTTTCTTCTCCTGCTTCACCATTGTCTTCTCATACTCTGCAAACATTTTGTCAGCCTTTTCTACCATGGCGTAGAAGGCCTAGAAAATGTTTTTCTCTTCCTCCAACTGAAGCATATTCATATGCCATTTTCCTTATTTGTGTTGCAAACCCTAATTTTGTATCAAAGGACTTAGGTTTTCCTTCACCTCTTTGAAGCTTTTCCCTAGTTATCGTACACTTGCAATTCACATCAACAAGAAGATCTCTCTAATACGAAACTTGCTCTAGACCTTTTCACTTCAATGATGCATACAAAATTTCGTATAAAAGGGAATTTAACCATGAAAACATATCACGTACCCTATATTAGGTGGGAAGACCTACTTATGGTTTTGTACATGGGTTTGCACATGGTTTTTGGCATGATGGTTTTCTGCCCATGGTATTTTTTAGATCTGGTCAAGGGAATTATGGTTATATTCTAATCCAGGGTTAATGGATTGGGGTTTATGAATGCTTCGGCATGTATATATATATGTGTTGTAACATTGAAAGGAATATAATGAAAAATCAAGCTGGTAGTCGTGGGTTTTGCGATCTAGGGGAAAATCTTTGTGTATACTGGTTTTATGTTTTATGCTCTCGCTATTGTTTATTTGACCCTATATTATGTGGGTAGACCTGCTTATGGTTTTGTGCATGGGTTTGCACATGGTTTTGGGCATGATGGTTTTCTGCCCATGGTATTTTGTAGATCCGATCAAGGGAAATATGGTTATGTTATAATCCAAGGTTAATGGATTGGGGTTTATGAATGCTTCAACTTGTGTGTGTGTGTGTGTGTATGTGTGTTGCAACATTGAAAGGAATATAATGAAAAATCAAGTTGGTAGTCCCGGTTTTGGGATATAGGGGAAAATATATGTGTATATATTTTTTATGTTTTATGCTCTCACTATTGTTTATTTTCTTTTTTAAGAGTTCATTTGTAGATACTTTGTGTATAGGGCTAAAACCTACAGGATCACCTTGGAATGCTTATTCCTAGTGTGTCTCTGATTAGGAGAACATCTTGTGGAATCCTCACTATCATTGGATTGTGGGGATGTGCTCCCATCACCCCTCGTTGGTTGGTCACTTATTGTCTTGGAGCATTCTCCAAACTAATTTTTGACATAACCAAGTCCTGCATAGTGAGGAAATTCCTGCAATTTGACGGGATTCAAAATTCCCTAACCATTAATGTCGAGCCCCTTTCATTGATACCCCATTTTCTTCATAAATTTTTATCCAATCCATGTATCATGTTTCTCAAAATCAGTGAAATGATCATCATAAAAATAACATGGAATTCAAGAATCATTTTTTACCTTAGGCTTGTTATGCTGAAAATTTTTCAAGTCCTCCTCCTTGGGTTATAACTGCTGTTGTAAAATTTGTTTCTCCTCCTTCGCTTCTTGTAGGAGTCTCATTAGTTCAAAATTATCTTCTTGAATTCATTGGTTTATCTCCTCAAGTTCTTGGAGCCATCTAATCTTTGGTGTCCTTCTCATTTTTGGCACAACATTTTTTGAAATATTTGTCTCGTCGCTTGAATCGAAACGAAAGTTAATAGGTCCATCAACCGCAATTATGAGAGTTGTAAGCTTCATCTCATCACCTGATTCAAATCCAAAGTCAATTGGTCCAACACCTACAAATAATATAGATGTGATTTTATCCTCATCCTATGATTCATATTCTTGGTCTTGTTGTATGTAACCGTCTTCTACTTCTTCTTTCTACCATTCCCTTTTCGCCTCAATTTGAGATGCAATTATTAGTGATGCTCCTCTTCATGTCCTTTCTCTTAATTTTTGTTTTCCTATTAGGGTAGTCATCTTGCTCATGCTTCCCCCTAATTTCAATATGTGTAACCTTTACACTGGCTCCATCAAGAGTTTTAGGTTCAAATAATAACAATGAATGACGCAAATAACTATGCAAAGAGAAAATGTGTTTCATCAACGTCTCAGGAGAGTTTAATGGAACATTCAATGCTAATGCTTGTTTCCTAAACTCTCTAAAATTATGAACATTTTTACCTTTAATTTGCTTCAAATATTTCCATTCCATCGTGATCTTTTATCTATATCCCAATGGGTAAAATTGTTCTCTTAAGGTAGAAACAAACTCAGACCAAGATGAAATAATTTTACGATTACTATTACCACCTTTCTGCAGCTTGTATTCCCACCATACGAGAGCAGTTCCACTCAATCGAAGGGATGCTAAATGGATCTTAGCCTCATCCTCTCTAATTTTTTGTATGACGAAATATAATTCAACTTGTCAGATTCAATTATCTAGCTTCTCTCCATTAGTTTCTACATTAAACATAGGCAAATCAAACTTGACATCCAACTTGAAAAAAGGCTTTTTATGATATTTTCTACTTTTAAAATGATGATAAGATGATAAAGAAGTGGAGAATTCACTAGCATATGGAGATGGGGATTATATATGCTCTTCTCCTCATCATCCTTGAGTTACTGAGGGATGATCATCTGGTTCTTTCTTCTCCTGCTTCACCATTGTCTTCTCATACTCTACAAACATTTTGTTAACTTTTTCTGCCATGTTGTAGAAGACCTTGCAAAAATCTCACTCTTCCTCCAACCTAGCATCTTCAGATGCCATTTTCCTTTTTCATTTTGCTTTCCCTACTTCTAGATCAAAGGAATTAAGTTTTCCTGCACCTCTTTGGAACTTTTCCCTGGTTATCATACCCTTGCAATTCACATCAGCAAGAAGACCACTCTGATACCAAAATTGATCCGGATATTTTCACTTCAATGATGCATACAAAATTTCATATAAAAGGGTATGTAACCATGAAAAAATATCACATAAAATAAGCAGAAATAAAATGAAATCATGAGAAACAAAGGCATAAAACAAGTTGATAACGAAGTTCACCAAGTGTGGGTTATGTCTTTGGGCCCTAATCAATGTGGGGAGGCCTATTTCATTTGTATTCAATGAAAGAAAATTAAATCCAAGTAAAAAAAGACACCTTATATGTACACTTCCAGGGATGGCCTGAAAATGCACATCTATGCTGAAGAAATAGACTACATGGTTCAATTCCTAGTGAAAAATCATGAAAAATGAATATAAAGTCAAACATGTTTTGTGCTAGTGATCTCTGGGGTTCTAGGGAATATTTAGATTCCCTACAAGATTCACTACAAGAATATTCTCCCAAGATTCCAAGGAAACTTTCTCAAAGAACATGCCCAGGCTAGGTGTGGTTTCAATTGTGCTTGGGTCTACAGGCTGTGAGCTTATGTTGGTTGTCAGTTTCCGCCTCCTCTCCCAGTCTCGGTGTTTAAACAACATTTTTATAATGAGGGAAAGGTGGAACAACAAAAGGTTTCAAGTTGGCACATTGATGACCGCTTGAATTTGGTCTCGAGAGGTCCAATATCAAACCACCGTATGGAATATGGGTTGTTGTTTATTTATTTTATATGGTCGTCCACCGATCTCGTTTATCCCGTCGAGTGGGTTCGACTCTCGTTGTCATTTTTTCTAATATGTAACCAACAAGCTCAGGCCGGTTGGAGGGTTTGACCTCTCGCTCACCGACAGTTAATTTTTTATTATTATTTAAAGTCCTAACAATCATTTTTCCCGCCAAATTTTTCGTAGGTCATTACAAAAATTAAATAGGCTACAATTAGGTCACCACCATATGCCGTGAAGGTGAAACATGTTACATATTTATGAAAAATGGTTACTACTGACTGGGTGCCATGTGTTGCAATATGATTGGTTTGTACATCTTACTAGGTTGTTGAATGGGTTTCTCACATCAACTGCAACATGTCATCTCCTAACTGGTCCATATTGTCATGTCACCTTGTTAACATTGTTATCCTCCACAATGTTTGAAGGTCGAGAATGGAAATCGATGAAGGTAACCTTGAACCACTTAGGATCTGGTAGCTAGCCCTACCAAATCAGAGAGGGCTCTCTTTGTGATCTTATAGCCAAAATATTCCTGAAGAAAGGTAAAAGATATTAGGCTAGTTCTAAGCTCTAGGGTTTTCAAAATTTAGGGTTTTTGTTGGATCGGAACGATAGGAAAAGGAAACTAGTCCAGATCTAAAAGATTCCAATTGCATGGATACAAAGGGGAATGGAAAATATGTTCAGTGGAACTTTAAGGTTTTCAATTTTAGTGTAGCATGGAAAAGCAAAGGTTCAAAATGAGCATGACAAGCATGAGTTCATTTATCAGAAGATGAACAACATAAATATGAAATTCCTACCAAAACAGAGCATAAGCTTAAAGAATTATGTTTAACATCTTATAGGAATATCACTGAAAGCATAGATATGGAAAGAATATAAACTAATCAGTCATAAAAATTAATTACAGAAGAAAACAAATGCCACAAATTCATACCACGTGAATCCCTATATAATAGCTGTAACTAGCCTTGTATTTCTACAAATATCAATGGTACACAAAGCTCCAAGCCTTCTACTCTCTGATGCTCAACCTTGAATCTGACTGAAAACTAGATATATATAGACCAAAACCATCTGCCCCTCTCTTAGGGTTCGAATCCCTCAAGAAAGGAACAGTTCACACAAATTTCTCCAACCAAACCTAAGACTCGGGAACTTAAAACAAACTCTCCTTTTAGCCTTTGACTGATCTATCTATCATAAATTACCTTCATAATTACATCAAAATTACATTAACAAGATTTTACGTTCGTCTACATCATGTCAACTCAAAACAAGAGAAATTACATCATTGGGAACTAATTTTGACTGAAAAAACTCAAAAATTTGGCCTCCAGGGAAAAGTGCAGTGCCATCAGGGAAAAGTGCAGTGCCATCTTGCAGGGCACTTTTGACTACCTTCCTGTGCTCCAAATGATGATCTGAAGGTACCGTTGGAAAACTTAGGATGTTTAGTTTTCAATGGAGTCCTTAAGCAATAAAAATGTCCTCTCCAAGGCTGAGAAAAATGCATTCTCCCAAGTTTACTCCAAAAGCGCAGTGCCTAGGTGAAAAAGGTGGCAGAGAGTGATGTTTTAGCATGTTTTTGCACTTTTATCCCAACCAGAATGATGACATTGCACAAAATATGATAGTTGATATATGTAGGTCATAATATATCCATTGATGTAGAGTTTAGGTGATTTGGAGCTCTGAGGGAAAAGCACAGCGCCAAGGCATTGCGCTTTTGGTTGTCTGCAATTTTCTGTTTTAGCCAAAAACCACAAAATTTCAAAAATTTTCAGAAATTTCTTCAAAACTTGTCTAAAATTTCCCCTTGGAGTTATAATATGATTTTCTAGGTAATGAGAGAGGCCTCATCCAACCAATCAATTTTTTCCTTCTTCTTTTTCCTAATTACTGTTTTCCTCAATTTTTTCTTCAAATGTTTGATCCTTATTTGAGAAATTAGGTTTCTAGTGCAATAATGCATGGCCATGTGCCTTTGGAGCTTAGTGTTCCTGTTACAATTCAATTCACCTTGTTCACCTTGACAATTCGCCTTGTTAAGCCAAAATTCCTTATCTTGCTCAATTTATTTTGCAATCAAATAATCTAAGTCCTCTTCAACTAATGATGTAGAGGGTTCAATTTCTTGCTCTTATTGATGTTGGGGAGATTAATTACTTCATAAAAACAACTAATCACCTAATAATTAATTATCAATCCAAGTAATTTCATTTTGTTTCAAGGCAATCGACAAAATATATGCAAGCAAATACCAACAACTAACATTGGTTCTACATGTATGTTCTACACTATCAAGCTCATTCGAAAAGAAATAAAATGTAAGACTTGAAAATCAATACTAAATCTCAAAAATGGAAATTAAATGATAGGAAAATAATTATGATAATCACGCTAATTGAATCAATATTGAATTAAACCACACCTTGCTGAATTGGAAATTTAACTTATTGCACCCAAGAGAATTCAAATGCTAATCTAAAACAATAAAATTAAATGAAATCTAGAAATTGCAGGAAACAACATATATGGAAAATGAAGCGAACAAAAAATTACTTGAAAAGGAAATTTACTTTAAGGAACAATAATCTAAATTCAAAGAAACAAACACACAACAAAACTACTTTAGATGTTCAAGGCAACACCTCGTCCAAGGTAGTGGGCCAAACTTCCCAACACTCGGTTCTGCCTTGAAGAATAATTCAGATCATATTACAAGTAACAGATGTAGAGCTCAATGTATATCTTCCTTCACTAAAAGATATATAAGAGAAATAATTACATCAAAATGAAGTTCTTATCTTTTCTTAAAATCCAACAATTGTTCATCCCCCTTTCTTTGATCTTTGTTTTTATTTAAATACATAGAGAGAAAAGGGAGGTTGCAACTAAATTGATTACAAAATGATTTTCCATTAAAATTTTACATTTTATACAACAAATTGATCAACAATATCATACCTGAAATATCTCTCCACCATGATTCAGCTGGAACAAGTCGAATCTAGTTATTGAAATTGGAAGAATTTGGAAAACGGCTACAACAACAAATATGATAAAATCATCTTTATAGAACCTTCTGTTTATCTCAATCCACCCCGAATTTTGGAAAACGACTCATGGAAAATTGGAATTGGTACATTCTGCACAAAACCCACATCTCTAATTTTCAAGATTCATCTTCATTTGTCTAAAATATCCACTGCAAAACTATCGCTTTTTATCCCAACGAATTTCCAAGTTGGAATATTTGATTATGAGTTGGAGATTGAATTTCCAATCTAGAAGAGATCTTGGAGGCTAAAAGTGTGATTTATGTTATAAAAGGTTAATAAACTATCATTGACAAAATCATGCATAATAATTATCAATTTATTAAAAATAACGGATAATAAATATTAGCTATCCGTAAGAGCATAAATAATTATAAAATAGAATTATATGATAAATAATGTGATAAACAATGATAGAAATGGATGAAATATGTGTAAAGAAGTGGTAATAATAATGACAATTTAGTGGCCCAACAGTTGCCTCTTGAGACCTCTTGTTATTGGCCTCCTTGGTTTGATTTTCTCTTCCTGATACTCAAGCTCATCAACATCAATCATTGACTTACCTTTGCCACCATCCTTCTCCAAATCTACCTTGGGTTTACTAAGGAAGAGTTGTTTTACTTGGAGCTGCATGTTCTCCTGTTGAAGAAATGTGATCATGAAATTTTCATTTGATAATTTTTCCTTTAGCTCCCTGATCTTAGCTTTCTTCTCTTTGATGATTTTCTCAGCTGAATTTTCCTCCTCCTGCATCTCTATGTATTCCATGTCAGTGTCAAAATGTACTTGTTCTTCCCCTTGCAATGGTGCATCGCGTTGATGTGTTGATGTCTCTTTTTCCACTAATGAAGGTTGACCTCTTTCCGCACTACCAGGAGAAAACATCAGTCTCTTTTCTCTATTATATGTTTCAGTCACCTCAACCCTAGATGTTATTGCTACAGGTTTTCTTGTGTAACCCACTTCTTGTTGTCTTGGTGAAGTCAAGGGTGTAGACTGACTGCTTGATGGAATTGGAGTAGGAAAAAGTGAATTTGAATGCATGAATCCCTCCCAAGACAATTTTACCTGTGTAAGCTAATGAAAAAAAACAAATTGCACCAAGCCATGATGTAACAAGCTTGCATGAAGATATTTCCCTTTGCTATGTACTTTTTCTGCCATTTTGACCAAGCTTCTGTAGAGGTAGTGAGGTAGGTTAAGAGCTTTAACACCGGTGAAATTCATCAATAGTCTAACATGGTACTAATATATCCTTGAAAACCTACCCTCACATGTGAAATATTTCATGATCATCTTCATGAGAGAGGCATACTTGTCAAGAAAGTTTCTGAAAGGAAAAATGTGTTTTGGAGAAATTTTGTAAGGAGGCTTCAAAAACATCTTGTAATTTTCAATATCTAGGTCTCTCATTTTGAACCAAAGCTCTCCATGATATGGGATACCAGTGGCTATGGAAATGGCCTCTATTGAAATCGTAAACACAACCCATGCAATGGTGACCTTATCCCTCCTTAGAATAGTAGGAAAGGTGCTTGTAAGTTTATCACTAAAACCAATTTCTCCAATCTTTTGGAAAAAATCAAGGCAACCTGCATCTTTGAATGACTTCTTGAGAAATGGTGAAGCCATGATATCATGTACTCTGGTGGGTTCATATTAATGATCTAACCTCCTTTATGCCTCCTTTTTTTAGTGGTCTCTAAATCCATTTGAAATACTAGTTCACTAGGAAGGGAAATGATGGTTTTAGTTTAGGAAAACATAGGATTTTGGGAAGTTTTAGGAATGGATGGGGATGAATGGGTTTGAGGGTGTCTTCAAATTCTTGGGAAAATTTAGGGTGGTAGGGATAGTTGTTAGGGAGTGTAGAGAGGTGGGATTTTTTGGAATGAGTGATGGGAAGGGGTGCAAAAGTGAAAAACATAGTCCTAGCCTAGGAAATTGTATTGTAGGATAGGGTTTGTAGGGAAATGACAAAAATGAGGGAAAGGAATGAGGGGAAGTGTATAGGAAGGTATATGGAAGGTTGGAGAGGGTATATGAGCATGAATTGAGGGTTTTTCTCAACAAATGGACCAAAGAGAATTATTTGACCATAAATGCAGCAAACCCTCGGAGAGGGTGATTTCTGAGCTTCGAAGCATGAAATGAAATGAAATAGAGGTAGATGAGGGACCCAATTACTTGTACCTGATGAGCTAGAACCTGTTGCTGATGAAGAAATTCTTGGAGAATAGATATTTTTCTTCTTGGAGACAAATGCAGCAAAGTTGATAAAAGTGCAACACATTAAGGAAATTTAGCTTTCCAAGGCAAGAAATTGATTTTCAGAGGGTGGAAAGATCCTAGAAGAAAGAATGATGTCTCATGAGGGTATAATGAGAAAATTACATTATTCGTTGGTATTTAAATGGCTGGAAGTCGATTTTTCTCTTTGGTGGTGATGTGGCCCCACCATGTCTTTTCACCAAATGACTTAATTTCTTGTGTATTGTAGCTTTGAAACCAAATTACATATATTAAATCTTAGTAAAGATAAAAATTCACTTTAGAGATCACTATTGAACACTTTTCCCTATTACTACTCCCTTTTAATGGTGACTTTCATGATGACATGACCTATTTACATGACTTTGACCATATGACTTAATGATGACACTATATGGAATGATAACTTGAATGATGACCAAGATGACCAAGACACTCTTCCAAAAAGGAGTGACCTGACCATGATGATGTTTATTGACCATGAAAATGAAAGGAGTAGTAATGGCCTAAGCATACTAACCAAATATCAAATTTTAATTTGAAAACCTATTGAAACTATAAAAATTTAACCTAGGACCCTATCAACCATATGAAAGGGCATAATTTGATCACTGGTGACTGACAACACTGACAGACACAAACATGGACTCCAGCTAGGGGTGGCATCTCCTTAGGAAGTGTCAAGAACATCATAAACCAAGTAGCCTCATCCATTGGGCATGGAGTCAAAAAATAAAAAGAAAGACCCGAAACTGAAATGACTCGACAAAATGAAATTACTTTACAAACTCTTTGAAAAAGTAAATGATCAAAGAAACCTTATGGCCTTCACCTCGGGATTCAAGCTTCCATGACCATTAGGAGAATTTTGAGGTCTAAAATGGGCCTCCTAAGGAAATTATAAAATAATAGTGGAAAAAATCAAATAAGATTTGATGACATCATCAAATTTTATAGGGAAAAATGGAAAAACTACTTTTTCAACTCATATTTTCAACTTAGCTCCCAAATTTTTTACTCAAATTTCGAGCAGGAGTACTCATTGGATGCGAAATTTAATTCCCTATCCAAGGAGTACCCATGTTTCATACTTTCAATGGGTCCTACTACACGAAAAATGAGAAATACATAAAAAACCGTGATTACAATCACGCTTTTATGTATTTCTCATTTTTCGTGTAGTAGAGTTCATCGAAAGTATGCAACATGGGTACTCCTTGGATGAGGAATTAAATTTCGCATCCAACGAGTACTCCCGCTCGAAATTTGAGTAAACATTTTGGGAGATAAGTTGAAAATACGAGTTGAAAAAGTAGTTTTATTATTTTATTATTTTTTAATATTTTTACCCTTTCATTTAAAAAATGGTGAATCATCCCCCATGGTTGACATCATCATCTTGAATCCTATTGGTTTTTATAAAGTTTATTTTTGTTGTACATTTTTCTTAGGAGGCCCATTTTAGACCTCAAAATTCCCCTAATGAACTCCTTCACACTTTAGCAGAAAAATAAACTGGTATGTACAATTAAAATGATAATATTCTAAAAAATCAAGTGAGGTAGGCTTGAGGAGCCTACCATTGACTGGTCCTGCTCAAAAATCTTGTCCATCAAGCTCCTCCAACACAAAGGCATTCTTCCCTCTGAAAGCCAAAATTTTGTATGGTCCTTTCCATGAATTTTCAAACTTGTCGTGCTTTCCTTTTTCCTCGTTCTGGGCATCCATCACAGAACTATATCTCCCACACTGAAATCATCTGCCTTTGTTTTTTCGTCATATATATTTTTGATATTCTCTTGAAGCTTCGTAGTATTCTGAAATACTTCATCTCAAGATTGCTACAAATGAATCATATGATTGATTCTCTTTTGAATGTCATTGGGGTCACTATCTACGTCCTGCAAAATTTTCATGACCAAGACAACAAGAGAAGTCAAAAAAATAGTATCCACTCTATATACCAACTAAAAAGGTGACATACCTATGGACTTCTTACTTCTTACTCTGTCCGCCCACAGAGCAATGATCAATTTCTTGTGCCAATTCTTCTTATTTTCTTCTAGCAACTTTTTGATGATGTTTACCAATGATTTATTGGAAGATTCAACCATCCCATTACCTTGCGGGTAATATGATGTTCAGTGTCTGAGCCTTATGTGATACTTGTCACAAAAATTGATCATCCTCTTGGATTTAAAAGAAACTACATTATCTATGATTATTTTCTGTGGACAACCAAACCGTGACAAAAGATTAGACTCAATAAACTGAATGATTACTACATCCATTAGGGGAATTTTGAGGTCTAAAATGGGCCTCCTAAGAAAAATGTACAACCAAAATAAAATTTATGAGAACCAATAGGATTCAAGATTATTATGTTAATCATGGTGGATGATTCACCATTTTTGGAGTAAAAAGGTAAAAAGATTAAAAAATAATAAAATAATAAAACTAATTTTCAACTCGTATTTTACACTTATCTCCCTAAGGGTTTACTCAAATTTCGATTAGGAGTACTTTTTGGATGCAAAATTTAATTCCTCATCCAAGGAGTACCCATGTTGCATACTTTTGATGGAATTTGCTACACAAAAAATGAGAAATACATGAAAAAACGTGATTGCAATTACGTTTTTTATGTATTTCTCATTTTTCGTGTAGCAGAGTCCATAAAAAGTTTGCAACATGGGTACTCCTCGGATGAGGAATTAAATTTTTCATCCAACAAGTATTTGTGCTCGAAATTTGAGTAAAACCTTAAGGAGATAAGTTCAAAATACGAGTTGAAAAAATAGTTTTTCCTTTTTTCCCTCTAAAATTTGATGATGTAATCAAATCTTATTTTATTATTTCCACTATTATTTTATAATTTCCTTAGGAGGCCCATTTTAGACCTAAAAATTCCCCTAATGAGTGGCCTTCCTAGTGGGAATAGTCTCGATCCATTTTGTGAAATAATCAGTTGCTATAAAGATCCACTTGTGTTGATCTGAAGATGAAGAGTGAATCTCACCGATAAAATCAAGACCTGACTGCTGAAAAGGTGATTGAATTGAAATGGGTTGCAAGGGAAGCGGTAGAAACTTCCTTTTTTCCTGAAAAATCTGACATTCATGGAAAATCATGAAAGTTTTATAAACATCTAAAAAAATTAAAAAATTAAAAATTAAAAAATAAAAATAAAAAAAATCGGCCAATAAAATCCAACCCTCAATATATTATTTGTTGTGGCTTTCCAAAGGAGATTACTTCCAAAATCTCCCTTGTGAAAATCATTCATTACCTCCTTTTCCTTGCTTTCAACTAAACAATTTAACAAGACTCCTCCTAGATATTTCAAAAATAATGTGTCATTAAGAATATAGTACTTTAAAGCCTTCAACTTTAATGACCTAGTCTTACTCTTTGACACTTCCGGCGGAGGATTCAAATGCTGAAGTACATAAAAAATGATGGAATACCAAGGAGATGAAGTGAAAATATGTGGTACCTTAGGTGTGGAATCAACCACTTCTTCGCCAGAAACTACATCGATGAGATTGATGCCGAGAGAATTCAAATTGGATTCTACCATAAGCTTTGCCAAACCTTGTCCCTTGATCAACTTTGTTGGCTTAATTTCGAGATCATACTCCAACGTTGCAGAAATCCATTTTATGTTCCTACCTTCAAGATCAGGTTGCATCAAAACATCTTTGACTACTACATTCAGAACATAGGCAACAATATGCGAGTGAAGTATGTACACCCAAAGATCCTTCAAAGATTACACAAGCGTCAGGGCCTGTTTCTCAATGATGTTATGCCTTAGTGTTGCATTCCTTATGGTTCTACTGAAAAATCCAATTGGTTGTTTTGTTTTAAGGTCCTTCTTCTGAATTAGGATAATAGCCAATGTGTGCTTAGATGAAAATGAAAAAATAATGAAATCCATAGTATAATCGAGGATGATCAAAATTGGTGCACAGGAAAAAGAAAAATTGAATGAATTGAAATAATTCTTAGCATTTTCATATCATTTTACCTCATTTTCCTTCTTTAACATATCAATTATTTCCAATAAATTCTTAGTAAGGTTAGGAATGAACCTCCTCAAAAATTTAATCTTACCATTAAAGGACTAGATTTACTTCTTGTTTCTCGGAAATCTAACTGCTGGATTTCTTCAATTTTGGAAGGATCTATGCAGATGTCATCCTTTGATATGATATGCCCAAGTAACTTACCTTCCTCCATAGAAAACAAACTCTTCTTTGGATTCAACGAAATACCGATTTTTTTTCACCTTTGGAAAACAATCCTCAAATTATGCAAGTGATATTTATTTGTTTGACAGAAAACTATCAAATCATCAAGATAAATAAACAAAAATACATCCTTTTCATTTGCAAAAGTGATATCCATCACTCGCTGAAGTGTGACTCCTACATTTTTCATCCCAAAATACATCTTGGCATACATAAAGGTACCCCACGGTGTCATAAAAGTTGTCTTCTCACGGTCATCTGGATGCATTAAAATATGATTATACCTTGAGTATCCATCAAGCAATGACATTCTAGAGGCCCGAGATACCCTCTGTAAGATGTGGTTCATCTTAGGGAGAGGATAATTGTCCTTCAAGGACACTTTTTTCAAATTCCAAAAATCAATACACAAACGAATTTCACCTATATTTTTTCTAACCGGAACCAGATTTGACATCCAATTAGAAAAGCAAAGAGGGATAATGATATAGATAAATGTCTTTCAGAATAATCAAATAATTAGAATTAGGTCTAATGATGTGATTAATCCTAAAGACATTTATCTACATTATGGATCACAAAAGTCTTAGATCTAACAGGGATAATGGTACCAGCCTTATGAAATTTTTTTACCTCTTTCTCAATTGATGGTAGCAATCTCGGACTGATTGTCCTCGGCTTTTTGTGGAAATCCTTTTGATCATGCTTGATAGGAATTATGTGTTGAATTATACTTTTATCATAAACCTTAAAATCTAAATCATCCCATATAAACACATCTAAAAACTCAGCAAAAAGTGTTGTGTATTTACCTTTCATCTCCAGAGTTAAGAATTTAAACAAATTCACCATCTTGGGCTTCTCGGTTGTGCCAATATTGATATATTCAACTCCCGCTTTAGTAAGGACCATTGTCAGTTTCTTCATGACATAATCTTGATTGAAGAGCTCTTGGAAAGGTACAAGACCTCTTTGAATTGAATTTTATTTCATATGTAAGACTTCTAATTCTGAGGCATTAATTCCCTGATCATAAAAAAAATCATCTATATGACAAGTGGTGAACTCTTCTTCCATTTGCAAAAAATTGTTAATTTTCTTATCATCTTGAAACACTTTCCAATGTCGAAGGTTATCTGGAACATCGGGGTGATGCTTAACATTAATTTAATATTTCCTACTGTGATTTATCAAAATTCTAAACATGCTTGTTGCAATAGCAAGAGAGTTAGCAATACAATTATGGTTTCTAGGAATCATGGATAAAGTATATTCTGAAAAAGTTTTGAGAATATCTAAGAAAACATTGTGATATGCTCGCATCCTTGAATTTTTGGCTTGGTATTACCCTTTTACATGTGTTATAATCAACTCAGAGTTACCATAAACTGAAATATTTTTAGCTCCTAACTTCTTATGCATCTTAAGCCCAACAATCAAAGCTCCGTATTTGGCTTCATGATTTGAAAAATTAAAAGCAAGTTTATATGAAAAAAATATGACATTATGAGGAATATTTCCTGATTAATTCATTGGGCTATGAATCCAAATTCCTATTCCGTCTCCTTCTTTTCCCACTTCTCCGTCAAAATCCATTGTCCAAAGACTATTTTCCTCATCCGAAAGGTCAAATTCAAATGGTTGATATTTGTTTTCTATTTTTTGATCTGATGTCTTAATAGGCTTTGTTTCTTTCACTGATTCTATTAGTTGCTCAGCTAATTAACTTGGCTGCAAATCAGTCTCTTTCTATTCTGTATTTTCTAAATTGAAAACTTCTCCAACAATACATGAAATTTATGAAATTTCCTCATTCTCTACTAGCTGACTATCTATATCAATTGGACTATCAACAATAAACAACATAAAAGACTCTAATTCGATACGTTCAGAGGGTATAGGGTGATTAGTCGATTTCTCTTTGTTGCTAATCATATACTTGAGATTTATTTCTTGGTACAACTTTCTTAGCTGACTAAACATCGTTATAGTAGCATAAGAGAAATCACACTGCAAAGTACCTTTCATATTTTCTCCCCATGATCGTGAGAGAAACATATCATACCTTCAAGGAATATTAGCCACAACCACATCCATCAATACATTCTTCTGGGGAATCTGATCAAGAGACACTACCAAGCCTTTAATGAGACTAAGACACCTCACTCTACTGGAATCAAAAGAATAGAGGTCATGATATGGGTGGGTAATGTCTAATACCAACTTGTCTATTATGGCTTTCGGCATGAGATTGTAAGATGCTCCAGAGTCTAACACGTCATTGTGTTGGATAAAATCATGGACTCTAATATTGAGGTAGAATGGTGGGACTTCACTATTGGGTAAGTTTCCTTCTATGGCTGGACCAAAAAACAACTTAAGGTGATCATCGCTAACATTGACAATATCATATGTTTGGTCAACTTTAAGCATCTTAGCTACGTGAAAATTATACTAATCATTCTTTACAAGTTCAGGTAAAGGAATGGAAACTTTCAACTTGGAAATTTCATTCTCTAAAATAAACATATTGGGATATTTCTCTACCTCTTTGTAAGTGGCATCCTTCCTTTCAGACTGTTCTTTGGTGGGAATCTCTTTTATTTGACCTGCAGTTTGGGTTTCCTTGTCTTTCTTTGGATTGCTGGTTTATGCCCCATTTCTCTTTTTTTTTATTAGTAGCAGTAGTCTCCTTGTCTTTTTGTTGATGTTTAGAGGTTAGTTTTTTGTGCTGAGTATCCTTTGGAGAAGTTGGCCTCTTCTGATTTGAAGTTATAGGCACGTTTATGTTCCTAAAATTATATTTCCTTTGCATAGAGCTAAGGTAATTTTGGAAACCTCTTTAATAATCTTCCATCTCTGCTACTATCATATTATCATTTGAAGGGACAGATTTTTTATCGTCAGTTTTATCAACCTCAAGTTATTGAGTGTATTCTTCATTTTCGGTTAAGAAAACAGGTTGCCCATCATTATCGAAAAGATGTTCTCTTCAATAATCTTCCCTTATTCCTCAAATTCCTGAGCATAGTTTTGTTGAAGTGGTGTTCTAATTTGTTGATGTGCTTGTTGATCCTAACCTCTCTGCTCTCTTTTCTTGATTCTGAGTTGAGGTTGTTTTTGTTGTTGTCCTCAGAAATTAGGATTTTGGATCTAATTTTATGCTTTCCTTTCCGATACTGTCATCCTATCCATAATTTTCTCCATAGTTATAATCAAAGAGTCTAGCTTACCATATAAATAATTAGATGGCTCCTCTTTAATTGTTGCCCTTCTTTCTGTCTTCATTTTTTATTTCTTAATCATCAAATTTTCCTCCACACTTACTACATTCTTTTGCATCTCTTCGAGATTTGTAGGACTTCTTTCCCTCAGCTAATAATCCATGTCAGGATCAAAGGCATCCAGATAGTGTAGCAAATCCAAGATAGGAGGAGGCTTGATGTCATTTGGAATTGAATTATAGATCTTGTTGAAGTAGGTAGTGAAATATTGCATGAACTCATTTGGATGTCTTCTCAAAGAACCATATTCAGAAATAATCGGAAGTGGATTCTTCTTTTCTTCCCATTTGGCTAAAAAAAATCAGGAAATTGTTGTGGATTTGCAACTTAATTTGGAGTTATATTACGAATCCATGTCTTCACATCTCCTGAAAAAATTTGGGAAATTTCCCTCATTTTTGCATCATCGTAGTTGATATCTTCAAGATCGATGAAATTAGTGACCTTCACCATATGTTGCAGGGATGCAACCTCTGTTTTCCCATCGAAAAGAGGGGGCCTTTGACCATACCCTTTAGGTAAAGTAGTGAGTTGGGCAGGTAAGATTAAAGGGCAAAATCTCACCATGAATGCTGCAGATGGTTGTGCAAGAGTAACAATAGGAGGTGTTGTTTGAGGATGTTGAGATTCAACAAGAAGATCCTAGTGAAAATTATGCACCTACACTAGGATGGAGCCTCGGGCTAATTTTAAGTGGAAGTCTGTTTATAGATGCATGAGAAAATTATATTTATAGATGTATGTGCAAGTTCTATGTATAGATTGCATGTCTATTTATAGATACATGTCGGCTATTATTATCTTTTAATATTAGTTGGAAAATAAAAAATAATCTATTCTCAATGAGCACTTGGATATAGTTAACTAAAGTAGCAAATAAGTTAGCTATAGGAATTTCGAGTTGAGTGGTTGGTGGGTGGGACGTGCAAGTGGACTTAGTTGTAACTAAGTAATTCGAAGTTGTAACAGAGTTGGAAGTGTAGTTATGAAAGTTGTAAAATACTTTAATTCAGTTAAGTGGGTTAAACTCAGTTGTGCTAGTTGTAACCGAAGATACACTAGTGAGAAATCAAGTGAATTAATTATTAATTAATTCACAATCAGTGGCCTCACATGCAACTGAAGATTTACTACTATTAACTACATGCAAGTCAGATCCAATGGAGACCCAATTGAGATGTAGGTGAAAGGGATAGATTGATTATCATTTGTGACATCATCGGTTGCACAAATGCAACCATACACACATTGGATGTTCCCATGAGGATTGTGTAGTCAAGGCAAGCAAGATTCCATTCATTCAAGGATTTATATTAGCTAGGATTGTGCAGTGGAGGCAGGTTGTCTAGAGACAGTATATTGGCTAAGGAACTTACTAATTTTTGTATGACAGTGTGAGATAGTTAGCTATTGTAATGAGAGCTCTTAGATTGGAGCTTTATATGTAATTTTTTCATGATCAATGATATAATGCATAATAGAATATAGTGGGGTTTTTAGCTTTATTCTTTCCTAGTAAATTATCTGTGTTATTTGTGATTGATATTTCTTCATGATATTGTGATTGGCGATCGTGTTTCAAATTTCGCAAAGATTTTGTAGAAGTGATTATGTATTTAACAATAGCATATTATTGTTAGATCAGGAGAATCTAGGCAATACATATTTTCTATTAAATTTCTACATGGTATCAGAGCACATGAGATTGCAATAGTGAAGCAGGAGCTGAGTTTATTGGTGGAAAGAATTTGAATTTGCAGAAAGACTTTCTTGGTGCTACAGCCGATTTAACATTGAAATGGCTTTCAATGGCTTGAGGTTAGAGTATGCACTCGAGGGAAGCTCGAAATAAATTTCTTGGAAGGATAGGATGGTGGTGATGCTCAAAGATAATGGCTTGAAGGAATTCATTGACAATGATGTTCCTAAGCCTGCTTTGACAGATGATGCATTACTTGATGTATGGCAAAATAAAGTGGCAAAGGAGAGGAGGATTCTATTGGAGGGAGTACAAGACCACATTGTCTCAAGCCTCCATGGGAAATCCACACCATATGCTATGTGGAAGGCTTTGACGGATATTTTCCAAAGTAACAGTGACCATAGGAAATTGGCGCTCAAAGATAAACTTAGAAAGATCAAGATGGAAAAGGGCGAAAACATTACAAAGTATCTCACGAAGTTTTTCCAATGTCAGGATGAACTGGGGAGTGTGGGAATAATTGTTTCTGATGATTATTTGGTGAGCTTGGCTCTCTTGGGACTTCCTAAGAGTTGGCACAGTTATGAAGACTCTGTTAATGGATGGGAAAAATTGTCGGATTGGGAACGACTGTGGTCGGATCTGGTGCAGTAGGAGTTAAGGCAGAACACCATAGATGGCTCTTCATCAAAGCATGATGATGAAGAGGATTGTGCTTTGGCTGCCAAGGCGAAGAAGGGGAAGGGGAAGAAATTCCATTCTAAATATGAGTCTAAAGGAAAGAAGCTAGATATGTCCAAGGTGAAGTGTTTTCACTGTCATGAACATGGGAATCTTGCTACTAATTGTCCGCAAAAGAAGAAGAACAAGAAGGATGTTGGAGCTGTAGCTAGTGAGGCCCTGGCCTCCCAATTTGAACTTGAATTCTCCTTGATCGAATGCATGGTGTCAAGTGCATTGGGCTCAGTGTGGTATTTGGATAGTGGTGCTTCCTTTCACATGATGGGAGATAAGGAACTTTTCAGTGACTTGGAGGAGAAAGATCTACAAATGCATATAGAGATGGGTGACAACGGAAGATACAGTGTGACTGGCATTGGTACCATTACCTTTCAAAGGGATTCAGGCAAACCATTTCAATTGAAAGATGTTATGCATGTTCCAGGTCTAAAGAAAAATTTGGTCTCAGTCGCAATGTTGTAGGACAGAGGCTGTGACATTGTTTTCAATGATGGAAAATATTTCCTGTGACATAAAAAAATGGGTCAACTCAAGAGGATATGGATTCGAGTTAAGAATCTCTACAAGCTGGAGGTAGATGGTTGCACTGCCATGATGGGCAAGGTGGAAATATTGGTGAGCCGGAATGAGTGTGAATTATGGCACAGGTGATTGGGCCATCTTCATCATGGAGCCTTGAACGTCATTCAACAATTATCTACTAGACTTCAAATGGGAAAAATTGCTCAGTTATATTAGTGCAAGGGTTTCACCATGGGGAAGTATGTAAATTACACCTTTCATGAAAAGGAGAACCATTCCTTGGGGATCCTTGAGAGAGTTCACACAGATGTGTGTGGACCATTCTCCGTTGCTTCAACAAAAAAACATAAGTACTATGTTATTTTTTTTTATGAATTTTCTCATAAATCTTGGATCTTATTCATGAAGAAGAAGGATCAAACATTCTCAAAGTTCTATGATCTTAATGCATTGGTGGAGAAAGAGTTGGGGAAGCAAGTGAAGGCTTTGAGGAGTGATAATGGTGGAGAATATATATCTAATGAATTCAAGAGCTTCTACAACAAAGAATGAATTCAAAGAGAACTCATAGTGCCTCATAACCCACAACAAAATGGGGTCGCGGAGAGGAAGAACAGAACGATCGTGGGTGCAACACATGCGATGTTGCATGATCAGGGCCTACCAATGCATTTGTGGGTGGAAGCATGCAACTCTGCGGTTTATGTGCAAAATCGTTGTCCTCATAGAGTACTTGGCATGAGTACACTTGAAGAAACTTTCACTGGTAAGAAACCGATGTTTCACACTTTAAGATTTTTGGCTCATCTGTTTATGTGCATCTAACCAAGGACGCCAGGAAGAAGCTGGAGTCGACTACTGAAGTTTGGATATTTGTGGGGTACATCGAAACACCCCATAATTATCGTGTGTATTTTCCAAATAGTCGATTGACTGTGGTGCGATGGGATATAAAATTTGATGAGGGGAAAGACATGGGGTTGTTGCTTGAGAGGGAGTTGGACTTTCATGTGGAGGAGGAACTGCTGGTTCACAAAGATGAGTCTCTAGATGTGGATCAGCCACAGGAATATGTTCATGGAGTGGAGGAGTCCACTCACATAGATCCAACCATCAGAACTAGCAGAAGGCGTACCACAAAAGATGATAGGTTGAGACTTTATGCCACCTAGAATGTAGGGGCCCCTACTTCACATCGCAGACAATGACAGTCTCCTCATTGATTTACTAGATACATGGCTCTCATGAGAAAACGTATTGTGACTGAGCCATCTTCCTTTCAGGAAGTAGTGTAGGATCCCACATGGGTAGATGCAATGGTGGAGGAGTATGACTCCATTTTCAAAAATAGTGCTTGGGAAATTGTTCCAAGGCCAGTTGATAAATCAGTGGTAGGTTAGAGATGGATCTACAAGGTAAAGAGAGATATTGATGGGAGTGTTGAGAAATAAAAGGCTAGATTTGTGGCCCAAGGCTTTTCACATATCGAGGGGATAGATTATGAACAAACCTCTGCACCTGTCACAAGGTATTCTTCCATAAGGACCATCCTTTCTCTCTCAGCGCATATGGGCTGGCACATTCATCAGATGGATGTGAAGACTGTGTTTCTCAATGGGATCATTGAGGAAGAGGTGTACATAGAGCAACATGAAGGATTTGATATCTTCAATAGCTAGTCACATGTGTGATAACTCAAAAGGGCATTGTATGGGCTGAAGCAAGCACCCTGTGCTTGGTACACTCAGATGGATAGCTATTTCACTGGACTGGGCTTCACAAAAAGTGAAGCAGATGAAAACCTATACCAAATTGTGGTGGAGGGTAAGCTTTTAATAATTTTTATTTATTTTGATTATTTAATATTGACTGGTGATGAGTAGCTGATACACTCATGCAAGGAGTACCTTGCAAAGGAGTTCGAAATGAAGGATATGGGCCTCCTTCATTACTTCCTTGGATTGGAAATATGGCAACAAGATGGTGAAATTTTTTTATCTCAAGGCAAGTATGCAAGGGAGATACTGGGTAAGTTTCATATGGAGGGATGCAAACCCATGGATACTCCTCTTCCAGGAAACTAGAGGAAAGAGGTTGCTACTTTTGGCGAGGTAGTGGATGCTACTGTCTATTGACGATTAGTGGGTTTTCTAATGTATCTAGTGAACACGAGACCAAACATTTGCTATGTTGTTAACCAACTGAGTCAAGCAATGGTTAAGCCTACCAAGCTATTTTGGAAGGCAAGAAAGCATATCCTGAGATACTTGAGGGGCACATCTGAGTATGGTTTATGGTACATACGGAAGAATGAGGTGAAGTTGCATGGCTTCACGAATGCAGATTGGGAAGGCATCCCATCAGACAGAAAGAGCACATCAGGGGGGATCTTTAGCATTGGATCTACAACTATTTCTTGGTACAGATGGAAGCAGAGATCCATAGCACTCAATTTAGCATAAGCAGAATAAATGGTAGCAATTCAAGCTGCATGTGAGGCTATCTAGATGAGAAATATCTTGGTTGGTTTGTTTGGTTCTCATTTAGATCTGAAAATGATTCATTGTGATAATCAAAGTTGCATTAAACTCTCGATTAATCCTGTGTTTCATGATCGAACTAAGTATATAAATATCTGGTATAATCATATCAGATATTGTGTGCAAAGGAATATCATTTTGCTTCATTACATTCCTATAGAAGACTAGGATGTAGATATTCTAACGAAGGCGCTCAACATGAGAAAATTAGAATACCATAGAGATAGGATCAGGGTGAAGGATAATCCATTTATTGTTGAGAGGGAGTGTTGAGATTCAACAATAAGATCCTAGTGAAAATTTATGCCCCTACACTAGGATGGAGCCTCAGGCTATTTTTAGGTGGATGTCTATTTATAGATGCATGAGAGAATTCTATTTATATATGAGGTCTATTTATATATGTATGTGCAAGTTCTATTTATAGGTTGAATTTCTATTTATAGATGCATGTTGGCTATTATTATCCCTTAATATTAGTTGGACAATAAACAATAATCTATTCTTAATTAGCACTTGGAAATAGTTAACTGAAGTGGAAAATCAGTTAGCTATAGGAATTTCGAGTTGAGTGGTTGGTTGGTGGGACATGCAAGTGGACTTAGTTGTAACTAAGTGATTCGAAGTTGTAACAGAATTGGAAGTGTAGTTATGAAAGTTGTAAAGTATTTTAACTCATTTAAGTGAGTTAAATTGATCTGTGCTAGTTGTAACTGAAGATACTCTAGTGTGAGATCAAGTGAACTAATTATTAATTAATTCACAATCAATGGCCTCACATGCAGCTAAAAATTTACTACTATTAACTGCATGAATGCCAGATCCAATGGAGACCCAGTTGAGATGTAGGTGAAAAGGACAGATTGACTATCAGCCGTGACACTATCAGTTTCACACATGAAACCACACACACATTGGATGTGCCCATAAGGATTGCGCAGTCAAGGCAAGCAGGATTCCATTCATTCAGGGATTGGTATCAGCTGGGATTGCGCAGTTGAGGAAGGTTGTCTGGAGAGAATAAATTGGCCAAGGAACTTGCCAATTTTTGTATGACAGTGTGAGACAGTTAGCTATTGTACTGAGATGTCTTGGATTGGAGCTTTGTATGTAATTGTTTCATGATCCATGATATAATACATAATATAAGATAATGGGGGTTTTATCTTTATGATTTCCCAGTAAATTATCTGTGTTATGTGTGATTGATCTTTCTTCATGATATTGTGATTGGCGATTATCTTTCAAAATCTGCAAATATTTTGTAGAAGAGATTATGTATTTAATAGTAGCATATTATTATTAGATCAGGATAATCCAGGAAATACATATTTTGTATTAAATTTCTGCAAAGGAGGCATTTTTGGAGGAAGTGATGAATAAGGTGTGGAAGATTTTGCGGCATTTGAATGAGATGATGAAGGTAAGGATGAGGCAGAATACAAGCTTTCTTACTCATACTAAATATAGGCTTTCTCGGAGGTGTACTGCAAGTTATTGGCTAATTTTTGAATCTTGTGGAATTGTGACCAAACCTTCCTATCAATTTTAGATGCAGACTCTAAATATGGTGGACTCAATTCAATTTTTACAAGATCATATACTATTTCTGAAAGTGAAGTTTCAGAATTAGTTCTGAACAATGAAAGCTCAAACTTGATGCCAAAAGGTAAATCTTGTAGGGTAATCAAATCTGCAGGAAGTGAAATATATCTTACAAGCGATGGTGAACTTGAGTCAACTTGCTAGAGTTTTGATCTTTCTTTCTTAATAATCCTCTCTGAGTCTTCAACCAAAGATGGTGGATTAGGACCAAGGTTTGATCTTGTGAACTTCTTCTTAGGAACCAGTTCTGAAAATTGCACTTCGGCTCTGCAAATGTGAATTAGCTTTCTTGAAAATAGGTCCTGCCACCCACGGGCCTAGATCTCTATGAATTTGTCATGAAATCCCAGAGAATATGTAATCTTCCATTCCCCGACAACGGTGCCAAAAATTTTATCCTCTATAGTGTCCCAAGGATGAGAATGGAAATCGATGGAGGTAACCTCGAACCACTTGGGATTTGGTATCTATCACTACCAAATCAGAGAGAGATCTCTTTGTGATATTACAGCCAAAATATTACTAAATAAAGGTAAACGATATTATGCTAGGTCTAAGCTCTAGGGTTTTAAAAATTTATGTTTTTTGTTGGATTGTGAGGAGAGGCCAAGGAAACTAGGTCAGATCTAAAATATTTTAGTTGCAGGGATACAAAGGGGCATGGAAAATATTTTCAGTGGCACTTTAAGGTTGTCAATTGTAGTGTAGGGTGGAAAATTAAAGGTTCAAAATGAGCATGACAAGCATGAGTTCATTTATCAGAATATGAACAATATAAACATGAAATTCCTACCAAAATAGAGCATAAGCTTAAAGAATTTTGTTTAACATCTTATAGGAATATCACTGAATGCATATATATGGAAAGAAGATGAACTAATCATTCATAAAAGTGAATTACAAAAGAAAATCACTGCCACAAAATGATACCACATGAACCCCTATATAATAGCTACAATTAGCCTTGTATTTCTGCAATTGTCAACTGTACACAAAGCTCCAAGCCTTCTACTCTCTGATGTCCAACCTTAAATCTTACTAAAAAATAGATACATATAGACCAAAACCATATTCCCCTCTCTCAGGGCTCAAATCCCTCAATATAGGATCATTTCACACAAATTTCTCCAGCCAAACCTAAGAATAGGGAGGTTAAAACAAACTCTCCTTTTAGCCTTTGACTGATCTATCTATCATAAATGACCTTCATAATTACATAAAAATTACATTAAAAATATCAATTTACATTCATCTACATCATGTCAACCCAAAAAAAGAGAAATTACATCATTGGGAACTGAGTTTGACTGAAAAAACTCAAAAATTTGAACTCCAAGAAAAAGCGTAGCGCCATTAGGGAAAAGCACAGCACCATCTTGCAGGGAACTTTTGACTACCTTCGTGTGTTCCAAATGGTCATATGAAGGTACCCTTAGAAAAATTAGGATGTCTAGTTGTCCATAAAGTCCTTAAGAAGGAAAAATGGCCTCTCCAAGGCTGAGAAAAATTCATTCTCCCAAGGTTACTTCAAAAGTGCAGCGCATGGGTGACAAAGGTGGCAGAAAGTGATTTTTAGCATGTCTTTTGTACTTTTCTCCCAACCAGAATGCTTAGATGGAAAAAAACCTGATATTTGAGATATAAAGGTCATAATATATCCATTGATGTAGATTTTAGGTGATTTGGAGCTTTGAGGGAAAAGCGCAACGCCAAGGAGTTGTGCTTTTAGTTGTCTGCAATTTTATGTTTTAGCCAAAAACCACAAAATTTCAAAAATTTTCAAAAAATTCTTCAAAACGTGTCCTAACTTGCCCCTTTGAGTTAGAAGATGATGTATTTGGAAATGATAGAGGCCTCAACCAACAAATCAAGTTTCTCCTTCTTCTTTGGCCTAATTAGGGTTTTCCTCAATTTCTTCTTCAAATGCTTGATCCTGATTTGAGAAATCTTGTTTCTAGTGAAATAATGCATGGCCATGTGCCTTTGGAGGTTATTTTTCCTATTATCCTTCTCAATATGCTTTTCTAAGTGACAATTAACCTTTTCAAGTCAAAATTCCTTATCTTTCTCAATTTATGTTGCAATCAAATCATCAAAGTCCTCTTGACCTAATGATGGAGATGGTTCAATTTCTTGCTCTTGCTGCCTCTTGAGACCTATTGTTATTGTCCTCCTTGGTTTTATTTTCTCTTCCTGATCCTCAAGCTCCTCAACATAAATCACTGACTTACCTTTTCCACCATGCTTCTCTAAATATGCCTTGGGTTTACTAAGCAAGAGTTGTTTCACTTGGAGCTACATGTTCTCCTGCTGAAGAAATGTGATCATGAAATTTTACTTTGATAATTTTACCTTTAGCTCCCTGATATTAACTTCTTTCTCTTTGATGATTTTCTCAGGTGAATTTCCCTCCTCATGCATCTCTATGTCTTCCATGTCAGATTCAAAATGTACATGTTCTTCCTCTGGAAATGGTGTCTCATGTTGATGTGTTGATGTCTCTTTTTCCATTGATGTAGGCTAAGCCCTTTCCACACTACCAGGAGAAAACATCAGTCTCTTTCCTCTAGTATATGTTTTAGTCACCTCAGCCCTAGGTGTTCTTGTTTTAGGTTTTCTTGTGGAACCCACTTCTTATTGTCTTGGTGAAGTCAAAGGTGTAGACTGACTGCTTGATGGAATTGGAGTAGGCAAAAGTGAAGGTGAATGCATGAATCCCTCCCAAGAAAAGTTGACCTATGTAAGCTAATTAAAAATAAAAAAATTCACCAAGCCATGATGGAAAAATCTTGATGATTTTTCCCTTTGTTATGTAATTTTTTCTGCCATTTTGACCAAGCTTCTATAGAGGTAGTGAGGTAGGTTAAGAGCTTTAACAATAGTGAGATACATTAATATTCTAACATGGTACTGATATATCCTTGAAAACCTACCCTCAAATGTGAAATATTTAATGATCATCTTCATGAGAGGGGCATACTTGTCAAGCAAGTGTCTGAAAGGAAAAATGTGTTTTGGAGCAAATTTGTAAGGAGGCTTAAAAAACATCATGGAATTTTCAATATATAGGTCTCTCCTTGAACGAAGTTCTCCATGATCTGGGATCCTAGTGGCTATGGCAATGGCCTCTGCTAAAGTAGTAAACACCACCCCTGTAATTGTTACCTTATCCCTATTTATACTAGTATCAAAGGTGCTTGTAATTTTATCACTAAAACCAAGTTCTTTAATATTTTGGCAAAAAGCAAGGCAGACTGCATTTTGGAATGACTTCTTGAGAAATGGTGAAGCCGTGATAAACTATACTCTGATGGGTTCATATCTAATAATCTGGCCTCCTTTATGCCTTCTCTATTCAGTGGTCTTTGAATCCATGTGAAACCTTATCTCACCAGGAAGGGAAATTAGGGTTTTAGTTTAGGAAAACAGGGGATTGTGGGAAATTTTAGTAATGGAAGGGGATGAAGGGGTTTGAGGGTGTCTTAATTATTGGGAAACTTTAGGGGGGTTAGGGTGATTAGATTTGGATCAAGGGCCTAAGTGATAGATCAAAATTCAAAGTGTTCATAACTGTACCGAACCTAAGCGACCAGATAGATCTTGTCTTCCTGATTCCAACGTCATGAACAGTTAAGAAAACCAACATTGTATGAAGAAGTTATCGCAGTTTGAAAAGTCCAGTAAACTACAATTTTTGGACTTTGACCATGTTTGACTGGAATTTTGGAAATTTAAAAAGAGAATATTCTAGGGAATATTCCTAGAATATTCTTGGAATATTCCTAAAAATATTCCCCAGAATATTCCATCTAGGCCAGTCAGGTCATGCCAAGTGGTGGATCGTAATTCGACAAGGAGCTGTACGATTTATGGTTTGGCCAATGGGAGGCAGCCACGTGGCCCATGCACATTGGTGAAAATTTTTTAGGACTCCTCGGGAGTCAACCACCTGACCTCCCCACCTACATGCAAAGGCTCTTACCACTTGGGTTGTGTGTTATATCTTACCCCTTAGGGTTTCTAGAACCATATAAGGTTTAATGAAAATGAATATGGGGGGTGAGCCCCCCCATGTGGATGTAGCCCCGGAACCACAGGCCAAACATTAAGCCCTAATAGTCTTCCCGCTGGTGATCAAAGCCTTGATCACATGCCAACATACAACAAGTTACACAAAACTTTTACTGCCATTTTAATGCATCCGTCGCCACCAACTTTAAACTTTGAAATGTGTTCACATGTGGTGTTAGTTGCAACAGTTTCGGCGGAAGTTACGTTAACCACGCACGAAGACCACGGAGTTTGCGGCCATGTGGCCACTCTAAACAGTTTACATTTAGTGCTAGCATCAAGGCTGGCGGAATTCTTGGTGAGCACACCATTTTTGGAAATATCCCATTTTTAACTGGAGTTAAGTCCAGTTCCTCCAATTTTGGTGGAGGATTTTTAGGGTTCATTGGGTAAAAGAGTTTAGGCTCTATCTTGAGCTAGAATCGACCAATGTTTTGGAGTTCCAATAGTCAATTTCGACTATCTCAGTCATTCCAGACTCATTGGTGAGGGTTTTGAAGCCATCATAGGACTTTTGAGTAGGTTTTTTCTTCATAAAAGTTCAAGGGGCCACTAGGGCCACCATGGGTGCTATAGGGTAAACTGCTTGGGTTTTTGGTTTTCTAATATCCCTCTAAAGGCTTTCCGGTGCCCGAGGCAGACAGTAAGATTAGCTGTGATGTTCACAAAGATGGCATGAGCATGTTCATATTAACTTAAAATAACTTGATGGAATGCGATAGAGAATTACCTCTTTGACAATCTTGGAGTCCCTTGGAGAGCGCTAGGCAGCGAAACAAGAGTCCTTCTTCACCGACTCCAAATATTAGTCCTGCAATCAGTCAAAGCACCCGTGTAATTTCTAACATAACATATATCCTATCAATTAAGTCAATATACAATGAACTTCTAAATTATACACATCTGAGCCATTCATATCATGCTATGTAAATGTTCAAACAATAATGACAATTTTAAGCATCGAATGGACAAAACGAACACAGTTCTATTGATTTTGAAGGAGGATTACAACCGTTGGTTGTACCAAGCCCTCCTCAGTCTCCCAATCTCTTTTATCTCTCAAGTGAAGAAGCCCAAGTCAACAAGCTCTCTAGGAACCTCTTTGACTCTGGGCCTTCACAATATAACACTATTCTCTATTCCACAAGTATGCAAAAACCTTTAGCAATCCTTCGACCTTCAATTAAGAGCCTTCAACTCCTTCTTATAGGAGAGGGAGAAATCCATTGTTGCCTTTCTCTTTCCACTAGTTTGGAATGGAAAAAACTTAGATGTTTCTTTAATCTCTATGCTTTTGCCTCCTTTGGAGTTCAGTCTTGTTATAGCAATGACCAATAATGAACTGGTGCTTTGCAGTTTCCTTTGTGAACTGACTCTCTTGTTGAGGGAAAGCTAGAGATTCAAATCATTTTCCACACGTTTTTCCCATTTCAAGCTTAAAGCACGGGTAACGCTTCCCTCTAGTGTAAATAGAGTGTTGCCCTAGCCACTAACGCGGCTCATGCACTGATTAGATGTGTTATAACGCTCTTTCATTGTTCTAGATAGGCGTTACCCTAGCAGAAATAGGTTTAATTTAGGTCTTTGTACTCCTTCCATATTTGTCTTCTCCTCTGAGCTGATGAGGAGGTATTTTGACCTGTAATAGATGCCCCGTAAAGTGTGAGGTTAGAGACGAAGACGATGGCTGAAATACTTTATAATTTGTGTAGAGATAAAGAGATTGAAAGACTGAGGAAAACCTGAAACAACAACATATGTCAGAAAATATAGTATCTGCCTTGAGTCAGGCATTTCCCATGCTCAGTAGCTTAAACAACATGATTTCTCTAGAATAGAGATATGAAGAATCTATCCACCGATAGGCACAATGTGGAAGTGTCTGTCATAACATGATCAGGCTGAAGAAGTTGTCTCCATAAACAATATCGCAACTTGGGGAAGGAAACACAACTTTAATGATGTAGCCTTTGCCCCAAGGTCTTGACCGTCGATTCACTTAAACTGCATATTTCTCAACATGTGAATGAAGGAGTTGTCGTCGAACATGTGAGAAATCGTCTGATTACCAGTCGATAATGAAAACTGTTAACAGACGTGAAGGTGGCCACCGATAATGATGATGGTCCCTAAGATGCATAGTACAATCTAGCGAGTGTGAATAAAATGAGTTGAAGTCGAACACTCGTAGAATCATTCGACCAGGAGCTAATGATGAAGACTCCTGATCAAACACAAGACTACCTGCCACTAATATCTGCAAGTATCCGGGTACTGATGGGTTTCTGGATCAACTTCCTAGATAAGATGTTGAAGTCGATAGGAAGAGATCTGTCAAAAGGTAGGCACTGAGGCGTCCTACATCAGTCAACACGAAACGGAAACCAAATGATTTTGTTTATGATTGAGATAATGAAGAGTAAATGGGAACGTCGGACGACAAATAATTTCTAGCATAATGAGCGGTTTGGTTGATAACAGGAGCAGTAGATAGCGAGATCTGCTTGAACAATAGAAGGCACTCTAGCAGGGTACTAGGCAGCTGAAGCTTGATGAACACATAAGAGTGTGTTAGGATTTTACCGGTGCAGGGACACTAGGAAATGAAGGCTAATACTCATAGATGGTAGGGTTCGGCTAACTGCGAGAGAGTTTTCTGGGAAGTGCCATGTTCAATAATTTTGCTTCCAAATCGATCTTTTTGAAAATGTAACAGAGGTAGTATCCATTTTGTCCAAATTTTTCCCCGTCTGATTAATTTTAGCGAGTCCAGATGAGTAAACTCGGTGAATTTTTCATGTTTAGAGAGTCTGAAAAATGTCAGGAAAGACAACTCTGTGCCGCATCTGATTAGGTTTAACGAGTCTAGATGAGTAAACTCAGTGAATTTTTCATATTTAGAGAGTCTGAAAAATGTCAGGAAAGACAACTCCACGTCCCATTTGATTAGGTTTAACGAGTCCAGACGAGCAATCTCGGTGAATTTTTCATTTTTAGAGAGTCTAAAAAATTTCATAAAAGACAACTCCATTGGGGTACCTTTTTCATGTCTTGATAACCGGGCACGGCAAAGGGGTAATAGTAAGCCCGAAACAGTTCAATTTCCGTGAGTTAGTCCATTGAAGCCGGAAAAGTGAGAAATCTATGTTCGATGGACGTCTACCTCATTTTTTTATGAGTACGAGGAGACGGAGTAAACTCAATACTCTTTGTGAAATTTTAAGGAGTCCCCCAAAGAAAAACTCAGTGCCCTCCGTGAAATTTTAACGAGTCATGCGGAGAAAACTCGATTGCTTTTTCGGTTTAAAGAGCTTTTGAAAAAGAGGAAAAGAATGGCTCCTTGCTCTCTATCGTGGTAGTTTAACGAGCCCGACAAAGTCAACTCGGGGTTTTTTCAATTTTATGAGCAAGAAAAAGGTTCCTAAAAAGAATGCTCAGTGTTTCTTCATGATTTTAATGAGTCTGAAGAAGAGAACTGTAGGTTTTTCAGATTAACGAGCAAGAAAAAGACCATAAAAAGAACGCTCGATATCAAATTCGTATAAGTTTAACGAGTCCGAAGAAGGGAACTCGAGGTTTTTCGGATTAACGAGCAAGAAAAATACAGTAAAAAGAATGCTCGATGCTTCTTCGTGTAAGTTTAACGAGCCTGAAGAAGAGGAATCGAGGTTTTTTGGATTAACAAGCAAGAAAAATATCGTAAAAAGAATGCTCAAAATTTCTTGATCTCTTTCTCGTCAATAGAAGGATCTATGTCAAGAATTTTCTTGTAAGACCAAGCAAACACATTGCGGAATTCTTTGAAAATGGATGTGAAGTGTGCAATTTCCTCAGAATTACAAGCTTCTCCAATCTGAATATTTTCCATGATACTCGTTTTGACCGAGATATCAATGAGCATTGTCTTAGAAATATTACCCATGTTCCCTCCTGAATCGATAGTTTTAACAGTCGTGTAAGTGGAGGGAACCATTTTAGGTGGGTCAAAAGATGGGATTTCGGTTTTTATCGCCTCTGAGTCAATCATCGAAGCGCGATGGTCAAACTCTCCCCAAGGTCGTTCTTCTAGAGACATTATCTCTCGAATAGCTTCATCTGTAGGCAAGACTTCATTGAGGAGATCCTTAGAGAGAACTGTGATGGGAGGGAGGTTTGTACCTTCGGTCGAAACCATAACAGTGGAGGGTTCAGATGTGGTTTGGATGGCTTGGTAAGCCAACTCGACTGGTGAGAGCGGCATCTGATCTCTGTAGGAATAAATGTATGAAGGTGCTAGAATGATCCATGGGTCGATAGAGCCATCCAAAGTGGTGGATATCATTGCAACCGTGTTTGGGATCATTGGCGGCGGGAGAGGAAAACAACCTAGTAGGGAATATGCCTTCAGAAGACCGGTACTGATACTGACGTAAGAGTCAGGAAAGCTTCCTATTAGGGGTACAGTGCTACTTGGTAACGTGGCATAATCAGGGGTGTAGAAGGATAGTTGATCCACTATGACTATTTTCCCATCTAATGGAAATAGGATGAGTCAGAAGACCGAAGACACAATGGCAGTCATGGCATAAGACCAACTGCGACCAAGCAATAGGTTATAGTCTAGATGGTGCTCTACGACTTCAACGTCCACGTTTACCATTTTCCCACTCAGAGTGATGGGACATCTAGCAAGGTATCCTTTTGGGAGGAAAGTGTGGCCATCGAAAGCTTTGAGGGAATTCGATGGCGGGGTGAGGGTAGGAGAACCTAAATTGAGCCAACAAGCTTGTGACATAACGCAGGTCGAAGCACCTTCGTCTATGACAGTGCGATGGATTGGTCTCCCTTTCGACACAACCTGCACCTGGAATGCGAGTTGGTGTGAGAGGCGAGGTTTAGCCTTTTCCATATCAAAGATAGCTAGCTTGGAATCCTGGGGGTCTGTTCCTCCAATGGCCGAAAGCAAGGCTTTCCTTTATGCTGGACAGGTTGGTAATAATTCAAGATCAGACATAGCTGACGGTGCCTACGCCAAATATTTTACAATGTTTTATTTTTGGGCTGCACGTGTAGAGGTGTTATGAGTCGTGCGTCGAAGTGTCCCTTTGGGGGGACGAATCACGGGGTCAGCAGTAGGCCGTTCGATATGAAAATCGTTTGGCGGCGGTGGATTTGAACTAGTATTAGGTTCTTGAGCATCTATGGTAGGGTTTCCATAAAGCTTAGCTCGAGTTTGAAGGTCAACACTCTCAATGCCATAAATGGCAGATGGTCCTTCGCCGGAAGGATATGAACCACCATTGCCCCGTTGATGGGGTTGTGGCGGATTGTCAACCATGTGTTGATGTTGCTGCTGTTGATTAGGGAAAGGATTATGAAGAATGACAGGTGTTTTCCCAGAATCCTTGTTAGCAAGAAAATCGGTGCATTCCTGCAGCCGAGAACATTTGTATGTCAAGTGGTCCTCCGCACAGATTTTGCAAGGAAATTTCATGGGTTTATCCTTCCCTTTGTCATTTTTGGCAGCATTTTTTTGATGAGGTTTATTCTTATTATCCGATTGCTCTTCCGAAGAAGATGCATTTTTCTTGTTCTTCTTATTTTTCCCGCTAGGTTTTTGTGAGGTTTGCACCGAATTTACCTCAGCGGTGGGAAGAGTAGTCATTTGGTGAGGGGCGGTAGTAGCCGAAGATGGCTGGGAGGCTTCCCCCGAGACTGCTTTGCGGCTACGCCAGAGATCGTGCCAACGAGACCATCTACATGAGCTCCGGTTTTCTGAGTAGCCGGAGGATTTGGGTTGCCAGGGGCATGGGGGAGCAAATCATATAGCATGCCAGATTGTGAGTAGATTAAATCTAAATGATGGGCACGGCGAATGCATTGATCTTTTGTAACCGCACCAGAAAGGCCAATGTCTTTAGCTATGTGGGGTAAGAGAGACTTGCAAAACCAATTGGCTAAGAGATGATCCATTATTGGCACTTTGACTAGCCTCCTCCTACGTCTCCATTCATGAATGTGATCAGAGGTGTGGGTGGCGGTGTATTGGCGGAGCGAGGTTAATAGTTCCGTTCCAGTTTCAAATCTAATTGGTAGTTGGAAGTTCTTTAGAAACTACGTTGCTAAAGCACCAAACGTATTGATGGTGGCGCGTGGTAATTCAATGTACCACTTGGCAGCATTGCCTGTAAGCATGCGGGGAAACAGTCGAAGTCGGACACTATCATCTATCATGGAATTGGATATAGACCATAGGTGAAAGGTAGTGATGTGTGCGGTTGGGTCGTCCCCTTGTTTCCCGTCGAACTTCGGGATGTCGGAAGGAATCTTATACGGTACTGGAGGCCAAAGCGGGTTGTGATTGATGGGATCATTAGTCAGTTTATGGATATCGGGGATGTCCAAAGCTGCCAAGAATGGCAATTGTGGATTTGCCCCTGAATCTAACCAAGGCAGTATGGGCTGACTATTTAGACCATAGGGTCCACCCATCAATGTGTTACCAGGAGGATAAGTAGGACTTTGGTAAAAACTTCCTATAGGCGGAGGAGTAGGGACATACGGTTGCTGTCCATAGGGCATGTTGTATTGCGGGGCGAACTGTTGGTTGCCCCCAGTATAAAAGTGCCCTCCCATTCCAGATGGAGGTTGGGGTTGGTTAGTCCAAATGGATGTAATAGAGTTTCTCGGAGGCATGCTACTACTTGCATAGTTTGGCAATGGCATAGACCCTACCCCTATATTTGAACCACTTAAGGGAAGAGTATTAAAAATAGGTTGTCCTATTCATCCTAAGGATTGCAGAGGAAGTGAAATGTTCCCTACTACCTGCATGCTGGTGACACTGCCCCCTGGCATAGAGGCCAAGGGATTTGAACTCAACAAAGGGTTCCAACCGAAAGGGTTGCTAAAAGGCACCGAAGTAGTCATACTCGTGGGAGGAGCTACCGTGGGTCCCAACGTGGTGACGGTAGAAGTAGATGCTAAAGGATTCGGTAAGCTACTGACAGTTTTGATGACCATAGGGTTGGGAGTAGGTATATGTTGACTATTGGGGTTACACAGTGATGGCATAGAACTGACCACCGACGGGGAGGACGGTAGCGAACCTGGGATGGTTGCCATTGGCATCGACCCAGTGGATGTCAGTGGTGAAATGGATGTTGGTGCGGCCGAAGACATATCTTGGCGTGGTGGAATCTGAATTATCACAGGCCCCAACGGATCAGTGAGCGGAGGATTGTAATGAGGTACAACCCCTTCAGTGAAAGGGTCCTCCGGAAATTCCAGATGATATGAGGCTATGTGACAATCAAGATTAGTCAGTGGAGACTGCTCTTCCGTAGAAGGCACGGGTTCACCAAGGTTCAGTTCTTCCTCAATAGTTAGAGGAGTTAGACCTTGCTGTCGTCTAGACAGGCGGCGTGGGTCGGGGGACGCCACGGTGACCTACTTAATTTTAACAAATTTTAATAAATTGTGATGTATTATAAAGTCTCAGTGACAGTAACCACACACCTAAAAAAGAAAAAAGGACTCTCTAAAATCAATCAGCAAGCAGCCAGAATAGGGTGCCCTGTCTGAGTACTACCGTTTGCTGGTGATGAAATCCAATATCACAATAGTATACAGAGAGGGTTGGTTGAAATTACAGTTACGGTCACTCTAGAGCTTCACCCGAACCTCAGACGATAGGTGTAAGAACTCTCGTGAAGACGAGTACCCTCCTAAAGACCGAAGACAGAGTGGGTCCATCTGTTTCAGGTACCAAGACAGCCCGTCCCAGTCACCTTGTGTAAGTCCCTAAAAAGTATGGCCACTGAAGATACCTCAAATCACAGACATCATCAGGGGGTCCACGGTCAAGGACAGTGTGCTATATGGGCAGAATACCTAGATCCTTGATCTAGTTTTGACATCCCCGAAGGGAACCCCAATATATAACACACCCACTAGATGCAGTCGAAGGCAGGCTACCTTCTTGTGCACCCAAGTGTTGTCTCGCGCTGAGCTCCAGTAAAGGAACGGTTTCGATAATATGAGTGTAGTAGGATTTCGCTCGTTAATGACTCTAGTTTCAAGTTTGGAGAGCTTGGGTAGTTTTCTCACAGTTCCTAACCCAAGATCCTAGCCTGAACTACTGTTTGTGTGAGCTCAAAAAAGAGTAATGTGATTGATTTTATTATCGATTTATTCTTAGTGTACTTGATTATTAGTCTTGTGGAGGGGGAGTGGACGTATGAAATGTGATGAGACTCTGACTCAAGAAACCATGCAAAACATGCTCTAGATATTAAATTCGATGAAGAGTGTTTCTACAGGGAGAGGTTTCTTTTCAACATCCATGCACTAACATTCAACTAGCACAGTTCAACTTTTAAAGATTCAGACTTCTATCTACCTCTTTTAAACAGTCTATGAACTGAAAATTTCAGAATAAACTCAGCTAGATGTAGAAAAAAAAAAATTAAAAAAAATAAATAAATTAAAAAAATAAATTAAAAAAATAAATAAATAAATAAATAAATAAAAATAAAAATAAAAAATAAAAATAAAATAAATAAATAAATAAATAAATAAAAATAAAAATAAAAATAAAAATAAAAATAAAAATAAATAAATAAATAAATAAATTCTCTTAAAAAGTAAATGCTTTGGACACTGACTTTTAAAACAAGAGAAACAAATAGAAATGCCAGCTTAGCAGACAAGCACAAGGATTCAGTCGGCGAAAGGTACTGATGGCCAAAAAACTCTGCAACTAAGACACCATCACAGCAGTGAACAACAAGGTTTTGGTTGAGTAACGCTCTGTCTGTGAGTAAAGACAGTGACTAACGCACTGTATTTAATCATATACAGTGTTATAACGCACTGGACAACCTACAGAGGTAGCGTTAGCGAGGGAAAAGTTCTTCAGTTGATCAAACAGAAACAAGATTGAATTCTGCAAGTGTTTGATATGTCTACTGGGCATCAAAAATGGTCGGAAGGGTCTGTGAACTGAGGAAAGAAGAGAGGAGGCAAGAAATAGTCCAGAAACTATGGGGAAAATCCCCAGTGGAGTCGCCAATACTGCTATAGGGTAAATTGCTTGGGTTGTTGGTTTTCTAATATCCCTCTCAGGGCTTTCCGGTGCCCGAGGCAGACAGTAAGATTAGCTGTGATGTTCACAAAGATGGCATGAGCATGTTCATATTAACTTAAAATAACTTGATGGAATGCGATAGAGAATTACCTCTTTGACAATCTTGGAGTCCCTTGGAGAGCGCTAGGCAGCGAAACAAGAGTCCTTCTTCACTGGCTCCAAATCTTAGTCCTGCAATCAGTCAAAGCACCCGTGTAATTTCTAACATAACATATATCCTATCAATTAAGTTAATATATAATGAACTTCTAAATTATACACATCTGAGCCATTCATATCATGCTATGTAAATGTTCAAACAATAATGACAATATTAAGCATCGAATGGACAAAACGAACACAGTTCTATTGATTTTGAAAGAAGGAGGATTACAACCGTCGGTTGTACCAAGCCCTCCTTAGTCTCCCAATCTCTTTTATCTCTCAAGTGAAGAAGTCCAATTCAACAAGCTCTCTAGGAACCTCTTTGACTCTTGGCCTTCACAATATAACACTATTATCTATTCCAAAAGTATGCAAAAACTTTTAGCAATACTTCGACCTTCAATTAAGAGCCTTCAGCTCCTTCTTATAGGAGAGGGAGAAAGCCATTGTTGCCTTTATCTTTCCACTAGTTTGGAATGGAAAAAATTTAGATGTTTCTTTAATCTCTATGCTTTTGCCTCCTTTGGAGTTTAGTATTTTTATAGAAATGACCAATAATGAACTGGTGCTTTGCAGTTTCCTTTGTGAACTGACTCTCTTGTTGAGGGAAATTCAGAGATTCAAATCATTTTTCGCGCGTTTTTCCCATTTCAAACTTAAAACACGGGTAATGCTTCCCTCGAGTGTAAACAGAGCGTTGCCCCAGCCACTAACGCGGCTCATGCACTGATTAGCTACGTTATAACACTCTTTCATTGTTCTAGATAGGCGTTACCCTGGCAGAAATAGGTTTAATTTAGGTCTTTGTACTCCTTCCATATTTGTCTTCTCCTCTGAGCTGATGAGGAGGTATTTTGACCTGTAACAATGGGCCAGCAGTAGTTTGAGGCCTAGCTAGTGCAGCTAGAGGCCTTATTTAGGAATCCAATAGTCAATTTTGGATGTTTCAGATGTTATGGAAATAATTATGTGGTTTTGAGAGCCTATAGAGGACTTTTGAAGGCCTAAATATTTCATAGAAGTTTCAGGGGGCACTAGGTCCAGCAAGTGCCAGCAACAGTTTGAGGCCTAGCCAGGGAAGCTATAGGCCTTATTCAACAAATAAATAGTCATTTCTGACTTTTTTAATACTTATGAATCCAATGGAGGAGTTTTCAGAAAATTTTGAGGACTTCTAACGTAAAGAACCCACAGAGAATATTTCTTTGACCCCAAAGCCATAGGGTGCCATTAGGTGTTGGAGGTGAAACTAGAGCAGCCAGAGGCCAATATTAGTGAAAAAATAGTATATTATAACTATTTTGACATTATAAATCCAATTAAGGTATTTGCATAGTTATTTGAAGACTTCTGAAGGTTGATAACCTATAGGGAATTTTTTGGCAGCTTAGGGCCAACAGTGGATGGAGACCTAGATGGGGAGCCAGTGCTCTTTTGGAGAAAATGATTAGTCCATTTTGGAGGTCTGATATGTTATGGAGACATTAGGTGAGGTTTCAGGGACAAAAAAATAATTCTGAGGGAGTTAGTGCCATAGAGAAGCTCAGGGTAGCTCAAGAGCACCGACAAAAGTAATCAAGTCTAAGCGAGCCTAGATCTATTTTCAAAGTGAAGACAACCATGAAAGGGATATAATGGTATTATAAACGCATTGGTTCAGTCTATATAACCATTGGATTTGATTTTGTAACTTGTAAAATAATCTTTTCAGCATAATCCCAAAGAGCCAAGTCAAGATGACAAGAGCTCAAGGAGACGTAGCCCACAGTATTCGGGTGAAATCCTAGATTAAATTTTTTGTTATGTGTTGTTATTTATTTTCTTTGTTATATGATTGTTGCACATGTTTAATTTCAGCAAAAATAAATGGACTTAAAGCACTTAAACAATTAAAAAAAGTACACCTATTTCAAGTATAAAAATCCACAAAAGTCAAGTATAAGCTAGATATTTTATTTTTTTAACTGAGTGGGAGGTTCTTGAAAAGCATAAAAAATTATCCAACCCATTTTCAAATCAGGTTGGTATCAGAGCACTTGGTTTCTTGATTAACAGAGAAACAGCTTTCTTGTTTTGACTTGAAAGGTGTTTGCAGTTAAATAATTTGACTGTTTGCAAACCGACTGTTGCTTGAGTTTGCTGGAGGTGAAGGGAGAGATATTGATAGCTAAGTCCAAAAGAGGAAAAGAAAGAATAAAGGGTTTAAATCATCTTCCTTACCCAAAGGACCTCAAGGCAACCCTTGAAGCACAAAAGGGTTTTTTTGCAAAAGGATGCTTGAAGAAGATCTTGACTCTACGGCCATTTTGTTCAAAAGCTTTGTTAATTGTTTTTGAAAGCTTTATGAATTTTGATTGGAGTTATTTTTTTCATTGACATTAAGATGAAAACTTCTTCAAGTGAGGTTTCAAAATCCTCCTCCTTCATAAGATTCTTCGATGAATACATGAAGCAAGACTTCTTCAAGATGAAGGATATGGTGCAAATTCTGTTTGAAGATAGAAGAGAAAGCACTAGAATTCATGAGAAATTGATTGCTATGAAGCAAGAGAAGGAAGAAATTATTCAAAGAATGCATGAGATGGAGATGCAACTCCATCAAGCCCAAGAGGCCTTAACTAAGAACATGCGTGAAGTAGAGGTAATTCAGTCTAATTTGTCTTCAGTTTGATCTTCAGAAAGATGTGTTGGTTCATTTGAAAAGAACACTAGAGGTATAGGGTCCAAGTCAATGTTTAAAATGGGATATGAAGGCAAGGGTTTAGGAAAAAATGCATAAGGCATGATTGATCCTATTTTGGTTGAGGAAATTCCTAAGAAATTTGGTCTTGTTTATTCTCAATCTAATGGTGAAGACTCCAAAGCCATGAAGGCATGTGAGACAACTGAAAGAAGAACTTTTGTCACAAGTTCTAAGCCACAACATGTCAAGTTTCTTTTCAAGTTGATTGCCATTTTTTGAAGCCTATGTTGTAGCAAGATGTGTGTACACATGCATCTTATGGCGAAGTGGGATCCTCTACAAGTTCATCTCCTCATGAAGGTAAAAAATATGGACATGCAAAACATCATGTGAGGTATAATTCTTCCCATAGTCAAGTTGACTATGTTTTGCAAGGCATGAAAATTTTGCATGCTTGAATGGAAGAAAGACTTGTTGTGCATATTGTGTTATATGTAACCATGATGTTTCGAAATTCTGGAAGAGGAAGAAGACATACAGGAAGTATTTGAAGTGAAGGAAACTTGAAAAGAAGGTGCATAATATTTGCACACATTTCCAGAAGAAGGGACATGTTGTTACCCAATGTTGGACATTGCATCCAACTAATCGTCCCAAGCATTTGAAGAAAGAGGACAGAAAGACTGGATAAATTGGAACCAAGGATTCCATCATTGATGTTAGAACAGAGGTTTCACATGAAGAAGATTTTCAGTAGCAAAATTCATTGTGGAAGTGGCTTGGTAAGAAGTGGTTTGATTTCTTGACATGGTAAGCCATACATCCATTTGTACATATGAAAATTTCAATTATGTATGCATGTTTTATATTGTAATCTCACATTAGTTTGAGCCATCTTGGATCGATGATCAAGGAAGTGATGTTCAACTACCTTCTATCAATTTCTCACCAGAAATTTCTCAGCGATTTCAAGGAAGACAATTCTTGACAGGAGGACAAGCGCATCCAAGAAGGGAAGTGTTGACTACCTTCGAGTTGTGGCTCAAAGGCACTAATCCATGCAAGGCAAGTGTATGCAAGCTGTAAAGAAGAGGGTATTGTACTCTCATCTACTGAACAGATCAGGTAATCAGTCTTTTGGGGTCCAAAATATTCCCAATGGGGAGGTGTGATCAGATTTGGATCAAGGACCTAAGTGATAGCTCAAAATTCAAAATTTTCGGAAGTGTGCCTAAACTATGCGATAGGATAGATCTTATCTTCCTAATTCTGGCATCGTGAACAGTTCAAAAACCTACACCGTATGAAGAAGTTATTGCAGTTTGAAAAGTCCAATAAACTGCAATTTTTGGACTTTGACCAAGTTTGACTGGAATTTGGGAAATTTAAAAAGAGAATATTGTATGGAATATTCCGTTTGGGCCAGTCAGGTCATGAAAAGTGGTGGATCATCATTCGACAAGGAGTTGTACGATTTATGGTTCGACCAATGGGAGGTTGCCACATGGCAAGCTCGGAGGCCGCCACGTGGCCCATGCACATTGGTGCAAAATTTTGTGGACTCCTCGGTAGTCGACCGCCTGACCTCCCCGCTTGTATGCAAAGGCTCTTACCACTCAGGTTGTGTGTTATTTTTTACCCCTTAGGCTTGCAAGCACTATATAAGGTTTAATGAAAATGCATAGGGGGGTTTGGGAGGCCAGCTCCCCCATGTAGCCATAGCCTCATAACCACGAGCCAAACATTAAGCCCCAACAATATTCCCATCGGCAGTCAAAGCCTTGGTCACATGCCATCATACAAAATTTTGCATAAATTTTTTACCTCTAGTTTAATGCAACCGTCACCGCCAGCTTTAAACTCTAAAACGTGTTCACATGCGGTGTTAGTTGCGACAGTTCGGCGGCAGTTACGTTAACTTCCCATGAAGACAGCACAGTTTGCGGCCATGTGGCCACTCCAAACAGTTTACATTTAGTGCTAGCGGCTAGGTTAGCAGAATTATTCGCAAGCGTGCCATTTTTGGAAATATCTCATTTTTAACTAGAGTTAAGTCCAGTTCCTCCAAGTTTGGTGGAGGATTTTTAGGGGTCATTGGGCAAAAGAGTTTAGGCTCTATCTTGAGCTCAACTCGACCAATTTTTTGGAGTTTCAATAGTAAATTTCAACTATCGTAGACATTCCAGACTCATTGGTGATGGTTTCAGATCCATTAGAGGACTCTTGAGCAGGTTTTTGCTTAAGATAAGTTCAAGGGGCCACCAGGACCACCATGGGCCAGTAGCAATTTGACGCCTAGCCAATGTAGCTAGAGGCCTTATTCAGGAATCCAATAGTAAATTTTGGATGTTTCAGATTTTTTTGAACTAATGGTGTAGTTTTCAGAGCCTGTAGATGAATTTTGAAGGCCAATATGCTTCAGAGAAGTTCCAGGGGCCACTAGGGCCAGCAAGTGCCAGCAGCATTTTGAGGCCTAGCCAGGGCATCTAGAGACCTTATTCAACAAACCAATAGTCATTTATGACTATTTTGATACTTTTGAATCTAATGGAGGATTTTACAGAAGTTTTTGAAGACTTATAGAGGTCGAGAACCCACATAAAAGTTTTATTTCACCCTAGAGCCAAGGGGTGCGACCAGGTGTTGGAGGAAAAACCGAAGCAACCGGAGGCTAATATTAGCAAACGAATAGTCTATTCTGACTATTTTTGACATTATGAATCTAATGAATGGATTTTAAGATTCATTTGAAGACTTTTAAAGGTCGATAACCTACAGGGAAGTTTTGGGCAGCCCAGGGCCAATAGTGGATGGAGGCCTATATTGGGAAGCCAGTGCTCTTTTGGAGAAAATGATCAGTCCATTTTGGAGGTATGATATGTGATGGAGATATTAGGTGAGTTTTTAGGGATAGAAAAATAATTCTGAGGGAGTTAGTTCCATAGAGAAGCTCAAGAGCACTGACAAAAGGAATCAAGTCTAAGGGAGCCTAGATATATTTTCAGAGTGATGACAGCCATGACATGGGTATAATGGTCTTATAAACCCATTGTTTCAGTTCAGATAACCATTGGAGTTGATTTTTTAACTTGTAAAAGAATATTTTCATCATAATCCCAAAGAGCCAAGTCAAGATGACAAGAGCTCAAGGAGACATAGCCCACAATATTCAGGTGAACTCCTAGATTAAATTTTCTGTTATGTGTTTTTATTTATTTGATGAATTATATGGCTGTTTTACATGTTTAATTTCCATAAAAACAAATGGAATTAAAGCACTTAAACAGTTAAAAAACATACACCTGTTTCAAGTATAAAATTCTGCAAAAGTCAAGTATAAGCTAGATCTTTTATTTTTTTAACTGAGTGGGAGGTTATTGACAAGCATAAAAATTTATCCAACCCATTTTCAGATCATAGGGATAGATGTTAGGGAGTATAGGGAGGTGGAATTTTTGGAAATGAGTGAGGGGAAGGGGTGCAAAAGTGAAAAACACGGTCCTAGCTTAGGAAAGTGTAGTGTAGGCTAGGGTTTGTAAGGAAATGATGAAAATGAGGGAAAGGAATGAGGGTAAGTGTCAAGGAAGGTATATTGAATGTGGGAGAGGGTATATGAGCATAAATTTGAAGGCTTTTCTCAACAAATGGACCAAGGAGACTTATTTTAACAAAAACGTAGCAAACCCTAGGAGAGGGTGATTTTTGAGCTTCCAAGCATGAAATGAAGTGAACGAGAGGTAAATGATGGACCCATTTACTTGTAGCTGATTAGCTAGAACCTGTTGCTGATGAAGAAACCCTTGGAGAAGAGAGATTTTTCTTCCTAGAGAAAAACGCACAAAGCTGAGAAAGGCGCAACGTGACAAGAGAAAAGCACAGGACAACAAGGAAATTCAGCTTTCCAACGCAAGAAATTGATTTTCAGAGGGTGGCAAGGTCCTCTCTGATATAATGATGTCTCATGGGGGTAGAATGAGCAAATTACATGCTTTTTTGGTCTTTTAAATGGCTGGAAGTTGATTTTTCTCTTTGGTGGTCATATGGCCCCACCTCGTCTTTTCACCAAATGACTTAATTTCTTATATATTGCAGCTTTGAAACCTTATTACATATATTACATCTTAATAAAGATCAAAATTCACTTTAGAGATCACTATTGAACACTTTTCCCTATTACTACTCCCTTTTGATGGTGACTTTCATGATGACATGACCTATTTACATGAATTTGACAATATGATCTAATGATGAAACTATATGGAATGATAACCTGAATGATGACCAAGATGACCAAGACACTCTTCTAAAAAGTAATGACTTGACCATGATGATGTTTATTGACCATGAAAAAGGAAGGAGTAGTAATGACCTAGGTGGACGAACCGATTATCCAATTTTTATTTGAAAACGTATTGAAATATAAAAATTTGAGCTAAGACCCTATCAACCATATGAAAGAGAATAATTTGATCCTTAGTGAATAATAAGACTGATAGACACTAAAAAACATCAACATCCATATGGCAGACATCAGAATCCATACGGATGACATCAAAATTTTTATGGTTGATGTTAGTGCCTCATGCCATCCCTGTGGGTCATGCCTGCAAAATTTTTAGTTATTTCTCAAAAACTTCAGCGGGCCATAGCTTTCACATATGGTGTCAAATTGAGGTTTCGTTCACACCATTGGATTCAGAATGACATGATATTCAATTTGAGATAAGCTTCACCAAATTTCAAGGACTTCAAAAATTTGGCCTTTTAGGATCCTCCTAGATCAGCAGATAGCTCTCATTCCACTTCTCTTAAAAATTGAAAAAATCATTCTTGACCTAGCAGTGCCACTGGTTGATGATAAGGAATGGATGTCCATAGAGAATGAGGCACCCATTATGGAGGCACTGGAGAAGTAGGTTTTAAATATTGACGAAGAGAGCAAGGACTTGACCAATGTCTTGTGATTTCAACGCTCAGAAGTGCCTAAAAATGTTGATGCATGTGTGTCAAGAGCAATGATTGAAGACTAATCTCTTTTTAAAAGTATTCTATGTGACGCATATGTAGAAATATTAGGAGTTTTCTAGAAGGTTTATAAGTTCAGCTATGTTACAATTACTATATGTAATCATTGCTAGTGTTTTAAGACATTTTTAACCTTTTATGATCAAAGTAGAAGAATATTTTATATCAAATTGTAAAAGGCTATCGCCTTCAAACCTACTTTATATAAACCAACTTTATATAATGGAAAGAACATACTCGTATATATATATATATATATATATATATATATATGATTCTTATGATTTTTTTTAAAGAAATTTTGATGAAATAAATGTTTTGATGTCTATTATGGATTTACGTCTATTACAATTTGCCATCCATTTAATTTATATGGAAATTTGGAGAATTGAAATGGAAGGGTTTTGTTTAATTTTATAAGTCATTGAAATTTTGAAAAAAATATATATATTTTATTGAAAATTTAATTAAGAAAAAATAAATTTATTTATTTATTACTTTTTTTATTGTTAATAGAATTTTGATTTGGAAAAAAAAGAAGATAAAATATAATATTATTAGAATAGGTCCTTCTTAACTTTTGATTTACTAATGGCCGAGGGAGATCAAATCTCTCCACATGCAAACCTACTTTTAGAGTGCAAAAAAAATTGTGCCTCCAAAGATTTACCCCTCTAGACACTTGATAAATCTGCAGTTAAGATGGATCTATGTTGGTTTTTAATAATACTTTTTATATTTATATAAATTTAGCATCTTCTTATATAGAAATATTCTCTTTTTTTGTAATTTTATCAAAATCTTGATAATACATATAGTTATATAAGGGTTTCAAGTTTTATAATTTTTCAAATTTTTTTTTTATGTGATATGTCTATGTAAAGATTGATTATATAAAGAGAGGGTGAGGGACATGTCATGTAAAGTTACATTTAAAATTAAAAAATTAATTCTTACACTAACAAATTAAAAAATAGTAATAAGAAAACAAATCAATGTCCACCATAAATAAAATACTTCAATTTCCACCTTAATTTTACAAGAATTTAATATAGAGAGATAAGTTAATTGAAAGTTTATAAAAAAATTTACTTTGTAGTACGAGAGATATTTATAATTTTTTTCGCATTTTTTTTGTAAGTTATATGATAATATTTATATTATAAGAAAAATAAGTTTGCATCGATAACAAAATTGTTTAAGATAACTTTGTGTGGAATTTGTACAAGCTAATACACTCTCTATCATTTGTTTCCAATAGTCCACCTCTAATAAAAAAGGACATGCATAGTAGCATAACACAAGGTGGCCTCTCCAAAATTTCATATAGCAGATATTAGGGATTTGACAACATAAACAAAACCATGAACATCTATATTTCATTAAACCATTAAAGTCACCATAATTTTTCAGTAAGGAAAGAACTAAACATAGACCAAAAGTAGTAATACTTAATCTAAAAAATAACTCGAGAAACTTCAATGAAATTTCCTTGAGGAATATATTTTGTTGGTGTGGTGATGACAGTTGGAGTAGGAGGATATGAACCAGAGCCAAAGTCTAAGTCTGAAGCCACACAATGTTCCACCCGGGTCATCTTGGAGTCCAAATCATCCAAGTTGTATTGTTTATCTCGAAGGATCCTTTTGATCTCCTCCTAACAGGAAAATAGTTGATAGTTATCAACTTGTTTGTCTTTAGTTACCATATGAAAAAAAGTGTCCAATTAGTTGTGAAGAGCCAATGAGTGAAGAAAATAGAGTCTCCTTTTCTAGATTTTACCCGAAACAGGAATCCATCGGAGTGTTGAACCAATGATTTCTAAGTCTGCATGATAAGCTTTGTCTCAAAAGTCTTTAGCTTCCACCTGAAGAATTTCATTTCTAATCTCTGGGGGATTGCATCGAAAGGATAAGAAATTGAATGCAATCCAAAAAGGTGTGGACGTCGAGAGGAAGAATTACCTGGCATGCCTCCCTATCGGCTAGGTTGTAGAGTCATGGTGCCATAAAAATTGTTGACAAATTTCGACCTGATAGGGGTTTATGCCACAAATTAGGAGTAGGAAGAGGAGAAAATTTAGGTTGCAAGACCACCAAAGCAACGTTACCCTAGACTGATAGAAGGAGCAGTTGGATATTATACATTGGGACAAAATGGTTGAGATAGAACTATAGAGTTTCTTTGTCAAGATAGAAGTGATGCACCCAAACCCAAGTGTGAAGGTAAGATGAAGGTGGCAGTGTAAAGAGTTGTATTATGTCACACTAATTGAAATGAGACTCCAGGAGGATGTCATGAGAGTGAAAATAAGGCAATTGATAAGTGTATAAAACAACCAAACTTAGACTTGGCACCCCAATGAGACTATATAATGGCTAAGAGGGGATATTTTGAGAATGAAACTCGTTTACCAAAGAGAAACATGACACTATTGGTTTTAAGAGTTAAATTTGGCTGATAGACCTAAAACTCGAACTAATAATCAAACCAAAAGGGAAAAAAATTTGAATACCACATCTCAAAAACAAGGACTGGGAAACTAAATGAAATTTCATTAGAGTCAATAATATGAGAGGAAGCGGAGGGAAATATAACAAGAAGTTAAAAGGATGGACCTATCATTGTATTGTGGATGAATAGGAAGAAAACCTTGGACAGTTACTACAAATAAATTTTGTGCTAGTTCGAAGGAGATTCGTGTGAAAGTTAAGATGACCCGTGAAAAACAAACAAGGCAGATGAAAGTAAGAAATCAGACCTGGATATAGATTTTTGAGCAGCAAGGAGCCACTATTGTAAACTGCCACAGGGAGCTTTGGGTGTGTATCCATGAGCACAAAATAGATAATCTACCACTGACGAGTAGTATGGGTGAGATGTAGTGTTAAGAGGAGTAATAACACAGGCAAGAGAAGTGGGTGTTGCGGCACACATATTCATGCCTACATTTATTAACCCAAACATATGCACATGCGGTTGAGGTACCTCCATGAGTGAACTCACATGTTGGATCGTAATACATAGGGGAATGTTTGACTAAAACTGTATTGTCTCCACTTTCCCCGCTTTAAATTGCCAAGACAAGGGATGCCCTTTGATATTGTAGATATGGCAGAGTAGACATGCTTACCTCACCATCGGACAGGTGGTAACCTTTTTTCCGTCTTCGCTGTCAACATCTCGATCATCCACTCCCCATTCACGCATGGAAATCATGCAGGATGTCAAACTACCCAAACTTAAATGCACCCCCATTGGGGATTTTAATTCCTTCACTACTTAATATGGAGTTGACAGATTACATATAAAGATAATATTACTCATATATACAATGTGAAATACATTATATGTCTAGTTGACATGTAATATTTAAAACAAAAAATTAATAATACAAAATAAGTGTTGGCCATAAATTAAATATTTCAATAATCATATTTAATAACATAATTTTATATCAATTTCAGGGAAGGGAAGGGGGGGGGCATGGAGGGGGGAATAATTTAACTATTTTTTTAAATATGTTTTATTTTCACTTTCACAATCCATTTCTAATTGATTTCATTCTCTTTCTTTTTCTAATTAAATCTATCTCTATTATATCATATGAAACAAAAAGCTACAAGGCACATCCTATGTTATGGACAAGTCCATTCTAGGGGGATAATCCAAGAGTTTTCTGCCAAGAGTTGGACTGCCCCAAGAGGGGAAACCAGTCCTTAGAGACCACAGAGTGAATGTTTCCCGAGACAGGAAATGAGCAGAGAGAATATTCAAAAAAGAGCATAAAAAGCAAAGGAAAGCTATCTTAAACTAGAATACGCTAAAAAGAGCTGAATATGCGATTCTAAGGAGGACCTTCATTCTTGTTTTTGGGGGAAGGTTCTTCTTCCAGAATTCTGTAGACATATCGATAATCCATAGTGTCTGTGCATGACACGTTTGCATCCGGAGTAGAGTTTGGCGAGGCTGGGAGGCCAAGGCACTCCACCGGGGTGTCTAGCTGCAAGTCGCTCTGCGGAGAGGCTTCATGCATCTAAAGACGGTCTAAACTGCCTGCACCTTGCTGATCCTAGATGTCTTCAACGTTCGGGTCCGAGTTCACTTTGCTGGAGTCGTTGGGGTCGTCACTGCTACTAGAGGCGGGAAGCACATGAAGTGCTTTCATCTTTCATGGGATGAAAGCCAACTCCTAGGAGATAGTTGACTTGTGAGCTCATTTCCTGTTGCGGGAAGTGGAGGGAAGGAGGGCAGGGGCTGGCAGCTGCAGGGAGAGCTGCGCACTTAGGACAACAGGAGGGGGGTTGTCAGGCGCGTTCCAGGTGAAGGAGGGTAAGTTCAATTCACAGTCAAGGGAGAGAGACAGAGGCGGGTGAGAGGGAAGGCCGTGCCACCCAGCTCTTCGACACCTCATCCTGTGACGACGGGGCATAATGGTGTAGAAGGGAGAAGCTCTTGACAGTGGAGGGGAGGAGGATGAATCCCAAGTAGAATTTTTGCTCTCAGGAATAGAGGAGGGTCTGATGCGAAGCTCCAGAGATAGGGCAGCGAGAATAGTGAAGAGCACAGCTAACAATGCGGAAGAAGAAGCTGGGGTGGCGAGCTTAAACATCATGGTAGGAGTAAATGCAAGGGCGCTTGGGTACATCGATTCTGGGGTGGCGGAGGGGGCCTTAATGGCCGTCTCATGTCAGCAATAAACACTGTGGGGATCCCAAGGGAGGATCACATGGGTGCGCCATGTTTCCATCCACATGGGCGCCCCATGTTTTCTAAAAAACACCCGCATTCGGGGAATTGATTTCATTCTTAATATGTAGTTTATATACAATATTTTTAAAATATTAATAAAAAAAAAAGGTTTAATGTGAATCATAAATCAAATATTTCAATGTGCATGTTTAGTGAAAGATTTTATCAAATATATAGAGAGAAAGAAAAAAATGAGAGTTATTATTCCATTAATGGGCTCTTTCTAATTAAAGGTGTGAGGGAATTCAATGTATAGAAGGACATGAATGTAACATTTTAAAGAATATTAATACCAAAAATAATTTCATTAGAGAGAGAGAGAGAGAGTATATCATATGGATGTATGTTTTCTACTTTCTATTAAATATGAGTGGGAATATGTAAACATTTTAATGTGGAGAATGTGGATCATAAATAAATAAAATATTTCAATGTCAACTATGCATATATATTATATAAAAGGAGTGAATTATAGTTAAAACATTTTATGATTTTTTTGTTTAAAAACAACATAGATCCATCTATATATATTTCAATTTTTTTTTTAAAATCAACATAAATCCATCTGAACTCCAAATCTACCAAGAGCCTAGAGGAGACATTAAAGGAACTAAATGTTTAGAGGTGCAAACTTTTCCTCATGTTTTACACTCAAAAACAGGTTTGCATTTTAAGATATTTGATCCTTCTTGGTGCTTAATAGATCCAAAATTAAGATGGATCTATGTAAATATCAAGTTTTTATATGTTTATCAATTAAATTTAAATATGAAATTATGAAATATAATATTTATAGATATGACTTATTTTTTTTTTAATTCGTATGATAAAATGGAGATTTTATAACTATTACATCCTAATTTATGGATGTTAATTTGTATTTTACATCTTCGAAATGTTTTTTCTTATATTTATTAATTAAATTTATGTAGTTTTTATATCTTTTTAAGAAAAAAAATGCATGTATATTATTGAGATAAATTATATATATTAGTCATTAGTGATTAATGTTTTTTTGGACAAATTTGTCTAACTTTGTGAACAATGAACATGGTTGCATCGGAGTATCCCTACCCCTCAATACCAAATTATGTATTTTGAGCTTCTTTAATATGTTTATTAATTATATGTTTTGAAATATCATGTTGAACAATATGAATCATTATTATTTAAATTTATTTTAATGTCATATGCATATTATGAATTTTTTATTGAGTTGAAATTTAAATGTTTAGATTCATTTGCAAACATTATAATATTTCTTTTATATTGGATTGGCTCAATCCAATAAAATTTGTATGGTAAACATTAAAAAAATATTGAAATTAGAGGTAATTATTTAGTAGAAAAGTATAATAGTATATTTTATTCAATTTTGGATATATTTTAAAATGTTATAGTCTAACTATTCTAAGTTTTTATCTTTTTAACTATAATCAAGTGATATAATTCTTATAGAGATTGTAATTTTCCATTATTCCAATTGCATTTTTTAATGCATAAATAGATTTAGCATCTTGTTTTTTTTATTATAATATTCTTAGAGAGATTGTAATTCCATATTATTTCAATTGCATTTTTTAATGTATAAATAAATTTAATATCTTAAAATACTTCTAAAAAACTTAGATTATAAAAATTATATAATTCAAGTTTACAATTCCAACAAATCTTTACCATATTACTTTAAAAAATAAAAATAAAAATAAAAACAAAAACAAAAACACATTTAAAAAAAACAAACATAACTCATTTACACTATTAATAAACAAATAAAACACATAAAAAAACAAAATAATTAAACTAACTACACTATTTTATAATTATTGATAAAAACCATTTCCGACAATTTTAAATTAAAACATATAATAAGAAAACGTTACAACAAAAACGAAGACATAAAATAGCGTGTATATGTATTCTGACAGCGAAGGAACAAATTACATGAAATTAACATGATTGAGCTTTTGTATGTTAATAATAAATTAACATAAATCAGTTATATATATATATAATTAACTTAATTAATTAAGTCTTCGTCATTAAAATATTTTGATTATATATATTAAATAAATGTATAGGTTAATATTTTCATCATTACATATTCCCTCCTGAAGTCATCATAGGATGAGAAGTCATAATAGTTAACCCAAATAGAAAGAGCACCCTATCTCATTATACAAGTAAAATAAATATGTTTTGAGTCAAGCCCAAAGGTGCCAATGTTGAATAGAGAATCTCACCTAAACTAAAGATTATAATGTTTGAAATTTTCGGCTTTTGACTAAACAAGAGGGGAGAAAGGTATTGACAAGAACACTAGGAGAAAAAGGCTTAGAAACATGTAAACATCAAGCCTTTCATAAATATGTAACCATCTCAACTAACACCACTACATTGTTAGCATCGTCCAATTTGCACGTGCATTTAACAAGATTTTCCTCATCTATATAGTACCATTTTTTAATTTGGTCTTATTTATGTAATTGACTTTGGCTCAAATTTTGGTATTAATAAGTGGACTTGAACATTTTTGGAATTGAATAGAAATTTTGAGTTTTATTTTAATGAAATAAATTTGGTTTATGGAAGAAAAAAAAATCTATGGATTTTTTTTTGGTTTATTTAAGGTAATTTTAACCATTTAAATTTAGTGAATGGGAAAAGTTTTGTTTTAGTAAAAAATATAGATTTATACATGGATTAATTCTTGAGGTTGGTTTCACTTTATGAAAAGAAAATATTGAGTTTTTTATTTATCAATTTAATAGTACTATAAGATGTTTTGGCTTTTTTTACTCAAATTCAATAGTAGAATTTTTGGTATGATTGTGATTTTTATTATTTAAAATGCATTTGGAAAGAAAATATTGAGTTTTCTTTTTATTAATTTAACAATATTATAAGATGTTTTGGATTTTTTGACTCGAAATTCAACCATATAATTTTTGGCAAGATTGTGATTTTCATTATTTAAAATGTATTTGTGAGAGAATAAATGGATTCAACACTCTAAGGAAACCCTTGGGGAATTTGGATTGTGTAGGTTACATAGTTCAAAATTACAAAATTTGTGCAAGATTTCAAGTAAAATCGACAAAAAAATATGCTCAAAAAATGTTGAAAGCATTGAATAGTTAGACTGCACTTATTATGATAAAGAATATGAGGTGAATATGTTATAAAACAAAAGTAGGCTACCTTTTTATGGATAGCAGTTGTATTATAAATATTTGACTCTTGCTAAAAGTATTTTCCAATTCTATTATTCCAATTGTGGTTCTTTTCGATTCAAGGTTTTGAATACGCAAATAGTGTTAAATTTTCTTTGATTGTTCTTATAGGCACCATTGCAAATACATGAGATGGGGTAAACAACTTAGGAAAATAAAGCTTAGTAAATTGTTCTTCTTTAATCAATCTCTTTAACCTTTCCTTTTACCAAGGGTTTATTGCTATATCTTTCATTATATTCAAGTTTCAAAGTTTAAGGAGGAACAAAACCACAACTTAATTAATATTCATCTCCAATAAATTTCAATTAGCAACAAATGTAGGTATGGGGTTTAATAAATCTTTCCTTTTTAGGACATGGTTTAATAGCTTTTGCAACCCAAATATATGATTCAATTGCATAAAACAACCAAGAGATAATTGAGCATGGAAGGGATGAAGGTTTCTTGGAATAAGTTTATTATGTGTGCAATGGAAGCTATGCTTGGAGTGCTTTACAACTATTTTCAAAACTCTTATTATTGTTAAGAGATAGAATGTGCACTAACTTAGGAACTAGAGAACAAAATTAGCATCATTTTGAGAAAAAAACGTTTATTTGGTGCATATTGTTGATCGTAATAAATGATTTAGGTGGATATTGTTGGCTTCTCACCACCTCCACTAACTGATAATGGTTGTACATATTTTCAATTTTACTACAACTTCGCAATCCCTAAACCTTTGATGGATTTCCAAAATTTCTCATGCAATTTTTCTTATGGACATTGCCTCGCAAACCTATAATTATGAATCTTTCCAAATGCATAAAGCATAAAGCAACCTAAATGGAGTTCTTATGCAAAAGTTGTGGTTGACTAGAGCTTTAATTTTAAATTTTTCTTTTACAACAACCATATATGTGAAAGCATCATGTTGTTTACAAGCCTAGGCCCCATAGTGGTATTATTACTTTAGGAGGTTAACTTTATAGGGTAGTAGAGGTAGTTCTAACTATTATAATCTCTTTAATATCAACAAATAAATGGAGGAAGCTAATCTCTCGAACTAGAATATTTTTGTTTTTTATGAGTCAGTTAGAATGTGAATTCAATATCATCATGATCAAAGGGACATATACATTGGGTCTCTCCAGATAGTGGAAGCAAGTGGAAAAATATATATATATATATATATATATATATATATATATATATATTCATTCTTTAGAAGAGAGTAATTGTTTATCAGGTCATTAGGTAGAGGAGCATTGAGTGTTAACTAAATTGCATGCTTTAAACTAGCAACATAGAGGCACCTTGTAGGTGAGGTAAAGATATATATATATATATATATATATATATCTTCACCTCACCTACAAGGTGCCTCTATGTTGCTAGTTTAAAGCATGCAATTTATTTAACACTCAATGATCCTCTACCTAATGACCTGATAAACAATTACTCTCTTCTAAAGAATGAAGAAATCGAGAACTATATTCAAGAGCTAATATCAAAGGGCCACATTTGACCTAACTCCTTGCCTTATAACAGCCCAATTGTGTTGGTTCAGAAGAAGGATGGGGCATGGAAACTTTGTATCAAGCACAAAGGTATGAACAAAATCATATTGAAGAACCAATATCCAATCCCCTAGATTGATTAGCGTCTTGATCAACTCAAGGGCACCAAATTGTTTAACAATATTGATATAAATTCAAGTTATCACTAAGTTCCAATTGAGAAAACTGGTCTATGAAATGCATCATTCAAGTACAAAGAAGACATTTTTGAGTGGTTGATCATGCATTTCAACTTAACTAATGTTCCATCAACATTCATGAGGATGATCAATGTATCTTACAACCAATCACAAAGTCATGTGTGTTAGTATATTTGTATGATATCCTCATCTTCCACAAAACTTGAGTGGAGCATTTGTAGCATATTTCTTAGCACCTTGTGGAAACACAAGTTATATACCATTCCAAATGAGCATTCATTTAGTTTGCAAATAATTCAATGCTTGGGATGTATTATGGATGAGCATGTTGTGCATGTGGATCCAAATAAGATCCAATCCAATCATGATTTTCTGACCCTAAAAATCCTAACAGAGCTCTACGAGCCTCACCAACTTCTACCAAATTTTTGTGTCGAGGTTCCATTATATCAAATGGACTTTAAGAAAGTGACAAAGGGTGGAGCCAAATCCAAGTTTGTTTGAACCAAATCACAATGCAAAGCATTTTAGGACTTGAAGCATCATCTCTATTTGGCACTAGTCCTCATTTTGTTAGATACACAACAACCCTTCAATATTCAGGAATATGTGTTAGACTAATTTTTTTTTGTTTACCATGGTAAATCGGAGATGTATTAGACTATGTTATAAGTGTAGTCCTCACTTGGTGTAGCCACATAGAAAAGGATAAAAGGCTAGAAAAACATCAACATCAAATGTTGATGTGATTAGGTGATCTGATTATGAATGTTAGTTTTGTTGTGCTAATTTCAACCTCATATATAAAATTTACTTGTTGATCTTATTCTTGAAATACATATGATTCCTTGTTGCTTATGTGTGTCAAATAGGTAATTAAACTAAGTTTTATGAGTGAATTTGAAATCATAAAGTATGAATTTAAAAGGCTGAACAGTAGCAACATAAATAAAATAAAACCATCACATTTAATCCATTAAAACAGAGTTTTGATGAAGTAGTTCACCCCTCCTGTGCTATATCTCCTTGGTCCAGCTTCCATGGCTTGGGCCTTTATATTAGATAAATAGTGCTCACATTGTTGTTTACATGCATCAAATTCTCTTGGAACATACTCCAATGAGTTCAAAATTTCAAAATATATAAAAAAATAACTATTTATTTACTCAATTTGGCCTTCAGATGCTCTAGGCATGGCCTTCCCTCCCGGTGGCCCTAGGCTTCAAAATTATTCCAGGTAAAAAAAAAATTTGTAAACTTACTCATATGCCTCTGCAACATATTCAAATGTGTTCATAGCATGCCAATTAGCTAATAATGACTCTTTCTAAGCCCTCGAAATTTGACTCGGTTGTGGCAAAAACAAATTTTCCCCCAATTTCTCCTCCAAATCTGGAGAAGACTCCAGATAGCTCTGACATTTTTGGTGGAATCCACCGAAAATAGCCATTCCGCTAATTGTGTTGCTAATTAACAGGAGGATTAATTAGATTTAAGTGTTCTTAACTACAAATAATCATGGCTTAACTATGCGCTTATCCATAAGTGTTAAACCTGTTTTATTAGCCCTTAATAAGTGGCTTAATGCAATAAGTATGGATTAATTAACATACAACTTCCGTCGTTTAAATCCGCTCTATCATGGTTATGCACTGAAGTCACATGGGAGGGGGTTGGCCCCCTCCGGACCCCCACCATTGGGAACAACAAACTTCAAGTATAGTTTGGCACGTAGCTTTTTCAAGTCCCAAGTGAATGGTTCATTGGTAAAGCGCATCCTATATTCAGTTTTCCACACACACACACACATATATATATATATATGCCTCCAAAATTATATTAACAATGCTCCATATAACTTTAGAACTTGCAGCTTGATTATAATGTGTGCTCCCACCATAATATAACCTTTGCAATCAGACTTGTTTGCATATAACATGTGGATCTTTGAAAATTATTTTCCACCGGTTTATAGTTTAATAAACTATGGTTTAAAATGTGCCATCGAACTTTAGGTTACGAAATATGAAATCGAACTTTGGTTTAGGAAAACATATATATGCGAAGTTAATAATTAAGGTTGAAATTAATACTATATATATATATATATATATATATATATATATATATATATATATATATATATATATATATATATATATATATATTTTTATTTATTTATTTATTTATTTATTTATTTTTTTCTAGCACATAAATATCATGAGCCCAAATTCAACCTTGGAGGACATTGGGAAAATTTTACCTTCATAAACCAAACTGGGGAATCTAATTGTGACACTTGTCATAATCCCATTGGACAAAAACTGAAGAATATTTCTTGATTCTGAGTGGGATTCCATGTCATCAGCCTGTACCTATTCTGCAATTGTTTTTAAAAAATTGTCTGTTCTGAACGACAATCAGCGGGTTATAAGTTCTTCATCTGAACTCTGTTTTTGATGAAACAGGTTGCATTGGATTCCTGACGACGGGTCAGTCACGATTGTTCAGTTTATAATCAATTATGATCATTTTCATTTTTGAGCTAAAATATTGAGCCTCTGATCATTAGGCTATGTGATATTTAGGAAAATGACCTTTGGATATTAAAATCATGAGCACAAGTTACCGTGCAATGAGTTTGAGATGTGTCCTATTTATACTCAATTCACATCTTCACTTTGAATCAACTAGCAACATTTACCATCATAAACTTTGAATAATAAATCAACATCCATAATAACAATAACATTCTAATTTTAAGGTCATGGCGAAATAAGACACCAAATAGGTGGATAAGACCCCCTTATTTATGGGATAAGGGACTTGCCTTTATAAATCAATTTAAAACTAAAATTTAGAAAAGTGTACAAGCTCTACCCTTTTTAAATTTCAATATGTGAGTTGTAACCTTTTATAAAAAACACCACTACAACGTATTAGGGGAATTTTGAGGTCTAAAATGGGCCTCCTAAGGAAATTATAAAATAATAGTGGAAAAAATCAAATAAGATTTGATGACATCATCAAATTTTAGAGGGAAAAATGGAAAAACTACTTTTTCAACTCATATTTTCAACTTATCTCCCAAAGTTTTTACTCAAATTTCGAGCGGGAGTACTTGTTGGATGCGAAATTTAATTCCCCATCCAAGGAGTACCCATGTTGCATACTTTCGATGGGTCCTACTACACGAAAAATGAGAAATACATAAAAAACCGTGATTACAATCACGTTTTTTATGTATATCTCATTTTTCGTGTAGTAGAGTTCATCAAAAGTATGCAACATGGGTACTCCTTGGATGAGGAATTAAATTTCGCATCCAACGAGTACTCCCGCTCGAAATGTGAGTAAAAATTTTGGGAGATAAGTTGAAAATACGAGTTGAAAAAGTAGTTTTATTATTTTATTATTTTTTAATATGTTTACCCTTTTATTTAAAAAATGGTGAATCATCCCCCATGGTTGACATCATCATCTTGAATCCTATTGGTTGTTATAAAGTTTATTTTTGTCGTACATTTTTCTTATGAGGCCCATTTTAGACCTCAAAATTCCCCTAATTGATTAAAAAAAGAATATATATATATATATATATATATATATATATATATATATATATATATATATATATATATATATATATATATATACTTTGCACGTTGAAACCCAAGACTAAACCATACAAACAAAAGAATTAAACTTAGGATAGGAAACATAAATTCTTGGAATGAGGACTTAATTAAGCCTTATCCATTGAACAATTAAAAGTGACGCCAAAAGGTGTTCGGGAAACAAATGACATCGAAAAGCAATATTGACCAAAGCTAAATTTGGTTTCAACATCCCTTCTCTTTCCATACACATGTATCACGGCCAATGATTATGTGGCACTACGTATTCAACTTAAACGTTTTAAAAAGCGTAGTCTAAAAAACTCACAAATTAGTCCGAACCATATAGTCCAAAATCTCAAGATATATCTATATTTTTTGTCATTTATTTTGTAACTTACTATATTATCACAAATTATTTTGAACCATATAGTCCGAAAGCTCAAAATATATCTATCTATGTGTTCCTTTATTTGTAACTTATTTTATTAAACTTATGGATTCCATAGATTCTCCAAAAAAACCCCTCCAAAAACTAGAAATCTACATAACATTGATAAAATCTATAAAAAAAAAATGGAACGATATCATCCCCAACGCCTGGTTCCCTGCGCTTCTTCTTCTCTCTCTCCGCCCTCAGAGGAATTTCCTTCTTCTGCACTTGTTGTAACATTTCTTTCACCAACATGGACACGAGACAAGTCTTCATGAAGTGACTTGAATTTCATCTGCTTCGTGCTGATGTGATGATGTCCTATACACCATTCTCATCTTCCCTATGCATGTTGTCTAAGAGAAATTCCACCATTTCCTTGAACAGATGAGGCCAAATAGCCTTATTTCAAGCAAATTCATCCAACAAGCCAGCAAATTGTTTTAAGCCCTCGTCCCTGCCAAGAATAAATTTGCATGTCGCAAAATTAATGATATGATAGACTCTAGTAATTCTTCCATTCTTGCAAGGGTTAGGCCGAAGTCCTCCTCCCTACCCATCAAAAAATTCTCCATCGTATAGAATGAACTCCAAAAATCATGGTGAGCTTGATTAATGTAGTTCCTTAATTCTCGTTCACCATAATCAAGAGCCCCTAAACTTCATATATATACCATCATGTTTTCCCACTGTAATTTTGTCTCATTCCATTTCGCATTAATGGAAGCATGTCTTACCAAAACACCACTTGCAGAGTTCATAATGGAAATTTCTGGACTCCTGTATTTTTATAGTATCACAAGATTACTGCCTATTCCTTATATTTTTTTTAATGTTGAAACTAATATTCCCTAACTATCATTTATTTTCAGAAATCTCACTGCCTTCATTATTTTTCATTTAATCTCTCCATTACCTTTCATTTTACCTTTTCTGACATTCTCATGCTCTGAAATCCCATTTTTACCCCTAAAACCCCATTCCCATTTCTAAATACCACTTCCCCTTCACTCGTTCCCCTTCTTTCATTAAAAACAATGTAAAAACCCATTTTTACATTATTTTTAAAATAAATTTTAATCTATTGGGCCCCACTATGCAAACCCATTCTCGATATATTTTTAACCCCCCTCCTAAAGTTTTTATATTCCCCTACATTATACTATTTTCCCACTTATCTTACATCCCTCCCCCACTATATTTATCCTGGGTCCCACTTTGATAAACCCTGTTTATTAAACCCTGACCCCTATTAGGTTAAAAACCCCGACTCTTCTTTATATTAAAGCCTCTTCTTTAAAAAACTTTGCCTCCATGTTAATATGTCCTACGTCCCCACTTCACATTTAAACCCGTCGTTTCATTAAATCCCGACACCACCTAAACTCCCGACCTACGATAAATCTGATGCCCGAACACCGTGAGATCTCTGCCACCCGATCTGATGACCCCCAATCATTTTCGCAACCCAAAACACCTTTTGTTTAAAACCTTCGGAGGGTTTCAAAATGGGCAGCTTTGCAAACCTCCCATTCACCATGCGTCACCACCTCACTTTATTGCATACCCTCCAACTAAAACCACCAATCCATTTTTTGCTGCCTGATAAAACAAAAAATCGCCTTTGTGCCATTATATGAAACCACTGACCCTTTTAAATATTTTGAAACCCTGTGCTATCATGGTAAAAAACCCGAACCTCTATGATAACCCCTGCAACGTTCCTAAAAGACCTGGGAGGCCATTTCTAAAATGAATAAATTGAAAAACCTCCATTGACCAAACCCCTTCCACAGATTTCCCGAGGTCTTTCAAAGCCATATCACCTCCCTGCGGAGCTCTGTTTTAAATTAACAATTGTTTTCAATTTTGCAGGTAAATTTCATATCAAGAGGTGGATGAACGATTTGTAGGTCTAGTTCCCAAAGACTTGTTTAATCCAGACTCTCGGGATTTCAATCTAATAGCCTTATTCACCATATGATTGGGAGCGAAAGAATAAATGAAATCAACAATGGAGCAGAAAGGAAGACAATCATGATTATCAGTGATTATACATTTAATCCAAAAACAACAAAGTTTATTCAAAGTAAAAGACAATGAAATGGTATAAGACGAGGACAGAGCAGTCAGGGGTAAAGATAAAAATATATAAAATACACAGTCAAAGGACAAAGTTAAGGGAAAAGGTAGATAAAGAGGTAAAAGAAGAAAAATGCAAGTAACAACAAAGGCAGTAAAAGAGATAAACAGAGTAGTCAAGGGTAAAGGTGCAAAAAATATAAAAGATACAAATAAAGATAGGATAAAGTTAAAAGACAAATCAAGGCCACTCATCATTTAACCCTTCACAACCATGTTGGCCACCTCCAGCTTAATATTGATTTAATAAAACCTACTAAAGTCAATATTACAGTCAGAGATATATTAGTGTCAATTCAGAAGTTATTGTAAAAGTTAATTCTGTAGGTAGTTGGTCAAAGATATTTTAAACTTAGCTCAGGAGTTAATTTGAAAGTTATTATTACAGTAAGTTTGTCAGAGATATTTTTGACTTGGGCCTTGCATGGTCTCAATTGTCAAAATTTCATTTACTCTGTAGTAAATGTAGTCTATCACCCTAGATTATGGTAACCTCCTCAGTTGCAGTTAAAATATACTGCATGTATTTTCATTATCAGTGTTGGTTGTTGGTTGGTTAGCTAGACTTTGTTTAGACTCTGGGTTGCTAAGACTATTGCATTGGAGCATTGTAACTGTTTTGAGTTGGACATCAGTAGTACAAGCACTTTCAAAGGATCCTTGAGCTATGTTAATGATGATGTTATCCCTTTTATGTTAATTTTTTCCCTTTATTTTCCATATTGTACATCAATTTCTCTGATAATAGAACAAAAATTTTAGATTGAGATATGTTGTTTGAGCACCTTAACTCTGCTTGTTACTATTATCTTGATGTTTTCCTCTGAAACTATAACTGAAGAATTCTTAAATGTTCTTTAGTATTACTGGAATGTTGTCTTAAGGTTTTCTTTGTGAAGTATAAACTAAGGAATTCTTAAATGCTCTTTAGTTTTACAAAACTGTTATTCTAAGGCTTTCTCTAAATTTTACTTAAAGAATTCTTAACTTCTCTTTAATTTCACTGAACTGTTATCTTAAATGTTTTTCTCAAAAAACCTAAATGCAGAATTTAGAGACTATCTGATCTGCATTTATGTCAAAGTATTAGTTAAAGGATTCTTAATTTCCCTTTAGCCTTACTAAACTCACAAGTTTTCTGCCATCTCATCTTTATCTTGCCAAAGGGATCTATTTGATATAGTTAGCTTTCCCTATGAAAATGCTTGAAAATTCGATTTACAACTCAACCCTTTATGACTCCATAGCCCAATGGATTAAGCTTCCCACATTTTCTATTTATCCAACCAAACAAACAATAAAAAAAAAACAATCAAATAAACAACCCCAACTTGTATAACTAGCCTAAAATCAGAAAATACAATCATAAAGCTAAACCAGTTAATTATAAATACAGAAAGAGCCCTCTCTGAGCCTAGGAAGGCTAGGTACTAGACTCAAAAGTGGTTTTATGTTGTTCTCTACTATTTTTTCTTGCCAATCTTACAAATTACAGGGAGCTAACATAATGGCGACCATACTGGGGACCTATTGAGAAAACCTAATATTATCAAAGCTCAAATAAAAACCCAGTTAAAATATTGTGTGAATAAAGTATTTTTCTTTCATAGATTGGTTTGTTCTTCAGCTATTATAAAAATTTCAACCTCTCTGTGCCTTGGGTCTAAATTCTGGCTTCTCGAAGAATCTGTACTAGATCCCATCCTGACCCAAACCCTCCTACAATAGTTTACAATCCAAAGAAAATCCTATGAAAAACTCTTATATCTGAGAGTTCAACTGTTAGCAAGGCTATTCACAAGGCAAGTTCCTTGCCTGAAAACCTTAAAAACTTGCAAGATATCCAATTTGATTCATACTTTGGACAAAACTTGTTCAGGACTAAATCCCATAACTGGATAACCCAGATAGTTTTGGACCCATTTGTCTTTCAGCAAAGTCCTGTTATAGAAGCCTCAACCCCCATTCATACACCCATTATTGACTTTCTTCCTTTCAACCCTCCACCTCCCTTTATCAGCCCCCCACTTGTTAACCCCCCTTGGGTTCCCCAAACACCATCCATGGCAGCCTGGTATGCCCCATTGGTTCTATCATTTCCTTTAGTGCCTCAACCACAGGACTATTAGTCCAAAATTCCTCTATTTAATGAAGGTAGTTCTACAGCTGCTCAAAAACATGTGGATAGAATGGATGATTATTTTGATAGGAAAGAGATAGATGATGAAACTATTAAGATAAGAATGTTTTCCCAAATCTTACGGGGAGAAGAAAGAAAGTGGTTTAAATTCCTGACCCCTAATAGTATACATGACCTCCCTGCTTTTCACCAACTCTTCCTAAATAAATGGGAAATCAAGAAAAATCCTCTCCAGATCTTGTCAGAATATGAAAACATCAAGAGAAACATTGGAGAAAGTGTCTAAGTTTATTGCACTAGGTTCAATAGTGTATATAACACCCTCCCTCCTCACATGAAACCCCCATAAGGTCTAGCCCTAATGAAATTCCCAGATGGTTTTGACCCAGAGATGGATTATCAACTAAGAGAGAGAGACCCTCCTACATTAGAAGACATGAAGAGAGGTGCAGTAAGTGTGGAAGAAAATCTAATTTCCAAAAGGGCTAGAATGAAAAATGAAAAGAGAGTCACATATAGGGAAGAGGTTGTAGCGTCCACATCTGATACTAAGATTGATAACCTTGTTATAACCATGGAGAAAATTATGGAGAGAATGAACCTAAATGAGAGAGCTTTCCCCAGAGAAAACCAAGTAGCTCCTTAGAATAGGAACCGAAACCAAAAATTTAGGAGAAACCCCCCTCAAATAAGATAGAGGGAATAGAGAGGACTTGACCAGAAAATCAGGCCTCCTTTCCAAGAAAAATATGCTGATGTGGATGAGGGGGTGATTGAAGAGCCAAAGGAAAGTGAAATCAATCTAATGGGAGTTAATGATGAGGATATTGTTTTCCTCACTGAGGAAGAGCAAGGCATGTTTGCCCTAACTCAAATTGAAGAAAAAATGCATAGAATCTGAGGATTATAAACAAGGATTAAAAAATTCTATTATGGAGATGCATAGCCAATATGACCTCAGAAGCAAGAAAACCCAGCACATTCCCAAGAGAAAGAATTTTGAAAATTCTGCTAGAAAGGCCCCTGAAACTGATCCTAAAAAGACAGTAGAAAGTTCAAATAAAATGGTTAAAGGTGCTGATAAAAATAAAAACAGTCTAGAAAGTAGCACTACTAAATCAACTATCAGCCCTAGCAAAATTGATCCAGCTGATATTCCTAATGAAAACCAGCAATCTGAAGTTGCTGCAAAAAAATATCTGATAAAACTGATTCAAATCTTCCAAAAACATAGACACCATTCAGTATTGAGAATGAGATTGCCAAGATAAAAATTTCCATACCTCTCACTGGATTGGTAGGCCAAGATGTATAATTGGTATGCCAAGATGTATATAGATCCCAAGTTTTGAAAGCACTAAACATAGGAGAGAATACTGATACGATAAATTTGAATGATGAAAAACCAAAACTCTTGTTTGGACCTGAAGTAGAAGGTAAATTCTAGGAGGGAGGTGTCCCCCAATTTTATGTCAGTTTGAATATTCATGATAAAATCCTCCATAATTCCATGTTAGATTTAGGAGCATCTCATAACCTCATGGAAAAGGTAATTATGGAGAAAATTTTCCTTGAGATAACTAGACCATACAAAGACCTATACTCTTTTGACTCCAGTAGAGTTAAATGTCTAGGCCTGATCAAAGATCTTTGTGTTACTTTAGCACAAACACCAGCCAAAAGTCTAGTAATGGATATTTTGGTGGCTGGAATTCCCCCTAAATATGGCATGCTTCTATCACGCTTGTGGGGAGCCAAGCTTCAAGGCACCCTCCAAATGGATATGACCTATGCTACCATACCATTCTTTAGTCAACCAAGAAGATTGTATAGGGAAACTCACATGAAGTACATGGTGAGCAGTCAAGAAAAGCCTGATAACTCCCCTCTCTACTCTGTCCACTCATAAATTGATTCATTTATCCTTTAAAATGATGAGAACATTAATGAACAAGTAACAATTAATGAAAAAATAGTTGAAATAGAAGAAGAAAGGGAAGAACAATAAGACGAAAGAGAAAATGAATAATACAAACTTGAACCTGAACCTCTTTGGAGCATGTGATTTGATGTTTCTTGTGGCAAAACTAGATCAAGAGTAGGTGTTTGGGTACGCAACACTAAGAACAACCATGCAGAGGGTCACTCTTACAAACTGAACTTTCAGTGTACAAATAATATAGCAGAATATGAGGCACTCCTCCTGGGGATACAATTACTAAATAAATTAGAAGCCAAAAGGATCTCTGTCCATGGGTATTATAAGATTTTCATTAGGCAAATTAAGGGATAATATTCAGCTAAGAATCCTAGATTAAGAGAATACAAGAATGCTGCCCTTGACCTCCTAAAAACATTCAAAGAATATGACCTTGCCTCTATCCCAAGAAATCAAAATATCCTTGCCAATGGACTAGCATTTGCAGCCAGCACTTGTCAACTACCTCATGATAACAAAAAATACACAGTAAAGGTTAAATATAGACCAACAGTCCCTAATAATATGAGATATTGGCAAGTTTTTGAAGATGACTAACAGATTGAAGACTTCCTGCAATCCAAAAATGAGTCTAAAATTCCAAATTCAGACTTAGATCATGAAGAGGATTTCCCTACTGAGGAATAAACATACAAAGAAGAGCCCCCTCATGATGTTTATATAAATCTGTTAGCAAATAAAGACCCTCATAGGACAGAAATGTGGGAAGATCCTGAAAAATAAGAGTTTGAATTATTACAATCTAGAGATAACACCTTGCCAAGAGGACTTGTCCCTATAGAGGAACTTTTTTATTTCAATGATGTTGCTAAAAAGCCAAAAATGGAATTCACTGAAGCAAATGTAGAGGAGTGCAATCTGGGCAGTGAGCAAGAGCCCAAGATGGTAAAAATATCAAAAACACTGCCAGCACCTTTAAAGCAGAAATATAGTGAGTTATTCAAAGAATTTATTGGTGTGTTTGCCTGGAGTTATGGGGATTTCAAGTCCTATGATACTGATATCATCCAACACAAAATTTCGCTCAAAGAAAGCTAGAAGCCCTTTAAACAGAAACTGCGCAGAATAAACCCTGTCCAAATGCCACTGGTTGAGAAAGAGATCAAGAAAATGTATGATGCTTGGATAATAGACCCACTCAGATACTCAGAATGGGTTTCCAATCTTGTATATGCAAGGAAAAATATAGGAGATATTCGACTCTGCATTGACTTTAGAAATATAAATAGAGCATCCTTGAAGGACAAATATCCTTTACCAAAGATGGACCACATATTGCAAAGGGTAGTGGGCTCCAAAAGGATCTCTTTGCTAGATGGTTTTTTAGGGTACAATCAGGTGTTGGTGCATCCAAATGATAAAAACAAAACAACTTTCACTACACCTTGGGGCACCTTTATGTATGTAAAAATTCCTTTTGGTTTATTGAATATTGGAGCCACCTTTCAAAGAGTAATGGATATTGCTTTCTCAGAAGAAATTTGTTTCTTCATTGTGATATATCTTGATGATATCACAATCTATTCAAAAATTGATGAACAACATCTAGCTCATCTAAGAAAGGTCTTTGAGAAATGCAGAAAGTACGATCTGTCTTTGAATCCAAGGAAATCCTTATTTGGCCTTCATGAAGGAAAGCTTCTAGGCCACATCATATATGAAGAAGGGATCAAGATTGACCCAAATAGGATTGAGGGAATATTGCAAATCAATCACCCAAGAAATATCAAAGAACTGGAATATTTCATTGGAAAGATAATTTTTTTAAGAAGATTTATACCAAACCTTGCAGAACTCCCGAGGAACATCACCAACATGCTCAAAAGAGAGTCAGGATTCAAGTGGACCAAGGAAGCAAGACATTATTTTGACCTTGTAAAGCAAGCACTTAAATAAACACCGATTCTGATCAGCCCTCACTTCACCAAATATTTCTTTATATTCTCCTTTGCATCAGAACACATAGTTGTTGTTGTATTACTGCAAAAAACTACAAAAGGACAAGAGTAGCCTATAGAATTCTTCAGCCAAGCTTTAAAAGATGCACCTTTAAAATATAATATCATGGAAAAGAAGGATTTTTCCTTAATCAAAGCACTAAAGGATTTCAGAGTCTACATTCTGCATTCACACATCATTACATTTGTGCCTCATACAGTGGTTAAAGACATCCCAACACAAGATCCTGATGGAAAAACAGGCAAATGGATTGCTGTCATCTTGGAATATGATTTAGAAATAAAACCCACCAAATTAATCAAAGGACAAGGACTAGCTAAAATAATGGTTGAAACAAATTTTCAAACACTAGACATCAATATGATTCACTCATTGGATGAACAAGAGGAGCTGGCGACTCCACCTATTGAGGAAGCATTCCTAAATTCTCCCTGGTACGCAGATATACACTATTTTTTCCAAAACAAATGCCAGATTCCTCAAACTAAGGGCTATAAATTTCTACATTCTAGAAAACGTTTTATATTGGAAAAATTTTGGTGGTGTATTGCTTAAATATTTGCCTAAAGAATATGCATATAGGATTATGCATGAATTTCATGAAGGGGATTGTGGAGTCCACCTCTATTGGAGACCCACTGTTAATAAGATCCTTAGGGATAGTTTCTATTGAACTACCATTTTCCAAGACATCCACAAAATGGTAGTTACCTGTCATAAATGTCAAATTTTTGAGGTAAAAAGCAAGCTGCTACCTTTTCCATTACAGCCAATATCTGTTGAAGCTCCTTTTCAACAATGGGGTCTATATTTCATTGGAGAAATCCACACATCCTCCTCTTCCAAACATAAATGGATCCTTACTGCAACTGACTATTTTACCAAGTGGATGGAAGCCATTCCTTCCAGGACTGTCACTGACTCAGTAATTATTGGATTTCTTGAAACCAACATTCTATCTAGATTTGGTTGTCCTAGGAAAATCATTACTGATAACGCTGCTGCCTTTAAATGAAAGAAAATGTTGGGATTTTTTCAAATATATCACATTACTTTGGGGAATTATATAGCTTATTTTCCTCAAGGTAATGGGTTGGTTGAATCTTCAAATAAGATTTTGGTGAACATCATTAAGAAATTACTAGAGGAAAATAAGAAATCATGACACAAAAAATTGGTACATGCACTATGGGCAGACATTTTGACAAATAAGAAATCAATTGATATGTCCTCCTATCATCTAGTCTATGGAATGGATCCAGTCTTCCCAACCACTTTGGGAGTGCCAATAATGAAGCTTATTCAAGAAGTACAGTTTGAAGAGAATGATATAGAGAGAAGAGTAAACCAAACCATTCAGCTGAAGCAATCCAGAGAAGGAGTATACAACAGAATACAACTGGTATAAGAAAACATCAAGAAAATATTTGAAAAAAGGACCAAAGCAAATGATTTCAACATTAGAGACAAAGTGTTGAAGTTGGATTCCAGAAGAGAGGACAAAGGCAAGCATGGAAGGTTTGATAACCTATGGAAAGGTCCATATATCATTAATTCTACAAGGGGTAATAATGCATTCTTCTTACAAGAAATGGATGGAACAGAGTTTTTTGTAGGTCCTGTCAATGACAGGATGTTGAAGCATTATTTCAGTTAGAAATCTCAATTTGAATTTTCTTCATTGTATATAACATTGCCTAAACAAATTTCAAAAAGAAAATTTGACCAGGTTGAGACCCAAAGCAAAGGTCATAAGCGTAGTTTGATAAAAAAAAAAAGAAAGAAAGGAAAATAAGAAAAGAGGGCAGATAAAAAATAAAAAGGTAAGCCCCATACCAAAAAATGAATGTTTCTGAAAGTGTTGCAAGTCAAAATGCCACTACTTTTAAAGAAGTTCTTGTTCAATCATACAGTCTAAACATGATTGTACAAATTTTGATTTTTTGCTGATAAGTTAAAAAATGAAGGTTTTCCAAACTGTTTAATCTTGGCTTATCAATGGTAGTTTACTTTTGCAAATAATATTATGTGCAACTTGTCCAAAAATTCCACAATTCATGATGATCAAACTACTTAATCTTTATTCGTTCATGCTTTAAATTTCATGTTGATAGTTAGTGAATAAAGATCAGGCCAAATTGTTTAATCTTGGAAGATCAGTAGTTAGCTAGAGAATAAAATAGCTCATCAGTTTAATCTGAGCCTTTGGAAGTTATATGGTTAGAAATATATAGTTTTCTTTCAAAAGAAAAAATGGTGTCAAGCTTTGCAAGTCTAAATGCACCCCAAAAGGAAGAAAAATTATTTTGAATCATAGGTTGGGTAGGTATGTGTTGTCACTCCTAGAGACAGCCTAGAGTTGTGATATACCAGTGCCTTGGACATATTATATTAGCAAGGAGCATATGGTATAATAGAGGAAGTTATCAATAAAAAGCTCTCATGCTACTTCTTGTAAAACAAGGGATATTAATCTGAATGGGACCAAGACCTTCAGAAACTGACACATAGAAAGGAGTACTGTAGAGGCAATATGCAAAACTCCAATGTAAAAGCAACAGACAATTCAGAGACAGCTTACTATAAAGAGGGCTGACTCAGAAATACCTCACAGAAATAAGTTATCAGAAGGTGTATGTAGTGAATGAACTATTGAGAAAATATTAGTTGTCATTGAGCTGATATCAAGATACACAATACCACCATGTATGGGCTTACCAATCTAAGAATCCATACATGACAATAGCGTTTTAAAAACACCCTCACAAAGAAACTAATATAGAAGAAATATATTTTAGGTGAATAGTGGAACAGAATATCATGCATGAGCCATATTTAAAGCGCTTGAATAATTCGAGCATGGGTATCAACTAGGATAAATCCATACCAAAAATCAGTGAGCCACTCGCATTCCAAAACATGATACAAGAAATATGGATGAAATGAAATGATCTATTTAAATAACACATAAGAGAAAGTTACAAACTATGAAATACCAAATACCAGATTCCTCTTTAACAGATGGAACTCCTCCTCACTGAGACCCTATGGGTTTTGAGCCTTCATACAAGAATTTTACAAAATGTATACAAGAAGCCTTTCACTGCATAATTTTCTGATAAAATATGGAACCCTAAATCATCTGTTCTTTGAGAGCTTTATAGGAGAAGAAGAAAGCTCGAAAAGGAGTAGGTGATGATCAATTAATTTTCCTAATTAAAACAAGATGGCTGAAACGTGCATGCCCATACTGTTTGATGACTTTGTAATGATGTTTTTACCCTGCTGCCTGCTTACAGAAATAAATGCACTCGGTAGAAAACTCTTCAGGAACACGGCAAAAAGTAAAATCACATAAACATTCTGTCCTTTCCTGAAAGGAAATGGTGCCGAAAAGAAATCTTTAAGGTATTTTTTCTGTGAATGGTACCCTCTGCCTTCTAAACCCTGAATTACGGTTTAAGATCTTCAATGTTGAACGTTGAATTCATCGATCATTTGCTGATATTTCTCTGCTGCTCCATTAATGTCTTCATCTGCTCAATCTGTGCTTTGAATGGCTCTGCAGGGTTTGAAAGATTTTAACCTTGCTTCTTTAATGGAAGTCTTGTCGACATACCTTCCCAAGCCTTTCTCCATAATTACAGCCTCTGAGAAATATTCCTTTGATGTGCTCTGCTACTGTAATCAAGACTGTAAATCATGGCCCTTTTTTGCTGCTGTAAACCTGAAAAACCCACAAAATCGTTAGGAAAACCATGCATGGGGATGGTGGATATGGTGGGGTCCATGAAAATGGTTGTGCGGACATGGCGAAATTGTGGAACAATGTAGGGTGATGAAAAAAATGCAGTGAAATGATGGAGGATGAACTGGTGTAAGTTTTCAACGTAAAACATTTGAAATTTGACAAATGGATGAAATGTATAAGGGCGGAGGAAAAATACGACAAACACCTGGAACGGGTGACGTGGAAGTACGGAGTCGACTAGCGGAGAGGTAAGTGATCTGGACCGTCAGATCTCAGGAGGAGATCGACAGCTGAAAATGCGTCGGAGGGTGATGGACCATGGGCCAGGGGTACGGTTTCCCCATGTTAACTTCTGCGCAGCTTCGAGGAGCGATCGCCGTCAGATGGGCCACTCTAGATTGGATGGGTCACGTGCATATTGCGCCACGTCCGCTGCCGAACTATAACGCGTGATGAGCAGGTGGTTTTGAAATAGTCCACGAGACACGCTTCGCACGATGTATGGAATCGCTCCAAAAAATAAAATACCGCCTGCCGCCCAAAGGCGGTGCGATAGAAACTGGGCGGGTTTTGAACAATGTTTTTGGGCGTGGGGACCACAAATGGGGGTGTACTATGAGCTATTGATCTGCGGTTTAAACGGACGACAGACAAGCAATTTGGGCAATGAACGGAGTGGGCCACAGGCGCGATGAAGACTTGCGAATGCCGTCGGATCTGTACAGATCGACGGCTATAAATGTGCCCGATATATATATATGGTAAGCGCCTTTATGGCTAGCACTCGATTCTAGCGCCCTAGTCACGTGAAAAAGATAGAGGGGGCTAGGATCGAAAGGGCTAGGCCTTGTAGATTCTCAAATATGGGTTTTGCGGCCTCTTTTTAAATGTAATTTGGGGGTAGGAAAGGTAACGATAGGTAGAAAATGGATTCTTTAGGCCAAAAGAGGGAGTTTGAAAGGGTTTTTAAAGGGGATTGCTTGTCAAAATTCAATAGGGGGCTGACATGAACAAGATTATGTATGCAAAAGGATATCTCAAAATACTTGAAGCATATTCAAAGTTTTCAATTTCAGGTTTTTTATTCAGGCTCAAAATCAGGTATGTTTCAGACCTCAGTCTGCAGTAATGCATGTTTTCAGTTTTTAAAGGTCACAATCACAAAAGTTGCAGCAAAGTAGGCTACTGGTGTACAAAGTTCTTGACACCTCCTAAAAGAGTTGCCCTCCCCAACTAGAGCCACTGTTAGGCTCCTGTATTTTTACAGTATCACAAGATGACTACCTATTCCTTCTATTTTTTTTTAATGTTGAAAATAATATTCCTTGACTATCATTTATTTTCAGAAATCTCACTGCCTTCATTATTTTTCATTTAATCTCTCCATTACCTTTAATTTTACCTTTTCTAACATTCTCATGCTCTGAAACCCCATTTTTACCCCTAAAACCCCATTCCCATTGCTAAATACCCCTTCCCTTTCACTCGTTCCCCTTCTTTCATTAAAAAAAATGTAAAAACCCATTTTTACATTATTTTTAAAATATTTTTTAACTTATTGGGCCCCACTATGCAAAACCATTCTCGATATATTTTTAATCCCCCTCCTAAATTTTGTCTATTCCCCTACCTTATAATATTTTCCCGCTTATCTTACATCCCTCCCCCATTATATTTATCCCGAGTCCCACTTTGATAAACCCTATTTATTAAACCATGTTGGCCACCTCCAACTTAATATTGATTTAATAAAAGATACTAAATTCAATATTACAGTCAGAGATGTTTTAGCATCAATTCTGAAGTTATTGTAAAATTTAATTCTGCAAGCAGTTGGTCAAATATATTTTAAAGTTAGATCAAGAGTTAATTTGAAAGTTATTATTATAGTAAGTTTCTTAGAGATATTTTTGACTTGGGCCTAGCATGGTCTCCATTGTTAAAACTTCATTTACTCTATAGTAAATGTAGTCTGCCACCCTAGATTAGGGAAACCTCCTCAGTTGCAGTTAAATACTGCATGTATTTTCATTATCAGTGTTGGTTGTTGGTTGGTTAGTTGGACTTTGTTTAGACTTTGGGTTGCTAAGACTATTGCATTGGAGCATTGTAATTGTTTTGAGCTGGACATAAATAATACAAGAACTTTCACAGGATCTTTAAGCTATGTTAATGGTGATGTTATCCCTTTTATGTTAATGTTTTCCCTTTGTTTTCCATATTGTACATCAATTTATCTGATAATAGAACATAAATTTTAGATTGAGATATGTTGTTTGAGCACCTTAACTCTGTCTGTTACTATTATCTTGATGTTTTCCTCTGAAAGTATAACTAAAGAATTCTTAAATGTTCTTTAGTATTACTGGACTATTTTCTTAAGGTTTTTTTTGTGAAGTATAAACTAAGGAATTCTTGAATTCTCTTTAGTTTTACCAAACTGTTATTTTAAGGCTTTCTCTAAAGTTTAGTTAAAGATTTCTTAACTTCTCTTTAATTTCACTGAACTTTTATCTTAAGTGTTTTTCTTAAAAGACCTAAATGCAAAATTTAGAGACTGTTTGCTCTACATTTATGTTGAATTATTATTTAAAGTATTTTACAAGTTGTCTACCTTCTCATATTCATCTTGCCAAAGAGAACCATTTGATATAGTTAGCTTGCCTTCTGAAAACCCTTGAAAATTTGATGTACAACTCAACCCTTTATGACTCCATAGCCCAATGGATTAAGCTTCCCACATTTTCTATTTATCCAACCAAAGAAACAATCAAAGAAAACAATCAAACAAACAACCCCAATCTTTATAACTAGCCTAAAATCAGAAAATATAATCATAAATATAAACCAGTTAATTATAAATACAGAGAGAGCCCTCTTTGAGCCCAGGAAGGCTAGGTCCTGGACTCCAAAGTGGTTTGATTTTTTTCTTTGCTATTTTTTCTTTCCAATCTTACAAGTTACAGGGAGCTAACAGAAATTAGATTAATCCTCCTGGAATCGATGAAAATGGGCTCGTCACCTTGAGGATTGTTATTGCATAATGAAATTTCACACAAACTACTTGCTCCATTTTCATTATTCACATGAATCCATTTATTTTGTGTCTTATTCGAAGGGACATTATTTTCTCATCTGTAAAAAATGACACAAGTCTCCATATCTTTCTGGAGCTTTTGTTGCAAATGTTTGAGGCCACCTGTTTTATTATGCACTATCGCATTAAATACATTAATCCACCTCCATGTCCCCAGCTTTGCCTACCCAAGGATTTAACAAATTTAATATTGCCTATCATTTTTATGGAATGACCTTGATTATAATAATTTCATTCTCATATTTTATTTATCCTTGTTCTAGTTTCAAACCTTGGCTGGCCATGGAATCGATAGCTCCATTTAAATTCGTTCTTATATGATAAAAGTCTATTGGTTCAAATGTTTCAACCAACATCTTAATTCGATGAAGAATGGGAAGGTGAAATTTTCATCGTTCTTTCTACATTTATACACTTATTGAATAACAAGATTTGAATCTCCAAATAATGATATATGACAAACTCTTCAGGAGCGCAAGATCCAAACCTTGCCACAAGGTTGGATACTCGACTTGATTGTTTTTTGTGACTCTTAATCCCCATTCAAATTAAGACTCTCTTTCTTCATCAACGAAATAGAGAACCCCTCCCACTCATTCCTCCCATTTTTTTTCTTCTTGTTTTAAGTAGTCATCACATTCCATATTGCACCACACTTACATGTTCCTCTTGTACCTTAAAATATGTTCTAATAAATTATTTTCATCTTCTTCTCATATATATAGAGGTCATTTACATCATCTAAGACAATTACTAATTTGTTAGTATTAATTGACATGAAAATACTTTCATAATTAATGTGAATATTTTTTGATACATATACATTATATCTTGACTTTGTGTAAGTGCATCTAAGTTGACCCTATATTGATCTGGATCTTGGGGGGAGGCCCCCAAGATCTAAAAAATTGAAATGGATCTGACAAGATTTGTAAAATTAGAATGCCAGAAAAAAAGAGAGAACACAAAATAAATAAAACCACACAAAAACTTGTTTTATTAAAATAGAGAATAATTTTAGAAGCTACATTGTGGTGGACATTCTGTCCTTTTACAAACTGAGGCTTGTTATTTATAGCCTTTTTTGAGTTACAATACCATGTGCAGATACCATAGGCCAATACCATGGGTAGATACCACTTACAATACCATGGGTAAATCCCATGTGTGGATGAATACCATGGGTGGATACATACCATGTGTCACTTACAATACCATGGGCCAATAAATATCATGGGTGGATGAATACCATGGGTTGATGCCATTTACAATACCATGGGTAAAATCCATGGGTGGATGGATAATATGGGTTGATGCCATTTTCCATTCGGATCATTCCTCCCTCCTTAAGAAGCAATGGTCCTCATTGTGTGAAGTTCCCTCCTAAGAAGCCTTTGTTGAATATGAAGAGCCACTGAGGAGAAGGGTTTTGTGTAGTTAACCCATAACCGTGATGAACGAAGATCCGAGGATAGAGATACCCTGTAATGCTTGTGACCAACTGTGATATTGACAGTGTGCGGCCTAGAAAATGGACTTCGATGAAGTGTGGGTTTGTGGATGAACTAAAACCATGACAAAAAAAGATCCAATGATAGAGATACCCTGTAATGCTTGTGAACAACTGTGTTACTAACAGTGTGCGGCCTAGCAAATGGACTTCGATGAAAATGATTTTGTGCGGTTGACCCATAACCGTGATGCTGATTGTTAATGAAATAGCAGGTGCCTACATAGCTTGGGTGGGAGGGAACGTCTCCAAATAACCCAAGACGAATGCTGCTATGCTAAAACTAATGAATGTGAAGCAGATGCCTACTAAAGCGGGGTGGGAGGGCACGTCTCTAAAGGGAACCTGCTCCGAATGCTGCTCCAGATTTAAAATGAGCATAAATCGGTCAATATAACTCAAAATATTTATTATAACCTGTTTTTGGAAATGGAATGATCATTCTACATCTTTTCATGTGTTTGAAACCACTATCTGGAAACTCTACTCTTAGATTCGCGCTGGAACTGTCTCGCTGTCACAAAATTTCTGAAAAAATAGTTGATTCTAAATCAATGATAACTCCCACATCCGGACTCCGATTCGATCGATTTTGTTTTTGAAATTGGGTGATTTTTCAAGAGGATATCAGATCTATATCCATTTCTCTGAAATTTTTCACTAAAAACTGCGAAAATGACAGGAGAGCTGCCGTCCATGAATTGTCGTCCGAAAAATTGCTTCAACATTGCTGATTTTGAATCAACGATATCTCCCTCATCTGAACTCCAATTTGGTCGATTTTTTTTTTTAATTTGAGTATTTTTTCGCAAGGAATCCAGATATAGTCTTTTTTTTTGCAAATTTTTCACCAAAAGTTTCAGATCTGATCTGAAAAATCGCCGCCCAAAAAAATTCATTGATTTCGCTGAAGATTGCAACAAAACATTGAAACTGAAATATGTTTCAAACCCTCATTCCCATGGAGGCGTAACCTAAATATGATACCACTAATCCAGATATTTGGGGGAGGCCTCCAAGATCTAAAAAATTGAAATGGATCTGACAAGATCTGCAAAATTAGAATGCCAGAGAAAAAAAGAGAACACAAAATAAATAAAACCACAAAGAAACTTGTTTTTATTAAAACAGAGAATAATTGTAGAAGCTACATTGTGGTGGAAAATCTGTCCTTTTACAAACTGAGGCTTGTTATTTATATCCTTTTTTGAGTTACAATACAATGTGTAGATACCATAGGCCAATACTATTGGTAGATATCACTTACAATAGCATGGGTAAATCCCATGTGTGGATGAATACCATGGGTGGATACATACCATGTGTCACTTATAATACCATGGGAGAATAAATATCATGGGTGGATGAATACCATGGGTTGATGCCATTTACAATACCATGGGTAGATTACATGGGTGGATGAATAACATGGGTTGATGTCATTTTCCATTCGGATCATATATTCTATATAATTAATGGATATTATTCTTTAAATTACACCTTGAGATGGCCTCACAATCATTACCTTACCACTCCATTTAACTCACAAAATCAATGTCTACCTAACACTTTAAACTTTATTATTAGGGATGCACTCTTTTTAACGCAAGAGATTCTGGCTAAAACCTAGAAGGTTGACATGAAGTTATCCAAGGAATTCCATAAAATATTATTTTTTGAAGTGAATAGGAGATGGTACAAATGCAAAACTTAGTTACACAAAAAAAGAATATATTGTCCAACGAGTAAATTGAAGTTGAATTTGATAATTTGATTCCTGATATGAGCTCTTCTGAGATAAGGGAAAAAAATATATTTAAGTTAACATAACTATATTAGCTCATCAAATCATTCCCAGCCAAAATTGCCGAGGAAAAAGGGTACAACAAGGTTAATCCAAGTGTATATTGGTGGCCACCCACCTATTTCACTGGCTCATAACACAATTTACCTATTTCTCCAATTTTCTATTTTTGGATATTTTCATGGACTAATCTTCCGGGGTCGTTTTGAGGCCCTAAACAACGTTTTTGGGGGAAATAGATAATTTTTTTTCTCTTTGGATAGACCTTTCTAACATGATATCATGAGTTCCAAACAAAGATAATATGCTAAAGTTATGAGGCCGAGAATTTGTTGTTCCAACTTACCCCATCGAGGACCATAAGCCTTTTGTGTTTCATCTCCTAGGGTTATGGTTTTGGATGTTTGTGGTTTCTCATTGTTTCTTCATGAAAAAAATTCCTTTGAGCTTCATTATAACACAATTTAGGAAGGCAGATAGTTGTCACATCTCTTCTCAAAGATAATCTACCACCATTTAGGCTAGTTTTCTTCCATTATGCATGTAAATACTTTCAACATTTCTATTTACTAATTGAAGTTAAATTTCACTGTATATTTGTGTTTTGATTTTAAATATATATTTCATTCCTTTTCCTTATTAAATTTGGATCAGTGGTATCATAGTGATCTTCTCTCTCTCTGTTTTTATTTGCATGTCCCCAACAAGGTCAAGGTATAAAGAATTGGGACTCAAACTGCTTGAGCCATTGCAAGATCGGCCTTGCTGACCAGAAAACCTCTTGTGGCTGAAGAAAAGAAAGATGAGGGAGTAGGAGATCCTATCAAATTTTTGCTCGAATAATACCTCGAGAAACAAAGGAACGACATGATGGATAATTTTTCCCAAATCCTTTTGCAAATACCAATAGCCGATGCATCTTCATCCAACATCCACTTCAGAGGTTCTGCCCCTTTTAAGGTACAAGTTAATTTTAATATCCCTATATTTGAAGGAAAAATAGATGCATATGCTCTAGATAAATGCTTAATTCTACTAGAATGATATTTCTTGATCCATAATTTTTCCTATACTAGAGAAAATATTACTTTTGCAATTCTTAAGGTTTCCCCCCTGTCAAGAACTGGTGGGAAAATTATTGTGACTAAAGGGCCACAGTGGATTCCCTACCATTTGCAGTCATACCCTCTTGGAACTCTTTTAGGGATGTTGTTAAGGAACAATATTACTATGTTGGTGTTAGAAATTGTAGCAAGAAAGGATAAATTTGACTTGTGTCCTATTAAAATTTAATAATTCGGTTTTCCACATCAGCAAGATGACTTGGATTGCAGTTGACTTGTGTCACATGGCTTTATCTACTAGTTTACTCATTAAATTCGAGTTATAGGCTAGAAGTATATTTGTGCATGTATTGATTGCTAAAAATTAGCAATCTAGTTCAATTAATTTCAGTTTGACTCGGTTAACTAAGCTCAAGTAACTAGTTGAGTCATTTGAAGGTCAATTGAGTAGTAGAACTCTTGTTAACTCAATGATATCTCATTTAAACTAGTCAATCAGCTAAAAATTGCCTAGACATGCATGGAATTCGAATTCCCTATTTGGAGTGGATGAAAATGCACATTGTAATTATCAATTGTATACTATTTGAGTCTACAGTCTTGGTAATTAAGCAGTGGAATCATTCCTTTGGAATTGCGCAAACAAATAGGAGAAAATCCCTATCTTTTAAGGGCTAATTTCCTCTAAGATTGCTTATTGAAATAGGAGCAAGTTGGGGCCTTGAAGTTTCTAGTGTTGGCCATAGCAGGACAGTCAGCAGGAGAAAAGGTTTACAGTGCAGGTTTTGCTTCTATATTGAAGCAAGACATTATAATAGTTTCCCATTATCATTTGATTAATGAAAAGTAGTGGAGGGGTTTTTTCGAATTAAGTTCTCGTATAAAATCATTGTTTTATTGTTTTTTAATGGTTTCATGTCATTTCATGTGTTTCTAAATTGTGATTTCCATTTTGCATAATAGTAGAGGAAAATTGTAATCTCTTGTTTTTAGTTTGAATACATTAGTAGAAGCAATTTTTTATTAATTTTTACCATTGGAAGTTATGAATTCGAATGAATAAATTTGACCACAGTATGGTAAGAAAGGGACCAAGAAGTGCCAAAGTTAACAAATACCTTTCATACCTTATATAAAAATATGGGTATTGAGGACTCTACGTGAAATTTAGTGCTCAACTACCATGGATTTCTACACAAATTCATCCATGCAGAAATGGATTTCAGGGGCATCTCCTTGCCTGGAAAAGAAGGCTGATATGTTGTCAAAATTGAGCAAAAATTTAAACAGAAGAAACGAGACTTTTGATCTACAAATTTTGTAAGGAAATGGCACCCCCAAAATACATAACAAAGGATATATCTAGGGTAGAACACCCTTGGATAACCCAATGAATTGAAAGTAAAGAATAGTAATGGGAAGATAAAGAAAGACACCATAAATTGGTGTGAGTTCTAAGAGAGACCCACTCATAACACAAATGATTGTCACACAAAGCATTCACTAGTGGCTAAACTAAAAGCTTTAGACTGATATGTTGGTTCTGGCTTTGAACCAGGTCTCGACAAAGGGAAATAAATAATTTATTCAAAACCCAATGCCATCGTTTCCACCTTCAAGGTCCAACAATGTTAGCCCAAAGATCGATAGTAAGGTGAATGTCTCTTCCACTCACAAATGTGGTTGAAGGGTGCTCCGTTATGTTTCATTGTCGATAATGGGATTCAAAATAACCTCATATCAGTAGAGATCATTAAGAATTTGGGCCTACCAACAACAACACACCCACATCCATACACCATCTGGTGGCTCAGCCAAGGGGGATATATCTACATCAGTCAACAATGTTGCCTGCCCTACATCATCAAGCCTTTCATGGATGAGGTATTGTGTGATATATCTCTCCTTGAATTTTATGATGTTTTGTTAATCCAACCATACTTATGGAAACATCATATTATATATACTATTATTATTACTTTTGGAAGAAAACTATATAGGACACTAGAGGTATCCCTACCTACTATTATTTTTTTGATCTTTTATAAGAAATACAATAAGATCATCTCCCAAAATGGGAAATTTTTTTCCCTGGTTTTCTCTCAAAGTAATTGGAATAACATGGCAACATCAATGGCCTCTTATTGTCAAGATAAATCCCCTTTGTGAATAGAGGCGATCTCTCCAGCCCTAGAGTGGGTCTAGCAACATGAGATACTTTCTAATGCAAATATTTATTAACTAATATTCAGAATGCAAAAATAAAATAGATAGAAGTACCTTTTTCCCAGCTGTATGTTAGAATTTTTTGATGATGACCTTGATCCACGATCCTTTTAGGCTCGCTCCTTGCTACTGGTGGCACATGAATACCTGCAAATGATCAAGAGGCAACAACAAATGTGGTCCAATACATAATAATCATAGACATTAGCTATCTATTGGATCAAGGAGTACCAGAATATTTGCATAAAATATTAGAAAAATATAGAAAGAAAACATCAGATGTTTTTTTGATAAATATGAAAGGAAGAGCTTACAACCCAAGCCTTGATGTTGGAGGCCTCGATTTTGTGAAAATTTGAGTCCTTCACCAAAGCTCTAAAACATTCCTTCTCCCAAAAAATTAGGCAGTATCATAGTGCAAGAGTGTAGAGTGAAATAAACTTTAGACTAGCCCAACAATGACCAGCCAGGACTAACATTAGTGGAAGGAGAGGCATGAATTTATACGAAGGGAGAAGAGGTTGGGAGCCCATGAAAAGAGGAGGAAGGTCAAATTTCTAAGGGATAAAAACTCATGGATGAGATAAAAACTATAAAATCAGAGAGCTTGACTTTATGACCACCATTTAACAATCAACTCACCACCCTATAACTTCTAGAGGTCGAAGATTGTCCTCCATTTGAGAAAACACTGCCAGAAAGGGATCAACACAGTTTTCTTAGATAAGGGTGCTGGCAACGCTAAGACAAAACTATCAATCTGACATCAGTGTGAGCATGCAACCAGGAAATGCGCTGACCCATGAAACTGGGATTTTTACCAAGTTTCTTTGGTAATATTCCAAGGCAGTTTTCTTTGAACCTTTATGGGATGTTTTAACATATTTATTCATGGAGGAAACATTTCACAGGGTCTGTCACGAGGCATTTCAATATCAGGGGTGGGAAATGAGTATGGTGACAAATTATTGTGTAACATATGCCCCCCAAAGCATGGAGGCATAACAGGGAGTGATGGCTGAAATGCTTTATGAACCAAGGCAAAGAACTCAGATCATCGCCAGGGAACCTGCCAAATCAAACATTTTAAAATATATGAAATCTTTGGTATGAATACGCCTAACCACATGACTCTGCACTAGGCATCAAATAACACATGAACCCATGGCATGGTTGCAGCCATCTGTCTAAAGAGATCATAGAAATGGATCCCCAGTATGGTTTCCAATTATGTTGTCAAGATAAATCCCCTTTGCAGAGAGAGAGGCGATCTCTCTAGCCCTATAGTGGTTCTTGCAACTTGAGATAATTTCTAATGAAAATATTTCTTAACTAATATTCAGAATGTGACAAGAAAATTAGAGATAGAAGTGCCTTTTTCCCAGCACTACGTTCAAATCTGTTGATGATGAACTTGATCCATGATCCTTTTAGGCTTGATCCTTGCTACTGGGGGAAAAAAAATAATTGTGCTTGATCAAGAGGCAATATAAAATGTGATTCAATACATAATAATAATAAAAATTAGCTATCTAGCAGATTAAGGAGTACCATAATATTTGCATAAAATATTAGACAAATATAGAAAGAAAACATTAGATGTTTTATTGATAAATATGAAAGGAAGAGATGACAACCAAGGCCTTGATGTTGGAGGTATCCCTTTGGTGAAAATATGAGTCCTTCATCGAAGCTCTAAATCATTCCTTCTCCTGAACACTTAGGCATTATCATAGTGCAAGAGTGTAGAGGGAAAGAGTTACGAGAGTTCAGACTATCCCAACATGACCAACCAAGACTAATATTAGTGGAAGGAGGGGCATGAATTTATAGGAAGGGAGAATAGGTTGGGAGCCCATGAAAGGAGGAGGAAGGTCCAATTTCTAAGGGATAAACACCCATGGATGAGATCAAAGCTCTAAAATCAGAGAGCTCGACTCTATCACCATTGTTTAACAACCAACTCATCGCCTAGGAACTTCTAGAGGTAGAATATTCTCCTCCATTTGAGGAAACACTTCCAAAAAGGAATCAACGTGGTTTTCCAAGAAATAAGGGTGTCAACAGCACTAAGGCAAAACTGTCAATCTGACATCAGCATGAGCATGAGACCAGGAAACGTGCTGACCCAGGAAACTAGGATTTTGACCAAGTTTCTTTAGTAATCTTCCAAGACATTTTTCCTTGAATCTTCAAGGGATGTCTTAACATATTTCTTCATCGTGGAAACATTGCATAGGGTCTTGTCACGGGGCATTTCAGGATCAGGGGCGGGAAATGAGCATGGTGACAAATTATTGTGTAACACATCTATAAGGGGATCCTTTATGCAGCAAAATCAATTTAATAAGGTTGCTAAAGAGTACAATTACATATTCTCCTCGCCCACAGGGGTAAATTTCCATTGTCATGCCAAGAATTCAATCGATCAATCTGACCCCTGACACACCTCTACCTAATGGGACAATATACCACCACTCTCTCCTAGAAAGCGAGGAAATCAAATAGCAGATCCAGGAGTGGCTCTGACAAATTTAACAGAGCTTCGGAACTTCTTGGGCCTTGCTAATTTCTAGTGAATATTATTTTTGGGATTCTCTCATATCACTTGGCCCTTAATTCAAGTTACCAATGGCAGAGAAAAACCAATTTTTTTTTTTTGTTTCAAGTCACAACATAAGGAATTCATTGAACTAAAACACCACCTTTGTTATGCACCATTTGTCACCCTACAAGACTTGCAATAGTCATTTGATATTGATACAGATTCCTTTGACTATACTATTGGTGTAGTCCTCACTTTGAAAGTGCATCCAATGGCCTATCACAGTGAGTCCTTCTCTAATATTGTTCAAAGATACCCCACCTATGATAAGGATAATTAGGCCTATCAACAATTGAAAAAATATATTATGGGGAAGGATACAATCATACACATAGATCATCAACCTCTTCAATTCAGGCAAACACAAGAGAAGTTGTGGAATGATTGCCATCAGAAATGGTCTATGTATTTGCAACAATTATATTTAAAAATTAAATACAAGAAGGGTAGAACTAATAACATCACAGAATGCCTTAGTTGACCCTCAATTGTGGGAATGAACATGGATATCATCTCTTCTGGGCACAAGACCTCTGTACGGTCACAACTTTACAACACTAACTCAGAATTCACTTCCACCTACAAAATGTTGATGACCAACAAGCCAGTTCTAGGCTTCCACCTTGAAGATGATTGTTGTGCTACCTGGGACACCTTTATGTTCCTTCAAGTGAGAGTGAAAACTAATATGGGAGGAAAATTACATTTTTTCATAGGGAATTTCGGTGTGGAGAATATAGTGGTAGTACTGCAAAAGTATTTTTTATCCAAAACTCTTACATAATGTTGGCAAGTATATCAGATCTTTCACTGCTTGTGCCATCACAAAACCAATCATTAAGAATCAAGGCTTATACACCTCTCTACCTACTCCTAACCAACATTGGGAATCCATCTCAATTCACTATATGTATGGCCTTCCTTCTCCCAAGCATGGTAATAAATTTTTATTTTTGGTCGTTGGTATATTTTCTAAGACGACCATTTTGGTTTCTTGCAAGAAGAGTATCCAAGCAAAATCCATTGTCAAGCTCTTCTTCGAATGGGTGTAGTTAAATTTTAGGATCTCTCATACCACCATATTAGATCAGGATAGTAGGTTTCTAAATACATTATGGTCAAGCATTTGGCCATTTTTGGACACCAAGATCACCAAGTTACTTTCCTTCCACCCCCAGACTGACGACCAGATATAGGTCGTCAGCAGGATGATCATGAAAATTTTACACATATACAAATCCAAGCATCCTTGAACATGGTATGAGAGTCTCCCATATGTTCAACATACACACAACAGGAGTTATCCATAACTAAACTAGCCATGACCCCTTTCAGATGGGCTTGGGATTTCAGCCATTGTGTCCCATTGACATCGCATTGTCCCTTGCAACTACATAGATAGAATATACACATGCTCAATAAAAATTTGACAAAGATACCAATTTTATTTAAAAAATTCATTACATTCACCATTAGGTCCATGATATCTTGCACAAACCCAATACTAAGTACAAAAAACGTCATGATCAGCATAAGGTACCATACAAGTTTTAGGTGGTAATTAAAGTTTGGTTACATTTGAAAAAAGAATTCCTTTCAGGGGCCCATTGGAAGCTCTAGCCACTCCACTATGGACCTTACACCATAAACAAGGTGGTCGGTGACAAAATTTTTGAGCTAAGTATCCCCAGATTCCTTGGTTTGCACCCAATGTTCAATGTGGACCGCCTTCAACCATACTTTCCACCACTGTTAGACTCATCAGAAATTTCAAAGAAGATAACAATAACACAACACAATCAAGATTGTATTGAATATGTCACAATCTATTGCTTTAAACTACTAATCGCTTTATTGATATTGTGTTATGAACCTAATTCATAACTAAAGTAATAAATATAGTCATTAATAGAATAAATAGAAATAAATGTAATTACTAGCTAATCAATTAGGATTAGGTTAAATAATCATTAGGTTAATGAAAATGAATGTCTAAAAGACATGCCCATTCGTGAAAAGGTACCTGCATGGGTATAAAAGCGGGACCTCATTGTAATCATTCAATCATGTCTTATATCATATCATTAAAATAATATTATTATAAATACCTCTTGTGTATTTTTATAATTAAAGCTATTTCTGCTATCGAGTCAACAAGCATACAAGTCTTACTGCTACAGTATTCGAATCTACGAATTCCGTTGTTACACATACTGCCTATGAACCTCCATGATAGAATTTTTAAACCCTAGTTTGTATTCTTCATAGTTCTCATATGTTCTTTCAGTTTGGTTTGGGGAAAACAGACCTTGTTCCTCTTATGTGAGGAAAACAACATCCTCACTATCAGAGCCTATTAGATTCACATGGTTTTCCTCTGGCTCCTCAGTCTCTCTTTCCTCTTCATCTACATAGTTTTCTTGGAAAGGAGATCTGATTTTCTAGTCATTTCTCTTTGTCTTATTTAAGGAGGGTCTCTTCTAAAGTTTTGGTTTTTGTTTTTTTTTGAGGATTTGTTTTGTTTTCCCTAGGGGGTGCTCTTTCATTTAAGTTAATTTTCTCCATCATCCTTTCCATTTTCCTAACTAGGCTGTCAATTTTAGCATCAGATGTGGAGGCCATAGGTTCCTCTTTGTATGTAACCCTCTTCTCTGTTCTCATTCTATCCCTTTTAGCAATTAGATTGGCCTCTACACTTACTTCTCCACTTTGCATGTCTTCTAGGGTAAGGGGATCTCTTTCTCTTAATTGGTAAGCCATTTCTGGATCAAATCCATCTGGAAATTTTACTAGGGCTAGGCCTTGTAGGGGTTTCATGTGGGGAGGAGGTGAATTATATACACTATTGAACCTAGTGCAGTAGTGTTGAACACTTTCGCCAACATTTATTTTAAGGTTCTCATACTCTGACAATATTTGAAGAGGATTTTTCTTAGTTTCCCACTTGTTTATGAATGTTTGATAAAGGGAAGGGAGATCATGAATGATATTAGGAGTTAAGTTCTTGAACCATTTCTTTGCTTCTCCCGCTAAAATTTGGGAAAACATTCTCATTTGTATGGTCTCATCTTCTATTTCTTGGTAGTCAAAAGCAACATTCATCTTGTCCACATGCTGTTGGGAAGTTATATGATTAGTTCCATTAAATTGAGGGATTCTATATTGATGGTCCTGTGGCATAGGAAGTAAAGGTTGTGGTAGTACTAGGGGGGCATACCATGCTGCCATGATGTGAATTATTTGAAACCAAGGAGGATTTATAAGAGGAGGTTTTATGAGTGGAGGTGGAGGATGAAATGGAGTGGTTTGCATAGTGGATGTATGAGTGGGGGTAGCATATTTACTTGGACCAGCTAGCTGATATTGAGCAGATTTGGAACAAAAGGAATCAAAGTGCTAGAGAATATGAAGATTAGGAGGAGTGGAAGGAGAGGCTTCTCTACTAGGACTCTGCTGTAAGCTTCTAGGCTCAAGGTTTGTATAGTCTATCCAAATTTGAGACTTAGTTCTGAATAGGTTTCTTCTATGGTGTAATTCACATTGGGTATCTTTCAAGGATGTAAGGTTTTCAGGAAAATAAATTTCTTTGTGAATTGGTCTGACAATAGTTGAATTTTCAGTCGTAGAAGTTTTCTTAAGATTATTTTTGGGTTATCAACTATAGTAGGAGGGTTTGGGTCAGGGTGAGATCTGGTGTTGATTATTTGTGAAGCTATATTTTAGACCCGCAACATAAAAAGAATGAAAGTTTATAAAAGTTTTGAAAACACACCAATCTATAAGAATATTGAATTCATACAATATGTGACTAGGCTTTATACTATTAGGATTGATTAATACCTTCTGAAGGGAATCTGTGAGAACTAGTGGAGTCAGAAGGTTTAATGAAGACCAATGGAGTCACCAGGTGGATGATGCTAACTGTTTTGAGGATTTTTTTGTTGTCCACCATCAAAAATTGGATGCCAATATTGAGATATTTTTGGGTTTTCTGATTTCTTTATATGACACTAAGATTTTTAATGAGTGTTCCCCAGCTAAGTCACCATTATGTTAGGTCCCTGTAATTTCTTAGATTGGCAAGACCAAATGAAAAAGGGTAACATTAAACCAACTTTGGAGTCCTAGGACCTAGACTTCCTGAACTCAGAGAGGGCTCTCTCTATATATGTATAAAATATATGACTTGATTGATTTAGGATGTTGATTTTAGGCTAGTTAAAATGATAGGGTTTGTTTGTTTTTCTTTGTTTGGTTGGGTTGATTGTCAAGAAAAGTAGGTAGACTAAGATAATGTCAAACCATTGGGCTATGGGGTCTATGAAAGGCTTGAAAAGTACAACAATAAATCAAGGATGTTTCATAGGGAAAGTTAAAAAAATCCAAATGGATCTTAATAGCTTATGTGGGTGTTAAATGAACGTTAAGTTGTGAGTTTAGTAGGCTTAATGGGAAATTAAGAATCCTTTAACATATAATAGAACAAGAAGAGTCTTTGAGATTACTATTTTTAAGAAAGAACCGAAGGACAGGGCATACCATAAACTTCTTTGGCCAAACCCTAGTAAGTAAAATTTGAGACAACAATCCAACAAACCCTAGAGAGCAGGGAACTCCTAAATTCTCTAGCTATTCACTTTTAGACAAAGAAACATTTAAGATAAAAAATGAGTGAAGATTAAAGAGCAAGGAACTCAAAAGTTCTTCAATCAGACCTTAAATACCTTTAAAGTAACTTTTCAAGATAGACCAAAGGATAGGGCAAACCATAAACTTCTTTAGCCTAAACCCTAGTAAGCGAACTTCAAAGAAAAACATTAATAACAATGTTTCAAGCTACACCAAAGGACAGGGCATACCATAAAATTCTTCTATTTGACTCTTATTAAATCATTTTCAAGACAAAAAACTAGGTAGAATCAGAAAGCAACTAAGAATTCTCCAACAAAATCAGTAGACGAAAACATTTAAACAACAGAGAGAAGATAGACTTAAGGTGCCTCTAACAACATATCTTAACCTAATTTTGTTTCTATGTTATAAGAGGAAGGATTAACAATATGAAAATAGAAGTAAAAAAATATAGATAAGAACAACATCACCATTTAACAAAGTTCATGAATCCTGCGAATGTGCTTGCTCCATTAACATTCAGTCCAAAACAGTTACAAATCTCCAAAGCCAACTTCTTCATAACTCAAAATCTATGTAATATTCAGCTCAAAAATCAAACAAAAAAAAATATGAAGCATACATGCAGTATTTATCTGCAAAATGAGGAGGCAAACTCTAGCTAGGGTTTCAAATTTCATTCATTACATAGTTAATGCATTTTGACCTTTGAGACCATGCAAGACCCAAGGAAAAATATCTAAAACTCATTTATTGAAAAAATAAGTTGTAACATAACTATTTGACCTAATTTGGGAAACATTTTGATTTAAAAGCTTCAAAATATCTTTTGAAATAACTCATGGTAAGGGTGTAGCTCCAAGGTACAAGGGCGCAACGCCAAGACTAAGAAAAAGGCCTATTTTGCAGCTAACTTTTGGAGGCCTTCCCGGTGTCCAAATGAGCTCCATGATGGCTCATTGGAAAGGTATCTGAGTCTATTTTCCAAATATGCTTCCACTTTCTAGAATGAAACCCATTTTCCGTTTCAAAAACCACTTCTCCCAAGACTACTAAACGCGCAACGCCAGTGCCAAAAAGAGGGCAGAAAGGTGATGTTTTGGTGGTTTTTGGCCTTTTTGAGGGACCATTTTTGCTCCAAATGTTCTACACTTTTATGAGGTTGATGTATGAATCACTAGGAACATGAGGATTCTGACCGTTTCTCATTTGAGTGCCCGAAAAAATAGCACAGCGCCAGTGGCGCTGCGCGTTTGGCCCAATTTCTGCAAGTCAAACTATCAAAAATTCAGATGTGCAAAAAGGTGCCAAAATTGGAATTTATCTTATTGATTAATATTTATAGGCTTGGAGGGACACATCAGCAAGCATATTGAGCTTCTCTTTCTCTTTTTCCTCGGTCAAGGCTCGAATCTTTGCATGGGCTCATTTGAGCTTGTCCTTTGCAATCATGTTTCTCATGGCATAATGTCTTGCCATCTTCCTCTGCATGTCAGTGTCTCTCTTTTCCTTCTCTAGTTGAACCTATAGGTGAAAATTGGCTCTCTCTAGCCAATACTCTCTATCCTTGCTAATTTCTATGGCAAGTAGCTCACTTGGAGTGAGTTTATCTACCAATTCTCCCTCTTTCTCCCTTTCCCAGGCTAAAGCCCTCTTCAGCCCAATGGTATTTGGCCTCTATCTAGGAATTTGATCTTCCTCATCCTCATTGTCATCAAAATACCCAAGGTCTCATCTAGCAAAGCCTTGGCCTTTCCAACCTCTTTCTGAGCTCTGATTTACCCGACCTCACTGATGGCCTGCTTTGTCTTCATCTGTTGATTCTCTAGCTCAAAAAAGTTAATCACATTCTTTGCCCTACCAAGATTAGCTTTCAGCTCACTAATATTGGCATCCTTGCTCTTGATCAACATATTGGTGATTCTCTCCTCATCCTCATCTTCAAGGTCAATCAACTGAAACTCTTGCTCAGTTTCATGTTTGTCTTCCTCCTCAACAATGATATGCTATGTAACCTTTTCCTTGCCCTTATCGACCTGTTTTGATGATGAAGAAGGCATTGGCCCTTTCACCTCAAGTGAAGCAAACACATGCATGTGGCCTCTCTGATAGGTCAAAGGAAAAGGCTCAATAGCATGCATTTTAGTGCCAACTGTCCCAATATCTCTTTCACTACTTGAGGCTTTGGTATCAAGAGATGATGGTGAAGGATTGTGAAAGAGTGATGAGGGAGGATCAACATGAGGTGAATGGATGTGAGTGGATAGTGATGCATGAGTAGTGGGATGTGATGGAGAAGTAGGAATGGGAGGATGAGATGAGGAAGGGATATCCTACTCATGATGAATAGGTGGAGTGATAAAAACCTCATTGGCAATGAAGGTATCCCATGGAATTTGTTTCTGCTGGAGTTGATGCATAACCACCATATTGATGAGTGAATTATGAAATAGGCTCTTCATTTGTTGATTATAATCTCTCTATTGCACAATGTAGGCCATTTTGTCAATGCTACAGAAAAGATAATATGGTATATGTAGCATCCTAACTTTAGTGAAATGCATAAGAAGATGGATATGGTATGAGTAGAGGTGGGAAAACCTTCCCTCACAAGTGAAATATTTCATTATTATCCTCATCATCGGTGCATATCTATCAAGAATATGAGAAAACGGGAAGATGGACTTGTGGTGATATTTATACCTAGGTTTGAGGTATGGTTCAAAATAACTCATGTCTAGGTTTGCTTGTTTGAACCACTTCTCTCCCACACTAGGTATCCCTATAGCAGCTGCAATGGCATCAGTGGATATCTCAAATGTAACCCCAACAAGATTGACCTGTTTTTCATGTAGGTGGATGATGAACAATCTTGTTAGCTCCGGGTGATTTTGGATTTTTTGTACTCCCTCACAAAACTCAAAGCAACCCACATGCTTAAAGCAAGAAAAAGTAAGAGGAGAGGCCATGGGTTCCCTTGTATTGATGGGTTCAAACCTGTTTATCCTCCCTCCCTTATGATCATGTCTCCTTGGAATTTGTGCTTCAACACCACTATCTTCTCCCTCATACATTTTAAACTTTGGTTTGGAAACCCTAGGGTTGAAGTGAAATGAGATGATTGGAAGGTAATGAAATGCCAGTTTGAAAAAATGAAGGGAATGAGTGAAGGGGAAAAATATATGAATGAAAACCCTCAAGCAATGTAATGACCTCTGATTATGACTGATTTATTTGAGGAGGATGAAATAGAGATAAAACAATGATCTCAGATTTGTAGCTAGGGTTTGAATAGGTTTTCATTCCCATTCAATTAAAAGTGATCAAACAGCTTCAAACCAAGGTTCATGTCATGTAATTACCCCTCAAGAGTGCTTGGAGGAATTTGGAAAAGTTTTGAAATAAATTTGAGGTGATTTGGATGGCCCCAGCCCTTGGCAAACTCCTTTGTCTAGGCGCGCAATGCCAATGGCTGAGGGCGCAGCGCCAAGGAAATTTAGCACATGGTCTTTTATGGCAAGGGCACAGTGATTTAGGAAGGGCGCAATGCCAATGTAAAGCACGTTGAAAAAATCGGCAAGGGCACATCGCCAAGAAATTTTGCCCGAATTCACTCAAGAAACCCACAAACTCTTCCTTGCTAAATGCTCTTGATATTTTGAAAGGTAACAATGGTTCTCTTGAAGTGTGAAATGGGCTTTTATAGGCTTATGGATTTAATTTAACTTTTGAAAACCCCACTTTCAAATGTCTGAAGTCCTTTTCCTTTGTCACTGATACTCTTTGATACTTTTTGCTATGTAGGTTGTTGTAATCATGGAATTGGCTTTTCTTTTGCTCATTGAGGCATGATAAGTTCATTTTGAAAAGTTTGGGATTTAATCACATAGTATAATCTTCAAAATATTTTGTAGTTTCCACCATAAAGTTCAACTCATATTTTCCACCTTCTCTGGCAACCTTTTCAAAAACCCTAAGTGCTTGGAGTTCTTTACAACAATCATCAGTGTTGTCTTCTAAGTTCTCTATATCCCTTTCAAGTTCATTCATTTTTGTCCAGTTCACCTCACCTTTTCCATATTCCATCAATATTTTCTGATAGTCTTTCTTCATGTTTTTCCTTGTGTTCTTCCTCCATGTCATTTTCCTGCAAGCAATCACTACTTTGGCACTCAAATGAACTAACAAGTTTATAACCCTTGTCATCTACAAGACCAAGTTTTTCCTCTTTCTCTTATTGTAAGTTGTTTCCATTCAGGATTAGACAGTATACATCATCAGTAATTTCTGCTGATAAATCTTCCAACACCTCTACAGAAGTGCCAAACTTTGTCCTTTTTCTCACTTGCAGGTTTTGAACTGAAAAGATAATCCTCTTTGGAAATTTTAGGTCCTTATTGAATAACCATGCCTTGACATTCTATTACATCTAAGCCAGATTCTAACAAAGGAAAAGAAGTGCCTAAAACATCCAATGATGACCTTGAAATATGTAAAACCCTAATGAACTAATGGGAATGCTTTTTGAACTGATTTTGAATTAAATTCAACTTAAAAACTTTCATGTGAAAAGGAAATTTCCAGAAGTGCTATTGTGCTCAAGGGGACATGGAAATGAGTTAGCAACTAGAAATATTAGAGGGAGGGTGGAGTTTATTGATAGGGGAAATCAGGAAATGAGGTTTTAGGTAGGAAAGAAGGATGAAAATGAGAGGTATAAACCCATTATGAGAGTTTTAAGAGAAACAGGGTGACTTTGAGATGGAAAATTGATAGATAAGGAAAAAGGTTGTTATGAAGATAATGAAGGCAGTGAGATTTCTGAAACTCAAGATATTCAAGGAATATTGTTTTCAGAAAATTATAACCATCCTATATTCATCCAAAGATAGTGAAAAATACTAATGAATAATAGACACATCATCCCTGGTGTATAAATAAGAAAAAGAAGAATTCTGGAAAACAGTTACATCAGAGTTGTTGTTAGAGAGGGAGTATTTTGAGAATTTAAAAGAATTAGATCCATTTGAGTTTTTTTTGAAGATAAAATATAGTATACATTTTCCTGAGTCGAGTTCATTCATATCTAGACTTCAGACACCATATACACCATCTCCTAACAGTTCATCCTCACCTATTGTTTCCCCAAAAAATCAGAATTTAATCTCATCTGTTGTCCTTCCACATACCACAGTTCCTGTCATCATGGCTAGAAATTTTCCTCCCCCTCCTCCTGTTGAACTTGCAAGGTATGATCCACATTTCCTCCCTGTTGTTCTTCATGACTTCCTAGATGGATACTCAACTAGAATAAAAACCTTTGGGAGTGAAGAGGAAATAGTAGCTGAGGAACAGGTGGACCAATTTAATGATTTCATTGATAGAGAGGAGGTATACCATGAAGATGTAAAAATGAGATTATTTTCCCATAGTTTCACTGCCGATGTAAGAAAATGGTTTAGGGCCGCTCTAGCAAGTTTGTAGCATTGGGACCAGCTAGAAGATATTTTTTTTACCAAGTGGGGGAGTAAGGTGAATCTAGTGCAAACCTTGACAGAATATAACAATTTGAAAAGAGCCTTAGATGAATATGTCCAAGACTTCTCTAAGAGGTTTAAAAAAGTCTATAATTCCATACCTGCTCATATTAAACCTCCTCCAGGAGCTGCTCAATTACACTATGCAAAGGAATTTGATTATGTTTTTTCCATCTTGCTTAGGGAAAGAGAATCTTCTTCTCTAGTAGAAATGTAGAATGATGTAGTGAAAGTGGAAGTAAACATGGAAGCTACCAAGAGTTCTTTGATAGGAAAAAAAAAATTGAAAGAAGAAGAAAAGCCTTCATCCTTAGATGCTAAATTTGATTCTATGATGAAGACCATGGAAAAACTCATGGATAGACTTGTCCTTGGAGCCACTCCCTTACCTCCTGCACAAAAATATGCACACATCATAAATCCACAATTTAGGAGGCCTCAAAATCAACAAAGACAAAGAGAAAATAGAAATCAGCGTGACAGACAAGTGAGGTCTCCCTTTCAACAAATTTTTCTTGATGAAGAGGAAGCTCAGTCTAAGTTTCTAGAAAATATTATTCACTGCCTATATGAAGATATGTCTGGGATGTTTCTAACTAAGGAAGAGCATGATGAGTCTGGTCATGACTTGAAGAAATATGAGGGACAATATGATTACCTAAAAGGTTATCAACATGCCATATTTGAAATGCAGAAACAATATAATTTAAGAAATAGAAATTTCCCCATTACCACAAACAAATATCAGCCAAAGAAGGGTGTTCCTAAACCAGCTGAGCCAAAGAAGGACCCGTCACCTCCATCTCTTGCCAAAGAATTTGAAAAAATCACATTTACTTCATTCTAGAGAATGAGATCTCCAAAATTAAATTTATTTTCCCCTTTGGAGAAATTATCAAGGTCACTGAATATAGAAGAAAATTTGTCAAGATGTCGAATTCCCATCCAGGACTTTTAGACATCCTAAATCTGCAATAAGATCATCCTACCATTTTCCTAGGGCCAAGGATAGAATATGAACAGAATGAAGACATCCCTCCCTTTTATTTCCGTATAAATATTAATGATATGACTTTTCACAATGCCATTTTGGACTCAGGGGCTTCCCACAACCTTATGCCTAAAGTAATCATGGAGAGGATGGGTTTATAAATCACTAGACCTTATAAAAATGTTTTCTTTTGACTCCAAGAGAGTTCAATCCATAGGTCTTATCAAATATGTTTTTGTTGGCTTAACACAAGTAACTGCTAAAATAGTGGTGATGGACATAGTAGTAGCTGACGTTCCTTCGAAGTTTGGTATGCTCTTATCTATATCTTGGGCAGCCAAAATCAAAGGAACTATGAAGATGGATATGACATATGGCACCATTCCTGTTTTTGTTGAGAAAAGAAGGTTGTGTAGGGAAAGTAGGATGACCTACATGGAGAGTAGTAAATAAAAGCCTCAAAATTTTCCAATTTATGTTGTTGAAATTGAATTTGGATCCTCAATTTTATTCAATTAACTTCTTGATGCAGCATAAATTGAAGGAAAAACTGAAAACCAACAAGTTGAAAATCAGGGAGGTGTTGAGGAAAAAGTAGAAGGTTGGTGGATTTTTCACTTTGATGGCTCTGCTGGAAGAGAGGGGTTTGGAGCAGGCATATGGATCACTACTCCTAATTATGAAAGTAAGTTTTACTCTTTTAAACTTAACTTTGATTCCACCAACAATATGGCAGAATATGAATGATTGTTTTTGGGTATAGAAATTTTGAAAAATCTAGGTGCCAAGAAGATATCAGTGTGTGGTGATTCAGTGTTAGTGATCAAAGAAGTTGAAGGGTCATACCAAACCAAAGATGTAATAATGAGGGCATACAGAAATATTGTCATGGAAATTCTTGAAAAGTTTCAAGAATATGCTTTCATTGTGAAAACTAGAGACCAAAATTCAGTAGTTAATTATCTAGCTGTCTCTGCAGGTTTATTTTTCATCCCCACACATTCTACTGAGAAGTATGAGGCTTAGGTCAGACATAGGCCATAAATTCTTGATAACATCATTCACTGGAAAGTGTTTGAGAATGATCAACAAGTCCAAAATTTCCTTGAATTGAAGGAGGATTTTGAAAACATACAAGTGGATGAACAAAATATGTTTGCTAAAACCAAGGTCAATCCTGAAGTCTTGCAGCTGAAAAAAAACTGTATACCAAAGGGCCTCATTCCCCTTGAATTTTTTTTTGATTAAAATGATGTTTTTAAATCTCCTAGAATGCAGGCTGATGAAAATCCTATTACACTCATACTATTGGGATTGCTCCACTCATAATGGAGTTAAGCACGAGACAACACTGGTGTGTGTAAGAATGTAGCCCACCTTCGATCACATATATAGTGGGCATTATGTGTATTGGGGTTCCCCTCAGGGATGCCGAAAATGGATCAGATATCCAAGTGTCCTACCCATACAGCGTGTTTTCTATGACTGTGATCCCCCTGGTAGTGTCTGTGATTTGAGGTATCCATAGTTTCCATACTTCTAGGGACGTACACAAGGTGTGTGGGGAGGACTGCCTTGGTACCTGTCATAGACAGACCTACTCTGTCTTCGATATTTGGGAGGGTACTCGTCTTCATGAGAGTACTTGGCCCCATTATTTGAGGTTCGGGAAAAGCTCAAGAGTAACCATAACTCTACATATGACCAGCTCTCTTTGTTTTCTATTATGATATTGGGTTTCATTTCCAGTGAATGGTAGTTCTCAGACAAGGTCCTACCCCTCTAACTTCTTGATTGATTGAATTTAGAGTTTTTTTTTTAGGTGTTTGGTTCTACTATCACTGAGACTTAATAATATATCACATTAAAATTTTGATAAAATTTACTGGTCATCTTGGCTTCCTTCGACCCTCATCATCTTTATAGGTGGCAAAGAGGCCTTTCTCCATTGAAACTAGGAGATTTGTCGAGTCTTGGTGACCCAGAGCCCTCTTTGGAAGAGTAGTCTACAGTGTTGACCCTTGTTTCACACATTTCTCCTCAAGTTACGGAGTTTCATGAGGATCCTTTAATGGAAGGAGTTGCGCTTCCTTATAATCCTCCTCTCACTGACCCGTGGGGACCATCAGGTAGCACTAGTACTAGCCATGTCTTCAGCTGCACACACATCTATAACAAAACCGGTGACCAATATGTCATTTTTGCTGGTGTCCAATTTGGTTCCACCACCACCTCTGCCACTAGTTTTAAGTTCTTCACAACTTACTGGAAAAGCTAATAGCCAAAATATGCTTGGTCCCGACAAATTGGTCACAAAATCTGTGAGTGGAATCCTGAACTCTTCGGTCTCTGCTCCTTTTGTGTCATCTCCTAGACTTCTGGCTTCTGCTTCTACTAGCGAGGCTACCATAGCTCCCTTCATCAGCCCTTTCAGTTGGAATCCTTGTTGAGTTTGAACCCCTCGGCCTCTATGTCGGGGGGAACTTTTGTACCCCTTCATTCTACGGGACAAGAGTTCCATCCATTGTTAATGGCATTCCTCTTAGTGGTCAACCCTATGGTGTGGGGTCTATACCAATGGTAAATTATGCGACTAGTAGTATGCCACAAGAAAACTCTATCGCGTATATCTGGGCAACCCTTCCCCAGAATAAATTAGGGAAATGGGGCAATTATTACCTTGGGGGCAACCAACCATTTTTCCTATTATCAAAAAATTTCACTTGATTGGTTGCTGATCAAACAACTCTATGTAACTGTTTCAAACCAGCTTTTGACTGAAGCTTAGCCTCTTCAGTCTAAGAGGGCTCTCTCAAAGGGGTTTATGATATTTGATTATGATAGTACTAGATGGCTAACTCTATTTGAAAAGTAACTTGTTTTTTATGTATGTAGATTGAAAAGAATGTAGGCCTGCTACCATTGGGCTTATGGAGTCAAAAATCAGTATTTTCAGTGGCAAGGTTTCTTGACATGGAAGCTGAGGTAGGTAAGGGTATTTAACGAGGCAATTCACTCATAAAACAGAGGAAAACACAGTCATTTCATTACAAAAGGAAGTCATAGCATAGAGTTATGAATTCTGAGTAATAGCAATGAAATCTACTGCAAGTGGTAAAACATAAGATGTAGATCAATAAGACGTTAAAACCCCATGAGAATCTCAGGTCTGTCAAGAAGAAACTCACTCTGTATTACTGATATGAGTCAAAATACATAAAGTAGCAGTTTGGTGCAAAAAATATCCAACCCTTTACTACTTCGATAATTTTCCTTTAAATATGAATTCTTACAGCAAGGATGATATGTTTGATAGCTATATTCATCGAATTCTTCCTATGACACATGACATAACTGAAAACATATCTTCTAACAAAAAAATGACAGCTACACCCTAAAGAAGACATTTCCTAATAGGACTCAAACTCCTATTTATTACATCAGACTACCTTATCTTTGAAACAGTTAAATATCAGTTACAAATTAGCATCACATGCTCGAATGATATATGATAGGTTCATTACCACCTTTACAAATTAAAAACCTTTCGAGAGATGTGGAACAAAACCCTATTTTTCAAGAATGCATAATCCTTATCTTCAACGAGAGCTTTAGCTGATGACCTGTCTCCATAACACTTCCTTCAAGTCATAAATGTTTGATATTAAGGTACCTTGACATGTTGGAGGAGTCCAATTGTCCAAAAATTTCATTAAGCTGCTCCAAAACCTTCAAAAATAGCTCACTACGAAAGTAGGACAGTTTCGTAGCGAGCTTTCGTAGCATTGAAAAAAAAGCTTCTGAAACCAAAAAATTTGCTCTTTTGTTGTTCCATGATTTCAACCTAGTCATGACACATCATCACCACCATTATCCATTCTTGAGAACTACAAAAAGTATATTTAGAAGTAAAAATTCTGCTACAGAAATTTTCGTAGCGTTTTCATGGCTTTAAGCCTAGGAAATGCTACGAAATTGTGAAAAAGTGCAGAATTTCCAGATTTTAAGACTAACTACAAAAAGTGACCTCCAGCTGTAAAAACTTGACATTCAGCATGCCATAAACCTTCTAAAACACATTCAAACTCAACTTAGGTCCCATGTGGTTTTTCCTCTTCCTTAATGATCAGTTGAACAATGGGCTCCTCAACCATAGTCATCTTCAAACCTTTTTTTCTCCAGTTCTTCATGGATCAGTTCCAGTTGTTCTTGTAGGTATTTTACTTGGTATTTTAGTGTCTTGTTATTAGACTGTGCATGTAGGTTCATTTTCTTGATATGTTTCACCTCTCCTCTCAATGGATTAGTCCATTTGATAAGTTTTCCTGTGTTGTCCAAGGTATTAGAGACACGTGTGAATTGATCCTCCCAAATCTCTTTCATTTTTTCAAATTGTACCTTCTGAACCTTGTGCTTCCTTGCCTCTTTCTTTAAGACTGATATTTCACATTTTCCAGCTTCAACTGCTCCTTAAGGACTTCAATCTTTGTTTTTTCAATGATTTTCTCTTTGCCCTTCTTTTGCTTGATGACCAGATCTTCTTTTGCAGGTGAGGAGAGGTCAATGATGCTTGGTGGTGGCTAGACAGTTTCAGTGACCTTTTCAGCTTCTTTACTACTTTCCAAGACCTTTCTAGCATGTCTTTTCATTGTTTTCCTAGCTTGAAACATGAATCCTGCATCTTCACCTGCAAACTCTAACTTCTTAAATGTTTTGGCTTTCTTGAGATTCTTTTCTCCCTCATCTATATCTTTAGCTTGGAATATGTGAGTTTCTTCAATATCAATAGCATGCAGAATGTCTTCTAAGCTACCCTTAGCCATTGTTTGGCTTCTTGTAACCCTCTTGCTGCCATGTTTTCTCACTATTGGCTTTTTTTTTTCAGGTGTAACTTTGGGTGTGTCAGCTTTCTACAATGGCTCAGTCTCCATGATCACTGGATCAACTTTCTCTACCACTAAAGGTGAGGGGATATCTCTAGGTTTAGGAGTTCTTTTAGGAGTAATGGCATCTATTTCAAAACCACTGATGAAAAAAAAAGATGACCAGTCTCTGCCTAATCTCTTTAAATCTTCTAATACCAGCAACATGATTAAACCATGATGAAAGAGTGATGTTTCATTTCCTTCATATTTATCTTTAACTTTGTCTGACATTTTAGCTAAGCTTATATATAAGTAAAATGGTAGATCAAGAGACCTCTTACCCACAAAATTTAGCATAAGCCTAAGGCTGTAGGAATAGACCATGTGATATCTCCCTTCACAGGTAAAGTACTTCTAAATAATTAGCAGCAGCTTTGAGAAGTTGTCTTTCATGTAGCTCCTTGGGATGGAATTTGTGAGATCAATCTCACTATGCTCTTCCTTGATAAATTCCTTACAGTCCTGCATGGTGAACTTGAAGCCTTTGAACAATTATTATGCTCATTTAGGGATTCCTGTTGCTGCTGCAACGGTATTTGGTGTTACAGTGAGGTTAAACATTCCCACCTTTGAAGTTGTCCCATTAAAATTGATAGCAAACTCCTTAGAAACTTGCACATGGCACCCTTGCAATCTTTGGCAGAACTGCAAACACCCTGTTCTTCTGAAAAATTCGAAGGCAGTTGGGTCTTCATTCAACAAATTCATGTATGACGGCTCATATCTGAGATAGTGGCCACCTTTGCTGGTCTTCCTCTTTGTAGCCATGGTGATTTTATACCTTCTCTGCATCGCTTGGTTAGTGACTCCTTAAACTTTTGAAAATTCTAGCAACCAGCTTGGCTTGGTGAAATGACTCTCTAGACCTCAATAACATGCAAAGATGAAGTGAAGAATGACAAAAGACTCAATTGGGTAATGTTTTAAATGTTTGATGATAACTCATGGCTTAATCATGACTCATACATACTAAAAACAGTAATAATGACCTCGGCCATGACCTTTGTACCTTGATTTAACCCTAAATGACTTGAATGACATCCACCCTAAAACTTCTAATCATTTACTGAAACCTTGCACTGAATTTGAAAATACAGACAGAAAAACTGCTTTTTGTAGCGTAGTTAGTTAATTTCCTGGCAGTTTCTCTACGAAATTATTAGCAGTTTCGTAGAGAAAATTTCCTTTTTACTATGTAATTCGCTAAGAAAACAAGAAAAAATAGCTAAAGTGACCTTTTCAAATTCAAAATCTTGGGAAATGAAATATGTTAGAAAATGATGACTGATGGGACATGATATGACTTGAATGGGGGTGGGTTTGGACCTTAGGATAGGCTAATATGAAAAATTTTAAATTTTCCTAATGAACTCTATGACCATACCTTTGACAATTGAACTTATAAGACTATGTCAAATGATGTTTCACTTTTTCTGAGTGATAACATGTCCCACAGTACAATAACCCTTATGGAAAACAACCTTACATCCCTACACCTTCGCTACCTAGAAAGTATTATCATACGAGTCCTGCATATCCCGTTGGAAACACTTTGATGGGAGGACCCTATGGTTGAATTGGTCAACCAACACCTCCTTGGTTAGAATCAGGGACAACAACACAATTGCCATTTTTTGCAACCTTAGACATCCCCAATCTATATAAATTGACCAATGATCCCATCAATCATAACCCGTTTTGGCCTCCTATACTGCATAAGCTTCCTTCATATATCCCTAAGTTCGATGGGAAACAAGGGTATGATCTCGCCACACATATCACCACCTACCATCTATGGTTTGTTTCTAATTCCATGGTGGATGATAGTATCCAGCTTAGGCTCTTTCCCCACACCCTCATAGGAAATGCTACCAAATTGTACATTGAGTTACCACGAGCTGTAGTCAGTACTTTTGGTGCCTTAGCAATGGAAATGCTAAACACTTTTAGCTCCCTATCCGATATGAAACTGGAACGGAAATTATAACCTCATTGCACCAAGACACCGCCACCCACATCTTCGATCACATTCATGAATGGATACGTAGGCAGAGGCTAGTCAAAGCACCAATCCCTGATCATCAGACTAGTTTTTTAAGTCGCTCGTTCCTCCCATTGCTAAGGATGATGCCCTAGCTGGTGCAGTCACAGAGGACCAATCCATTCGTCGTGCATAGAATCTAGATCTCATATATTTGAAATCTATAACATTGTATGATTTACTCCCCCATGCCCCTAGAAACTCCAATCCTCCCGCTACTCAGCAACCCAGAGCAGATTTTGACAGTTTCGTTAGCACAACTTCGAAGCGGGCACACATCCCAGCCATCTTCGGCTGCCACCATCGCTACCCAATCGGTTTCTCTTTTCACCACTGAGGTAAACTATGTGCAATATACACAAAAACCTAGTGGTAAGAATAAGAAGAATAAGAAAAATACCGCTCCTTCTCAAGATCATCCCAACACTCAGAATAATCCAAATAAGAGAAATGATGCTAAAACTGACAAAGGGAAAGACAAAAATATCAGATTCCCTTGCAACATTTTTGCGGAGGACCACTTGACATATAAACTTCCTCGAATTTAGGAATGCACATACTTTATCACATAAAAGGATACTGGAAGGACCCCTGCTATCCCACAAAAACCTTTCCCTAATCCACAGCAGCAGCAACATCTTGTTGCAAACTCATCACAACCCCCGCAAGGGGGAAATGGTAGCGCTCATCCTTCTAGTGAAGGATAATCCACCATTTATGGCATGGATATTGTTGAACTCTAAACCCAAGACAAAACCTATGGAAATATAGTCATTAATGCTCACGAACCCAGTTCGAGTTCAAATCCACCATCGCCCAACGATCTTGATATAGAAAGGCCTACTACTGACCCTATAATTCGTCCCCCCAAAGGGACCCTTCGACGCATGACTCATAACACCTATGCACATGTTATCCAGAACTACAAATTTTTAGAAGACTCAGAGCAAGCACCATCAACTATGTTTTCACTCGAAGTGTTGCAAACCTGCACAACGCAAAGGAAAGCTCTTCTTTCGGCCATTGGTGGAATTGACACCCAGGATTCTATGTTATCTATCTTTGACACGGAAAAATGTAAACCTTTCCTTTTCCATCAGCTTTCTTTCCAAGTTCAATTTGTGTCAAAAGGAAATCCAATCCATCACATTGTCATAGATGAAGGTGCTTTGACCTGGATCATGTCAACTGCATTCTGGCTCGCTTTGTATTCTCATACTTTCTCTCCACCGTTGAATTCCCTCAAAGCATTCGACGGTCACACCTTCCTCCAAAAAGGATACCTTGCTAGCTACCCCATTAATCTTAGTGGGAAAATGATAATCGTGGATGTCGAAGTCGTAGATCGTCATCTCGACTATAATCTCCTTTTGGGTCGCAGTTGGTCTTATGTGATGACTTCCATTGTCTCTTCGGTTTTCTAACTCATCTTTTTTCCTTTGGATGGGAAGATAGTTACAATGGACTAGCTATCCTTTTGCACCCTGGATTATTCCACATAACCTAGTAGCATCGTACCCTTAGAAGGAGGAATCCATGACTCTTATGTCAGCATCGGTACTATTCTTCTGAAAGCATATTCCATTATATGTTGTTTTCCTCTCCCACTGCCTGAGGTTCCACAAATGGTTTCAATGTTATCCACCATCTCAAATGGCTCTATTGAACCCTAGATCCTACCGGTGCCTTTAGAAATTAATTCCTACAGAGATCAAATGCACTTTCACCAGCCGAGTTGGCTTATCAAGCCATCCAATCAACATTTTAACCCTCCACTGCTTGGGTTTCGACCAATGGTACCACCCTCCTGCTCAACAGTTCCTTCTAAATATCTCCTCGATGAATTCCTACCTTCAGACAAATCTATCCAAGAGATCAAGTCTGTAGAAGAACGAGCTTGGGAAGAGTTTCACCATCGTGCTTCGATGTTTGATTCAAACGCGTCCACTATGCAAATCACGCCTTTTGACCCACCTGTGATCGTTCCATATGCATATACGACTGTTCCAACTATCGATGTGGAAGGAAACATTCGAAATATTTCTAAAACCATGCTCATAGATATCTCGGTCAAAACAGGTATCATGGAAAATATATAGATTGGAGCAGATTTTAGTCTGGAGGAAATTGCATGCTTCACATCCCTTTTTAAGGAGTTTCACGATGTTTTTTCTTGGTCTTACAATGAAATTCCTGACATATATCCTTCTATATTTGATAATGAAATCAAGATTTACGACAATTCCAAGCGTGACAGGCAGAGACTCTGACCTGTCCACCCTCACAAAGCAGCAACTATCAAAACAAAAGTTGAAAAAATCTTACACGCTGGTTTAGTCTATCCTGTTCCTTTGATAAAATGGGTATCCAATCTGATTCCCATAGATAAGAAAAGAAACCATCTGAGTCTGTGTTGATTATCGTGATCTGAATGCCGCATGTCCAAAAGACAATTATCCTACTCCTTTGACAGATCATATTATCAACGATTGTGCCATATGTGAATCTTTCTCCTTTATGGATGGAATTTCGGGATATAACCATATTGTGATTAAAAAGGTTGACCATCATAAAACCACCTTCATTTGTACTTGGGGCACATTTTCATATCGAAAGCTCCCATTTGGTCTCAAGAATGTTGGAGCCACATTTCAAAGGGCCATGGACTATGCATTTCACGATATTGGACACATTTTTCAAGCTTACTTGGATGATCTTCCTACTCATTCCAAGAAACGAGCTCAGCACCTTGATCATCTTAGAGAAATATTTGCTAGGTGTAGGTTCTACAACATCCATCTGAATCCACATAAATGTGTATTTTTTGTCAAGTCTAGATGACTTCTTGGATTTATTTTCTCCAAGTACGGGATTAGGGTTGATCCCAATAAGGTAAGGGAAATTATTGAATTACCTACACCACAATCCATCTTACAACTCCAAAATTTACAAGGGAAGGAAAAATTATTATGTCACTTCATCATAAACTATGGTGAGATGACAAAAGGCTTTATGCGCTTACTCAAGAAAGGGGTACCATTTTTGTGGGATGATCAAGCTCCATTATCATTTGACACCCTGAAAAGGGCACTCGTTTCTGCCCCACTTCTTAGTGCCCATCTACACATCATTTTGTCATTGTCCCTGCAATCCCCATCTTGCCCATTGGAGGGTCATTTTTGTGATCAATAAGCAGTGTCATGCCTTGCAAAGACCATCATTGTGTCCCTTTACATGAAGAAATATTCCTTTTGTTGACAATTCCTTGAGCAAAGACTCAAAAACACCTATTTTTGTGTTGGCGCGGGTAGTCAGTTATGCCCTTGCGCCAAAGAGGAAGATTAACACTGGGCCCCACACCAGCTGGCGCTCTGTCCTAGTTTTCCACCCATGCCAACCTGTTTATGGAATGTTTTTTAAAAATAGAGGCGAAGATTCCACTCCAACCACCTCAAAGATGAGTCATTGGGAGTGGTTGAACTGATAAACCACGGACTCCCTCCTTTAGGTTTATGGTTTCCACTTCTTATGGGAACCCCCTAAAGGATAGACCTCCATCCCACCTTTGTAGGGATCCTAACCTCCTCCTTTTCCTCTATAAACGAAGCTATCTCTCTTAGTAAAAGCTAGCTGAACTTGGAGAATTAGACATATTATAGCTGAATTACTAGAGAAGATATAATACGAAGGAATTACGTTGACGAAGCTTGAGTCCATGACTTATGAGAGAGCTTGAGTCCATGCCTTCATCCCGTCTGAATTCCCTAACGAGCATCTGAGATGCGCTTCGGCTAAACCCTGCTGGAGGAGACTGTGACGTCAAAGCATTGGTTGTAACTCTTCCTTCTATTCATTTATATACATGACTATTGTTTGGTTCCCATTTTGTATTATGTTAAATGCCTAATGCAACATGCTTAGCCCTCTTTGACTGGCTAGTGGTTATGAGTGAAACTAGTATGTCGTATGTTGTTCTTGTTCTTGTTATATGTGTAGGTATCCAAGCGTAACGATGAAAGGATTGTGATTTTCCAAGGCAGGAGCGAGAGGCCACTACTCTTTCAAAAATGACGACAGCGTTGGATTCTAGGTAGGTCAATATACCATGTCCTTTTTTCATTCATTAACTATCAACCAACACTCTAGCATGTCCCTTTGTTTCTAGACCCACTCTAGGGCTAGAGGGATTGTCTCTGTCCATAGAGAGGATTTATCTGCTTAAAAAATTGGCGACTCCGCTGGGGATTAGTGCGAGTTTGTCATTTCATCTTGTTCGGTCAGTTTCAATTATTGACTTAGTTATCTGTCTTTTTCTGGTTTTATTGTTTAGTTTCCATCCTCTGTTCAACTCCAGAGTGTCAAGATTGAACTCTGCTCATTAGGTTTTATTTTTTCCTCTTTTTCCCATAGTTATCTGGCTTGGCGCGAGTTTTCTCTGAACAGTCGCATCGATTGGCACATGTTGCTCTTTTTGCAGTCATGCCAACCCCTGTATGGCCCGGATTACAGCCTTACAGTCGCGATGACCTCTATAGGAATTGGTTTTACCCCCTTGATGAGTATTTTGGTCAACTGTGCTTGCTTCTGGGTTGTTTTTTATGTGTAATTATGCCTTTGAGATTGTTTTGACTACTGTAGACTTGTTTTTTCTCAATTGTTTGTCCATGTTATTATCAGTGTGAATTGAGGCCTTAGGGTTTCTAGGTGTCCTAGTGCACTAAGCCTTCTGCTTGAAAATCAAGTCAGTTTTATTGTTCTCTATCTCAATTTGAATTGATTGCACTTAGTTTTCTTCATCTTTTTGAGTGATTTCTTTTGTGTAGAGTCATTTCTTTTTTTAGATTGATTCTTTGCCTAATTGCTCCAAGCATAGATTACATTGCTTGTTTTGGATCATTTTCGAAAATTTTTCGTAGTTTGAAATATTGCAGCGTTAGTTTGAGTGCCTTCTTGTGTTTGTTTTGAGTTTTATTGAGTCATTCAATTTCGATTCTGACATGACACTTAAGCTAGTTCTTGTTTTCGTTTTCATGTAATTTGTGCATCATGTGCTCTTTTCATTGAAAATATAAAAAAAACATATTTTTCATTCTTTCTTTGCATTGAAAGTGAAATACTCTTTTGCATAACTAGCATCTGATTATCTAGGAAAGAGTTTCATTTTTGTTTGATTCAGTTAGATGCATTAGTGGATTTTTTCGCATAAGTTTCATTGTTTGCTTTTGTTTGAAAGATCTATATCCTTCTCATAACTAGCATTCATTGAATCAAAAATGATGTTCATTTGCATATAGTTTTCATTTAGGAATTTTGAGATCCAAATTCGATAGGGCCTTAAAAATGAAACATAATCCAAGATCAACTTTAAAAATTTATTTAATTAAACTAAGGAAGCATTGAAACCTAATGAAACATTTTTAGTGATATAGGCTAGAGACGTGCTCCGACGTCTTAAAACCTAGTAGTTTTCATTCACCATCTGGCTTTAGACAGCGCTAGTACAGACTTGTGCTCCCCGTACCGTCGAGTATATAAAGGGAGACCTCTCTAGGTTGCAATCCTTTTATCCATAGGAAGCCGCGTCTTCCACCTTGTAACCGTGATACACCGAACACAGCATTTGGGGAGACTACCTACACGTACATCAAGTCCTTAGTCATTTATGTTTAATTTGATCACCAAGGTGTATATGGCAGTTCAAGGAAACTTGGTATACCCTTTTGCTTAGTATTTCAGAGTATTCATTTTGATCTTTTCATGACTCTTTAAAAAGGAAGAGATCGTCGATAACTTGTTCTTTCACGCTCGTTTAAAATTAAAAGTGACTAGAGTAATCTTTGGCCTATTTCTCGACTCTTTAAAAATGAAACAACAAAATTTGGTTTCAATATCATAAAATTAATCACCTATGATCACACGCTCATTAAAGTTTTATTACTTGGCCTGTTGTTTTTCCTTGGTTTTTATCTTAGAGTCCTCGATTGGTTCTCCTTTTCCATTTCTGTTTTGATATACAGTCACGGTGGTGGAACCACCAGTTTCATCGTCCTCACTGCCTCCTAGTGGTAGTTCTTTCCTCGATGTTTCTTTTGAAACTCCTCAGTCCACTAGGTCTGTCGAGTTCTCATAGCCTATTCTCCCATCTATACTGCCTCTTGCTACTCGATCTCCTCCTGAAGAGCCAGTTCATTTCAATTGGCCTCCTTCTGGTGCTTGGTCTGGTTTTGGGGAAGAAGGAGATTTTCCTCCTCTTACATTGGGCTCGCCATTTTTTGCTGTTGTTGTGCTTCCCAGTCCCTGTAGTCTTTTCGAATATCTTATTGCGGATTCAGACATGGATTCATCTATTCCTATTGGTAGTGAAGGAATGCCTATTTATACAGGAGAATATCAACTTTTTCTAGAAGATGTCCCTGATGTTTCTACCCAGTCTTCTCCATCATTGGTGTCACTTCTACTTGGATATAGGTCCTTGAGTTAGATTATGTCTGGTGTTGCCTCCATTTCACAATCCAATACAATAAATCCTCCTTGGAGTTCAGTCTTACCTTCATTAGGACTATCACCTTCGACACCTGGTTCGTCAATTACTGTTACATCTGTTCCAGTCCAACCGACGGTCTGTGTGGCTTCATCCACACCTGTTGTTACCCATCACTTTTCAGGATATTTTCACACCTGCATGTATATTTTTCTCAATCCTACGTGGCCTGTTAATCCCAACCCAGGTAGCTCACAAACCCATGCCATGGAAATCTCGTCTACCTCTACCATGCCTATGGTTTCTACCTATGTGTTTGACAAGCATATGTTGGATATTCATCAACATTATTCTCCTTCGACGGAGGCCACACATGCTTCTAGTGTTGTTTCCACTACTCTTGTGATTCTTGGCAGTCTTACTTTTGAAGAATAACTGTTGGTTGTTCAACATCAAAGTTATCAAGGTTCCCAGTAGCCCCAAGCTCCTGGTAATCCTCTCTTTCATCACTATGATGCTGTCAGTAACCCTATTTATTTATATCCGATTCATTATGATGAACATGGTAATCTGGTCTATTTACCTCCCACTGATCCTTATCAAACTGTTTCTCAGTTTAGACCTACCTTTCCAGTGCAACCCTCTGGCTTGCAAGGACAACCCTCTGTGGGACAACCTTTAGCTCAGCAGAGTTCTTCCTTTGATCCACAGGGACAACCATACGGTCCACAAGGCCAGCCTTTACAAGGACAACCTTTGGTCCAACATGGGCAACCCTCCGGTATTTTTGGTCAACCTCTGAATAAACTAGGAATATCTTATGCTCCTGGGGGGGAAATCCACCCACCACAGGGACAACCTGTTGCACCAAAACAACAGCTACACGCTCAGTTTGGCCCAAATGTTGTGCAACCAGGACAAACCTACGGCCTTTTCTAGGTCAACCTGGTTATCAGGGACAACCTGGTCCATCACAACCATCGGGTCAACCTTTCCCACAAGGCCAACCCAGTGGCTCTCAGTATTCAGTTCAACCAGCTCAGCAACCGGTTCAACCTGCTCCTCAGCCGGTTCCATCATTTCAGCAGCCAGTTCTACCTGTCTATAGTCAACCGGGTTTTCTCGCTCAGCAGCCTGCTCAACCTGCTCAGTCGGGACCACTTGATATACCGCAAGGCGCTTACTACCCTCAAGGTTCATAATAATCGGTATATAGTGCGCCCCAGGTTCCTTACCCTAAAAATCCACCTGGATATCATCAACCTCAAAGCCATGCTTACATTCCACAACAGACTCCTTATACTACTCAGCAAGGACCTCAATGGTCTACTTCGACTTAGTATCCTAGTCCTCAACCCTAGTATCAACCGAATTATCCTACTTCTAATCCCTATGATCCGAATCCTCTGGGACAGAATGTATGGGGATAAAATCCTACTCGGACAGGGTGGAATGTACATACTGGTCCTTATGAAAGACCCCCAATGACTCAATTACCATTTCTTGCTACGTTGGAATTACATGATGTGTCAAAGTTGACGAACGATCCCATTCTTCATAGCCCATATTGGCCTCCGGTTCTGACCAAGATTCCTGGTGATTGTCCTAAATCTGAGGGTAAGTCTAAAGAAGATCCCCAAGCGCATGTTATGACTTACCATTTGTGGTGTTCCTCCAATTCTTGGGTTGATGATTCTATTAGACTCCATCTTTTCCAACGAACTCTTATTGGTGTCACTGCAAAGTGGTACATTAAGGTATCTCGTTGCGTCTTCCAAGATTTTAATTCTTTAGCTATGGCCTTCCTTATTCGTTTTTGGTTACCAGTTCACTATGAGACTAGGACACACCTCCTCACTTCATTGAAACAGGACCGAGCTACTCATATCTTGGATCATATTCTTGAGTGGTGACGTCGTCGTCGCATGATCAAATTCGAAATTCCTGATCAGCTTCTAACTCATTAGTTCACTACCTCCTTTGTCAATCAGATTCCCAAAGACATAGCTATGGGGGCATGTGTAACCGAGGAACAGGCCATTTCTTATGCCCAATACCTTGATCTTGTATACTCTCAATCTGGCACTTTATATGATATCTTGCATGATGCTCCCCGACCTAGAACTTATAAACCACCAGCGACTCCATCTGTCGATGGTATTATTGGTTCTGTGTCTCAGACTTCTTAGAAGTCTTCATCTTCAAAATTTGGGAAGCTGAAATCGCTTCTTCCAATAATGTTGCTTCTCAGTCCACTTCGAATTCTGGTAAACACACAGAAGTGAATGTCATTCAGGCCAATCCTACGAATAATGCTTCTAAAGGTAAAAATAAGGGTAAAGGTAAGGCCAAAGCCGACACCCCGAAACAGGATTCTCAGAAACCTCGTGCTGGCAACGCTTCTCAATGCAAACCGAAGTACCCTTGTTTGATTTGTGATGAAGAGAACTTCACCAAGGATTGTCCTCGATGGTCCAAAGTGAGCCGATTGCTCAAAGGCACCCAGGGAACTCCGACCGTTCTTAAATAAACTTTCCCGTCTCAGCAAACTCAGATGGTAGAGCAACCTCAGTCCTCTACCCCGTTTTTCTCTCAGGTGTTCATGATGAACGGTTCTGCAGCCGTTTCTATTGCTACTCAATCGAAATATTATACTGGCTCACATCAGGCTAAAGGAAAGGAAATCACTAATGGTCCTCCCCCTCCACCTATTACTAGCCCTCTTGAAATCAAAATTCCCAATACTGAATCCGTTGTGCGACCACCTTCCAAAGGTGTACTTTGCAAGTCTTCTTATAATCCAAGCACCTATGTTGCTCACCATTACAATATTGTTGAGGATTTGGCTTAGGTTTTGTCTGCGATGTCAGCGTTAGAAGTACTTCAGAGTTGTCCGTCGCAGTGAAGATATTTTTTTTCTACGATTGGTGGGGTTGATCCTACCGATACTAGCCTTCTTGCTTTTGATCTAGAGAATTTCATTCCACGACTTCCGCATCTGATTGCACTCATTATTCAAGTTGTTATTAATGGTATAGACATCCATTGAGTAGTTATGGACGAAGGTGCATCAACCTGTGTCATGTCATCTTCGTGTTGGAAAGCCATTGGTTCTCCAGCCCTGAATTCTTCACCAAATGCCCTAGAAGCATTTAATGGAAGAGAATCAAAACACTTAGGTGTTCTTGCTAGTTTACAAATTACTTTGAAAGGGAAGACAATTAGTGTCGAGGTCAAAGTTGTTGATGCAAAACTCAATTATAATCTTCTCCTCGGTTGCAGTTGGACTCACGCCATGTTGTGTGTTTCGTCAACTCTCTTTTGTGTTTTAAAATTTCCACATGAAGGAAATATCGTTACTGTCGATCAATTTTCTTTCTTCACCTCTTATTCTGAGAACAACGTTTCATATGTGGATCAGATTCCTACTCCCTGCGAGAGCGTAAGGCCTGGTCTTTTTAAAGATCCTGCCCTCATGGGTATTTTTCCTCTTCCTCCACCAAATATTGTTCAGATTCATATGATTTCTCGGTCTGATGACCCATGGATTATTCCCTCGCCTAAACAGCTTGATTCTTTTGGAGATTTGATTCCTTTGAGTCTGATCGAGATTGATTATTTTTAACTCATCGCTACTTCAGAACCTCTGTCCTATGATTGTGCTCCTTTGAGCATGGCTCTTGATATTTACTCTCAATCCCCCTGTCTTGGCGATGTAGATTTGCCAGATCATTTGAAGGAAGTGTTTCCCTCTAATGAAGCCATCATGGAAACCATATCTTTTGAGGATCTGTCGTGGGATGATGGTCATCATCGTTCCTTTTTTATGCCTAGCCTGGGGGCCATGTCTACTTGTCTCGAGCGTTTTGTATCTGTTGGAAATACTGAGAGGGGGGGGGGGGGAATCAGTATTTCTTTCAATTAGAGCATTAGTTAATCTTCAATTATTATGAGTGTTTGTACAGTGATAGCAGCAAACAAGAGGAACACAAATGTACACAGTTTTTAAGGTGGAAACCCACTCCGAGACAAAAATCACCTAATTCTTTTCTAATAATTCTTTTCAACTCCAATTGAAAATAAAGCTCCAACTTCCTAGAATCTAGAAAATAATTCTTCTCCAGCTCCCACTGGATGGATGCTCCAACACCCAATATTCTTCAGAAGTCAACTGAACAGATGCCCCAACACCCAATGAGCTACAACTCACCCTAGCACCACCCTACCACCCTACCACCCTATAGAAGAATAAAAGAAGAATGGACTCCTGCACCAGGGAAAATGGTCCACTTTACAATGATATAGAATGATGTAGAAGAAGAATATATACTAGACCATAACCCCAAATTTGATACAACCACCTAATGATGATCCTAGTCTTCACAACACTGCCTCTTCAACCCTTGGTAAATAGACACTAGTACAATTTGTACAATAATGTATTTACAATGACTAAGTACAATGATACCTTTACAATGATTATATGCAGTGCTTCCCACTTGAAGACTTCATATGATGAACTTCTTTCTACTTTTATAAACCTTGGTTGCTTCTCTTGTCATGCTACCATATGCTGCACCTTGCTTTGCTTTTCTGCCGTAGAAAGTCTGGTCCTTTGCAACCCTTGACAACACATGATCTAGCTCTTTTTGCCTTCTATGAGCTCGATATTGAATCTGGTGTATCTCTGTTATTTCAGATCTTCAATGTTTGATTTTCGGTCCTGTAGTAGTTCTTTGAGTCATATTTCCAATGGCATAGTTCTGACCCAATTTGGATTCTTCAAGAGAGAGTTATACCCAATTTCTCACACTACCCTAATTATGGCCTGTTTCAGCAGAGCTCACTTGTATGGCATGCCATGTGTCACTTTTTCTTCATTTGCCTCTAAAATTGATAGAGAGAAAACTAAAGACTGTGTGATATCTTCCACTGTTTACAGAATTCCAATCCGATACTCAGAGAGAGATTTATGACTATTTTACCAAGGTCACTTCTTTGAGATGAATTTCAAGAGCCTGCAAAAACCCTTCCTTCCATAGATCATATCTCCGAAAATGTTGCGCAACTTGATCTGAAATGTTTACTGTATATTACTCAGGACTTCGGCTTCTCCTCATAAAAATCTGAGCCTTCGTAGAAAAAAATTTAGAGCGAAAATTCCACGATGACCTGTTTCCGATGGCCGAATCCCTTGCTTAAGGAGGAAATGAAGATCACAATATATATGAATGCTTAAGTTGAGAGGGGCTTCAACAAGTGAACATGGGAGGGATCTTAGAAGCTTAAAAATTATTAATTATGACTTTTCAATGACCCATGCCCCAACCCCATGGGGTTTTAGCACACTAACTAGGGTACAAACTTCAAACATCAATATCTCTCAAACCGTGAAGAATTACATGGCATGCCATATATCAATGGAAACATCTTGACAAGTAGAAACCATCAAAATAATTATTCACCCAGAATATATTAATTTGGTAGGTGAAACTTTCCATTCAATATTGGGTTAGCCCCTAGTGCTGCTTGGGTTGACATCAATGACAAGCGTTGATCAACAATCTCCCCCTTTTGCATTGATGGCAACATAAGTACTCCCCCTGTGATCATGACACCTCTTCCTACAATATTCTCTCCCCCTTTGACATCAATGGCAAAGGGTAACTCCCCCTGAAACACAACCATCCTGAAAACCTGTACACACTTCCACTCACGTTGACACACAACCGTCCTACAGATCTGTACACACTTCCACTCCCCCTTTATATTCTGAAAAAGGAAAATCTAATGAGAACTTGGGAGAATCCCAAGCTTCTGGCGAAGATATTCCAATGCTAGCGAATATTTAATATGTGATTCTTTTGGTGCTGCTTGGAATCTTTCTACTTGTCCAACTTCTTGCATAACATCTGGTCGGGAGGCTGTTACATATAGAAGACTACTAATCATAGATCTATACAACCTTTGATCCACATCTTTAGATGAGTCGTCTATGCTCAATTTGCAACCAAGTAAAGACATCTCGAGATCACTTTGCACCTTTGTAGAAAAATTCTTACTTAGTCGATCATCATTGCTACCAATTATTGTATCATCCTCTTCAGCTATTAAACATGATTTAGTTACTTCATCTAGAACATATATGTCATTTGGAGCTCGACTTGCTGTAGCCACAATTTCACCATACACGCCTTTCCTGATTTCACATTTCGTGGAGTTGAATAGTATTGTGTGTCCTTGATCACACATTTTTCCAACACTGAGCAGATTGTGATTCATGCTTTCAACTAGTAGAACATTATTGGCTAGAGAATCTTTGCTTCCGAGTGTGACAGTACCTGATCCTATAACATTTGAAGATCCATCATTTCCAAAGGACACGGTTCCATCCTTCTTCTCTTTCAAAGATACAAATTTATTTGTATCTCCAGTCATATGCGTTGAGAAACCACTATCAACATACCACACATTTTTGTTCTTTTGAGCCTTGAGAGCAAGAGCACAATTATCATTCTTCTTCTTCTTCCATGTTCGTTCATTCTGTGGCTTCGAAGATTCTTCTGGAGGATTTTCAAGTCTGGAGTCTTTGGCTATGTGTCCAAAGTTTCGAAATTTGTAACATTCAATATTATTTCTTAAATGTTCAAATCTATTGATATTTCGCTGAGCCCTGGGAGGTTCATATTTGACGGATCTCCTGGAATTGTATTCATTACTAGGGTACATGCGACATTCTACAGATTTATGACCAAATTTTCCACACGAATAACAATAGCCATAAAAAATATGTTGGTACCTGGATGGAAATTTTCATCGAGGAATTGTCTTCCAAGGTTTTTCTTGCGAATATTGTCCAATGAAGTCTACATGAATGTCAGATCTCATATGTTCATTGTATTTTGTTGTATAAGGTCTCGCTTCTTCTTCTTTATAATTGATGCCATTTTTTTCAATGTAAGATCCTTCATTGTTGATGAGTTCTTCCAATGCCCTTGAGCTATTGGCATAGTTTTGGATAGTTTTTCCTTTCTTCACTTCCTCACGCAGCGAGACTACTTCAGCTTCTAATTCTTCCCTTTCTTGGTTGCTTTCTTCCAACTTCTTTTGAAGTGACTCTTCAATGCATTTGTGTTCTTCAACTTCAATTTTGAGATCTTGAACTTGTTCTTTAAGAGTTTTGGAACGGATCTTCTCTGCCTTGAGATCTTTTATAAGCTTGATTTCTTCCTCATAAAATTCATCTATGGTCCATCCTTCTTCTTTGTTGTCTGATACCTCTTGCTTATTATGCTTGGGTTTATTGTGCTTGGCCATAAACAATACTCTCTCATTAGCTTCTTCTTCACTATCATTTTCTTCATTGGATGATGAGCTATCTTCTTTAGAGAGAAAGTTCCTTTTGGATCCTTGCTTGTTGAATTTCTTAAAGCCTTTCTTTCTTTTTGAGTTTCCATTACTTTTGTTTGGAAATTTTGCTGCAAAATGCCCAACCTTATTACAGCTGAAAAATATCAAGGGAAGTTTACCTTTGAATTGTCCCTTACCAATTTGTAGTTTTCTCGTGAAGTAAGCATATTCTTCATCTGAAAGACCTTCTTCATCATCTCCCTTTTCTTCACACTTGCAGGTGCATGTATTTTCAATTTAAGGTTGTTTATCCTTATTGGTTTTCTTAGAAGCAACGAACGTAGTTTCTAGATGCGAAGTACCCTCTTCTTCATCAAGTCTCATTTCATATGCTATGAGAACTCCATGTAATTCCTCTTTGCTGAGTTTGTCTAGATTTGCACTGTATTGTAAGACCGATACCTTTGGGTTGAATCTCCCTGGTAATGTTCTAAAAATCTGCCATATAATATTATTCTCGTCAACTGGCTCTCCCAATCCTTCCAGAGTATTGGTTATTTCATCAACGTATTGAAAGTATGCAACAATGTTGCAATCTTCGTTCATTTTGAGTTGCTCAAATTTTGCTCTATAGATTTGAAGCTTTGCTTCTTTGACATTTGAGTCACCTGCATATATATTCTCAAGCTTGTCCCATACATTTTTGGTGGTTTTACAACCCAACACCTTATGATAAGCAGATTCAATAAGTCCACTAATAATAATATTCTTTACTTTTGCATCATTTACCAAATTCTTCTTACCTTGTTCATCTGCGGTTGATGTAAATCCATTTTGAACAGTGTCCCATACTTCGTAACCTTGCGCCAAGAGATAGACCTCCATTATTCCTTTCCAAAGTGCATAATTATTTTCATTGAATAGAGGTACACCATTTTTGGTATGCTCCATGACCTCCTTCCAGCTGTTAAACTGTTATTGAAGGAACCAAGCTCCGAAACCAATTGTTGGAAACACTGAGAGCGGGGGGGAATCAATATTTCTTTCAATTAGAGCATTATTTAATCTTCAATTATTATCAGTGTTTGTACAATGATAGAAGCAAACAAGAGGAACAAAAATGCACACATTTTTTAAGGTGGAAACCCACTCCGGGACAAAAACCACCTAATGATTTTCTAATAATTATTTTCAACTCCAATTGAAAATAAAGCTCCAACTTCCTAGAATCTAGAAAAGCATTCTTCTCCAGCTCCCACTAGATGGATGCTCCAATGCCCAAGATTCTTCAGTAGGCAAATGAACAGATGCCCCAACACCCAACGAGCTACAACTCACCCTAGCACCACCCTACCACCCTATAGAAGAATAAAAGAAGAATGGACTCCTGTACCAGGGAAAATGGTCCACTTTACAATGATATAGAGTGATGTAGAAGAAGAATATATACTAGACCATAACCCAAAATTTGATACAACCACCTAATGATGATCCTAGACCTCCCAACACTACCTCTTCAACCCTTGGCAGATAGACACTAGTACAATTTGTACAATAATGTATTTACAATGACTAAGTACAATGATACCTTTACAATGATTGTATGCAGTGCTGCCCACTTGAAGACTTCATATGATGAACTTCTTGCTGCTGTTATGAACCTTGGTTGCTTCTCTTATCATGCTACCATCTGCTACACCTTGCTTTTCTTTTCTACCGTAGAAAGTCTGGTCCTTTACAACCCTTGACAACACATGATCTAGCTATTTTTGCCTTCTATGAGCTAGATATTGAATCTGGTGTATCTCTGTTATTTCAGATCTTCAATGTCTGATTTTTGGTCCTGTAGTATTCCTCTAAGTCATCTTTCCAATGGCATAGGTCTGACCCAATTTGGATTCTTCAAGAGAGAGTTATAACCAATTTCTCACACTGCCCTAATTATGGACTGTTTCAGCAGAGCGCACTTGTACGGCATGCCACGTGTCACTTTTTCTTCATTTGCCTCTAAAATTGATAGAGAAAAAACTAAAAACTGTGAAATATCTGCCACTTTTTACAGAATTCTAATCCGATACTCAGAGAGAGAGTTATGAGGATTTTACCAATGTCACTTCTTTGAGATGAATTTCAGGAGCTTGCAAAAACCCTTACTTCCACAGATCTTATCTCCAAAATAATTGCGCAAATTGATATGAAATTTTTACTGAATATTCCTCAGGATTTTGGCTTCATCTCATAAAAATTGCAGCTTCTGAGCCTTCATAGAAAACAATTTAGAGTGAAAATTCCATGATGACTTGTTTCCGATGGCCAAATCCCTTGCCTAAGGAGGAAATGAAGATCACAATATATATGAATGCTTAAGTTGAGAGGGGCTTCAACAAGTGAACATGGGAGGGATCTTAGGAGCTTAAAAAATATTAATTATGACTTTTCAATGACCCATGCCCCAACCCCATGGGGTTTCAGCCCACTAACTGGGGTATAAACTTAAAACATGAATATCTCTCAAACCGTGAAGAGTTACATGGCATGCCATATATCAACGGAAACATCTCGACAAGTAGAAACCATCAAAAGAATTAGTGACCCAGAATATATTAATTTGGTGTGTCAAAATTTCTATTCAATATTGGGTTAGCCCCTGGTGCTGCTTGGGTTGACATCAATCACAACTGCTGATCAACAGTATCTCAGGTTCCTTCTCCCCCGCTTTAATTGCCTATTTTGACACATGGCATCTTTACAGAAGGTAACTTGAGTAACATTACGAAGATGATGCCTATCAAAATTTCTGTTAAATCGGGAATCGTTGAGAACATCCATATTGGGGTTACTTTTTCTTTTGATGAAGTACAAGTTTATACTAGCCTTTTTCGCGAGTTCCGTGATGTCTTTGCATTGTCCTATAAAGAAATGCTTGGCATTTATCCTAGTATAATGGTGCATGAAATTCCTTCTTATCCCAGTTCGAAACCTGTTCACCAGTGTCTTCATCCGATGCACCCTAGAAAAGCTTCCGCCATCAAGAGTGAAGTTGAAAAAATTCTTAGAGCTGGTTTTATTTATCCGATTCCTTTGATAGAATGGGTCTATACTATTGTTCCTGTAGATAAAAAACAGGGAACTATTCATGTCTGTGTTGATTACCATGATATTAATCGAGCTTTTCCCAAGGATAATTATCCTACTCCCTTTATCAATCAAATCATTGATGACTGTTGTGGGAGTGAGATTTTTTCCCTATGGATGGTTTTTCTGTTTACAATCAGATTAAAATTCTCCCGACTGATCAACATAAGGCTTCCTTTATCTGTCCTTGGGGTACTTTCGCATATAAGAAGCTCCCTTTTGGCTTAAAGAATGATGGGGCTACATTTCAGTGAGCGATGTCGTATGCTTTTCAAGATATTCGTCACATCGTTCAACCTTATTTGGATGATCTTCCCGCTCATTCAGCGACGTGTCCGGACCATCTTGACCATCTTCGTCTGATTTTTATTCGTTGTCGACATTACAACATTTGGCTTAATCTGCACAAGTGCATCTTCTACATTGATTCCAGTAGACTCTTAGGGTTTATCGTATCCAAAGATGGAATTCGCCTCGATCCATTCAAGGTTGAGGCTATTATCAATCTCCCCTCTCCCTCCTCATTACATCGATTGCAGAGTTTGCAAGGTAAGGCTAATTTTCTACGACGTTTTATACCTAACTATGCAGAAGTGGCTAGAGGATATATGCGACTATTAAATCAGGGCATTCCTTTCTGTTGGGATGAGATTGCTCAAAAGTCTTACGAGGCCCTGAAGATGTTGCTTGTCAACACTCCTCTGTTGCATATTCCTAATTATCATCATGATTTTTCCCTTTATTTAGCCACCGCTTTCAGTACGATTGCCATGGTTCTAGTACAAGATGATGATGACGGTAACGAGCATGTTATTTATTACTTGTATCGTAACCTTCTCGATCCTGAGACATGCAATGCACACGTCGAGAAGTTAGCGTTAGTTGTGGTTCAAGAAGTTCAACATTTTTCTTCATTATATTCTTTTGTGTACAGTGACTGTGATTTATGATTGCAACCCCATGACCTATATATTGTCTTGAAAATTGCTGGGGGGCAAATACTCAAAATGGATGGTCATCCTCCAAGAGTTCGATTTGGAATTTACTACTGCCAAGTTGAAGAAGTCACTAGTCTTTGTTGATTTAATTTGTTCCATCTAGTTTTGAGGAATACATTCCAGACGATACAATTTTCTTGATTAGCACCCTCGATCCGTGGTATAGTGATATCATCTTTTATCTCCAGACTTCTACTTTCATATCTGAGTTGATGAAGTATGCCCGGCGATGCATCCTTCATTAGTCGCAACCTTGTCATATAGTCGGGGATACCCTCTATCGTGTTGGAGTGGATTCCATTCTCCGTCGATGTTTGACCCTCGATGAAGTTGAGAAAGTCCTCAATGATTGTCACAGTGACGCCTATGGTGGTCACATGTCTATCTATGCCACTGCACAAAATATTCTTCGTGTTGGTTATTTCTGGCCTTCTATCTTCAAATACTGCATTATCATCGTTCGTAAATGTCATGATTGCCAGGTTTATCAACACAAGATGCATGCACTACCTGTACCTCTTCATCCTTTCATTACCATTGGTCCCTTTGCGAAGTGGGGCATCAAGTTTATGACGTGTAATCCTCACTCCACCGAGGGGCATGCTTATATCATCGTAGCCATGGACTAATTCACTAAATGGGCCGAAGAAATTCCTACAATTGTTGCTGATGGTAAGATAGTTGCGAAATTCATGTTCAATCGCATTATTAATCGGTTTGGTTTCCCTCAATCCATCGTTATCAATCATGGTTCCCATTTTTGGCACTATATGGTGGCGAAGTTGACTTCGAAGTTGGGTCTGCGTCACGACAGCTCAACGTTGTATTATCCTCAGGCCAATGGCCAGGTGGAAGCTGTAAACAAATTTATTGTTACCATTCTTCAACGTATGATTGGGATCCATAAATCCAATTGGTATCTCATGTTGTTTTCAGCTCTTTGGGCATACCGAACCTCAGTTAAGAGTGCAACTAGATTCACCCCTTTTCAGTTAGTTTATGGTCTGGAAGCTACTCTTCCGATTGAATGTGAAATACCTTCGCTCAAGTTGGTTGTTGAATTACTGCCGAACACTTCACCAGAAGAAGAGTGTCTCCTTTATCTCAAAAGGTTAGATGAAACCCACCGCTTTTCTACTCTGGTTATTGAAGCACATAAAAATTGGGTCAAAGCTCATTTTGACCAATATGTTTCCCCTCGTTCTTTCATTGAAGGAGATCTCATCCTCTTGTATGACCAAGCTCATGATAAGATGGGGGTAGGTAAATTTCAACCCATGTCACATGGGCCTTACATTGTTAAACGTGTATTGTAGAATGGGGCCTATGAGCTAATTGATTACGAAGGCCATCCTTTGGAATAGCCCCGAAATGGGTTGTATCTCAAAAAGTATTATGCGTGAGTCATTCGTGCATGATTTGTGTACATAGGTATTTTTTTTCATTTTTGTACATGTTTTGATTTGGTGTGCTTTGCGAGCATTTTCCTGCTTATTTGGGTCTTTCTTATTTGTGCAGATGTCTATTAACCCTTATGTCGGTTTCACGGATGGTGCTTCCCGTAGTACTAGGAACTTTTCTTCAGCAGCTTGGGTAATCTATGATCATACTGGTGAGTTGATAGAACTGCAAGGTATTTGTCTACGACGAACTACAAACAATGTCACTGAATATAGTGTTGTCCTTGAACTATTAACCAAGGCAATCAATCTTGGCATACGCGCGTTGCTTGTAAATCTAGATTCACAGCTTATTGTTTTGCAACTCCATGGTAATTATTCCATTAGAAACCCATACATTTTTTGATTGTATTTACGTATTCATTTGTTAGAAAGACATTTTTATTTTATCACATATCAACATATTCCTAGGCGAATGAATGCATTAACTGATACAGTGGCCAACATTGTATTAGATAGACATTTGTGTAATTTGTAAAATCATCATCATATGAAAAAGATCCATGTAGGAAAATAGATGTATATATATATATATATATATATATATATATATATATATATATATATATATATATCGCTTGTTTTCATCAGTGAGAATAATAAATTCAAAAAAAGATGTGTGTTTCTGTTACATCTTGAGACACCATGTCTCTCAAATATGCAGATATAAAGCCTAAGTTTCTAATCAGTGTGATGCTCATGATAGCATGTCACTGCCCGTACAAGCCACCTCAGAAAGCGGTGAACGTGACTTGGCACCCCTACGGTATGTCTCTGGTAGGCACGACAAACATCATCGAATCATGTGTAGTTCGAGATTCCACATGTGATCCCCTCTAAGTTATGCACAATCTCCTCTTCCTCGCCTTCCTCTCCATGAGGTTTGAAATCACGAGGGATTTGCCTCGCTACCGGAGACATGCCTGCAGGTCACTCTGGGCCAACATCTGTAAACGTATAGATATAATGTCAGAACATACATAAATAAAAAAATCATAACACTCATGAAATTTAAAAATGATTCTTAACCAAATATTCATCCCAGTCATCTCCCTCCGGGAGTGGGAGGTCCAGATCACCAGTAAAATCTGTACCATAGTAGGGCCAATCCTCCACAACAATCAACTGTCGACGGAGCCAATCGAAAAACTCTGCTCTCCAGGACATCTGTTGACCACCCCCTACCCTTAGCATCAAATCTTCCCATCGGGCCATCCGTGGTTCTCTCGCTGGTGGTGTTGGGACTATGACCTCCTGATGCTAAAAAATTGGTAGCCGTTCCAGAAATAATGATACCAGGATAGAACCTTAACCAAATTGCTTCAATTTTCCCTTCTTACATTTCGTTAGCTGGCGTTTCATGTTTATTGTTATGGCCTCTACCCAGTTTTAGATGGTTGGTGTCAAATAGTCTATAGCAAGAAGCAACTATGTTTTTGTTGCTTCGTGTAGTGCTTGCGATCCCACAACTCGTGTGATGGTATGTAGCACTACTTTTAGTGCTAGGTCTGGGATAGTTTGGATATCAAATTTCCAACTTCTTGTTCCCTTCTGTGCCCCTCGACATACTCTGTCCATCACCATGGACATACTATCCATGCAAGGTTGGGTACCGGTTAGGATCAGTGTTGCTCACCTCCGCAACAATCCTGTGATGAAGTAGATGTCAGAAACATCGATCTCAAGTTCATGATCTCGAAGGATGAATTTTTTCTAATCCTCATCCCATATATTGATCAAATATTGTCGCAGCTCCGGTTGAGCACAGAGACACAATGTCAAGAAGAACTTCTTCAATCCACAATCTCGGAGAGCTTCCATGCATCTCTTATTTTCCATGGCAAGCTCGTCCTCTTCGCTGTGTTCACGTTCTTTCCATTCGATCACCATTTTGCTGTTGTCTACCTACAAACACATTCATATGAACAGTATTAGCCATTTTTGAAGCTTGAATTTGTGAATGTTTGGGGTTTTTGACTTACATTTTTCATACAAAATGGTTTGCGCCAATGGACGCACCCTAGTGTAAGAAATTAGGCAGTTGGCGCAAGTCCGTGCCTGAAACCCGCGCCAACTTCCATGCCCTAATTTTCATATTTCCTCCCCCAAAATTCAAAATTGGAAGTTGTAGGTAGTAAGAAATGATTCAAAATGTAGGGAGAGATCTCGGCTCTTACCTGGAACTGACGAATTTGATATTAGTCTGTTGGATTGTCCGCTATCATTTCCGCAAAATCACATTGTAAAATGGGTAAGTATTTGCTCCACAAGAGGTACAAAAGTGAAAAGTAATTATTTTTACCATTTTTGGAATTTTATAAATTTTTACAACCCTAATTAGGTTTTAAGACATGTTTTTCGATTATTTTATTATATTATTTTTGAAAAATGGGTTTTACACGTGTCTCTTGTGCAACAACAGGTTTTCAAGACATAGTGATGGAGTAACAAGTTAAATTTTTTACTTTTTTCGGACTCGATAAAAACACAAAAAAGTCATTGCTGGAGTCATCTTTCAACTCTTTTCTGACTCTCTAAAACTGAAAATATTGCCGAGATTCTTGTCATTTCGAACTCATAAAAGGGCTGCGAAGTGATATCTACCTAGTATACATTTACCCCTTTTTGGGCTGGGATAGATTATTTATGAAAAAGGAATACCTTAGCCTATCACGACTAAGAGGTTCTTTAAGATATTGTTTTCTACCTTCTCGGATATGAGAGACTACTTACGAAAAGGGTCATGATGGAGTTTTCTTTTCTTCCTTCTGTTCAAACTCTGTAAACATGAAAAGATGCTGAGTTCTCCCTTTGTTAGACTCGTTAAACCCTGATGACATCGGATTTCATCTCCATCATGTTACTCGAGTTCCTCCTTCCTAGAGCTCATAAAATGTACTAGGTTGGATTTTTCCGAAGGACAAACTTATAGCAAAAGCATATGCTATCCCCTTCAATCTTGTTTTAAAAAATAATTGGGGTCCTCGCCAGAAATGGTGGGGGAAAATGGAACCAAGTTTTAGTTATGTTTGCAGTATGTCGCTCTTGAACAAGGCACTTGTCTGCATTCGTGTCGGGTTGGGGACATCTCATTTCATCATTTTTTCCTCCATGGGTTTGGGTAATCTATTTTGACCTCTCGTCTGCTCTTTGCCATGTCATCATGACCTCAGATCCTTTGATATCAAATACTGCCAAATCCAGTTTCATGTTGCTGATATGTTCAAGAGAAGTTTGCCTCTGTAGTTTTCAACCTTCCTCTATTTCTCTGTTGGTACTAATTCACTATCATCATATTCCTCTATCTCATATAGATGATGTGGGAAAAATTATGTCCCACCTTCGATCAGGTCACTTCCTCTCGACCTCGGCTCATTATCCAGGAATTCGATATAGAGACTCTCTTCTGGTACCTTGGAGCCTGCATGCCTTAATGGTAGGTTTTTCGCATTCGACGCAAGGTCCATATCATTGGCCTTCGATCGAGTGATTTTGCGGATGCTCGACACTAGATCATTATTCACATTCCGTGGATTGTACCAGTTGTACCTTGAGAGCCATTTTCATTATTGTTGGTTTCTCTTATGCCTATTAACAACTTTCATCATTGGCTAGTAATCAGGTGATTTTATTGCATGTTTGACTTCAGCTCATATATTCGCATGCTTGAATTTGTACTTGTTTGGGTTGAGATGGAGCGCAAGACCCTAGATTTTGTCTAATAAAATCTAGGCTGCAGATTTTGGTGGATTATCATGACTTATTTCATGACTCTTTTGATTGGATGGTTGTGACCATACCTAACTCTATTTATTGATCCTTACTGCTGGATGGTTGCATCCATACCTTGGATCTCAGCTTTTATATGCTCTATTATGGATGGTTGCACACATACCACATGTTCATGTATCAGAGATATTAGTTGTATTCATAATTGCAGGTCTTCTGACAGTGTTGTTTGGTTCAAAGGCGTTCTCATAAAGCATTTATCCCCTCCCTCTCCCTCAGACCTCATGATTTAGGGGGAATTTGTTACACAACATTTTTTCACTGTCCCTGCAATCCCCATCTCGCCCATTGGAGGGTCATTTCCATGATCAATAAGCAGTTTCATGCCTCAAAAAGACCATCATTGTGTCCCTTTACATGAGAGAATATTCCTTCTGTTGACAACTCCCTGAGCAGAGACTCAAAAAACCTTGTTTTTCCATTGGCGTGGGTAGTCAGTTATGCCCTCACGCCAAAGAGGAGGATTAACATTGGGCCCTATGCCAGCTGGCGCTCTATCCCAGTTTGCCACCCGTGCCAACCTGTTTATGGAATTTTTTTTTAAAATAGAGGTGGAGATTCCACTCCAACCACCTCGAGGATGAGTCATTGGCAGTGGTTGAACTGATAAACCATGGACTCCCTCCTTTAGGTTTATGGTTTCCACCTCTTATGGGAACTCCCTAAAGGATAGGCCTCCCTCCCACCTTTGTAGGGATCCTAACCTCCTCCTTTTCCTCTATAAAAGAAGTTATCTCTCTTAGTACAAGCTAGCTGAACTTGGATAATTAGATACATTATAGTTGAATTAATAGAGAAGATAGAATACAAAGGAATTACGTTGAGGAAGCTTGAGTCCATGACTTGTGAGAGAGCTTGATTCCATGCCTTCATCCCATATGAATTCCATGACGAGCATCTGAGACACGCTTCGGCTGAACCCCGCTGGAGGAGACTGCGACGTCAAAGCATTGGTTGTAACTCTTCCTTCTATTCATTTATATACATGACTATTGTTTGGTTCCCATTTTGTACTATGTTAAATTCCTAATGTAACATGCTTATCCCTCTTTGATTGGCTAGTGGTTATGAGTGAAACTAGTATGTCGTATGTTGTTATTGTTCTTTTTCTATGTGCAGGTATCCAAGCGTAACGACGAAAGGATTGTGATTTGCCAAGGTAGGAACGAGAGGCCACTACCCTTTCAAAAATTAAGACAACGGTGGATTCCAGGTAGGTCAATCTACCATGTCATTTATTCATTCATTAACTAGGAAGAAACACTCTAGTGCATCCCTTTGTTTCTAGACCCACTCTAGGGCTAGAGGGATCATCTCTGTCCACAGAGAGGATTTACCTACTTAACAACCCCCAAATATTGCGCGACTTTCTCCTCTACTTGGCAGCCCCACCATCCACCTTGGGAATGGTTTTATTTCAAGTTCATGATGATGATAGGGATCATGTAATCTGTTATCTGTCGAAAGGTCATGTTTGACCTTAATTACAATATTCACATGCGGATAAGCTATATTTAGTGGTTTTCTTCACTATCACCTGCCTCTGAAATTACATATTGTTGTGGCAGATTACTGTCATTGCTTTGGAGAATCCCATGAGACACATATTATCTCACCAGATAATTAGAGGAAAATATTCCAAAGCGATTGTAATCCTCCAGCAATTTGACTTTGTTTTCGTTGCGGCCAAAGCTAAGAAATCTCTAGTATTCACCAAATTTCTGTCGGATCTTCCCAGAGTTGACCCAAAAGAAGTAGCTTATTTTCCATTTCTTAATGAATCCATCTATGTAGTCTACTCTACTGATCCTTGGTACGAGTGCATTCTTTTCTACCTCCAAACTCAACGGTTCCGCCCAACTCTATCCTCAGACGACCGTCATCGCATTCATCGCCAAGAGAAGCACTATCTTGTGCTCAATGATATTCTATATCATTGTAGTGTTGATAAATTTATTCAGCATTATCTCACCCTTACTGAGGCAGAACACGTTTTAAATTATTTCCACATCGGGGCGTGTGGTGGTCATCTTTCAGGCATAGCTACTGCCCATAAAATCTTGCGTGCAAGATAATACTAGCCCACTTTGTTTAAATATTGTGTTACTGCGGTCTAGAAGTCTCATCCGTGTCAAATTTTTACTAAGAAAATGTGTGCCCATTATGCCCTTTTTCATCCAGTCATTTCCGTCGATCCTTTTGCTAAATGGGGAATAGGTTTCGTAACATGCAATCCCACTTCTGTTGATGGACACAACTACATTGTAGTTGTGGTCAACTATTTCATGAAATTGGCTGAAGCCATTCCCACTTTTCGGGATGATGGAGAAATCATTGCTGTCTTCCTATTCAATCAGGTTATCTGTCGTTTCGGTGTGCCCCACTCGATTATCATAGATTTTGGTTCTCATTTTCAAAACCAAATGATGATAGAATTATCTTCCCTGCTAGGTTTTTGAGAAGATCATTCTTTGTCCTATTATCTGCAAGCTAATGGTCAAGTCGAAGTCATAAATGGCGTCCTCAAAACCATGATTCGTCAATTATTCAGCAAAAATAAAACCACGTGGCATAAAAAAATATAGTCCACATTATGGTCATATCAAATGCCAGTGAATACTGCTACAGGCTTCATGCCATTCGATTTAGCATACAGTCTCGAAGCAGTTCTTCCAATCGAGTGTGAGATTCCATCAATTAAATTAGCCATTAAACTCCTACCCGGCACTATTGTGGAAGAAGATTGCTTGCTCTCGCTCAATCAGTTGGACGAAACTTGTTGAGGTGCCACACTGGCCCTCGAAGCCCACAAGCATTGAGTTAAAGCTCAATACGAAAAATCTGTCGAACCTCATTCTTTCAAAGAGGGTGATCTCGTTCTATGCTATTATCAGAAACACGACCTCCTGTGGGAAGGAATGCTTCAACCATTATGGCTCAGTCCATATGTCATCACCAAGGTCCTTTATAAAGGGGCCTATGAAATTTAGGACTATAATGGAATCTCGCTCGCTCAGCCTCGCAACGAGCTCTATCTAAAGAAGTATTTTGCCTATTATTTTACTGGGCATTTTCTTTGTAATTTTATGTATATAAGTTTTGTATTTTTTTGGTGTGCCTGGAATGTTTTGGGTTTTTGAGTATTTTTTCTCATACAAGCTTTATTCTTTTACACAGATGTCTTCGTCATCCTTGCCATATGTTGGATATGCAGATGGTTCCAGTCATCACACATGGCACATTGCAACAACTGCTTGGGTCCTCTATACACCTAAATCAGAACTACTTGGTTCTGCGGGAAACCTCCTTGGGGATGCCACCAACAATATTATTGAGTATATGTTGGTTATTCAACTCCTCACTAAAGTTTAATCTAGTTGTTAGGGTCCTATAATAATATGGTTCATAATTTTGAATTGACTATGTTTTAGTCTTGTAATATTGTACATACTTTGCTTTCTGCAAATGTTTGCCCATATTAAAAAAATGTAAAGAGGGTAAGTCCTAAAATAAAAATCAAAGGACTAAAAGAAAAGATCAAAAAATAATATAAAGTATGAACACCACCAAAAAGAGATAAAAATAAATCCTGAAAGCGATGCAAATTCAAAAGCCACTACTGTTTACTTTACTTTGAAAATAAGATTATGTGCAGCTTGTCAAAATGCCACAATCCATGAGGATCAAATAGTTTAATATTGATTCATTCATGCTTTACATTTCACGTTGATAGTTAGAGAATAAAGATCTAGCCAAAATATTTAATCTTGGCAGATCAGTAGTTAGGTACAGAATAATAATGAGATCATCAGTTTAATCTGAGCCATTGGAAGTCACATGGTTAGAATTAGATATTTTTCTTATAAAAGAAAAATAAAGAGGGTCAGCAAGCTCAAATGCACCCAATAAATAAAGAAAAAATGTTAGGGTAACTGATGGGTAGGTAAAAGAATATTACAAGGCATGGAAAGAATCAAATTGGTCATTTCATATTACTAACTCCCTTCTAAAACTCATTTTCCCTTGTAAAAATATCCCTTTCCCTTCATTTCAACCTTTCCCTCTTATTTCACCCCTTTCCCTAGTCAAAAAATCCATTTTCCCTTTGTAAAGTAACTTTCCGTTTATTAATTTCTTTTTCATTTTAAAACACACTTAAATACACTTATCCTAAGTTAAATGTTCTAAAATATAGAGCCCCACTGCTAAATCCATCCCTGAAATTCTGTTAAACACTTTTTCTTAATGTATTTTAAATATCCTGCATACATACACATTTACCCCATATAATACTAATTCATGCATTATTATATTAATCCCCTTTACCCATATTATATTAATTCCCTTCGTATTAATTTAAAACTATAGTCTATATCTTTTCCTGGGCCCGCGTTTCAATATCCCAACCTTGCATATTAACCTGATTCCCTATATACATATTCCTCGGGTCCCACTATATTTTTAAAACTCACCGAATATATAACCCCTCCACTATTTAACCCGACCCACATATATTATACCCCATCGCATAATAAATCCCAGTCCCACCTATCAAAACACCCCCTACTTTCCATCTGTCTGATCACAATTCATCAGATCCTACGACCAATAGAAATTATCATACCCACAATTTCCCACTTTAATACCACAGGGGGGGTTTTGAAATGAGTAGTTTCGCAACTCCGCTCCCCTCAACCCCAGATTGTATCACATCCTCCAATCCTAAAACATTTACCCTCTTTTTGTGATGTGAAAACCGCCAACCTGTTTTCTTCCCGTTGCAATAATACCGCACATGTTTGAAACTTACACCTTCGCGCCCATATGATTAATTACTGTTGGTTAAAACAATAAGACCGCCCTAAAATCCTTTTTCACAATTTATTTTCAGATTTGCGAACAGAAAGCTCTACCGACTTGTTTTTATGCTATTTCACACTAGAATTCAAGAATTTACTACCAGAAGACGGTGCAGAACCAATTTGAAGCCTTATAAAGACCATTGAAGCCTATTTCACTTAAAGCCCCTGTTGCATCTAGAATCCATTCTGCAGACCGAAATCATCTTTTCACAAGTATTCTTAAGTACCCGAGACCATTTCTTAAGCCAGAAAGTAATTAATTAATTAATTGAACCAATTAAATAGATTCCTAAGGCATTGTGATAGCCGATCCCCTGCAACCTCCTATTATTAATGTTGAACATACTCCCCTTGCAGAAAAAGACTTCAAAATCAGTGACCCTGTCACTGATTTCAATGTCCTTGATATCCATTGTTGGAGCCATGGTAAATGCATCGACCAGGTTGATGATATCTACCTTTGGGAATCAAATTTACCCAAGTACATCCTCCCACAAACTTTCCAATTCCCAGAAATCATTAGGCTCTGTCAAATCAATTATATGCCCAATGAAAGAGCCCTAGTAACCCATAACAAGGAGATTTTGTTCACAATCACCATTGAATCAACAAACTATATGTTTCAAATCCAACCCAAGCCTGATGAAGCCCCTTTTTCAATTGAAATCCTCATGGAATTATATCTAAAGCTGGACTTTCCAAAGAGGTTTCAAATCTTCCAGACCTTCTTTCCCCCATTAGTTGAAACCCCAAAGAGTAACCCTCCTTACTTAGCCTCAATTTTCTCAGAGAAAAAAAGAAAAATTTTCACTATGTTGTCTTTCATTCTAGGTTCTTTTACCGATGATTATGTAGATGCTTCAATCTTAGGCTTTCTATCCATTTTCTACCCAGGACAACCCCCAGATTTCACATTTAACTTTGCTCAATATATTTCAGATGCCATCCATGAGAAATTGGTTAAATTAACTGAGGAGGGAGTGTTTAAATATTCATCAATATTGTTTCATTTATTCTTGTACTTCCAATCTAAAAGGTTTACAGTCAGCCTTCAAAAACTGGACATTGAGGGTAATCATCAATCATTTTTTTTCTGGACTTTCTTAATCAGGAAAGATTCCACAAAGTTCACCTACAAGGAATTCATTGATTCATTTATTCATCAAGTTGTCAACATGCTAAGCACTAGCAATGAACCTAGGATCAATGAAGAAATAAAGAAAGTATTGCAATTATCAGAACACAGTAGGCTAGGAGACTGGTATTTATACCAGAACCACACTGAAATTAGGGTGTATGGATGTCAACTCACTCCATACAAGCTGCCCAAATACCTCCTAATGAGGTTATTTTCAATATAATATATCAGGCAAATCCTAAATTCAGATGAGGTGAATTTCCTGTCAGCTAAGAAGAAAACTCAGTTTAAAATCAAGAACCATCTTGGTCCTTTCATCTTCAATCATAGGAATGTTGGTCAATTTACAAGAATTCAAGTTCAGTGAAAGTTTCAAGTGGAAGTATGATCCTTTAGGAGTTATCAGAACTAAGAGTCAAATTTAAATTAACTCCTTTTGTCCATGATTCCAAACCAGAAATTGAGAAGTACTCCAACTAGTCAGAGTGGTTGGAGAATACTTTGCCATAGGTGGATAAATAGGTTGCTACAAGTTCAATCCTGCAAACTGCAGCCCCACAAGATAGGAATTCCAAGAGGCCAAGAGAAGAAGGATCATATTTAGCTCAAACCACTACTGAAACTATATTTATATTGATGTGCAGGAAGAAGCCCAAGCTAAATCCTATAAATGAACAAGTTGATACAATTGAAATCATTGATACAGACATAGTGGTTAAAGACAATGCACCACCTACAGTTTTAGAGGAAACTCATCAACCATCAACCTCTAATACTTAGTTTATTTGGAAACAACACAGTGTAGAGGTATCTTCATAAAGTAAACCAATAGACAAAGAATATGATATAATGGAAAATTGTAAAGAAATCAAACTTAGGAATGAGGCGTTGAAAGCAGTAACCTATGCCCAATATTGGAAGAAAACACCTAGTGACCAGAAAAGGTTGCTTTCAGCATTTGATTACAAGACTAGGAAGATGCAGATGACCTTCTTGCAGCCAACAGTATAGCATCCAAAGTCATCAGTTGATTACAGAAAGACAACATTTGAATTTCAAGCCAAAGATGTTCATCCTATATACCAAATAGAATTTCATAAGAAAGCTGGAGAAATTCTATATTCTACTATGACCAACAAAGCTACGAGTCTAAAAAAAATTCAAAATACTCTAGAAAACATCAGAGGACAGTTAAAGCTAGAGAAGGCTTCCTCACAAGCCAAGGACAAAAGAATCAAATCACTAAAAGAATTGGTCATAGAGGTAGGATATGATCCCCAGAACATCAAAGTAGCAGAAGAACTCATCAAGAAAAATAATACAGACATTATTGCATTAAAAAAACAACTGAAATTGCCTCCTACTGAACATCCATAAGAAAAATAATTTTTAGAGAATGAAGGCCAAAAATATGAAATGGTGAATCTCATCATTCAGTTGACAGCTCAACTGAAAGAGATGGAGAATGAGATGGATAAATTGGTGCAGGAGAAAAAATCCAACATGGATGAAATCCCTCTCATTGTTATTCCTACAGTTACTACAACAGTTCCTTCTACTTCAGCATCTCTAGTGGAAACAACACTTCCAGTAGCTACAGTAGTTCCATCTACATCAGCCACTACATCAGCAATAGATTCAATAACAACAACAACTCATCCTAGTGATGAAGCAGGTAAATTGATTAAATTTATGCAGGATATTTCAATACAAAAAAATGAAATAAATAAACGTAAAGAACAAATAAAAATTATAGAGGTTGAAAATAAGTTGATACAAATCATGCATAAGAATGAAACACAAAATTCAAACATATTGATTGACAAAGTACATAAGTTAGAGAAATAATTGACACTAAAAGAACCACTTGCCCAAGAAAAACAACAGTTGTGGGCCAATATCATTAACTCTGTTAATGATATTTGGCCATCCATACAAGTTATCTTTGAGCATAAGGATTTGATCAAGGAAGCAACTGAAGCTATTCAGAAAGTCAAAGAGGAACTTGGGAAAAAGCCAGAAAAGACCACTAAGATCATTAAGTTTCTTAATTCGAAGAACAAACAAGAATTAGAAGATTGGCATAAGTGACAGAACTGAAACAATTCTAGAATTAAGAAAGGTAATTTCCAAGAGGAACTTGATGACACAACTTGAAGATAATTGTCAAAACATGGAGTTAGAAATAACCAGATTCATAGTGAAATTTGATGTTTTGAGGCAGAAATTTTTGCCTAATCGTTTGGTGATTAATGACAAATTAATGAAACATAAATACTATGACAAGGAAATGAGAGAAGTGGCCAAAGAAGAGTCCAAAAATTCCTCCATGAAAGGAATTCCTATAGGAAATTGCTATATCAAACATTTGAAAATCTCTTTTACCTCTATAATGAGGTAAATCATCTCTTCATAAGCAAGCCTAGTTTTGAAATATATACAAAGGTTAGTGAAATTTTCAGAAGAGTGGTAAAAATCAAATTACCAGATGAAGAGGCTTGGGAGAAACTGAATAATTTACTGTGAAAGTGAAAAGTAAAACATGTAAACAGAGTAATCAAAGTGAAAACAGAGCATGCATGGTTAAAGAGTAACAGAGCAGTCAAGTTAAAGTAAAAAGAGAGCAGGCAGTTTAAAGTGAAAACAACAGTAACAGATAAGGATAATTCACATAGTTAAAGAGTAGTAATAGAGTTGAAAGAGTATTAGATGACAAGGTAGCGTAAAAGACAATCAACATGAAGAAGACAGCCAGCATAGAGCAATGGTCAGAGAGAATAAGAAGAAAAATATCAAAGCACAAACAAAAAATCCAAATAAGCAGGGACAACTAGCATTTAGTATCTTAGGTGTCTCTATCTTCTTGCAAGAAGATATTTATTTTTCCTTGAATAATTCCTCAATCAGTTTTAGGATATTTTTTAATAGTTTTTGTATAAGTACTTCATAATTCGACGTATTGAGTGTGGATTTCTGAACATTTCTATAGTTGTATTGATCTGAAGCCTGAGGGTTTCTTGTAACATTTTCAAGTCCGCAAACTGGACTGAGTAATAAAGGCATTGCATTACAGGATTCATGTGTTGAGCCACTTCAGTGAAGTATCTTTCTATTGTTCATATTTTTCCTTAAGTTTTCTATAAAATTGTATGTTTTCTAGTTTAAATGTTATAACAGGAATAATATTGCAGAAATTGTTTAAGTACACTATGTTTTGAACTGTTTTTCATTTTGATGTTTTCTTCTGATATCCAGATTAGGGAATTATTAATTTCTCCTTAGTTTCGATTGACCTCTTTCATCTCCATCACTATCCGGTTTGAGGAGTCCTTAACTGCTCCTTGATCCCGATTGAAACCACTTCACCATCTAGCCTATAAGATCTAAATTTTCTCAGCTACCTTGCCCTATGAACACTTCCTTTAGACCTTGATTTAGTCATGTTTTCTTGACACTTTGATTCCATATCCCAATGGTAAATAGATAGTCATCTATCCATATAAATCAGTAATTCCACCACCAACTCAAATCAAACCAAACCAATCTTACTTAACTAGCCTAAAATAAACTAAAAAAAAACAAAGTTAAATCATAAAGTGTTGGCTCGAGGGGTCCTGACCCAGGTTCGGAGCTCAAGGTTTGCCAACAAACCCCTATACTACTGCCCTTTCGGCAGTGACCCACTTTCGCGGGTCAAAGTCTCACTCGAAGTAGTATGGGTGGGTGCTGGAACCAGGTTTCTGCACCCTGAGAAAGGATAGGTAAGGCAAGCAGAGCTATGTTAGACCCTGTGATTCCCAGATTACCTTGTTCTGTGTAGGGTCAAATAGGTCTCGATTCACACCCACGTGCGCTAGATCTATAATTATATGCTTTTACGACAATAACACAGTATTGCATAATAGAACAGAACATATACAGATACAGAAAACACACTTACACAGATCTTCACAGATCAAATATAGAAAATACACAATGCAGTAATTACCAACAATTCACACAAAGAGTACTCATAGATTCAGTTCTCTATCAACCTTTCTTATTCATTCATTCATAAATTCCTCCTTACAATTCCCTTCCCAGCCTGTGCACACAGTAGCAGGGTCTACACACAGCTGGACTTGGATCTCCGCGCACACAACCAGCAGGAGTCCACCCCCAAAACCCAAGCAGATATCTTAAACCAAAATTCACATCAATAGCTCTTCAATTCCTACCTTACAATACAACAATGTTCCTCTATTTACAATAATATAGCCTAGAATTTCCTATGGTCCGTAAACCATGGTTTTCAGACCCCTGGTTTACCCTTTTACCCATTACAATGCTTTCAGGGCTTTGACCCGCCCTAAAACCCTTGTGTTAGATTAAATCTAATAAAAAAATATTCAGAATGGACTAGTTTCGCAGCTTGTGGGAGACCCTGTTCCAACAGCCCCCCAACACAATCTTCTGACTCGTCCCGAGTCACTGCGGTGGTGAGGCCTCGATCTGTGCACGCAAGGTATCAAGAGCATGGGAAATCAGAGGGAGCACTTCCTAACTCTGGACAACAACTTGTTGTGCAATGTTGACAAGTGTCAGGGAGGCAGGGCCATCTAGAGCCACAGTAACCTGTTCTAACATCCGGTGGAGGCGCACAATGGCGAAATGAGAATCCTGGGAGAGCTGGAGGGTAGTGTCACCCTATGGTTTCAACCGTTTCCTAATGACATGCTTGGCTCAGTGAAGACTCGCAATCATGTCCATGATGGTCAGACACTGTGAAAAAACGTTGGAGGGCAAGGGAGATCTGATTTGATCGAGAACATCTTTCGCCTACCATAAATCGTCCTGTATATGATGAAGCATAGGATGGTACCGGGCCATTTTCCAGAGCTGTGTAGCTTCTTCGACCAATTGCATGCCCCATGTAAGCTTCTCCTAAATAATATTTGTTGCTTCTGTGATTAGGGCAATCCACTGTGCCCGAACTTCTGGAGGTATTTCATGTTGTTGTTACGCAGTCCAGTCACGGTGGCGAACCTCTTGCAACACCGTGGTGTATAATCCTTGTAGCGCTTTGCGGGGTAGCTACACCAAATATGTTTATATTTCCAAAGCAGTTGGAGCATGATCATTAACTAGGACAGTGCGAGGGAGTGAACAAATATGGCTTCTGCTGGTCAATAATCCGGGATTACGGAGAAGTCACAAGATATCCCTATATCTTAGCGTTCCTTCCTAGCGCAGGACTAGCCATGACCTGATTGTGATGCTATGGGTAGGGGACCCTGAGAAAAGCATACCCTCCTCTGTTGTATCATCCAAGGCCATCCGGCTAGGTCCAGCGGTCACCCTCGGGGTGCGAAGGTCGGGTCCTCCTATCGCACAACTATGGTGCCTCTCCATGCGGGGTTCACAGGAAATTCCCTCTGCAGGAGGCTAATGAATAATCATTTGATCATACACGGCATTCCCAGACTCTCTCAGTATGATGTCTGCAGGTTCTGAATAGCCAAGAACCGAAGCATTTGGTGGGTTAGGGACTGCCATAACAACAGGAGGGCAGGCGTTCCAGAAAATGTCAATGATCCCAGTAAGCCAATCCTCGGATAACAGGGGCATGGTGTAGATACAATATGTAGCCTATTATGAAGTTATCCTACTATCTACACATTTTCCGAAGCTATCTAATGTCAGAGTAACCCGTACGTGAAACTTACCATCGATCGTTTGAATCAAACTTGCCATAAATAGCCACATTAATGGCCTGCCGCCCATTTTGCATAACTATAAGGTTCCTTTATTATCAAAGCGGGGTGGGATGATGCTCGTTATTCATACTTGAGGTCTCTCCCATGGATCTTCAGACCTTGGATGACGCCTGTGTGCTTTTCGCGTACCCCGAATTAAGGTCAACTCCAGGTGTTTCATAACACGGTTTAGGTACCAGTTCAACAATTTGGCCACCAAAATTCTTGATTGGTGCACTTATTCCTTGGTCAGGACATCCCTGTTTGGTAGGGATGCTTCAAGCATCTCCGTGCCATCTATTACCTGAAGTGTTCGCAACTTCTCCCAATTGTGCGTAGATTGGTGCAGTTCCACAGTCAAACACAAGCCTAAGTTATTGGTAACCTGGTGAGCCTGTTTGGCCAGGGTCCTATCACACCCTCAATTTTTTCATGTCAGCAAGTATCTGCATGGTTCTACTGATCTCGGGGCCTGCCTGTCAACCGGGGTCCCCAAGCGTAGGATCATCCTACTCTGGCACTTCTCCGGCCCTTGCATTTCCCACCAACACATAGGTTCTCTGCACATGTTTAGCGATAGTGCCCCTAGCCTGCGTTCCTTGGGAATTTTGTCTTCAACCAACTTCATAATATTACCTGCGTTATCATGGTAGGGCAAGGCTCTTACCTTGGTAGATATGTGGCAAAAATTCCTAGTGGTCTGAAGACATCATAGCGTCAACACTTCATGCAATCGTCCTTGCCATTTTTCCAGTTCCTCATCAGAGTCGGAGAAACATTCACTATCATTTTCCCAGCAAAGTACTCCTTCGTCCATGGGGTTAACCCAATCTTCATCCCACGTAGTCAATTTGTAAATGTGATCTATTTCCTCCTCCTCGTAGGTTGTCTCTATATACCGCGTGCCTTCTGTTGGATCTAGTGGTACTATTATGTGTGTATCGTTGTTCTCAAACACCATGCTACGCTTTTTGAGATTGATGACACCCCCCATGTCTATAGCCTAGTCCCGTCCTAGGAGTGCGGGGTATGGATCCGCATCCTCCATAATTTCTATGACTTCGAAGTTAGCTAGGAATTTTACTCCTGCGATATCTACCATGACTTTTAGTAACCTTCCTAGAGGGATGATCTTCTGTTGATTCGCCATACGCAGCTGGATGGTGGACCATTCCAATTTAGGCTCTCCCATTCGTTGCCATGTTTTCTTTGGTAATACGTTCACATCTGACCCTAGATCGAGAATAACTTGATCCATCTCGTAGTCGCCAATCTGCGCAGTCAACCGCATTTCTCTTCCAGTGTGTTTTTTATAACTGTATAGTTTGTGTACATCCTTGCTCTCGGGACTCAAACTGGGCTGAGCTGTGTAGGAATTCATTAATGCTTGGAGGTTCTCTATAGCCTGCAGATTCCGTAGCAGCTTCATACATGCCTGCAGGAAGGGCTCAACCCCCTCCCCTATCTTGTTCGGCAGATGTATGGGGGCTGCTAGTGATTCCTGTTCATTGAAGTTCACTCCTTCTTGAGAGGCAAGCTCCTCCTTTGCTCCCTGGGTGATCATCCCGCTACACGTCATGAATTTTACACTCGGATCTATATTTATTAGCTCGGTTTTAACTCTTTACACATTCTGCATAGGAGTGGGTTGTTTTTCCTGCATTTTGGCTATTAAAATCGGGAAATCTTCCACCACATGGTCCAACTGTCTACAATACTTGCATGATGGCCTAGTGGGATTTGGACATTCTCTAGCAAAGTTTCCTATCTCTATGCAGTTATAATAGACTAGCTGCCCACATCCTCGTCCTGCACTTCCTCCCCGACCTCGTCTGCCTCGTGTTGGGGATCCTCCGAGGTGTGCGGACAGTCTTGGTGATGCAGGGTCTAATTGTACCCTATATAAGTTCCCACGATCTATCATCAAGTCATACGTATGACAGTTCTGCTCATCGTGTCCTACTAATCGATAGAACCTGCACCATTTTTGTTTCAGTTCTGGGACATACGCACCTAGCTAAGGGAAATGGTTTGTATCATGCAGTCCTGCTACACGACAGTTGTCACACCACAGTGTAGGTCTGCTCGAGCCTGGTCGTGATAGGATGGGTTCCCCACTTGCTCCTTGGCATATCGGACTAGGTCCTCCCACATGCATGTAATCCGCCAGTAGCAGACACTAATCCTTCTTGTGGCCAGATACCCGACATCATATGCACCATAGATCCGCGTGGCCATCCTTTCCTCACCCCTTTCACAGGTTCTGAATTTTCATATGCATAGCCCCAAGCTGTTCCTAAATTTTCTGTACCCTTACTGACGTATCCTCTCTGGGTGCAGCTTCTAGTTTCATAGTGACTTCAACAAATTTTTCCTATGATTCAAAGGTTTGGTGACTCATCGGCGTGCGTAGGCGAGGTAACAACATAGCGATGAACCATTCCGTATGTTTCCTATCGTCATACTCGAATCCTCCTTCCTTGATTTCTCTCTTCAATCACTGATCGGCCTCCCACGCCGACTCAGATGCACCTTGTTTAAAGTCCTTTACTTCTGCTACCAGCTGAGAGTAAGATTTTGGCTTTCGGAACTATTTTTTCAGAGCGTCTTTGATATCTTGAATATATGCAATCCCATTCTGGGAAATGTACCTCATATACCAGTGCAGTGCCCTATCCTCGAATACTAGGGACAGTTGTGCCCTCTTTATCGTATCGGTTTCCACATTCTGCACAGTCCAGATGGAGTCTGCAATAAACCAAAATTGGTTCATATCTTCATCCCCCACCCCCTTGAAGGTAGGTAATCTCAGGTGCACAGCCATATCGCTGTTCAGCGGGGGTGGTGGTATGGGAGAGTTCTTACCTTTGTGCTGCGTGGGTGGCGGTGTAGCCGGGGGATCCTGTGCAGCTAGTCCTTGCAATGGATTATAGGTGGATCTCCCCCCATCAAGGTTGGTCTGATAGTATTTACCATTGCGCATTGCGCTCCCGTCTAGATTCAAGGTCATTCAGTCGGTATGACTACACAAAATTCTCTTTTCACACAGTAATATCTTAATAAGCAACGGTAATGTCCTCAAAAATTTACCTCAGAACCCTTTAAAGAATCATCGTTCAACCTTAGAGTATGAGACAAACTGATCAATGGAAAATTCTGTCACAAATCCTCCTAGGACATTGTCCACCCAGTGATCGACCATGCGTGTGATAGTATTATCAGTCCTCTCCAACAACTGAATCAACTATGGGGTCCACTGAGTGACTCGCTCATCCTTCCAGCACTTTTGGAACTCTACGAGTCTAGCCAGCCACTCTTGAAGCTCGATCACAAATGTCACAAAGAATATTTCGTACCTTTCTGTAAGAATTTACTTATTTTTCCACCTTTCTGCCGTTAAATTTTTGCTGCAATTTTCTTTTACCGCAAATTCCTAGATCTACTTTTCGAGCCAGTCTTCGATTTCCTTTCTCTCAGGCTTCCAATATTCTCTTATCATTACCTAATCCCTTTCTCAATATTCTTCAGGTCCCGACAATGGAACCATTTGTTGGCTCGAGGGGTCCTGACCCAGGTTTGGAGCTCAAGGTTTGCCAACAAACCCCTATACTACTGGCCCTTTCGGTAGTGACCTGCTTTTGCAGGTCAAAGTCTGACCTGAAGTAGTATGGGTGGGTGCTGGAACCAAGTTTCTGCACCCTGAGAAAGGATAGGTAAGGCAAGTAGAGCTGTGTTAGACCCTATGATTCCTAGATTACCTTGTTCTGCGTAGGGTCAATTAGGTCTCGATTCGTACCCATGTGTGCTATATCTATAATTATATGCTTTTACAACAGTAGCACAGTATTGCATAATAGAACAGAACATATCCAGATACAGAAAACACACTTACACAGATCTTCACAGCTCAAAAATAGAAAATACACAATGCAATAATTACAAATGATTCACACAAAGAGTGCTCACAGATTCAGTTCTCTATCAACCTTCCTTATTCATTTATTCATCAATTCCTCCTTATAATTCCCTTCCCATCCTGCGCACACAGCAGTAGGGTCCACACACAGTTGGACTTGGATCTCTGTGCACACAGCCAGCAGGAGTCCTTTCCCCAAAACCCAAAAAAATAGCTTAAACCACAATTCACATCAATAGCTCTTCAATTCCTACCTTACAATAAAACAATGATCCTCTATTTATAATAATCTAGCCTAGAATTTCCTATGGTCCGCAAACCGTGGTTTTTGGACCCCTGGTTTACCCTTTTACGCATTACAATGCTTTCAGGGCTTTGACCTACCCCAAAACCCTTGCACTAGATTAAATCTAATCAAAAGTATTCAAAATGGACCAGTTTTGTAGCTTGTGGGAGACCTTGTTCCAACATAGAGAGAGAGCCCTCCCTGAGCATTAAGAAGGCTAGATCTTGATCTCAAAATTAGGTTGATAGTTATCTCTAATATTTCTTTAAACAAAACAGATAACAACCCTAGGAATTATTGGAGTGATAACATACTGGCAACTGTACTGGGGAGAATCAGTCCTCAGTTAAATAAACCTTAAAGGAAGCATTTTTACTCATCTTTTCACCTTCAGTTTTATTTAGGGTTGTTAGAAATTTTCATTAAAAATTAAAATTCTAGCTTCCAAAAGAATATACTATACCAAGTCTCATCCTGATCCAAAACCTACTATAATTGTGGATGACCCTAACAGAATTTTAAAGAAAAACAAAAAAGTAGAAAGCATAGGAAGTACTAGTCAATTAATAAAAGAAAACTCACTCCCTAAAGAACTATCAAGCTTACAAGATATTGAATTCGATCTATCATTTGAGTATTCATTGTTTAGAAATAAATCTAAAAGTTCAATCTATGATAGTGTAATAGATCCTAATTTCATTCAATTTATTGAAACAAAGGAGATTTTTTTACTTGATTCAAATCAACAAGTTCTAGAACCTTTTGATAAACTTGATTCTTTGACTGCAACTTTGATTAAGAATATTGATGAAGCTTATTTTCAACATTCTATTGAATTAACTGCTTTATCTGACTATACCCCTAAGCCTTCTACCATTCCTTCAGAGTCCGTAAATTCATCTTTATTTAGTACCACCTCATCTATTATATCCAGTACACTTCATTCCACTGAATCATTCATCCCTAAGCTTCCTCTTCAACCAAGAGTTTTATTTCCATCTCCAAACACTTCAAGTTCATCTTCTAGCACTTCTGCTACATTTTCTAGTACATCGATCTCATTTCCAAGTACATCTTCTAGTGTCCCAAGTTCATCTGCAAGTACTTCAACCTCGTCACCAAGCACCACAAACTTACCTCCTAACCAAGCTAGAATCTTAGCCATGGCAGCCAGATATGCCCCTTTGGTATTACAAGCTCAATTACATGCCATGCCGCAAGATTACCAAAGTAAAATCTTTCAATTTTTTTGTACAAGTCAATATACTGCACAACAACATGTTAATAAAATGACTGATTACTTTGAATTGCATGAAATTGATGAATATGATGTTCAAATGAGATTGTTTTCCCAAACATTAGCTAGAGAAGTAAATAAATGGTTTAAAGCTTTACCTGCCAATCATATTGCTGATTTAGAATCTTTCCATAGATTGTTTATCAATAGATGGGAGAAAAGTAATAATCCTTTACAAATATTTTCTGAATATGAAAACATAAGAAGAACACCTAATGAATCTGTTCAACACTATTGTACTAGATTTAATAGTATTTACAATGCTATTCTAACAAACATCAAACCCCCACCAGATCTAGCTTTAATCAAATTTCTAGATGGTTTTGATACTGATATGTCATACCAGCAGAGAGACAGAAACCCTGAAACATTAGAGCAGATGCAAAGTAATGATGTTAGTGGAGAAGAAAATTTGTTTGCTAGAAGAGCTAGAATGAGAAATGAAAGAAGAGTAACTACTAAGGATGAACCATCATCCACTTCAGACAGTAATATAGATAGTTTAGAAAATAGTATGGAAAGAATAATGGATAGATTAGAAAATATGGAAAGAAAACCACAGTGGGATAATCAACAACAAGGTCCTCAAATAAGAAATCCAAACTTTAGGAAGAATCCCAACATTGGTAAGTCTAGAGAATCAGCACCTGATCAACAAATAAGACCACCTTTCCAAGAGAACTATGATGAAATTTCTCACCAAAATGAAGAAGATGAAGACACTTAGATTAACTTAATGGGAATAAATTATGACAATACTAATTTTCTTACCCAAGAAGAATAGGAATTATACATGTTACAACAATTACAGTTAGAATCTGGAGAGTCTTTTGATTATAAACAAGGTTATGAATTTGACATTAATGAAGTTCACAAGAAATATAACCTTAGGATTAAGAAAAACACAAAATCCCCTACTAAGAAAATTTCCTAAACTCAGACCAAGAAAATAGTAGAAGCTCCTGCAACCAAAGTGTTGCAAATTCTCCCTAGGGAAGTTAAGAAAACTTCCACTTCAAAGATTACACCCAGTCAAAAAATTGTAGACATCACACCTGTTCATCCTCAATCATCTGCTACTGCTAAAACTTCAGATGCAGCTAAAACTTTAGTTGTTGTTAAAACTTGAGTCGATGCCAAAACTTCAGTTGCTGCCAAAACTACAGCTTCCACCCAAACTTCCCCAGATAAGAAGATTGAAAATAACAAAACAGTGGGAACACATACTGAAAAACCAATTGTAGATAAAGAATAGAAAAACACTCAAACTTCAATTGGTAAAGAATAAATCACTCAGTTATGAAAAACTCAAGTACCATTCAATATCCAAACTGAAATAGCCATATTGAAAATACCAGTTCCTTTAACAGAATTGGTGAAACATGATTTATACAAATCACAAATCACTGAAAAATTGAACATAAATGAAGGAGAAGACTCTATTAATATAAATGATGATCAATCAGAATTACTATTTGGTCCTGAGGTAAATGGAAAAAATAAATAAGGTGGTGTTCCTCCTTTCTACATTAGCCTAAGTATTCATGATCAAATCTTACACAATGCTATGCTAGATTCAGTTGCATCACACAACTTAATGCCAAAGACAATCATGGAAACATTGGATTTAGATATCACCAGACCATAAAAAGATCTTTTCTCTTTCGATTCTATCAAAGTTAAATGTCTTGGCCTAATAAAATACTTGTGTGTCACTCTAGTCCAATACCCATGTAAGAGTATTGTCATGGATATTGTAGTTGTTGATATCTCTCCAAAGCATGGAATGTTATTATCTTGCTCATGGGGAGAAAGATTGCAAGGATCTCTACAGTTAGACATCATATGCCACAATTTTAGTATTTGGTCAACCAAAAAATATTTACAGAGAAAATTTAATGAAATACATGGTCAGTAGTGCAGAAAAACCACAAAACTATCCTATTTATTCTGTACATTCCGATATGGATTCTTTCATCTTATGTAATTCAGATACTAGCAAAGATACAAACACAGTTATAAAACAGAAACATAAAGAAGTTGACAGTGATACTATTTTTCATGAGTCTATGTGGCACTTAGATTTTGATGGTTCAGTGAACAGATTAGGAGCAAGTGCGGGAGTTTGGATTCACAACATCGAAAATAATCATTTTGAAGGTCATGCCTTTAGGTTAAACTTTAAATGCACAAATAACATGGTTGAGTATGAAGCTTTAATATTAGGACTGCAAATTGTAAGAAACTTAGGATCCAAGAGAGTCTTTATCATGGGAGATTCAGAATTAATCATAAAATAAATCAAAGGAGAGTATCTTGTGAACAATCCTAGACTAAGCCAATAGAGAGAAACCATTCTAGATTTGATTAAAGAGTTGCTTGAAATTGACTTTGTTGTTATTCCAACGAAACAAAATATGTAGGCACACAGTTTGGCTACTTTTTCTAGTACATGAAGATTTCCTTTTTAGCCAAACCACCAGTACACTGCAGAGGTAAGGCATGGGCCTATTATTCCAGATAACTTGAAATACTGGTAGATATTTTCACAATATTTTCAAATCTACAATTTTATGAATGCTGAGGGATAATTCCAAAACTGTAACATAGATATTGATTGTACAGTAGATGACACTAAAAAAATTGAGATAGATGTAAATAATTTATATTTGACTAAACCAACTAAATTTAGTAAAGTAGAAATAGATAAATTAGAAATTGTAGAAATAGAAGAAATAGACAATGATGATTCTGAGATTTTAAACCTTAAAAATAACTTTTTTCCTAAGGGATTAGCCCCATTATAATATTTGTTTGATTCAAATGATGTAACTAGAAAACCAAAAATGGAGCCTTTAATATCAGACATAGAATAATGTAACATAGGAACTGAAGAAAAACCCAAGCTTATCAAACTATCCAAAGCATTACCTCCAGCTGAAAAGCTGAAGTTTGTTTAAATAGTTTCAAGATGTCTTTGCCTGGAGTTATGGAGACCTTAAATCTTATGACACCAGCATCATTCAACATAAAATACCCATCAAATAAGATCATAAACCATTTAAACAGAAGAGTAGGAGAATAAATCCATTTCCTATGCCATTGATTGAAAAAGAAGTAAAAGGATGTATGAGGCACAAATCATAGCACCTATCAAATATTCTGATTGGGTTTCAAACTTAATTCCCACTAGGAAGAAAACACGAGAAATAAAACTTTGTGTTGATTCTGGAATTTAAACACAGTGTCCCTAAAATACAACTATCCTCTCCCAAAAATGGATCATATTTTACAGAGAGTAGTTGGATCATCTAGAATGTCATTGCTTGATGGATTTTCTGGATACAATAAGATCCTAGTTCAACTGGAATATCAAGCAAAGACTACATTTACCACTCCTTGGGGTACTTTCATGTATTTGAAAATGTCTTTTGGATTAATGAATGCAGGAGCTACATTCTAGAGAGATATGGACATAGCTTTTTCCAAGGAGATTCATGACTTTCTAGTCATTTATATCGATGATATAATAGTATTTTCCAAAATAGATAGTGAACATCTAGATCATTTGAGAAGATTTTTTATTAAATGCAGAAAATTTGGTATTTCTTTAAATCCCGAAAAGACACTCTTTGGACTAGAACAAGGTAAACTCTTAGGACACATAATTTCAAAGGAGGGAATTAGAATATATCCAGCTAGGATAGAGGCGATTTTGAACATAAGTCATCCTAGAAACATCAAAGAATTGAATGCATTTTTAGGTAAAATTAACTTCCTTAGAAGATTCATTTCTAATTTAGTAGAACTAATCATAGAATTGAGTAACATGTTAAAGAAAGATTCAGGACTTAAATGGATAGTAGAGGCTAAACAATCTTTTGAATCAATCAAACAAGCCCTTACAAAAACACTAGTCCTAATAAGTCTTGATTTCCAAAAATATTTTCTCTTTTTTTCTTTTTCTTCAGAACATACCATTGCAGTAGTCTTGTTGAAAAAGAATGATCAAGGTTATGAACAACCCATTTCTTTTTTCAGTAAATCCTTAAGAGATGCCACACTAAATTACAACATAATGGAAAAACAAGCACTTGCTTTAGTGAAGGCTATTAAAGATTTCAGAGTGTATATTTTATACTCACACATTATTGCATATGTTCCAAATTTAGTAGTAAAGGACATTCTGACTCAGAATGGGCCTGATGGGAAGAGAGGCAAATGGATTTCCACTATTTTGGAATATGATATTGAAATTAAGCCCACAAAATTGATTAAAGGCCAAGGTTTAGCCAAGCTCATGGCTGAATCGACCTATCAGGCCTTAGATATAAATTTTATTTCTCAATTTTATGTCCTCCATAGATCAGTGAAATTTTTTTAGATTCACCTTGGTATGCAGATATCATATTTGTTTTACTTAACCTACAATCTCCTCCTGGTTTATCTATAACTAAAGGTAGATTCTTAAAATTAAAAGTAATTAAATATTGTATCATACACAATGCTTTGTTTTGGAAAGATCATGGTGGCATTCTATTAAATTGTTTATTGAAAGATGAAGCTGATAAAGTTATGCAAGAATTTCATGCAGGTGACTGTGGAGGACACCTTTACTGGAAATCAATTGTTGATAAAATCTTAAGAGCAGGGTTTTACTGGCCCACTCCTTTTTCAGATGTTAGAAATTATGTGACCTCCTGTAAAAAATGCCAGATATTTAAAGGGAAGAAAAAACTAATACCTTTACCCCTAAAACCCATCTTTACAGAAATTACATTTCAACAATGGGGTTTAGACTTCATTGGTGAAATTCACCCACCATCCTCAGCCCAGCATAAATGGATTTTGATAGCCACAAATTACTTTACCAAGTGGATAGAAGCCATTCCTTCTAGACAAGCCATTGATTATGTCATTATCTCATTCCTTGAAAATAACATCCTTTCTAGATTTGGATGCCCACAAAAGCTCATTACTGATAATGCAACGCTTTCAAATATAATAAAATAATTGACTTCTGTAAAAAATACCACATTAACCTTGGCCATTCCACTGCCTATTACCCTTAAGGTAGTGGACTTGCAGAATCCTAAAAACCAATCATGGTTAATATCATCAAGAAACGGTTACAAGATAACAAAAAGACCTGGAACAAAAGGTTGGGCAATGCCTTATGGGTAGACAGACTAACTACAAAGAAGTCCATTGGTACATATCCTTATCAACTATTATATGGAATGGATGTTGTTTTTCCATCCTCTTTAGGAGTGCCAGTGATGAAAATAATTCGAGAGCTGCAGGTAGAACCCAATGATATCCAGAGAAGGATAAATCAGACAATACATTTGCAGAAAACCAGGGAAGAAGTCTATGTCAAATCACAAGTTATCCAAGGTAAAATAAAAAATATTTTTGACAAGAAAACAAAGGAATATGACTTTTACATATGTGATAAAGTACTCAAATGAGATTTTAGAAGATAATACAAAGGGAAACATGGTAAATTTGATTTTATTTGGAAAGGCACATACATAATTTATCGCTACATAGGTAACAATGAATTTTTTTTGAAGGAAATATATGGATCGGATATACCAAGTGGACCAGTCAATGGTAGGATGCAAAAGCATTACTTTTCCCCAGATTAACATTAGTTCATTTGTTTATTTTTCTCATTGTAAATACCATTTCAAAGCATAGATTGGATTGGATGTTTTTCTTGCAAAGTTGAAGCCCGAATAAATAGCTCTACACTTTGAAAGACATAATATCATAAATATGAATAAATCAGAGCTCAGAAAATAGTTCCAAGGAAAACGGAGTCAAATTTCCAAGGCCACTGATCTTAAAGTTCTTGACATTTCACCAGGAAATTCCATCCTCAAGTGGGGCCACTATTAGGGTCATATAATAATAGGGTTCATAATTTTGAATTGAATATGTTTTAGTCTTGTAATATTGTACATACTTTATTTTCTGCAAATGTTTTCCCATATTAAAAATATGTAAAGTGGGTAAGTCCTAAAATAAAAATCAAAGGAATAAAAGAAAAAGATCAAAAAAGAATATAAAGTATAAGCCCCACCAAAAAGAGATAAAAATAAATCTTGAAAGTGATGCAAATTCAAAAGCCACTACTTTTTACTTTACTTTGCAAATAATATTGTGTGCATCTTTTCAAAATGCCACAATCCATGAGGATCAAATAGTTTAATCTTGATTCATTCATGCTTTAAATTTCATGTTGATAATTAGGGAATAAAGATCTAGCCAAAATATTTAATCTTGGCAGATCAGTAGTTAGGTAGAGAATAATGTTGAGACCATCAGTTTAATCTGAGCTATTGGAAGTCATAAGGTTAGAATTAGATAGTTTGCTTATAAAAGAAAAATAAAGAGGGTCAGCAAGCTCAAATGCACCCAATAAATAAATAAAAAATGTTAGGGTAACTTATGGGTAGGTAGAAGATTGTTACAAGGCATGGAAAGCATAAAATTGGTCATTTCATATTACTAACTCCCTTCTAAAACTCACTTTCCCTTGTGAAAAAATCCCTTTCCCTTCATTTCAACCTTTCCCTCTTATTTCACCCCTTTCCCTAGTCAAAAAATGTGTTTTCCCTTTGTAAAGTAACTTCCCCTTTACTAATTCCTTTTTCATTTAAAAGCACACTTAAATACACTTATCCTAAGTTAAATGTTTTAAAATATCGAGCCCCACTGCTAAATCCATCCCCGACATTATGTTAAACACTTTTTCTTAGTGTATTTTAAATATCCCGCATACATACACATTTACCCCATATAATACTAATTCCCACATTATTATATTAATCCCCTTTACCCATATTACATTATTTCCCTTCATATTAATTTAAAAATATAGTCTATATGTTTTGCCGGGCCCGATTTTTACTAACCCAACCTTGCATATTGATCTGATTCCCTATATACATATTCCCCAGGTCCCACTATATTTTTAAACCCCGTTGAATATAAACCCCTCCACTATTTAACCTGGCCCACATATATTATACCCCATCACATAATAAATCACCGTCCCGCATATCAAAACACCCCCTACTTTCCATTTGTCTGATCACAATTCGTTAGATCCTGTGACCAATAGAACTTATCGCACCCTTGATTGCCCAACCTTTAACACCACTGGGGGGTTGCAAAATGAGAAATTTCGCAAATCCGCTCCCCTGCTACATGGAAACCTTAGATTGTATTGCATCATCCAATATGAAACCATTTACCCTCTTTTTGTGATGTGAAAATGTTGAGATTCAATGAGATGATGATCCTAGTGAAAATTAAGCACCTTCACTAGGTGGGGCCCGCAGGCTATTTTTAGGTGTATGTCTATTTTTAGAATGGTGAGCATATTCTAAAATTAGCAGGATGTTGATTCTAGATGGTTGAGAAAATTATATCTTTAGATTAGTTTCTATTTTTAGAACATGGGCGAAGTCTGTTTATAATCGCATATCTAAAAATAGAATGCATGTCGATTATTATTAGCCATTAATGATGATTAGACAATAAATAATAATGTATTCTCTTGGAGAACTTGATTTCAGTTAACTCATGTGCTAAACCAGTTAGCTGAAGTAATTATGCATTCCAAGGTTGGTTGGTGACTCATGCATGATGGACTTCATTGTAACTGATTGTAGCAGAGTTGTAACAGAGTTGGAAGAGTAGTTATGTGAGTTGTTATTTAGTTCAACTCAATTAAGTGAGTTAAACTCAGTTGTGCTAGTTGTAACTAAATATACACTAGTGAAAGATGAGTGAATTAATTATTTAATTAATTCACAAGTAGTGTCTTACTTGCAACTGAAGAAATATAGTAGTTAACTACTTGCATGTCAGATCCAATGGAGACCCAATGGAGAGATAGATGAAAGGCTGCGTTTGACTATCGGTTGTGACTATAGTGATGCATCTAATGCAGATACACACACATTGGATTTTCCAATAAGGATTTCATAGTCAAATAAAGGCAAGATTGAATTCATTCAGGGATCTTCTTCAGCAGGGATTGCGTAGTGGAGGCAGGTTGTCAAGAGGCAGTAAATTGGTGCATGTGTGAACCAATTTTTGTATGACAGTGTGAGACGATTGTATATTGTACTGAGAGCTCTAAGAGATGAGCTTTGTATGATATTGTTTCATGATTCCAAGATATACATAATATATGATATTTGGGGTTTTTAGCTTTAATCTTTCTCGGTAAAACATCTTCTTATGTGGATTGATTTTTCTTCATGTATATGCAATTGGCGATTTAATTTCTGCAAATAATTGAGTAGAAGGATTCTGTATTTAACAGTGGATTTAATTTTTAGATCAAGGGAGTCCATAAATACATCACAGTATTTATAAAATTTCTACATGGTATCAGAGCAGTGTTAATCCCTGAAGATTGCAATATTGAAGCAGTGTCGAGTTTTGTGTTGGTGGAACAATTCAAATTTGTTACAAGAATTTCTTGGTGTGACATTTGAGTAAAAATTGAAATGGCTTTCAATGGGTTGCAGTTGGAGTATGCACTCGAGGGAAGCTTGAAGTACATAGCCTGGAAGGACAGAATGGAGGTGGTGCTTGAAGATAATGGCTTGAAGGATTTCATCGATAGCGATGTTCATAAGCCCACTTCGACGAATGCTGCATTACTTGATGCCTGGAAAAAGAAAGTAGCGAAGAGTGGAGCAGTGACCCATTGGTCCCATGAGTGGAGCAGTGACCCACTCTCTAGTTGCCTTATGACATCTTGTTTTCATTGCATATTGCCTCCTTGTATTGCTGATGTTTATACATCCACAGGGAACAATACCGGGAGAGTGTTGTATATATTGGGACATCCCATTGGGAGCATGAATATCCCCATTGTACATGCTTTATATTGCAAGAGACACCATGGGAAAACCATGATTGCCACAATGCTACTTTTCTCTTCTTGTGGGAAAAACCACTTGGAGAATTTGAGGGGGCATATCATGACTGATTTTCTTGATGGGGAAGATTGGGCCATTCTTGGAGGCCATACCATTTCAGCCCAAGGATGAAGGCAGCCCCATATGTACCACAAATGGAGAGAGAAACAACTTGGGAATCAGAAGCCCAACTCTCCGTTCTGCCCCAACACATTGCAGAAACCCAGGGTTGAGCTTTTTATTTGGATGATAGCATGGATGAGAGGATCATCATTGGAGACAAAATTTTCCCATGCATGTCATCACTCCTACCTTGAGGAGGCCATAGCACAGCAAGAATTTTTCCACCTACACCTTCTATCTTTCCATGATGTGCACCATTCCAGTTGGCATACTTTGGAGGAAGAATTGGAGGACAACTTTATTGCAGGATATCTTGAGCAGTGGTGGAGATTGTTGATGAGGAGGCCACTAAAGAGAAGGGGGATAAAATTTTTTCTCTCTATGCAGTTGCTTGAGGACAAGTAACATGTGGGAGGGGAGGAGTGTAATGTTCCCAAATTTTAGCCTCAAGCTAAAAGGAACATTATAGTTTGCATATTTTTATTTTGTTGAATAAAATGCGTAAGGAGACCCCTTAACCCCCTTAGATGGAGAAATAAAACACCTTGTGTGAAAGGAGGATGAATAAGCAGCTGGATTAAGCACCTAAGGGTGTGAATATGATCGGGATCACTTTGATTTAGTCATCTTTGACTAAGTCAACAGTGTTGTCCAAGAGAGGGAATCTCCATGCCAAGGCAACGTAGTTTTAGAGGAGGCTCCACTTGCATGAGCTAGGTGGCAAGTGTGAATGGGACCCATGGTGAGAGGAGTTCATTTGCTTTATAAGGAGGAGATGGTAGCCCATTTTCATTATGCATTAGCTTATCATTTTCATTGGGTCTGCTAAGACTTGCATACCTGGGATATTTAGCAGGGTTATAGTGTTCTTGAACCCAAGGGTGTTCCTGGTCGGGAATCCCTACCTCATCCTCAAGGAAGGAGAGGGTTTGAGCTTCATTTCCTCATTCTGGCATTTGGCCAAGCTTACTCCTTCAGCTATAGCGTTATTCTATTTGGCAGAAAACGTTGAGTTGCTGGGTGCAGCAAGAGAGGAACTCATAGTGTCATTCTTTGGCTTGTTCTTCGGTGGAGATATTGCATATTCTTTGGAGTAGCAGCAGAGGAGACTCTCGGGCATCATTTCAGATCTTTGGCACTAGGAAAATCATTCACCATCTCATGTAAGGAGGACCTTGCAAAGGAGTTCGAGATGAAGGATATGGGTCTCCTTCATTATTTGCTTCGATTGTAAATATGGCAGTGAGAAAGTGAACTATTTGTGTCTCAAGACAAGTATGCTCAGGAGATACTTGGTAAATTTCATATGGAGGGCTGCAAACACATGGATACTCATCTTCCAGGAAATTGGAGGAAAGATGATGCTACATCGGTAGAGGTAGTGGATGTTATTGTTTATCGACAGTTGGTGGGTTCGCTCATGTATTTAGTTAATACAAGACCAGACATATGCTATGCAGTGAACCAACTTAGTCAAGCAATGGTTAAGCCTACCAAGCTATTTTAGAAGGCATAAAAGCATGTCCTGAGATATCTCAGGGGCACATATGAGTATGGCTTATGGTACAGATAGATGGATGAGATGAAGTTGCATGGCTTTATGGATGCAGATTGGACAAGCAACCCAACAGAAAAAAAGAGAAAATCAGGAGGGGTTTTCAGTATCAGATCTACAGTTTTTTCTTGGTACAGCAAGAAACAGAGATCTATGGCACTCAGTTTAGAAGAAGTGGAATACATGGCAGCAATTCAAGTTGTATGTGAGGCTATCTAGATGAGGAAGATCCTAGTCAGTTTGTTTGGTTCACATTTAGATCCTACTGTGATTTATTGTGATAATCAGAGTTGCATTAAACTCTCAATTAATCCTGTATTTCATGATAGATCTAAGAATATAGATATCTGGTATCATCATATCAGAGATTATGTGCAGCGGAAGATCATGTTGCTTTAGTACATTCCTATGGAAGATCGAGATGTAGATATTCAAACGAAGGATCTCACCAGGAGAAAATTCAAATACCATAGAGATAGGATTGCAGTGAAGGCTAATCCCTTTCTTGTTGAGAGGGAGTGTTGAGATTCAACAAGATGATGATCCTAGTGAAAATTAAACACCTTCACTAGGTGGGGCCCATAGGCTATTTTTAGGTGCATGTCTATTTTTAGAATGGTGAGAATATTCTAAAATTAGCAGGATGCTGATTCTAGATGGTTGAGAAAATTATATCCTTAGATGAGTTTCTATTTTTAGAACATGGGCGAAGTCTATTTATAAATCACATATCTAAAAATAGAATGCATGTCGATTATTATTAGCCCTTAATGATAATCAGGCAATAAATAATAACTTATTCTCTTGGAGCACTTGATTTCAGTTAAGTGATGTGCCAAACCAGATATCTAAAGGAATTATGCATTCGAAGGTTGGTTGGTGACTCATGCATGATGGACTTCGTTGTAACTAATTGCGGCAGAGTTGTAACAGAGTTGGAAGAGTAGTTATGTGAGTTGTTATTTATTTCAACTCAGTTAAGTGAGTTAAACTCATTTTTGCTAGTTGTAACTAAATATACACTAGTGAAATATGAGTGAATTAATTATTTAATTAATTCACAAGAAGTGTCTTACTTGCAACTGAAGAAATACATCAGTTAACTACTTGCGTGTCAGATCCAGTGGAGAGATAGGTGAAAGGGTGTGTTTGACTATCATTTGTGACTATAGTGATGCATTCAATGCATATACACACACATTGGAGTTGTCAATGAGGATTGCGCAGTCAAAGCAAGGCAATATCGAATTCATTCAGGGATCTTCTTTAGCACGGATTGCACAGTGGAGGCAGGTTGTCAGGAGGCAATAAATTGGTGCATGTGTGAACCAATTTTTGTATGACAGTGTTAGACGATTGTATATTGTATTGAGAGCTCTAAGAGCTAAGCTTTGTATGAGATTGTTTCATTATTCCATGATATACATAATATATGATAGTTGGGGTTTTTAGCTTTAAGCTTTCCCGGTAAAACACCTTCTTATGTGCAATTGATTTTTCTTCATGTATATGTGATTGGAGATTTAATTTATGCAAATAATTGAGTAGAAGGATTCTATATTTAACAGTGGATTTAATTTTTAGATCAGGGGAGTTCGGAAATACATCACAATATTTATAAAATTTCTATAGAAAACCGCCAACATGTTTTCTACCTGTTGCAATTATACCTCCCATGTTTGAAAGTTACACCTCCACACCCATATGATTAATTACTATTGGTTAAAACAATAAGACTGCCCTAAAATCCCTTTTCACCATTTATGTTCAAATTTGTGAACAAAAAGCTCTGCCGACCTGTTTTTAAGCTATTTCACACCAGAATTCAAGCCTTTCCTACTAGAAGATGGTGCAAAACCAGTTTGAAGTCTTATAAAGACCATTAAAGCCTATTTCACTACTAGTGTAATATTCCCAAATGGGGAATGCAACAATACAATGCGGAATGACAGGAATATAACGCATATCCTCTTTTATATAGAAAGAGGCCAATATGGAGACCTTTCATTTGTTAATAGAGCAGCAAAATTTTTAAGAAGTGGCCCATAAGATGCATAACAAGAAAAGAAAGCCTCAAATGAAAGAAATCCCTCAAAATGAGGTGCTACAACCATATATAAAGTTTGAAAAAAAATTACAGCATTATTTTATTGGATCTGCAACAACTGTGGATTACACATCATATCTAGTGAAAATAAGTGCACAAAAATTTAGATCTATATCAGGTCCATGCACTATACAAGCTCCTCTAAAGAAACCCCTTGGGATTTTCAGCAAAACACCAAGTACAAGATGTAGATCTGAGATCTTAGACAACAGATCTACTAAAATATGCAGATCTGTAAAGTGTGGCTAAAATAATATAGGCAATAGAATACCCTCCTCGAATATATCTCCAAAGTGAAGGGAAAATCCACAACATTGAGAAAATCACTCTCCAAATGGTGTGTTGAACCACCCTGCAACTGCACCTACAGAAATAATGTAGAAATTTGAATAACTGTTAAATTATTCACCGAGATTATCCTGATCACACACTATTTGAGCTTCATGCATAATACATAACCTCTTCTACTATTGATCATCAATTTGTGGAATTTAAAACAATCGCATGCGCACATTAAAACCATAAACAATCACACATATAAACACAATATTTATGGGAAAGTTTAAAGCTGAAAACTCCCAACTCTATATATATTATAATGATAGAGATCATGTAACAATCATAGTACAAACTCCTCACAAGCTCTCAACACTATCTCCAATTGTTACACACTACACAAGCTCAGATCATACAAAACACTTGCTCCAATCTGCTCCACCTGTTAACCAGCCTCTACTACGCAATCCAATATGGATAATCATGAGATCAAGGTTCAAATCCCACTAGTATGTACTGCACAATCCTCATTGGATTCTCAACCAATGTGTGTGAAAATCTCATGCACCAGTATAGTCACAACTGATAGTCACACTGCTCTTTCACCTACCTCTTCACTGGTCTCCACTGAAACTGTCCATGCACTGAAGTTAACTGATGTATTATTTAGTTGAATTATGAGTTAATAATTATTGAATTAATTATTAATCAATTCACACCACTCTCACTAGTTGTATCAATTAGTTAGACTAGATATTGTTAGCCCCCCTATGGAATTCTTGACAAGCAAGCTGGGGGCTAGATTGTTCTGGAGCCTCCAAGGAATGCCTTTCCCCTGAAAATCCATCCTCCTTGAAGTCTCTTTGTGCTGCGCCCAATTCTAATCCTCTCTGATGATCCATTCTTCAAAGGGCATATTCTACCCCTCATATCCCTGCAAATACCACAATTCTCCTTTTCTTCCCCCCCCAAGTTTCCCCCCTTCCTTATCCTCAAATTCCTCGAAACCCCCTTGAAATCCTTTCCCTGTCCCTATTTTTTCCTTTCCTACCCTTCTTTGCCCTATCGTTACCCCTGGCTGGCCCCAAATTGCATTGAAAATGAGTAAAAATACATACATTTCACATATGAGGCCTTAGCCCCTTCCCCATTAGCCTCCGCACCTTTTTCCATAAGACCCGGCACCGTGACCAAGGCTTTTTCCTTGCGGGGGTTTTTCTATGTCCATAGAGTCAAACCATGGAACCCCCACAGTTGACTCCTCGGGATGTGGGAAAACCCGATCGAACGGTTGTTATTCACTACGGGGGGTCGCTCCAAAATTCCCGTGCCCGTACACCTTGGCCCCCCCGCAGTCCATCTCCACCGTCCATTTAAATCCGCAGATCAACGGTTCATAGCCAGAGCGCTTCGGGCACATTTTCCACCGTTGATCTGTTCCAAATCTAACGGTGCAGAACCCGCCCTCCTCGGTGGTCTCACTCCCCACTTCCACTGTTCACAAACCGCCGGTTTATTCCACACCACCCTCGCACGCTTGGTGGTTTTTCCCCGGAGCCCAGCGAATCCATACACCTTTTGACAAGCGTCCTTCTGTATGATTCCCAAAACACTTTTCCCACCCGTTAAATTCATCCCTCGCGCATTATCTGTCGGACGTGGGCGCCCAGCGAAATGATCGTCGACCATCCGATCTGGAGCGGGCCATCCAACGGCCATCACCCGCCCAAGATGCACGATGTTTAATGAACTAGCGCGCGCAATAGCTCAGGTCCTGGCCCACCATCCACCGTCCTCCGCCATCAATCTCTGCCACGATTGATGGCCCAGATTTTTCCTCCACTGTTGACTGTTCTTATATCCCCCAGTCACACTACGTCACCTCCATGTGTCCTTGTCGTACGCCCGCATGTCTCACTGCATATATTTGTTCCGAAGTCATTTTTACGTGGTTTTCCCATGAAAACTATTTTCACTGCGCATCCACCTCCCATATTTCATCGCTTCACTGCGTTTTTTCACCATGTCCCCACTTGTGCATCCGTTTCATCCATCCATATCAACTGCCACCCTCGTCCATGGATTTCTTCACAGTTTTCGTGTTCTTGTAGGGATATAAAGAAAGAATGGCCACCATGATAAACCTCTATGCTACCTAGACAAATAAATCCGAGGAAGATCATCCACAGTGGCTAGATTTATGAATGAAGGCCTAGGAAGGTGGAGACGAGATGTTCAATAAAGGAACAGAGTGCGAACTCTGCAGCAAATCTCCCATCACCATTAAAACCCGAGCAACCCTGTCAGAAGAAAATGGAGCGGCAGAGTGTTTCAGTGCAGAGAAAAGGATGATTAAGGCAAGCTAATGAAGATCTTAAGCCTAAATCACAGGTTTATAATGCACAGCAGCAGTTTGAAAACCCCGAGGATCCATCCAAAAGGTCCTCTGCACAGTAAAAGAATGTCCCTGAAATAATTTTTACCCTAATAGCAGCTCAAAGAAATCAGAACATTTAGGAAGCAGGCCTTTTAGCAGTTATTTACCATTTGTTTATTCTCCACAATTACAACAAAGTATGGCCGCCAGAATGCAGCAAAGTCATGTCTGGAGTAAAGGAAAATCTGAGGAAGATCACTCCTACATAAAGAGGTGACAAAGATTTAATACTCAAGCGTTCAAACAGAATGGGTCTCGGCCCTGCATTCATTCGTGTATTTAATGTTACATTTAGTATTCACCTACCTTCTTAGTCGATCTTCTGATCCATCATCTGCTATAAAGCACAGAAGGAAACATTGTAATGGTTGTTGATGAGATATCAGTGAAACTCAAGCCTTTTTCCTCTTGAGACAAGTTCTCTGTGTAATATTGTAAGATAGGCTGAGATTTGATGTATTCAGACTGAATGTTCAAGCTGCAGGCAATGTTGTACCTGATTGGTTTTGTTTTTAATATGACAAGCATGTTTCTTTGGATCCTGATCTAAAGCAATTGGTGATGTTTCCTCTTTCTCTGTATTTGTGATTGACTTGCTCTCATCGCATTCTACATTTCATTTCATTTCTACTGGTAGGAAACAGAAGTATAATATAGGATTCACCCTTGATAGGTGCCTTATATTTCCTGCTCTCCCTGCCTCAATGTTTTCTTCTTATACGTGTATCTGAATATTGATTTCTATTGGTTTAACCAGTGTAGTGGATGTTATTGCCTGCTCTCTGATGTATGAATCAATGAAATCTGTGTTTAGATGTTCTTGTTGGTATTAGTTGAATGTGTTGAGAACACTGGAGTTCTAGAACCTGGTCTCTGCCCCTCTAGGATCTGTCCATCTCAATTAACCCTTTCCAAGATCCCTTGTATTGCCTCTGATTTTGTCCAAGCAGGCCTGGAGTTAAATGACCTCTGGTCTGATCTATAGACAGATTTTGTTGGTTCTCCTCCTTTCATTTTCTGTCCTTAATGTCCCATTCCAAATATCTCCTTTAAGATCCAAATGCTCCAGATGACTAGCCCAACTGAAAGCTTGCACATTGAACACAAATAAATCCTTTCTTGACTCCATAGCCCAATGGATTTGATGTTCTTTGAGTTATCTGTCTCTGCCTAAGCTTCCTCTTCGCTCATCCTTGTCTTATATTGGTCCTTCTTTTCCTGATTCCCTCCAACCAAACACAAACAATCAAACCAACAACCCTGAGCCTACAACTAGCCTAAGATCATAACTTAGAGTTTCAAATATATATCCTTTGACTTGTATAGAGAGATCCCTCTCTAGACCTAGGAGGGCTAGATCCTAAGGTCCCAAAGTGGTTCTAATGTTGTCTCATCTTTTGGTCTTGCCAATCTGGCCAAAACATGGGAACCCCAACATAATGGCAACTCCGCTGGGGACATTTGAGTGCATTACACTTTGAACATCCCTAAGCATTCAAACCCACAAATATCTGGTTATATTGGCAGAAATTCATCCCTTTCTTGAATCATCCTCCGTTCGTTGTGTGTCTCATACTCTTAGACTGAGCCTAGGAAGGGCCAGGTAGCCTCCGGATCTCACCCTCTTTGGAGGTGACATATCTGGTAAACGCCCTCCCAGTCAATCTCTGGTTGGAGTTTGTTGTGTTTTGAGGTTATTCCTGAAAGGTGACGTTACCTAATTGCTGATGGTGGAAAACAGCCTGCTCCAAACAGTCAAATTTATCCACCTGGCGACTCCACACTCCATAACTCTCAAAGACTCCACTGGAGGAAGAACCTGAAATATGGCCAGACCTCATAGAAGGGTAGAACATACGGGTTGGATTTGGTTTAAATAATTCATTATTTTTTTCTATCACTATGTTCTGTCCTATTTTAAGCCAAATCGAGTGTACAAAGATGAGACCCATGATGAGTATAGGAAAGATCTCAAGCCCTAGTCTTCAGACCATGAGCAGACCTATACTCCTGTGAAAAACCTGGTGCAACAAGAAGCTCATGTTGTATCTCCCACCCCTAAAGAAGCTTCAAGCAGCCATGAGCCCATTTTTACACTACCCACTCCTACAAAGGTCATAGAAAGATATAAGCCTCTGGTTTTACCTTTTTTCTTCCAACCCCTTCCTGCAGAGCTTATAAACCAGCTGCCTCATTTTGATGGAGAAAATAAAGGGGCTACTGCTGAAGAACATGTTCAAAACCTTGAGGATTTACTTGAGCTATATGAAATAGAAGAAGATAATGTGTGCATTAGAATGTTTGCTTTGTCATTACACGGAAATGTTAAGAGTTGGCTCAAAGGCCTTCTAGAAGCAAGCATTTTCAGCTTTCATCAGTTTTCTCGAGTTTTCCTTGATAGATGGGCAGCCCCGAAGAATGCTCTCCTCATCCTAAAAGAATATCAAAATTTGAGAAGGCGGCCAGGAGAAACATTGCAAGAGTTTTCAACCAGGTTTAACAAGGTATATGATGCAATACCTTTTGATATAAAACCACCTTTGGGATGGGCTTTACTGCACTATCCAAGTTCTTTTGACCCCGAGGTGGAATTCCATATAAGAGAAAGAGAACCTTCGAGCCTGGAGGAAATGCAGGATATAGCAATCACTGTCGAATACAACATAAAGTGCAGGGAGGAGAGATTAAAAGCGGCAAGGAAGGACCGAGCAGAGCAAATAACGCAGATCTATTTAGAGAACAAGCTAGAAAGACTGATAGAGACTGCCAAATCCTTGCTAAATGTAAAAAAGGAAGAATATGAGGCTGAAACCAGAAATGATGATTGGAAGAGACCTGCTCCTCGCCCTCAGAAAGGACATACCAGATCACTGCAAGACGTAAGAGGCATGCCAAGCATGTTGGATGAACAAGAGTTTGAATCAGAAAATCAACTTGCAGACTATTTTGAAGAAAAGCTTACTGAAAGTCCCAAAGACTTGATGGGTGAAAACGCTTATAATTATGATTTCCCTAATGCCGATCTGTCTGATGATGATTTTTTCTGAATGGAAACTGAATGTGCAGGCCTATCATCAGTAGTTCCATGGGAGGAAGATCACGACCATCAACTTAAAGAAGATTATGAGCCAATGCAGGCCATCTACGATATTGATGAAGAAAATGTCGAAAGCATGATAGCAGACGAGGATTCATTGAATCTTCTCTCTGTCTTATATTCAAACATCAGTAGTACTTGCCAAAAGGATAGAAGCCAGCAACTCTTTAGTGTAGAGGACAAGGAGGAAAGAGATGAGGAAAGTCCTGAGTGGAATGAATATCTAGCACCTTCTCCCAAAGGGATTGAGGTAATCAAAGAAGCCCCCGCTCAAGAATATGTTAATGTTTTCACATATTTCAATCTGTTCCAGTAGAACCAGCCTACAGTACTAGAGGAGATCACTGCTGAATATAACGAGCCCTCTAGCTCAGGTTGCAGTAAAGATGAGGTAGATCTCCTTTCCCACAGACGTCTTTGTCTTTATCCAGCGGAAAAGGAGATATTCCTGGTTAATGTCCATATGCAAAATACTCCCAACCAGGAAAAGGAAAAGAAGGAGTGTAGTTACGAAGGCCCCGCTGCAGATGCAGTGATTGAAGCTGCCCAAGACGCAGACAGCCTATCAGTTATGGTAGGTTTTGAAAAAAAAAAATTACATCATGATTTCATTGATCCTATGGAAAAATACATGGAGGCCCTCATTGGCTCAGTTCCTCAAGTAGTGATCTTCTGCAAGAGCCAAACATAAAAAAATTGGTCACCACTGCTGGTGGCCTCAGTTTTGAAGAACCACATGCAGAGCACCCTATGGTTATCCCTGACAGGCAGTCAGTGCTCATATCCTTTTTTGCTATTGCTTGAATGGCTGCATTGGCATTATTGTATCACCTAGAACATCACAGATGTCCAAGTAGAGTAGGGTAGGTAGGAAAAGCTCAATAAATCTCAGTCTATGAGTATGTAGTTAGTTGTTTCAATTTCTGTCTTAGAATGTAGAGAAGAAACCTACTAGACAATCTAATCCTAGCAGGTAGTAGTGTAGGTAGAGAAACATATGAGACCAACAATCTAATCTAGCCTCATGGAGAAATAAGGGTAGATATAGAGTAGGTTTGTTTTTGCTTTCAAAATAAAATAATGTAAAGGGTTTGCTAGTTCAAATGCACCCAAGAGAAAATTGTAGAACTGTAGTTTGGGTAGGTAGATTGGTTGGGAAATATTTTTGCTGATGTTTCTATAATACTGTGGCAGCTAAAATTGAAGAAGAAATATGGCTTATGACAGCAGGCATTTGGCCTACACCAAGAGATCAATTTCTGAATTCTTGACTCCTCCAAAAAGCATCCATCCCCATGTGGAGCCACTGTTAGCCCCCCTATGTAATTCTTGACAAGCAAGCTGGGGGCTAGATTGTTCTGGAGCCTCCAAGGAATGCCTTTCCCCTGAAAATCCATCCTCCTTGGAGTCTCTTTGTGCTGCACCCAATTCTAATCCTCTCTGATGATCCATTCTTCAAAGGGCATATTCTACCCCTCATATCCCTGCAAATACCACAATTCTCCTTTTCTTCCCCCCCAAGTTTCCCCCCTTCCTTATCCTTAAATTCCTCGAAACCCCCTTGAGATCCTTTCCCTGCCCCTATTTTGGCCTTTCCTACCCTTCTTTTCCCTATCGTTACCCCTGGCTAGCCCCAAATTGCATTTAAAATGAGTAAAAATACATACATTTCACATATGATGCCTTAGCCCCTTCCCCATTAGCCTCCGCACCTTTTTCCATAAGACCCAGCGCCGTGACCAAGGCTTTTTCCTTGCGGGGGTTTTTCTCTGTCCGTAGAGTCAAACCATGGAACCCCCGCAGTTGACTCCTTGAGATGTGGGAAAACCCAATAAAACAGTTGTTATTCACTACGGGGGGTCGCTCCAAAATTCCCGTGCCCGTACACCTTGGCCCCCCCTCAGTCCATCTCCACCGTCCATTTAAATCCGCAGATCGACGGTTCATAGCCAGAGCGCTTCGGGTGCATTTTCCACCGTTGATCTGTTCCAGATCTAATGGCGCAGAACCCGCCCGCCTCGGTGATTCCACTCCCCACTTCCACTGTTCACAAACCGCCGGTTTATTCCGCACCACCCTCGCGTGCATGATGGTTTTTCCCCGGAGCCCAGCGAATCCATACACCTTTTGACAAGCGTCCTTCTGTACGATTCCCAAACCAATTTTCCCACCCGTTAAAGTCATCCCCCGCGCATTATCTGTCGGATGTGGGTACCCAGCGAAATGATCGTCAACCGTCCGATCTGGAGCGGGCCATCCAACGGCCATCGCCCCCCCAAGATGCACGATGTTTAATGAAGTAGCGCGCGCGATAGCTCAGGTCCTGGCCCGCCATCCATCGTCCTCTGCCATCGATCTCTGCCATGATTGACGGCCCAGATTTTTCCTCCACTGTTGACTGTTCTTCTATCCCCCAGTCACGCTACGTCACCTCCACGTGTCCTTGTCGTACGCCCGCATGTCTCACTGCATATATTTGTTTCCGAAGTCATTTTTACGTGGTTTTCCCATGCAAATTGTTTTCGCTGTGCATCCACCTCCCATATTTCATTTCTTCAATGTGTTTTTTCACCATATCCCCACCTGTGCATCCGTTTCATCCATCCATATCACCCGCCACCCTCGTCCATGGATTTCTTCACAGTTTTCGTGTTCTTGTAGGGATATAAAGAAAGAATGGCCACCATGATAAACCTCTATGCTACCAAGACAACTAAATCCGAGGAAGATCATCCACAGTGGCTGGATTTATGAACGAAGGCCCGGGAAGGTGGAGACGAGATGTTCATTAAAGGAACAGATTGCGAACTCTGCAGCAAATCTCCCATCACCATTAAAACCCGAGCTACCCTGTCAGAAGAAAATGGAGCGACAGAGTGTTTCAGTGCAGAGAAAAGGATGATTAAGGCCAGCTAATGAAGATATTAAGCCCAAATCACAGGTTTAGAATGCACAGTAGCAGTTTGAAAACCCCGAGGATCCATCCAAAAGGTCCTCTGCACAGTAAAAGAATGTCCCTGAAAGAATTTTTACCCTAACAGTAGCTCAAAGAAATCAGAACATTTAGGAAGCAGGCCTTTTAACAGTTATTTACCATTTGTTTATTCTCCACAAGTACAACAAAGTATGGCCGCCAGAATGCAGCAAAGTCATGTCTAGAGTAAAGGAAAATCTGAAGAAGATCACTCCTACATAAAGAGGTGACAGAGATTTAATACTCAAACGTTCAAACAGAATGGGTCTTGGCCCTGCATTCATTCATGTATTTAATGTTACATTTAGTATTCACCTACCTTCTTAGTCGATCTTCTGATCCATCATCTGCTATAAAGCACAGAAGGAAACATTGTAATGGTTGTTGATGAGATATCAGTGAAACGCAAGCATTGTTCCTCTTGAGACAAGTTCTCTGTGTAATATTGTAAGATAGGCTGAGATTTGATGTATTCAGACTGAATGTTCAAGCTGCAGGCAATGTTTTACCTGATTGGTTTTGTTTTTAATATGACAAGCATGTTTCTTTGGATCCTGATCCAAAGCAGTTGGTGATGTTTCCTCTTTCTCTGTATTTGTGATTGACTTTCTCTCATCGCATGCTACATTTCATTTCATTTCTACTGGTAGGCAACAGAAGTATAATATAGGATTCACCCTTGATAGGTGCCTTATATTTCCTGCTCTCCCTGCCTCAATGTTTTCTTCTTATACGTGTATCTGAATATTGATTTCTATTGGTTTAACCAGTGTAGTGGATGTTATTGCCTGCTCTCTGATGTATGAATCAATGAAATCTGTGTTTAGATGTTCTTGTTGGTATTAGTTGAATGTGTTGAGAACACTGGAGTTCTAGAACCTGGTCTCTGCCCCTGTAGGATCTGTCCATCTCAATTAACCCTTTCCAAGATCCCTTGTATTGCCTCTGATTTTGTCCAAGCAGGCCTGGAGTTAAATGACCTCTGGTCTGATCTATAGACAGATTTGGTCGGTTCTCCTCCTTTCATTTTATGTCCTTAATGTCCCATTCCAAATATCTCCTTTAAGATCCAAATGCTCCAGATGACTAGCCCAACTGAAAGCTTGCACATTGAACACAAATAAATCCTTTCTTGACTCCATAGCCCAATGGATTTGATGTTCTTTGAGTTATCTGTCTCTACCTAAGCTTCCTCTTCACTCATCCTTGTCTTATATTGGTCCTTCTTCTCCTGATTCCCTCCAACCAAACATAAACAATCAAACCAACAACCCTGAGCCTAAAACTAGCCTAAGATCATAACTTAGAGTTTCAAAGATATATCCTTTGACTTTTATAGAGAGATCCCTCTCTGGACCTAGGAGGGCTAGTTCCTAAGGTCCCAAAGTGGTTCTGATGTTGTCTCATATTTTGGTCTTGCCAATCTAGCCAAAACATGGGAACCCCAACAGATACAACTAGCTCAACTAAGTTAAATTGAACACAAATCCATTAACTATCTCATCAACTCCACCAAACTCTGTCACATGAGTTCTAACTGAAGTCAACCATGCAATAGCTCCACTAAACCCTAGGAATAGCATAATTCCTTCTGTCAGCTGCATGTTCCACATCCAGGCATCAAATTGAAGTGCTCCAAGAGGATAAGATAATGTTTAGAGTCCAAATATTATTAAGAGCTAATAATATTCGACATATCTATTTTTAGACTGGCAATCTAAAAATAGATTCCGCCCAGTATGTCTAAAAATAGAAGTCCATCTATTTTTTCCGACTTGACCAACCATCCACAAATAGCATTCTGCAACTCATAGAACATGATCCATATGTCTAAAAATATACATAGTCTAAAAATAGACTTTGCGCCAAAAATAGCCTGCGGGCCCACTTAGTGAAGGCGACTCCTTTCCACTAAGCTCATCATCTTGTTGAAATCTCAACACTCCCTCTCAACAAGATATGGATTATCTGCAACCCCTATCCTGCCTCTGTGGTATTCGAATTTTCTCCTGGTGAGCGCCTTCGTCAAGATATCAGCATCCTGATCCTCCATAGGAATGTATGAAAGTAACATGATCTTCTGCTGCACACAATCTCTGATATGATGATACCGGATGTCAATGTGTTTAGATATATCATGAAATACTGGATTAATCGAGAGTTTGATGCAACTTTGATTATCACAATATATCACAGTAGGATCTAAGTGTGAACCGAACAACCCGACCAGGATCTTCCTCATCCATATAGCTTCGCATGCAGCCAAACTCGCTACCATATACTCGGACTTTGCTGAACTGAGTGCCACGGATCTCTGCTTCCTGTTGTACCAAGAAACTGTTGTCGACCCGATACTGAAAATCCCTCCAGATGTGCTCTTTCTGTCCGTTGGGCTCCCTGCCCAATCTGCATCTGTGAAGCCACACAGCTTCACCTCATCCTCCTGTCTGTACCACAATCCATATCCCGATGTGCCTCTAAGATAATGCAATACATGCTTGCCTGCCTTCCAGAAGAGCTTGGTTGGCTTAACCATAGCTTGTGAAAGCTGGTTAACAGCATAGCATATATCGGGTCGTGTATTGACCAGATACATAAGCGACCCCACCAACTGTCGATAAACAATGGCATCCACTACCTCCATTGAAGTAGCATCCTCCTTCCTCCAACCTCCAGGAAGAGGAGTATCAACAGGCTTGCAGCCATGCATGTTGAACTTCTCCAGTATCTCCCGGGCATACTTACCCTGAGAAACAAACATTCCACCACTGCGCTGCCAAATTTCCAATCCCAGGAAATAATGAAGGAGGCCCAAGTCCTTCATCTCAAACTCTTTTGCAAGATCCTCCTTGCATGAGAGTATCAATAGCTCATCACCTTTCAAAATCAAATCATCTACATAAATTACAATGATCAACAACTTACCCTCCACCACAATCTGGTATAGGTTAGGATCCACCTCACTCTTGGAGAATCCAAGTCTGGTGAAATAACTATCTATCCATGTGTACCAAGCACGAGGTGCTTGTTTCAACCCATACAGTGCTCTCTTGAGTCTGCACACATGCGACTCGCTGCTGAAGATCTCGAAACCTTTGGGCTACTCTATGTACACCTCCTCCTCAATGAATCTGTTGAGGAATGCAATCTTCACATCCATTTGATGAATGTGCCACCCCATCTGCGCTGAGAGAGAAAGAATCATCCGTATGGAAGAATACCTTGTGACAGGTTCAAAGGTCTCCTCATAATCGATCCCCTCTATTTGTGAAAAGCCTCGGGCAACAAATCTTGCCTTGTACTTCTCCACACTCTCGTCAGCCGCCTGCTTCACTTTGTAGATCCATCTCAAACCCACCAATGATTTCCCCTCCAGCCTCAGGACAATCTCCCATGCACTGTTTCTGACAATCGAATCATACTCTTCCACCATGGCATCTACCCATGCGGGATCCTCCACAGCTTCCTCGAAAGAGGATGGCTCTGTCACGATACACTTGCTCATAAGAGCCTTGTATCCAGTATACCGGTCAGGTGACTGTCTCTGTCTGCACTGTGATGTAGGTGCTCCTACAACCTTCTCTGCATCTTGAGCCAGTCGCTCAGCTTCTGTAGTGCGCTTCCGCCCTCTAATGGTTGGCGCTGCATGAGTGGTTTCTTCCACTCCATGAACTTCCTCTTGTGGATGATCCACATCTTGAAGCTCATCCTTAGGAACTAATAGCTCCTCCTCTTCATGCAAGTGTAGCTTCCTCTCAAGCGAACACTTCATGGCTTTCTCCTCATGAAATTTGATATGCCGTCGCACAACAGTCTTGCGACTGTCTGGAAAATACACACAATAGTTGTGGGGCATATCAGTGTACCCCACAAATATCCCAACCTCCGCAGTCGGCTCTAGCTTCTTCCTGGCATCCTTTGTCACATGAATGTAAACAGGTGAACAAAAAATCCTCAAATGGGAAATATCGGGCCTCTTACCAGAAAACGCCTCCTCTGGTGTACTCGTGCCAAGTATCGTGTGAGGACAACGGTTCTGCACATATACTGCAGTATTGCATGCCTCTGCCCACAAGTGAATGGGTAGGCCCTGATCATGCAACATCACCTGTGCAGCACCCACAATTGTTCTGTTCTTCCACTCAGCAACCTCGTTTTACTGTGGGTTATGAGGTGCTATGAGCTCTCTTCAAATTCCTTCTGCACTGCAAAATTCCTTGAATTCGCCAGAGATGAATTCACCACCATTGTCTCTCCTAAGAGCCTTCACCTGCTTCCCCGATTCTTTCTCAACCGATGCCTTGAACTCACAGAACTTTGAGTATGTCTCGCTCTTCTTCTGCATGAAGAAGATCCAGCACTTACGAGAAAAATCATCAACAAATATCACATAATACCTGTGCTTTGCTGTCTAAGCTACTGAGAAAGGTCCACACACGTCTGTGTGAATTCTCTCAAGGATCATCGTGGCACGACTATCCTTCTCGTGAAAGGTGGCTTTCACAAATTTTCCCAAGGTACACCCCTTGCACTGATCTGACTGTGCAAGAGTTCCTTTAGGAAGCCCAGTAGAAATCTACTTCAGTATCTTCAAAGCTCCATGGTGAAGGTGGCCCAATCTCTGGTGCCACAACTCGCCATCATCTCGGCTCACCACTCCTTCTTCCTTGCCTGCCATTACTGCGCAGCCTTCTACCTGCAATTGATAAAGGTTCTTAACTCGAACCCCTATCCTTCGGGTCTCACCAGTTTCCTTACTGCGCAGGTAAGCCTTTCCCTCGCTAAAGACAACATCATATCCCTTGTCTTCTAACATCACCACAGAGATAAGATTCTTCTTCAATCCTGGAACATGCATCACTTCCTTCAATACGAAGGATTTACCAGACTCCCTCTCAAAGGAAATGGTACCGATACCAGTCGCACTGTATCTACCATCATCGCCCATCTCGATGTGCACTCCAAGATCTTTCTCATCCAGATCAGTAAACAAATCTCGATCTCCTATCATGTGAAAAGACGCACCACTATCCAGAAACCATACTGATCCCACCACACTTGAGACCAAGCATGCGATCAATGAAAAATCCAGCTCAAACTGTGAGGCTAAGGCCTCTCTAGCTGCAGATCCAGCAGCCTGCTTATTTTTCTTCTTCTGCGGACAATTTGTGGCATAATGTCCGTGTTGGTGACAGTGAAAGCACTTCACCTTGGACATGTCCTGCTTCTTGCCTTTCGCACCGGAATGAGAAGATTTCTTGCTCTTCCCCTTCTTTGCTCTGGCATCCAAAGCAAAATTCTCTTCATCAAAGTTCTTTGATGATGATCCGTCCCTGGTACTCCGCCTTATCTCCTCTTGCACAAGATCCGACCAAAGTCGCTCCCATCCTGGCAATTTCTCCCGACCATTGATAGAGTCCTGATAGGAATGCCAACTCTTCAACACCAAGCTCACCAAGTCCTCATCATCTATGCTCACACCCACACTTCCCAGCTCATCCCTAGATTGGATGAACTTCGTGAGGTACTTGGGCATATTGTCGCCTTTCTCCATATTTATGTTTCTGAGTTTATCCTTGATCGCCAACTTCCTCTGGTCGCACTTGATTTGGAATAAATCTGTCAAGGATTTCCACATCAAGAATGGAGAAGCCTTACCATGCAGGCTGGACACTATGTGATCCTTCACGCCCTCCAACAAAATCCTTTGACACTTTATTGTCTTCTTTTGCCAAGCCTCAATTATGGCAGCATCGCTAGAAGTAGGCTTTGGAACTTCAACATCTATGAACTCCTTCAACCCATTTTCATCTAGCACCGCTTCCATCCTGTCCTTCCATGCAATATAATTTGAGCTGCCCTCAAGGGCATACTCCAATATCTCAACTTCGACACCAAGAAAACACTGCTGCAAATTCGAATTCCACCATCACAAAACTCAACCGCTTCAATGTTTTGAAATTTCTCCGATGATCAATATTGCTCCGATACCATGTAGAAATTTGAATAACTATTAAATTTTTCACCGAGATTATCCAGATCACACACTATTTGAGCTTCATGCATAATACATAACCTCTTCTACTATTGATCATCAATTTGCGGAATTAAAAACAATCGCATGCGCACATTAAAACCATAAACAATCACACATATAAACACAGTATTTATGGGAAAGATTAAAGCTAAAAACCCCCAAATATATGTATATTATAATGATAGAGATCATGTAACAATCATATTACAAACTCCTCACAAGCTCTCAGCACTATCTCCAATTGTTACACACTACACAAGCTCAGATCATACAAAACACTTGCTCCAATCTGCTCCACCTGTTAGCCAGCCTCTACTGCGCAATCTAATATGGATAATCATGAGATCAAGGTTCAAATCCCACCAGCATGTACTACGATATCCTCATTGGCTTCTCAATCAATGTGTGTGCAAATATCATGCACCAGTATAGTCACAACTGATAGTCACCCTGCTCTTTCACCTACCTCTTCACTGGTCTCCACTGAAACTGTCCATGCACTGAAGTTAACTGATGTATTATTTAGTTGATTTATGAGTTAATAATTAGTTAATTAATTAATAATTAATTCACACCACTCTCATTAATTGTATCAATCAGTTAGACTAGATACAACTAGCTCAACTAAGTTAAACCGAACACAACTCCATTAACTGTCTCATCAACTCCACCAAACTCTGTCACATGAGTTCTAACTGAAGTCAACCATGCAATAGCTCCACTAAACCCTAGGAATAGCGTAATTCCTTCTGTCAACTGCATGTGCCACATCCAGGCATCAAACTGAAGTGCTTCAAGAGGATAAGATAATGTTTAGAGTCCAAATATTATTAAGAGCTAATAATATTCGACATATATATTTTTAGACTGGAAATCTAAAAATAGATTCCGCCCAGTATGTCTAAAAATAGAAGTCCATCTATTTTTCCTGACTTGACTAACCATCCACAAATAGCATCCTGCAACTCATAGAACATGATCCATATGTCTAAAAAATAGACATAGTCTAAAAATAGACTTTGCGCCAAAAATACCCTGCGGGTCCACTTAGTGAAGGAAACTCCTTTCCACTAAGCTCCTCATCTTATTGCAATCTCAAAAAATAACACAGATTTGGATCTATACTACACTGTAGGGATCAAAACATGGTTGGCCTGATGCCAAGATTTGAAAATGAGGCTCAATGCCTTCAGTACTATCCTCCTAATGAAGTAGAAAGCTACTCCACTGAAAAGGAGTATTGAAATGGCCTAGATCTGAAAGATCTAGTCTCCACTTGCTGCAGCTTGAAAAAACAACCAAACCTCAACAGGATCTGCACTTTAGTTGAAAGAAGAAGCTTGGCCCTAAGCCAGATAGTGGACAATGCAAGACAAACTCTCCCAAGAGCTACTAAATGGGAAGAGGTGGGATTCCCGACTAGGAACACCCAATGCTAAACAACATTCAATCTCAGCTAAACAGAAAGAGAAAGATATATGTCTAAAAAAACCATATATTCAAAAAATATGATAAACATCAACAAAATCCTAATGCTGCCATCCCCTTCCTTTTATAAGACAAGATCTTGCAAAAGCCTAAACCAATTCCAATGAAATTTCTTCTTTCACACAAGGCACCTCCATCTAAAACTGCTCTATCCCTCATTGATGGCCACTCCTCCATGAAAACGCTCTAGATTTGGTCAAGGTTGACCCAGTCAAAATGTCCAACCGCTTTCACACCTAAGGGTACTTGATTTAACAGCCAAGATTTATCCTTTTCACATTTTGTATTGATTTATTCATATTTAAGGAGTATTATGTACCTCCTTTGCCCTCTTATTCTTTAAACAAAGCAATAAAAAAAAATTGAATATTCCAATTAGCTCATGACTAATTGGGAATATTATAGTCCTCCCTTCCGAAATGTTGCTTGTCCTCAAGCAACTGACAAGGTGAGTGCTGCAACTCTTTCCTTCCTCCATTGGTGACACCAACTGTGATAAGCTTCCCTCATAAGCTAAGTGTTCACCAATCCATCCCTCAATGAATTTCTCCTCCAAATTTCTCATGAGATGTAAATAATCCATCCCATAAGGAGACAATAGTTCAAATGAAACAAAAATGGCTTTCCCAATGTTCTCCCTGAAACATGTATCATAAGGTAAATGGAGAATCTCCATCCCATAAGGCACATACATACCTCCCATTCTCATTCCATACATTCCCATAAAAATTACAAGTATATCATCAATGTACGTGATCAAAATTACATACATACAAATAGAAATTTGTGCATATGGAGGTGGGTCATAGTCCCACATGTGGAACCAGCGCAGTGCATCTCCTGACTGCATCAGATCATGATGTGGTAAGCGTTTTCCCCACCACTTACTTTCTATCCAAGGCATCTCACTATGGATGAAAGTGTGAGATATATTTGGTGCCTTAGGAATGTACCCATCATGAAACAAAATCTCCCTTTGGTCTCCAAGGGAGTGTCCATGTTCAGAAATTTTTGTGGCCCAAGTTGGCCATGAATTTTATAAGATATAGTACTCCTTCTTAGATTTATGGCTTGCATATACATGGTGAAATAATGCAAACAATAATAAAATGAAACATTAGTTACATGAGCATATTCTTCGCCAAAATTCCTCCTTAAAACAATGGAGTGGTGCATAGATCTATCTCCTTCCTTAAAAAGAGAAAGAGATGGATGAATTAACTCCTTAATAGAGTTATGTTTTTGTCCCAAATCCACATGGTTCATGCATATTTGAAAATGTTTATATATTTCTCCTTCAAAGCCCTTCCAAGTTTAGCTTCTCATGATCATGTTGTAGAATCTCATGGAATATGTGTGGTTGAAAAAGAACTTCTCATAAGCTCTTTGTAGCAACTTCTCCTTGAGCTTGGAGGCTCTATACAAGAAGATTCTATCATGATAATAGATGACTCCATCTTGGACTGAATAGCCCTCTTCATGTAGCTGATCATCAAGTATCATGCATGTGTGAATATCCTTGGAGTAATCCACCAACAATTGGGATTTCCAATATGGATCAATCTCCCATAGTGACATCGTTGATGATCTATCAACAGAAATGTCTGTCATATTGCTGCTCTCCTCCTTGACATCTCCCATGCCAAAGGTACATGTTTGAAGGTCATTCCTTCCATGCTTCTCCTCCCACAATGCGTATCTGAAATGAGAGTGGGTAATGATTATGTTGGGAGAAGATATCCCTCCTCCTTGAGCCTACCCAAGACTCCTAGCGTTGTATCATTATCTTAAAATTCTCCCATCCCTCCTGTATATATGCTTTGAGCATCATGTTGTGAGATATCTCCCACAATATATGAATGAGGTGGCCTCCCAGGTGGTTTGCCATTAGATAATAGTGTCCCATATAGCAATCTCATGAGCATAATAGATGGGACTGTAAGGTCCTTGCTTCCACTGCGCAAATCCATCATTGTTTTCTATGTGGAATTTGTATGTGAGGGATATGTATGCATGTCTTTGATCATTTGAGTCTTACCACTCTTCTTATCCACCCATTCCATTTGCAAAACCTCCCAATTAGTGGTGACTTTCCCCAAAGTAATCAACCATTGAACACCCAATATGAGATTGGTGTCAGGTATGTCAACCACAAAGAAATGATTAATCATTGTATATGTCCCCATGGTTAGGGATAAGGATGGGACATAATGCATGAATTTAATTTTTCTATCTCTTGGGACCAAAACAGGCAATCCCTCAAAAGCATCAGTGGGTATTTCCCTCCTTTTTACTAGTTGGGCATCAATGAAATTGTGGGTAGCACCACTATCAACCAATATAGAAACCGTCTAATTCAAGATGGAACCTTGAAATCTTAAGATCAAGTACATAGGTACTCCTCTCAAATATGCAAGAGCCCCTCCAATAGGAGCAAATGCTCCACTCCCATCTCTTGATGGTGTTGGCTCTCCTCCTGCAGTTTCAGTGTTGTGACCTCTCCTTGGTTCATCTTCTTCTTCCTCCTCATCATCTGAGAAGACCTCTATGTAATATGCTTTTCCAGCTGCACATTTATGTCCAGGTGCCCATGATTCTTGGCAAGTGAAGCAAACTTCTTCTTAGATCTCTCTAGACATCATCATCAAGAGGTTTCTTGTATGAGCTCTCCTTTTAAGGAGCATCCTTTTCTTCCTTTCCCTTTGAAGGAAAAGAGGGCTTGTGCTGAAAAGTTGCCTTTAATTTTGGCAAGGAATCTTGAAGGTCTCTAGCCCTTTCAATATCATCATGTAGGGTAGTGGTCTTGGTAGATTTAACCAACCCATGAAGAGGTTCATCTAAACCATCAATGAACATGTACACCCTTCTTGTTGTAGACAAATCTGGAACCATAACAAAAAGTTTTAAAAATTTAGAGATGTAAGTTTCTGTATTACCTAATTGTTTCAACTTTGCAAGGCTCGTGAATGGTGCTTCTAGATCTCTTCTATCAAATCTTTCCACCAGCATTCTAGTGAACTTTGAATAAGCAGTCACATTGGCATGACCCAATGTAGACAAGCCATGTAACCACCAGTCATGTGCTTCACCTTCAAGGTGCAGCACTGCAATCTTAATGGCCTCCATCTCTGGAACCTTGTTTAGCTAAATGTATACGTCAAGTTTTTCTACCCAAGATTTGGTAGAACACTTGGATGACCCATCAAAATTTGGTAAAAATAATATTCCCATAGTGTGGTGTCGATCATGATTCTGGATGAATCCACCACCTCTATGATGATGCCTTGGTCTTCTATTGTCCTTTATTGGACAAAACTCCTGAAAAATCAAGTGATCTTCGAATATCTGATTTTGTGAATCATATTCTTCAAAATAGTCTTCAAGGGATTCATGCTCTTGAAACCCTTCATTTCCCACAACAAAAAATGTAGGCATAGTAGAGCATTGGTAAAGTTGTGGGTGATGCAATGGTTGATCATTCTAGTGATGAGACATGTCAAAGCCATCGCCATGATGAAATCCTTTAGGGGATTCCTTGATTCTATCCATTCTCATCTCCTTGATCTCTCTACCCAGGTATTGCATGGATGTAAGAAGGATCTTAGGGAAATCCTTCTATTCATCTTCTCCTCCAAATAAAGGGGCTTTACCCTTGTCTTCATTATCATTTGTGTAATCAAAATTTTTGTGTCTTCTCTTTTGATACCTCTTCTTTATGTCAGTAAGAGGCTCTCCTTCTTCAGAATATATATTGGCTTTTAGAATGCACAACTTGTGCCAAGCTGATGCCCTCATTCCACTGTAATATTCCCAAATGGGGAATGCAGTAATATAATGTAGAATGATAGGAAAATAACATAGATCATATTTTATATAGCAAGAGGCCAATATGGATACATTTCATTTGTTAATATAGCATCAAAATATGTTTAAAAAGTGGCCCATAAGATGCATAACAAGAAAAGAAAGCCTCCAATGTAATAAATCCCTCAAAATGAGGTGTTGCAACCATATATAAAGACTATAAAAACCTTACAGTGTTATTTTATTGGCTCTACAATAGATGTAGATTACACATTAGATCTAGAGAAAATAAGTACATAAAAATTTAGATCTATATCAGATCCATGAACTCTACAAGCTCCTCTAAAGAACCCCCTTGGGGTTTTCAGCAAAACACCAAGTATAAGATATATATCTGAGATCTAAGACAGAAGATATACTGAAATATTCAGATCTGGAAAGTGTTCCTGAACTTATATAGGCAATAGAATAGCCTCCTCCAATATATCTCCAAAGTGAATGGAAAATCCCCAACACTGAGAAAATCACTCTCCAAATGGTGTGTTGAACCACCCTGCAACTGCACCTACAAAAATAATGCAGATCTGGATCTACACTACACTCTAAGGATCAAAACATGGTTTTCCTGATGCAAACATCTGAAAATGAGGTTCAATGCCTTCAATATTGTCCTCCAAATGAAGTGGAAAACTCCTCCACTGAAAAGGAGCACTGAAATGGCCTAGATCTGAAAGATCTAGTCTACACTTGTTGTAGCTTGCAAAAACAACCAAACCCTCAACAAGATCTGTGTTATAGTTGAAAGAAGAAGCTTGGTTCTAAGCCAGATAGTGGACAATGCAAGACAAAATCTCCCAAGAGCTAGTCAATTGAAAGAGGTGGGATTCCTAGCCAGGAACACCCAATGCTAAACAACATTCAATATTAGCTAAAAAACAAGAGAAATATATATGTCTAAACAGACCATATATTTAGAAAATATGATAAACATCAACAAACTCCTAATGCTGCCATCCCCTTCCTTTTATAAGACAAGAGCTTGAAAAACCCTAAACCACTTCCAATGAAATTTCTTCTTTCACACAAGGCACCTCCATCTAAACTGTGTTGTCCCTCATTGATGACCACTCCTGCATGAAAACATTGTAGATTTGGTCAAGGTTGACCCAGTCAAAATGTATAGCCCCTTTCACACCTAAGGGTGCTTGATTTAATAGCCAAGATTTATCCTTTTCACATTTGGCATTGATTTATTCATATTTAAGGAGTATTATGGACCTCCTTTTCCCTCTTATTCTTTAAACAAATCAATAAAAAAAAATTGAATATTCCAATTAGCCCATGAATAATTGGGAATATTACAGCCAGAAAGCCCCTGTTGTATCTAGAACCCATTCTGCATACCAAAATCATATTTTCACAGGTATTAATAAGTACATGAGACCATTTCTTAAGCCAAAAAGTAATTAATTAATTAATTGAACCAATTAAGTGGCTTCCCAGGGCATTGTGACAGTCAATCCCCTGCAACCTCATGTTGTTGATGTTGAAAATGCTCCCCTTGCAGACAAAGACTTCAAAATCAGCGACCCTGTCACTAATTTCAACCTCCTTGAAATTCATTGTTGGAGCCATGATAAAGCCATCGACCGAGCTGATGATATCTGCCTTTGGGAATCAAATTTACCCAAGTACATCCTCCCACAGACTTTCCAATTCCTAGAAATCATCAAGCTCTATCAAATCAATTATCTTCCCAATTAAAGAGCCCTAGTAACCTATAGCAAGGAAATTTTGTTCACAATCACTGCTGAATCAATAAACCAGATGTTGCAAATCCAACCCAAGCTTGATGAAGCCCCTTTGTCAATTGAAATCCTCACAGAATTATATCTAAAGGTGGACTTTCCAAAGAGGTTTCAAATCTTCCAGACCTTCTTGCCCCCATCATTTGAATCCCAAAAGAGTAACCCTCCTTACCTAGCCTCAATTTTCTCAAAGAGAACAAGACATATTTTCACTATGATGTCTTGCATTCTAGGTTATTTTACAAATGATTATGTAGATGCTTCAATCCTAGATTTTCTATCCATTTTATGCCCAGGACAGCCCCCAACTTTCACATTTAACTTTGCTCAATATCTTTCAGATGCCATCAATGAGAAATTGGTTAAATTACCTGAGGAGGGAGTGTTTAAATATTCATCAAACTTGTTTCATTTATTCTTGTACTTCCAATCTGAAAGGTTTACAGTCAGCCTTCAAAAACTAGACACTGAGGGTAATCCCCAATCAATTGTTTTATGGACATCCTTAATTAGGAAATATTCCACAGAGTTCACTTACAAGGACTTCATTGATTCATTTATTCATCCAGTTTTCAACATGCTAAGTAGTAGCAACGAATCTAGGATCAATGAAGAAATAAAGAAATTATTGTAGATATCAGAACACAGTAGGACAGGAGACTAGTATTTATACCAGAACCACACTGAAATTAGGGTGTATGGATGTCAATTTACTCCATACAAGCTGTCCAAATACCTCCCAATGAGGTTATTTGCACTAGAATATATTAGGAAGATCCTAAATTTAGATGAGGTGAATTTCCTGTCAGCTAAGAAGAAAACTCGGTTTAAAATTAAGAACAAGCTTGGTCCTTTCATCTGCAATAACAAGAATGATGGTCAACAAGCAGAAAAATGTTTACAGGAATTCAAGTTTAGTGAAAGTTTCAAGTGGCAGTATGATCCTTTAGGAGTTATCAACAAACTAAGAGTCAAATTTAAATTAACTCCTTTTGTCCATGATTCCAAACTAGAGATTGAGAATTTCTCCAACCAGTCAAAGTGGTTGGAGAATACTTTGCTAGAGGTAGATAAACAAGTTGCTACTAGTTCAGTCCTGCAAAATCTAGCCCCACAAGATAGGAATTCTAGGAAGCCAAGAGAAGAAGGATCATATTCAGCTCAAACCACTACTGAAACTAAATTTAAACTGATGTACAGGAAGAAGCCCAAGCTAAATCCTGTAAGTGAACAAGTTGAGATAATTGAAATCATTGATACAGACACAGTGGTTAAAGACAACTCACCACCTCTAGTTTCAGAGGAAACTCATCAACCATCAACCTCTAATACTCAAATTATTCATAAAAAATACAGTGTAGAGGTATATTCATCAAGTAAACCATTAGACAAAGAAAGGGATATAATGGAAAAGTATAAAGAAATAAAACTCAGGAATGAGGCATTGAAAGCAATAATCTATGCCCAATATTGGAAGCAAACACCTAGTGACCAGAACAAATTGCTTTCAACATTTGATTACAAGAATAGGAAGATGCAGATGACCTTCTTGTAGCCAATAGTACATCATCCAAATTCATCAGCTGATTACAGAAAGACCTCATTTGAAGTTCAAGCCAAATATGTTCATCCTATATATAAAATAGAATTTCATAAGCACGATGGAGAAATGATGTGTTATACTATGACCAACAAAGCTATGAGTGTACAAAAACTTCAAAATACTCTAGAAAACATTAAAGGATAGTTAAAGCTAGAGAAGGCTTCCTCACAATCCAAGGACAACATAATCAAATCACTTGAAGAATTCATCATAGAGGTAGTATATGATCCCTAGAACATCAAAGTAGCAGAAGAACTCATCAAGAAAAATACTACAGACATTGTTGCATTGAAAAAACAACTGAAATGTCCTCCTACTTAAAATCCACAAGAAAAATATTTTTTAGAGAATGAAGGCCAAAAAGATGAAATTATGAATCTTATCATTCAGTTGACAGCTCAACTGAAAGAGATGGAGAATGAGATAGATAAATTGGTGTAGGAGAAAAAATCCAGCATGGAAGAAATCCATGTCACTGTTATTCCTACAGTTACTACAGTAGTTCATTCTACTTGAGCAGAATAAAAATTCTATAGGATGAAAAGAAGTTGATACAAATCATGCATAATAATGAAACATAGGAGTCAAACAGATTTACTAACAAAGTACAAAAGTTAGAGAAATAATTTACACTAAAAGAACCACTTGCCCAAGCAAAGCAGCAGTTGTGGGCCAGTATCATTAACTCTGTTAATGATATTTGGCCATCCATCCAATTTATCTTTGAACAAAAGGATTTTATCAATGAAGAAACTGAAGCTATTCATAAACTCAAAGAGGAACTTGGGAAAAATCCAAAAGAAGCCACTAAGATCATTAAGTTTCTTAATTCCAAGAACAAACGGGAATTAGAAGAAATTAGCATAAGTGATAGAACTGAAACAATTCTAGAAGTAAGAAAGGTAATTTCCAAGAGGAACTTGATGACAAAACTTGAAGATAAGTGTCAAAACATGGAGTTAGCAATAACCAGATTCATGGTGAAATTTGATGTTTTGAGGCAGAAAGGTTTGCCTAATCCTTCGGTGATTAATTGTAATGTTCCCAAATTTTAGCTTCAAGGTAAAAGGAACATTATAGTTTGCATATTTTTATTTTGTTGAATAAAATGGGTAAGGATACCCCTTAAACCCCTTAGATGGAGAAATAACACACCTTGTGTGAAAGGAGGATGAATAAGCAGCTGGATTAAGCACCTAAAGGTGTGACTATGATCGAGATCACTTTTATTTAGTCATCTTTGACTAAGCAACAGTGTTGTCCAAGAGAGGGAATCTCCATGACAAGGCAACGTAGTTTTAGAGGAGGATCCACTTGCATGAGCTAGATGGAAAGTGTGAATGGGACCCATGGTGAGAGGAGTTCATTTTCTTTATAAGGAGGAGATGGCAGCCCATTTTCATTATGCATTAGCTTATCATTTTCGTTGGGTCTGCTAAGACTTTTATACCCAGGTTGTTTAGCAGGGTTGTAGTGTTCTTGAACCCAAGGGTGTTCCTGGTCGAGAATACCTACCTCATCCTCAAGGAAGTAGAGGGTTTGAGCTTCATTTCCTCATTCCAGCATTTGGCCAAGCTTACTCCTTTAGCTACAACATTATTCTGTTGGGCAGAAAACGTTGAGTTTCTGGGTGCAGCAAGAGAGGAACTCATAGAGTCATTCTTTGGCTTGTTCTTCAGTGGAGATATTGCATATTCTTTGGAGGAGTAGCAGAGGAGAAACCCAGGAATAATTTCAGATATTTGGCACTAGGCCAATCATTCACCATCTCTCACAGCGTAGTCTAGGGTTGAAACTGCGTTATTTTATGTAGGCAGTTGTTGGGAGGGTCATTTGAGCTTATTAGGAGGAGTGTTTTTGAGAAAAAAGGATCAGCCCTTTTCTTGAGAACATTATCAAAGGAGGGCATTATTATTTCAGATCTGCTATAGCCTCATTCTTATTTTGATTCAGTTGCAGTGACAAGTCAATTGTCGCAGTCTATTTTATCCGGCATTTCTAGCAATCTCTCCTGGATTGGCTAGAGATTTTGTATTGGAGCCCATCTTTCCATTTGTGGGAATTTATTTGTATCCTTCAGCCACATTACCATTTTGTACGTATTCATCAGCTGCTGCTCTCATAGATACAACGCAGTCACTACTTTCCGGCATTTTGTGCAATTGCAGCAACTCATGTATTTCATTGCTTGATCATTGGAGATTGGTTCTCATAGCTTGAGTGGCTTGTACCTCATGATTTTCTTGTGTATTATTGCTGATATATTAATATAATTATGGCTCCATGACTTATCCCTCTTATGTTGCATTCCGAATTGCAGAGTTTAATGGTTACGTTCATGTACTGCTGTAAGCTCTCTCATTGAGCATTTTGTAAGAGACCTAGTTTGGGGAGATCTGAATAACCCATCTAGAGTCATTTATTTTGGCTAAAATTCTGGAAGAGAAGTTTTTAATGAGTTAATAAGGGGATCTCAGCCCCCTTTCAGCTTATTTTTTCATTTCCTTCTTTATACAGCGCCCCCATGGACCATATTGCAGAAAATCCTTAAAAAGGGATATTACAGTGATATCAGAGCATCAATCTTGAATCAACCTTTGCAGCCTAAGATAACATGCCATTTGAAGGAGAAGAACCTCACTTAGGAGAGGAGATGTACAAAGGAAACAAGAAAGGAGGAATGATGGAAGAGGAGGTCTCCCTTCTTCTTTTCCAGACCATGGAGGGTATCATTGAAGATCTTGAGGAGATAGAAAGGGAAAACTAGAAATATTTTCTAAGAGGGTTTGTGGATGAAGCAATCCCTATTTGTGACCATGTTGGCTATGAGAATTCAGCCACACATGTAGATCCACAACGTAGTTCATTTCCCATTTTCACTGCAGGTAGCATGGAGGAAGAAGATGAGGCCATTATAGTAGCAACGCTGCAACTCAAAGGTATGGCTCGTGATTGTTGGTTTTCAAATTATGTTTCATATTTTCATGCAAATGTAGAATCATACGATGGATTCACTAAATGTTTGGTGAGAAAATTTGATGAAAATCACTGTGAATCTCTATGTATCAAAACATCAAACACTTTGCATGCATTGGAGGGAACCATGAAACAAAATCCATTCCATATTTCTGAAGGGGATGTAAACATGTATGATGGCTTGCTAAGGGCAAGATCCCCATTTTGAGAAGGGCCCTCTTCCATTTGTGAAGTCATGGAGGTACTTCCTTCAAGAGATGACCAAGAGCTAGGTTCTCTCCTTGATGATGAGGTAATCTCAATTATTGATGGGGAGGATGAGAATAAAAGATGTAACAGCGTTGTCGCATTGGGAGGAGATCCATCACCACATGGAGGTGAAAGGGAGCCATTGCTTCTATTAGAGGAGCCCTTGTTTCTTTGCAAGGAGTTCCAAATGTTTCAACATGTGGAAGCCAAGGCACAATTCTGGAGCCATATGTAACAGTTTTTTGGGATTATGAGATGGAGGAGGAAGAGAAGGATGAGCATCAAGGGATGATACACCCTTATCTATCCTGGAAATTTTTTACACAAGAGAAGGAAATGTTGATCAGCAGTTGTCATTGATGTCAACCCAAGCAGCACCAGGGGATAACCCAATATTGCATGGGAATTTTTACCTACCAAATTAATATATTCTGGATCAATAATGCTTTTGATGGTTTCTACTTTTTGATATGTTTCTGTTGATATATGGCATGCCATGTAATTCTTCACGGTTTGAGAGATATTCATGTTTGAAGTTTGTACCTCCAGTTAGCGGGCTAAAACCCCATGGGGTTGGGGCATGGGTCATTGAAAAGTCATAATTAATATTTTTTGAGCTCCTAAAATCCATCCCACGTTCACTTTTTGAAGCCCCTCTCAACTTAAGCATTCATATAAATTGTGATCTTCATTTCCTCCTTATGCAAGGGATTCGGCCATCTGAAAAAGGTCATCGTGGAATTTTCGCTCTAAATATTTTTCTACGAATGTTCAAAATATGAAATTTTTATGAGGTGAATCCGAAAGCTTGAGGAAGCTACAGTAAAAATTTCAGATCAAGGCGTGCAATATTTTTGGAGATATGATCTGTGGAAGTCATGGTTGTTGCAGGCTCCTGAAATTCATCTCAAAGAAGTGACCTTGGTAAATTCGTCATAAATCTCTCTCTGAGTATCAGATTGGAATTCCGTAAAAATTGGCAGATAGTGCATAGTATTTAATTTTCTCTCTATCAATTTCAGAGACAAATGAAGAAACAGTGACACGTGGCATGCCGTCCAAGTGCGCTCTGCTGAAACAGTCCTTAATTAGGGCATTGTGAGAGATTGGGTATAAATCTCTCTTGAAGAATCCAAATTGTGTCAAACCTATGGCATTGGAAAGAATACTCAGAGGAATACTACACGACCAAAAATCAAATATTGAGGATCTGAAATAATAGAGATACACGAGATTCAATATCAAGCTCCTAGAAGGCAAGAAAAAGATAGATCATGTGTTGTCAAGGGTTGCAAAGGACCAGACTTTCTACGGCAAAAAATAAAAGCAAGGTGCAGCAAAGGGTAGCATGACAAGAACAGCAACCAAGGTGCATAACAGTAGCAATAATTTCATCATATGAAGTCTTCAAGTGGGCAGCACTACATACAATCATTGTAAAGGTACTAGCCTAGATCCATCTTAACTCTGGATCTATCAAGCGCCGAGAGGGATCGAATCTCTAGAGGTGCAAACCTCTTTTTTTGAGTGCAAAACTTGAGGAAAGGTTTGCACCTCGAGATACTTGATTCCTCTCAATGCTTGATAGATCTAGAGTTAAGATGGATCTAGGCTGGTTTCAGTCGTGTGTGGCCAAGGAAAATCTATCGAAAATATGATTAATTTTATCAATAAAATGTAAATACATATAATATAAATATAATAATTTTATATATACTAAATATATCTGATATCTATCTAGTCATTTTAATTTTAAAATTTTCTTAGTTACCTCAGTTTTTTCAGATGATAAATATTGTTAATAAATTTAATGACGAAATAATGTTTTTGAATGCAAAGTGACAATGTAATAATGTTGAATGATAGAAAATGAAAATAATAAGAATGTAGTCAATTACAAATAGGCTTCATTGTGATCAATCTCAAATTATTTTATTTTTCTATTCTTATTGTCACCCTTGTTAGTTTTGTCATCTTTTCATATCGATTATATGATTATATTAAAAGGACAATTGAAATAATAAACCATTTAAATATTTAGCTTGAACTATTGTACTAAACAACATACATTTTCTCTCTTGCTCTTCAATATTAATAGGTTGATTTACTATAACACAAATATTAATGTACATTGTTAATAATTTTGTGTGCTTACACTGAAATCAATGCACAATCTTAATCCAATCACTTTAAAATTAATGTACCATCAATGTACATCAAATCAGAAATCAATGTCTACACTGAAATCAATGCACCTAATGAAAACAATCAAATAAGATTACAAAACAACATCTACACTGAGATCAATGCATCTAATGCAGGTAATCAAATAAGATTAGAAATCAACATCTATATTGAAATCAATGGATCTAGTGCAAGTAATAAAATAGGATTAGAAACCAACATCTACATTGATATCAATGTATCTAGTGCAAGCAATCAAATAGGATTATAAATCACCATCTACTTCCCTATCTCCCCCCTTGAACTACATCTCTCTTTCCCTCCATCTCTCCACTCTCTCACATCCTCCCTCTTCCTTCCTCTCTCTCCATTTCTTTCCCACATATATATCTCCCTCTCTCTTCACCCTCCAAATATGTTACTCTCTCCTCTCTCTCTCTCTCTCTCAACATCTACACTAAAATCAATGCATATAGTGAAAGAAAAATAGGATTAGAAATCACCATCCGCACTGAAATCGATGCATCGAGTGCAAGAAATATCTTCCCTCTCCCCCCCCTCCAAATACATCTCTCTTTCCCTCCCTCTCTCCACTCTCTCACATCCTCTCTCTCTTCCTTCCCCTCTATCCCTTTCTCTCCCACATATATCTCTCTCTATATCTCCCTCTCTCTCCCTCTATTCACCCTCCAACCATGTTACTATATCCCTCCCTCTCTCATTCTACCCCCATTACCTCCATCTCTCCTTATTTTTCTCTTTATCTCACCCCCAAACATACACACACTCCTCTATTTCTCCCTTGTCACTCTGTCTCTCTCTCCACTTATTGCTCCCTATGTAAATACGTTACTCTGGATCCAAAGTTTGATATTATCTGTATTTACACTGAAATCAATGCATCTAGTGCAAGTAAAAAATAAGATTAGAAACCAACATCTACACTGATATCAATGCATCTAGTGTAAGCAATCAAATAGGATTATAAATCATCATATTAATGTACATTGTTAATAATTTGGTGTGCTTACGCTGAAATCAATGCACAATATTAATCTAGTCACTTTAAACTTAATGTACCATCAATGTACATCCAATTACATCAAATTAGAAATCAAAGTCAACACTGAAATCAATGCACCTAATGCAAACATTCAAATAAGATTACAAAAAAACATCTACACTGAGATCAATGCATCTAATGCAGGTAATCAAATAAGATTAGAAATCAACATCTGTATTGAAATCAATGGATCTAGTGCAAGTAATAAAATAATATTAGAAACCAACATCTACATTGATATCAATGCATCTAGTGCAAGCAATCAAATACACATACTCCTCCATCTCTCTTTATTTTTCTCTTTATCTCACCCCCAAACATACACATACTCCTCTATTTCTCCCTTGTCACTCCCTCTGTCTCTCCACTTCTTGCTCCCTATGTAAATACATTACTCTGGATCCAGAGTTTGATATTATCTGTATTTACACTGAAATCAATGCATTTAGTGCAAGTAATAAAATAAGAGTAGAAACCAACATCTACACTGATATCAATGCATCTAGTGCAAGCAATCAAATAATATTAGAAATCACCATATCAAAAGTTTACATTACTCTTGATCTATCAAACTTTACATTAGAAATCACCGTCCACACTGAAATCAATGCATCAAGTGCAAGAAATCATCTTCCCAATCTCCCCCCTTCAACTCCATCTCTCTTTCCCTCCCTCTCCACTCTCTCATATCCTCTCTCTCTTCCTTCCCCTCTATCCCTTTCTCTTCCAAATCTATCTCTCTCTGTCTCCCTCTCTCTCCCTCTCTTCACCCTCCAACTATGTTACTATATCCCTGCCTCTCTCCTTCTCCCCCCATTCTCTCCATCTCTCCTTATTTTTCTCTTTATATCACCCCCAAACATACACATACTCTCTCCATTTCTCCCTTGTCACGCCCTCTCTCTCTCCACTTCTTGCTCTCTCTATGTATTTCTTCTTCCCTCCCTCTCTCACCCTCCAACTCCATCTCTATATCCCTCCCTCTCTCCTCCTATCTCCCTCCCTCTCTCCTCCTCTTTCTCTTCCTTCCTCTCTTTCCCTTCCTCTCCTACCTCCCTTTCTCTTCCCCCATCTCTCTTCTCTCTCCCTCTCTCTCTTTTCCCTCCAATATAAAATGGAAGAGAAATAGAAAAATATGGTATTTGGCCCACTATGTTAAATTTTTATATGTAGGGAGTGAATTGATTTTTCATTAGGGCCAACATTAGATTAATTAGATTAAATTTTAAATGTTAAATATTAAACATTATTTTTACATTTATGTTTACATGTTTATTGTTATTGAGATAGGCAATGCATATAGTGTAGTTTAATTTGGCCCATGGTATTTAGCTGAGGAATCACCTAAATAAAACCACTTTTTGAGTGTTCCTAAATATAAATAGGATTATGGAGTAAATATAAAAAGACGTTTTATTTATTTACCATACCTCTTTTATAAATATGGTATTCAACCCATGGTATTAAAGTGGTACATTTCTATACACTCCGACATATCAAAATTTTACATTAATTAAATTTAATAATATTAATATTATAATATAATAATGTGAATATTAGAATTAATAATAATATTAATATTAATATTAGGGTTAATAATGTTTTTTTTGCATGTATTAATAATAATTTGGCCCATGGTATTTAGCTCAGGATTCACCTAAATAAAACCACTTTTTGATGTTCATAAATATAAATAGGATTATGGAGTAAATATAAAAATCCTTTTTTATTTATTTACCACATATATGGTTTATTTATATTTTATTTATTTACCGTACCTCTTTTATAAATATGGTATTTGGCCCATGGTATTCAGCCCATGGTATTAAAGTGGTAAATATATCAAAAGTTTACATTACTCACATGAAATCTACACATCTATATACACTCCAACATATCAAAAGTTTACATTACACACATTACATCTACACATCTATATATATTGGGTCTGACATATCAAAAGTTTACATTACACACATTACATCTACACATCTCTATATATTGGGCTCGACATATCAAAAGTTTACATTACACACATTACATCTACACATCTCTATATATTGGGCCCAACATATCAAAAGTTTACATTACACATATTACATCTACACATCTCTATATATTGGGCCCGACATATCAAAATTTTACATTACACACATTACATCTACACATCTCTATATATTGGGCCTGACATATCAAAATTTTACATTACACACGTTACATCTACACATCCCTATATACTGGGCTGTAGAGCGCCTCTCGGCGCAATCATTGTACTAAGTCATTGTAAATACATTATTGTAAAAATTGTACTAGTGTGTATCTGCCAAGGGTTGAAGAGGTAGTGATGGGAGGTCTAGGATCTCATTAGGTGGTTGTGTCAAAGTTGGGGTTATGGTCTAGTATATCTTCTTCTTCTGCATCTTTCTATATCATTGTAAAGTGGACCATTTTCCCTAGTACGAGAGTCCATTCTTCTTTTATTCTTCTATAGGGTGGTAGGGTGGTGCTAGGGGGAGTTGTAGCTCATTGGGTGTTGGGGCATCCATTCAGTTGACTACTGAAGAATCTCAAGTGTTGGAGTGTCCATCCAGTGGGAGCTGAAAAAGAATGCTTTTCTAGATTCTAGGTAGTTGGAGCTTTATTTTCAATTGGAGTTGAATATTAAAGAATTATTAGAAAAGAATTAGTTGGTTTTTGTCCCGGAGTGGGTTTCCACCTTAAAAACTATGTGCATTTGTGTTCCTCTTGTTTTCTGCTATCATTGTACAAACACTGATAATAATTGAAGATTAACTAATGCTCTAATTGAAAGGAATACTGATTCACCCCCCCCCCTCTCAGTATTTCCAACAATTGGAATCGGAGCTTGGTTCCCTCAATATAAGTTTAACAGCTGGAAAGAGGTCATGGAGCATATCAAGAATGGTGTACCTCTATTCAATGAAAATAATTATGCACTTTGGAAAGGAATAATGGAGGTTTATCTCTTGGCGCAAGGTTAGGAAGTATGGGACACTGTTCAAAATGGATTTACATCAACTGCGGATGAACAAGGTAAGAAGAATTTGGTAAATGATGCAAAAGAAAAGAATATTATTATCAGTGGAATTATTGAATCTTCTTATCATAAGGTGTTGGGTTGTAAAACCGATAAAAATGTATGGGACAAGCTTGAGAATATATATGCAGGTGACTCAAATGTCAAAGAAGAAAAGATTCAAATATATAGAGAAAAAATTGAGCAACTTAGAATGAAAGAAGATTGCAACATTGTTGCATACTTTCAATACGTTGATGAAATAACCAATAATCTAGAAGGATTGGGAGAGCCAGTAGATGAGAAGAATATTATACGGAATATTCTTAGAACTTTACCAGGGAGATTCAACCCAAAGGTATCGGTCTTAGAATACAATGCAAATCTGCAAAAACTCAGCAAAGAGGAATTACATGGAGTTCTCATAGCATATGAAATGAGACTTGATGAAGAAGAGGGTACTTCGCATCTAGAAATTGCGTTCGTTACATCTAAGAAAACCAATAAGGATAAACAACCTTCAATTGAAAAGACATTCACCTGCAAGTCTGAAGAAAAGGGAGATGATGAAGAAGGTATTTGAGATGAAGAATATGCTTACTTCAAAAGAAAACTACAAATTGGTAAGGGAAAATTCAAAGGTAAACTTCCATTGATATGTTTCAGCTGTAATGAGGTTGGGAATTTTGCAGCAAAATGTCCAAACAAAAGTAATGGAAACTCAAAAAGAAAGAAAGGCTTTAAGAAATTCAAAAAGCAAGGATCCAAAAGGAACTTTCTCTCTAAAGAACATAGCTCATCATCCGATGAAGACAATGATAGTGAAGAAGAAGCCAATGAGAGAGTATTGTTTATGGCCAAGCACAATAAGCAAGAGGTATCAAACAACGAAGAAGAAGGATGGACCTGTTGTGGCTAGCAACAACCTCCCCTTTTTAATTAATATTAGTAATAATACTAAATAAAATGGGGACCCTTAGTTAAAATCCAAAAAAATCAATTAGGATTTGTTTCCTTTAGAAAATAAACTTTTCTATCATAAACCTACAAAAATCCCTTTGAGAGAATATTGCGAAAATATTAAGTTTATGATAGATTATAATAAAATTTGCTCTTGAAACAATATAACGCATCCATAACAAAAATAGTCTATACAAAAAGCATTGATCGCAGATCGCACAGCGCAGAAAACAGAAATGATTAACAAATATCTTTTACGCTCTGATTTATTATGCGCTTTTGCGATTTTGCGCTTTTGCGATGATTTCATTTTGCGATTGTGCGCTTTTTGTGATTCTGCGCGTTTGCGATATGTGCTTTTATCATTTTGCGATATGCGCTTTGCGCTGTTACGCAGTTCCTGCTTTTGCGATAAGTTATGACTGTGATGATTTCATATCGCGATATTGCGACATTGCGATATTGCGATATTGCACAGCAAATCGCACATCGCAATGTCGCAGATTCACGTAAGCGCGCTATCCCGAGGCAATCTTCCCATGTGTCAAATCCGTTATGCGCTTTAATGACTATATTAAATGATTGGAGTGATTATTAATGTGAAAAGAGATTATGTTTAGATTGGAAGTCGTTTCATAATTTAAATATTATATTTCATCCACGTTCATATTCAAAACAGTCTCGTCACCTTTCTATTATCATTACTCTCATTTATTCATAAAACGCAGGCACGAAGGAGCGGATCACTATACAAAGCCTCCGCTATACATTATGGGTAAGAAGGAGAAGAGCTCAAGTTCTGAGAACAAAGAAATGGCTTCGCTATACGCAGACACCGCCTGTAACAAGGATGCAGACATATCCACTTGGGAAGGAATGTATAATCTATTAGAGGATGAAAACCCTGTGGTGTTGAAAGTTGCAGCTACGGCCGGTTCAAAGGATACGTCTGAAGCAACCCTTAGAGACTTGGCCTGCTCATTTCTGCACAGAATTGCAGCAAGGCCAAGGATTCTCCCATATACAGATATGGTGAGATGGGTGCTGGATAGCACAGATATCTCAGACAGGCAATTCAAGACTTAGTCTGAAGAGCTAATTGGGTCATTCACCGTAGAAGATGTGAGATTAATGCATAAGCTGCCAAAACCACAGGCGACTTACAATAGCAAAATTCATGGAATATTTTGCCAAAGAACATGCGAATTTGGCAGATTGCACAAAGGAATGGACTAAAAGAAGTGAACCATTAAAGAAGAACAAACAAGGTATGTACAGCACGGGTTCGCTTACTTCTCCTTATTGTTTTACTACTACTATGTTATGTAGGCTTTTTGGAAAGCCTGACATAAATATGATTTTGCCCGAGTGGCTTCCTTTGTTGAATGCGGCCGTTAATTCTACAATTGTAGACTGGGCCAAAATCCTATCTGATACTATGACCTCTGCTATTTTTCAATACCGGTCCAAACGAAATGTTTCCCAGCGGGTTTACCCGCATTTTTATTTATCTGCTTATGTCATGGACACCATCTGCTATGTCTCTAAATTCCCTGTAATGGGTTGGAAATGGACTATCCAAGACCCTTCGCCCATTCATGTGTACCATAAAGAACTGTTGGAATCTAAGTTTGTCCCCCATTTTTACCAAATTTTCCATGGAATAATGTTGCCATTGTACAGAACCTTGTATAATAAGGATCCCCCAAGGTTATCTTCAGAAACAGAGGTTGATATTCTCCCCGTCGCAAGATGGTTTGGAGAAGAATTGTTCACCTATATTAGGGTTTTTGGAAGTTATGCTTTTCCCCATGTGTTACCCCTATATGTTCCTGATAGACTTGTAGCCCGGGAAATTGCTTATCAGACCTGTGGCCAGGGAGGGATGACAAAAGATTTAAAGGATAAGAAAAAGGGCATTTGGCCACAATTTCCCATAAAATGTGGAACATTTTCACTATTCGATATTGGTCATGCATTTCAAGAGATAGGCAACATCACATCCCTACAGCTGTTCAAATTCTCAAAGAGGTTATATGACCAAAATGATATTGTTAAGAATTTCACCAATGCAATCAAAGTAAAGGAATTTGTCGCAGAGTCTGATCTTTTTGATGATATGTTCCAAGCAAGAAATTCATTCAAAGAAGTTTTGAATTCAGCCCGAGCACAGTTATCCCCACCAGACTTCCAGCAATTCAAACTTTACAGAGAAAGGAGACTAATTCCTGTTCCTTTGGATAATCTACGCTTAGAGCCCGCAAGGGAGAAAACTCCTAGTGTTAGTCTTAACGGTAGTTCAAGTACAAGTAAATCCAAATCAAAATCTGACAGAGATTTTGAACTCTCCAATAAGTCCAAAGAAAAGGAAGATAAAACGGAAGAATCCATTAAAGATTCTGCACAATCAAACGAACCTGATCAACAAAAAATTCTGACTCCTTAACAGACAATTCCTCCTCCAACCAGTGTACAGCAACAGCCAGTTACCATTGAGTTAGATAAAGAATGGGAAACCTTTAATCAATTGATTAATATAGAAGGACAGAATGTACAGACCCCTGTCCAGACAATTAAAGTTTTGAACGCAGGAACAAGCAGCAAAGCCACAGCAACAGAACACATACCAATCACACCCTCCTCTGAAATCATACTTAATGTAGAGGACATCCCTCCTCTGGATGTATTTTATAGCCCAAAATACAAAGCTGTAGTTAAAAGACAGAGGAAAAAGAGAAAAATAGAAAGTGCAATTGCTACTGAACCAGAACAAGTAGATGTTTTATGGAAAGATCCTGCCACAGAGCCTACTCGTAATCTCACTAAATTATCTCAAATAACAGGAGCTTATGCTTCTGCAACCATTGATAAAGCAGTTGAGATACAGCTTTTGTTGGATGAAAAAGAAGAACAGGTAAAGGCCCTACAACAGCAATTGCAACAGGTACAAGCCAATAAGGAAGCACAATTAAAACTTGAAGAGTTGCAACAACAACTTCAAGAAATCCAAGAACAGCATAAGGATGATCCCAAGCTTCCAGAATTCATTTCAGAAACCATCTCTTTGAATAATCAACTACTGCAACAAGAAGAAGTTTTCTGTCAAAAGATATTGCAATGGAATTCTTTATGCCAAGAAAGTGATAAAATCGCAAGTCATGCCGTAGATTTACGAAATGATTATGATTTGATTAATGAAAAGATCAATGATTATCTAGCATGGAAAAAGACAGAAGAAGGCAGAAAAATTGGTGCACCCATCATTAATGAGAACCATAAAGAAATACTGTTTAATAATTGGGATGCACAAATCAGAAGGGCAGAAAGAGCAGCAGAAGAGGAATCTACATCGGCAAACATTCTCACGGATTGTGTAAATGACAATTTACACAAAGCTAACTTGATTTCTGAAACTGTTCCAGGTTATCTCCCACAGGCAAATCAATTGCAAACAGAATGGAGGCAAAAGGCAGAAGAAAGAGCAAAATCCATCCAAGGGCTGACTAGATTAAATTGGGACGCATACTGGGCATACTTAGTAAAGCCACACAGTCAACATAGCACGCTCAATTGTATCATCAATGCTACAGAGAAGATTTCTCCTACGCTTGCCGACTCTGTCTTCTCAGGACAATTAAATTCAGAAGTCGGTCAACCGCATCTTCTCAAAAATATGCTAGATGCCTGCAAGATCAAAGATCAAGCTCATAGTTAGATAGATTTAGTTTTGATTTCACTGTATTTTAGCCTAGGAAAAGGACGGTCATTAAACCGAATCCTTAATTTTGTAATAAACTATTTTTAGAGTTAGTTAAAGTGGTATTTAAACCCCTCTCATGCATTTAGAGAGGGGTCCTGGATCTTAATACTGTGAGACTTGGAGATTGCATTTCTGTACTCCATTGTCTTATCTATTTTTTGAAAAGGATCACATCTGGTGATTTTTATGCGAAATTATCTTTGAAGTGTTGCATTTCTGTACCTTTAGAATTCGATTTTGCATTATAATTGCTGGATAGAGTATCAGATTGCATCTGGAAGTCATCAAGATGAACAAGGTATTTCTATCTATTTGTTGTTGATTTTTGTTGTTATATGATATTCGTTTTAAGATTGCTATCATTTATATGTATTTGTTTTCACAACGCTCTCTTTTGTATATCATTTCTGAGTATAATTGAAACGTTATTTTTCATAATTACATGTAAATGGTATATAATGATGAATGCAATATGCTATTATAACTCTGTTTAATTTCTTAAACAAAGTTACCTTTATTTGTTTCTGCACATTTCAATTTGATTAATAATACATTTTCATGGTTATTGTTGGATTGAAACAATCTTAAGTTGTATTCACATGTTATTACCCGGGTTAGTATTAGAATTTCTTTATCAGTATTTAGCTTAGATTATATAGTTTTATTTTAGTTAATTTAGTCCCATTTCCACCCACCCAATCCAATCCATTTAGTTATAAGGAAACTGGTCCTTTAAATCCAGTCGGAGCCACCATACCAAACGGAAAAGGAGTTGTCCTAAGGTCCCGACCGGGTGGTTATCCTCGATGTTTGAAGCAGAGATTTTCCAGGCTTCAACATTTTTGGTGCTAGAAGGAGGGCCTGAGCTATGAATGGCAAGTAAACCTCTATCCACAAGCCATTCCGAGAGCAAAACACCCTCATTAACTTCTTCAATTTCTTCTGAAATTCAAAATCCTAGAGAAGAAATTGCAGAAAATATTCAAACACCCACTACCAAAATCTTTAAACATTCAGACGATCAACATCCCGAGTCTCCTGAAGTTCAAGATTTAATTCAGAAATTGAAAGGATTCTCATTATCTCTTGAAGAGTCTGAAATATCTGAAGGTAGTGTAACTTCAAAATTTGTTTCTTCAAAACCTCTTACTAGGCTTCAAAGTGAAAAACTTGGTATCTCTCCCAAAGAATTCCCTTTACCTAGTAGAGTTAAAACAAGAAAACACAATCGGAATCAGAAAGTTCAACCTCTAATATCCAAATACCTGTTTCCGAAATCCCTTCTCAACAAAGTACAGTTGTTTCCATATCATCTCCACAAACATCTTCTCCTCAATCCTCATCAGTCTCAACATCATTCATTCCAACAACTTCTATCCAAACACCACCAGTTTCTACTATCCCTCCAATAGTCATCCCAACAATGGCACAGAGACCATGGTCTACTCCAGGAGCAGTCAACATGGCTGCACCTTTACACGATTTACCAGACAATCCTGGAAAATGGCTTCCAAAGTTTGGCCCAGATCTTAACATTCCAGCTGAAGAACATATCAATAACTTTATGCTGGCCATTAATTTGAATGGAGTCACACAGGAGGATGTTGTAGTTAGACTATTTCCTTACACCCTTCAAGGAACAACAGGATCATGGTATTTTTCATTACCATCAGGATCTATAACAAGTTGGGACATTTTTGCAGATTAATTTTTAACCAAATTTGGAGATGACCGATCAATTGCAACTTTACTTAATGATCTCTCAAATTTGAAAATTGAACCCAAGGAACCAATTAAGGAGTTTAACTCCCGATTCAATAAGCTCTTGAACAAAATTCCCACTGATTCTAAGCCAAGTGAGCAGGTCAGAATTGAATGGTACATTACTGCCTTACCCTCAAACATAGCAATTTTCGTAGACAGAGCTGCAAAGCCCACATTAGCCGAAAGTATGAAAGAAGCTATTGCAGTTGAAAAACGTATCACTTCTCTGGAAAAGAAAAATGCTCTTGAAGAAAGGAAATCAAACAAGGTCAGCTTTAGAGATGATTCAAAGAAAAAGGCCAAAGATCCATATGACATGGAAGGTTTACAGAAAGTTCTTAAAACCATGTCAAATGAAATGGTCGAAATAAAAAAACAAGTAGCTGAAACTTCCACCAAGAAACCATTCTGGAATTTCAGAAAGAACCAAGTTGAATCTAAACCTCCTAATACAATCTCTAATGCAGAATCAGAAGAAGAGGAAGAAGAAGAAGATACATCTGTAGTATCAGATCAAGAGGACGAAAATGAAGAAATAGTTGAATTAAATGGAATGTGGGATTTTATTCTCCCTAATTCTGATAGTGAAGAAGCTATGCCTGTAAGTACTAGGAGTAAATCTACAGCAGAACCAGTGCAAACAGTTCCAAAAAAGAAAATTACAACTCCAAGTACCAAAGACAAACCCATTGTAAAGAAAACTTCTCAATTACCTACTCAAAATCAGCCATCTTCTTCTAATCCTCTCACATCAACAGCGAAAACTTTAGTAGTGTCAGATCCTATGGAATACAACATTGTCGAAGACATGAAAAAGATCAAAGCCAACATTTCCTTACATGAACTCAGCAAACTAAAACACCAGCAAAAGTTGTTATTAAAAGAACTTAACGCTACACCAATTTCTCCTGTACCAAGCGGTGTAGTGGCAAAAGCAGCAAGAGGAACTGGTAAGCCACCCGATAAGGTAGATGCTACTGATACTGTGCTCATTGGGGAAAAGTCAAATTCTCAAACTCCTCCTTTTATTTTGACTTATGAGATGTACAATAAAAATCTGCACAATTGTTTAATTGATTCTGGAGCTTCTTCCAATATAATGCCTACATCTGTCTGTGCTAAATTGAATATTGAACCACAGAAATCAGCAGTACATATTGTTCAGTTGGATCGATCCAAAGTTCAAGTGGTAGGAGAAATCAATTCAGTCACAATCAGATTAGCTTCTGATCCTAGGATTGTCTAAAGAATTGATATTTTGATTGCTGATATTCCTGAATTCTATGGATTAATCTTGAGCAGGGACTGGTCTGCGAAACTTAATGGTTACATCTCAACTGATTATTCACACATGTGGCTTCCTTATAAAGGGAAACCAAATCAAATTAAAATTGAACGAGAAAAGCATATGACACACACTGTCACTGAATTTGAACAACCTAATGAACCTGTGGCATTTAACAACAATATTCTTGGAGGATATTCTGTCGAATCATTTCTTGGAAATTTTAAAGCTCCTCAGTCTCCTTTTTCTGTAAATACTTTTGTTTCTCAGATAGAGAATTTTTCAGAGTCTGATTCCTCCAGAATTGTAAATACTTCAGATTTAATTATAGATAAGCCAATAGATAAGTCTTTATTTTGGTCATTATATTTTGATGGATCGAAGTCTAGTGATGGAGCTGGAGCTGGATGCATATTGATTGATCCGAATGGAGAGAAAACTATGTTATCATGCAGATTAGAATTTGAGTGTACTAACAATACTGCAGAATATGAAGCCTTGGTTCAAGGACTTTATAAAGCAATAGGGTTAGATGTTAAATACTTGAAAGTCTTTGGTGATTCCGAAATTTTAATCAAACAAGTTAGGAATACTATTCATTGCCTTTCAGGACATCTTAAACACTATCAAACCCTAATACAAGATCTCACCACTCATTTTTTAGCATTTAGTATTTCTCCTATTCCTAGGAATCAAAATACATCGGCTGACTTGTTAGCTAATGTTGCATCTAAACTCCTACCTGCTGAAGACTGCAGTCCTGATAGGTTTTCTGTAGAATTGATCTTTCGTCCATCTGTCCCAGACAATGTCACAAACTGGAGAGTTTTCTATCATGATCAAGATATTTTAAATTTCATGACTTCAGACAAATCATATGATGATCAAATTATTGATGAAGAAGATCATGATTTACAAATTGCTTCAAAAAGTAATGAAAATCCCATTCCGAAATCTGTTGTTAAATTGGAAGACTTATATGATATTAAGGACAGATTCAAGAAAGTTGTTAATACAAAACTTCAAAGTTCCACTTTGAAGTTTGAATTAGTAAATCTTGGTTCTGATTCTAAACCCCAAAACATTAATTTAGGACTCAATTTAACACTAGAGGAAAGAAGTGCATTCATTAAATTGCTGAACAAGTATAAAAAAGTTTTTGCTTGGAATTATGATGATCTAAAAACATATGATACTTCGATTATTCAACACACGGTTCCAATGCTTTCTGATGTTAAACCTGTTCAACAGAAACTGAGAAAAATCCATCCAAATCTCGAGAGTCAAATCAAATCAGAACTCAATAAACTTTTGAAAGCCAAGATCATTTTTCCAGTCAGGCACTCTAATTGGGTTTCCAATATGGTACCTGTAAGAAAGAAGAATGGTGATATAAGAATCTATATTGATTTTAGAAATCTAAACAAAGCATGTTTAAAAGACAATTTCCCATTGACAACCATGGAACAGATACTTCAAAAGGTAGCTGGTTCTGAACTTATGTCTTTTCTCGATGGGTTTTCAGGGTATAATCAAGTTTTAGTCCACCCAGATGACAGATTGAAGACAACTTTCAGAACAAAATGGGGAACTTATGCTTATCAGAAAATGCCTTTTGGTCTAATAAATGCAGGAGCAAATTTTCAAAGAGCCATGGACATTGCATTTAAAGGTCTGATCAATAAATCTGTTGTTGTTTATCTTGATGACATAACAGTATTTTCAAAAAAGAGAGCCAATCATCTACATGACTTAAAGCAAATTTTTGAAAGATGTAGAAGGTTTGGTATTTCCTTAAATCCAAAGAAATCTTTCTTTGCTTTAGATGAAGAAAAACTCTTAGGATTTTTTGTGTCAAAAGATGGAATATATATTGATCCAGAAAGAGTAAAAGAAATTTCTGATATTTCTTTACCACATAACAAAAAATCCATGCAATCATTTCTTGGACAGATCAATTTTGTAAAAAGATTCATTCCTGATTTTTCTTTAATTGTTTTACCTATGAAAAATATGATCAAGAAGAATTCAATATTCAAATGGACGCATAAAGAAAAGGAAGCTTTTGATTCAATCAAACAAGCAATCATTAATGCACCAGCATTGAATACCCCGGATTTTTCTAAAGATTTTATTTTGTATACTTTGGCCACTGAAACATCCTATGCAGCCGTTTTGACACAACTCAATGATCAAGAAATTGAAGCACCTATTTATTTCTTTAGTTCAAATCTGCAAGGAGCTGAGCTTAATTATTCTGATGTTGAAAAACAAGCCTTTGCTGTGTTTAAATCAATCAAACATTTCAGACCTTTTCTCTTAAAAACACATACAAAAATCATTGTCCCATTCTCTGCAGTGAGGCAATTATTAATTCAGAGAGAAGTAGGAGAAAAGAGAGCTAACTGGGTAACATCTTTGCAAGAATATGATGTTGTTATTAAACCAGCCAAGATTGTTAGAGGACAAGGTTTTTGTAGATTATTGGCAGGAGCTCATAACATACCAGAAGATCAAGATTCAAATCAAGATATTCAAGTAAGTCAGATAAGTGTTACAGATGCTGATTCTCAGTATACTGATCTCATCTATTACTTGAAAAATGGGTATGCTCCTTCTAATCTCAGCTATAAGAGTAAACGCGCTTTAAGGTTAAAAGCTATTAAATATGTTATCATTGATAATGTGTTATTTAGGAAAAATTATGATTCAATTTTATTAAGATGTCTTGAAAAAACTGAAGCTGAAAAGGTTTTGCAGGAACTACATGATGGACCAGCAGGAGGTCATTTTGGAGGGGATACTACAGCTCACAAAATAATTCGCGCTGGTTATTACTGGCCTACCCTTTTTAAAGATACACATGATTATGTAAGGAAGTGCCAAATTTGTCAGACTGCAAGTGGAAGACAAAAGAAACCAGCTTTTCCTTTGCAACCAGTAATTATTGAACAACCATTTGAACAATGGGGACTTGATATTATTGGTGAAATAGTACCTCATTCTTCCAAACAGCATAAGTACATCCTTACTGCAACTGATTACTTTACAAAATGGGTAGAGGCAATCCCATTGAAGTTAGCCAATTCTGATGCAATTATTGATTTCATAGATCAATTCATCATAACCAGGTTTGGTGTACCTCAAGCTCTTGTTTTTGATAATGCATCTTACTTTTCTGGTAATAGTTTAATTGAATTTGCAGTCAAAAGAGGTTTTAAATTAAAATATTCAGCAAATTATTATTCACAAGGTAATGGTTTGGCTGAATCCACTAACAAAAACCTTATCAAAATCATTAAAAGAACCATTGATCAAAATCAAAAGAATTGGCACAAATCTTTAATCTTTGCGTTATGGGCTGATCGTATCACTAAAAAAGCTTCGATAGGGACTTCACCTTTTAATCTGGTTTATGGAAAAGAAGTTGTGATACCTTCAAATTTAACTCTTCCATCATTAGCCCTAGTGCAGTTTATTGAAGAAAATCCTTCATCATCTATTCAATTGAGATACGATCAAATCCTTAAACTAGAAGAAGATAGGGATAAAGCAAAAATTACTCATGAAAAACATCAACAGCTTGTAAAATCTTCTTTTGATGCAAGTTCTACCGGCTCAAAACTTTTATCAATTGGTGATTTCATTTTGAAATGGGATAAAGCACATGAAGAAAAAGGTAAACATACCAAATTTCAGAAAATGTGGCTTGGACCATTTCAGATCGTTGAGAAGATAGGCTCAAATGCATACATACTCCAAGATCTAACAGGTAAGAGAGAACCTCTTCCTGTAAACGGGCTTATCTTAAAGAAATTCTTTTCCTAAGGAGGTAACCCCTTCTTAAAACTGTACATATTTCTTTCTGCAGATTTTGATTGTTTTTGTTGTTACAAATAAAGGTCGTTAATAAGTCCCTGATTGACTGTTTACTATTTAAGAAAATTTCTTCGGAAAAATATTATAAATATTTATTTTATGTAAATAATAATTTTTAAAGTAAATGATCATAGTTTTTGAGTAGTTTAAAATAAGATGTTTAAACTTTGAAAAGATTATTTCAATCATTTACATGATCTTTTGAAATATTGAGGAAAATGTAAAATCATTAGAAGTTTATCAAGCAGAGAAAGGTTATTTGTAAAAGTAAAGTTTTTTCAAAGTTTTGGAACTCAAAAAACTCTGAAAATTGTCATCCATTGGTTCTTAAGGATAAAACTATTTCACCCCATCCATTTAAGTTGTGATTTTTTAGAATGTAATTCTAAGAAATTATATGAAAAATTTAAGAGATAAGAGGTCTCATTATGAGCCGACTTACTATGTTCATAAGGAATGATAAAACTGACATTACCAATACTGCATACCAAAACAGGGTAATGGCTTATAAATATAAGACAAGGGGTCTCATCACGAGCCAGCTTGTTCAGTTTAATTATAACTAGTGAATGGCATTGTTATCAACTGGCCACCAAACCAGAACAATGGCTCTTAAAATAAAAAATAAATAAAAGATAAAAAAAAAACATGAGATAAGAAATCTTATGAATTTATCTTTTAAAAGGTCATAATTTTAATTGGATGGGACAATGAATGGTTAATGGTTTAAAGGTAACCCTGTCGAGACTATAAACGTTTGCTGGTAGCAGAGGCAATACCTATGACAATAGAGTATATTATAAAACCAAAATTCGAAGAGATCCACTTACTTTATTATTAACACCAATCAAAGCTTGAGATAACCCAAAATGTTTTTATTTTTCTCAAAGAACTAGAAAGAAATTATGAAATGATTTTTATTTTTCTTTCATAGTTACATTTTATTTTGAATAATTCTTAGATAAGTTTTCATCATCCTTAAAAAATTTTACTTACTAAAGATAGAATGTTCATTTTATTTTTCAGAGATAACTGTTTCTTCCAGTGAATCGCCAATTGTTGTGGCTAGCAACAACCTCCCCTTTTTAATTAATATTAGTAATAATACTAAATAAAATGGGGACCCTTAGTTAAAATCCAAAAAAATAAATTAGGATTTGTTTCCTTTAGAAAATAAAATTTTCTATCATAAACCTACAAAATCCCTTTGAGAGAATATTGCGAAAATATTAAGTTTATGATAGATTATAATAAAATTTGCTCTTGAAACAATATAACGCATCCATAACAAAAATAGTCTATACAAAAAGCATTGATCGCAGATCGCATAGCGCAGAAAACAGAAATGATTAACAAATATATTTTACGCTCTGATTTATTATGCGCTTTTGCGATTTTGCGCTTTTGCGATGATTTCATTTTGCGATTGTGCGTTTTTTGTGATTCTGCGCGTTTGCAATATGTGCTTTTATTATTTTTCCGATATGTGCTTTGCACTGTTACGCAGTTCCTGCTTTTGCGATAAGTTTTATGACTGTGATGATTTAATATCGCGATATTGCGACATTGCGATATTGCGATATTGCGCACCAAATCGCACATCGCAATGTCACAGATTCACGTAAGCGCGCTATCCCGAGGCAATCTTCCCATGTGTCAAATCCGTTATGCGCTTTAATGACTGTATTAAATGATTGGAGTGATTATTAATGTGAAAAGAGATTGTGTTTAGATTGGAAGTCGTTTCATAATTTAAATATTATATTTCATCCGCGTTCATATTCAAAACAGTCTCGTCACCTTTCTATTATCATTACTCTCATTTATTCATAAAACGCAGGCACGAAGGAGCGGATCACTATACAAGGCTTCCACTATACATTATGGGTAAGAAGGAGAAGAGCTCAAGTTCTGAGAACAAAGAAATGGCTTCGCTATACGCAGACACCGCCTGTAACAAGGATGCGGGCATATCCACTTAGGAAGGAATGTATAATATATTAGAGGATGAAAACCCTGTGGTGTTGAAAGTTGCAGCTACGGCCGGATCAAAGGATACGTCTGAAGCAACCCTTAGAGACTTGGCTTTCTCATTCCTGCACAGAATTGTAGCAAGGCCAAGGATTCTCCCATATACAGATATGGTGAGATGGGTGCTGGATAGCACAGATATCTCATACAAGCAATTCAAGACTCAGTCTGAAGAGCTAATTGGGTCATTCACCGTAGAATATGTGAGATTAATGTATAAGCTACCAAAACCACAGGCGACTTACAATAGCAAATTCATGGAAGATTTTTCCAAAGAGCATGCGAATTTGGCAGATTGCACAAAGGAATGGACTAAAAGAAGTGAACCATTAAAGAAGAACAAACAAGGTATGTACAGCACGGGTTCGCTTACTTCTCCTTATTGTTTTACTGCTGCTATATTATGTAGGCTTTTTGGAAAGCCTGAAATAAATATGATTTTGCCCGAGTGGCTTCCTTTGTTGAATGCGGCCGTTAATTCTACAATTGTAGACTGGGCCAAAATCCTATCTGATACTATGACCTCTGCTATTTTTCAATACCGGTCCAAACGAAATGTTTCCCAGCGGGTTTACCCGCCTTTTTATTTATCTTCTTATGTCATGGACGCCATATGCTATGTCTCTAAATTCCCTGTAATGGGTTGGAAATGGACTATCCAAGACCCTTCGCCCATTCATGTGTACCATAAAGAACTGTGGGAATCTAAGTTTGTCCCCCATTTTTACCAAATTTGCCATGGAATAATGTTGCCATTATACAGAACCTTGTATAATAAGGATCCCCCAAGGTTATCTTCAGAAACAGAGGTTGATATTCTCCCCGTCGCAAGATGGTTTGGAGAAGAATTTTTCACCTATATTAGGGTTTTTGGAAGTTATGTTTCTCCACATGTGTTACCCCTATATGTTCCTGATAGACTTGTAGCCCGGGAAATCGCTTATCAGACCTATGTCCAGGGAGGGATGACAAAAGATTTAAAGGATAAGAAAAAGGGCATTTGGCCACAATTTCCCATAAAATGTGGAACATTTTCACTATCCGATATTGGTCATGCATTTCAAGAGATAGGCAACATTACATCCCTACAGCTGTTCAAATTCTCAAAGAGGTTATATGACCAAAATGATATTGTTAAGAATTTCACCAATGCAATCAAAGTAAAGGAATTTGTCGCAGAGCCTGATCTTTTTGATCATATGTTCCAAGCAAGAAATTCATTCAAAGAATTTTTGAATTCAGCCTGAGCACAGCTATCCCCACCAGAATTCCAGCAATTCAAACTTTACAGAGAAAGGAGACTAATTCCTGTTCCTTTGGATAATCTACGCTTAGAGCCCGCAAGGGAGCAAACTCCTAGTGTTAGTCTTAACGGCAGTTCAAGTACAAGTAAATCCAAATCAAAATCTGACAGAGATTCTGAACTCTCCAATAAGTCCAAAGAAAAGGAAGATAAAACGGAAGAATCCATTAAAGATTCTGCACAATCAAACGAACTTGATCAACAACAAATTCTGACTCCTCAACAGACAATTCCTCCTCCAACCAGTGTACAGCAACAACCAATCACCATTGAGTTAGATAAAGAATGGGAAACCTTTAATCAATTGATTAATATAGAAGGACAGAATGTACAGACCCCTGTCCAGACAATTAAAGTTTTGAACGCAGGAACAAGCAACAAAGCCGCAGCAACAGAACACATACCAATCACACCCTCCTCTGAAATCGTACTTAATGTAGAGGACATCCCTCCTCTGGATGTATTTTATAGCCCAAAATACAAAGCAGTAGTTAAAAGACAAAGGAAAAAGAGAAAAATAGAAAGTGCAATTGCTACTGAACCAGAAAAAGTAGATGTTTTATGGAAAGATCCTGCCACGGAGCCTACTCGTAATCTCACTAAATTATCTCAAATAACAGGAGCTTATGCTTCTGCAACCATTGATAAAGCAGTTGAGATACAACTTTTATTGGATGAAAAAGAAGAACAGGTAAAGGCCCTACAACAGCAACTGCAACAGGTACAGGCCAATAAGGAAGCACAATTAAAACTTGAAGAGTTGCAACAACTTCAAGGAATCCAAGAATAGCATAAGGATGATCCTAAGCTTCCAGAATTCATTTCAGAAACCATCTCTTTGAATAATCAACTACTGCAACAAGAAGAAGTTTTCTGTCAAAAGATATTGCAATGGAATTCTTTATGCCAAGAAAGTGATAAAATCACAAGTCATGCCGTAGATTTACGAAATGATTATGATTTGATTAATGAAAAGATCAATGATTATCTAGCATGGCAAAAGATAGAAGAAGGCAGAAAAATTGGTGCACCCATCATTAATGAGAACCATAAAGAAATACTGTTTAATAATTGGGATGCACAAATCAGAAGGGCAGAAAGGGCAACAGAAGAGGCATCTACAACGGCAAACACTCTCACTGATTGTGTAAATGACAATTTACACAAAGCTAACTTGATTTCTGAAACTATTCCAGGTCATCTCCCACAGGCAAATCAATTTCAAACAGAATGGAGGCAAAAGGCAGAAGAAAGAGAAAAATCCATCCAAGGGCTGACTAGATTAAATTGGGACGCATACTGGGCATACTTAGTAAAGCCACACAGTCAGCATAGCACGCTCAATTGTATCATCAATGCTACAGAGAAGATTTCTCCTACGCTTTCCAACTCTGTCTTCTCAGGACAATTAAATTCAGAAGTCGGTCAACCGCATCTTCTCAAAAACATGCTAGATGCCTGCAAGATCAAAGATCAAGCTCATAGTTAGATAGATTTAGTTTTAATTTCACTGTATTTTAGCCTAGGAAAAGGACGGTCATTAAACCGAATCCTTAATTTTTGTAATAAACTATTTTTAGAGTTAGTTAAGTAGTATTTAAACCCCTCTCATGCATTTAGAGAGGGGTCTTGGATCTTAATACTTTTAGACTTGGAGATTGCATTTCTGTACTCCATTGTCTTATATATTTTTTGAAAAGGATCACATCTGGTGATTTTTATGCGAAATTATCTTTGAAGTGTTGCATTTATGTACCTTTAGAATTCGATTTTGCGTTATAATTGCTGGATAGAGTATCAGATTGCATCTGGAAGTCATCAAGATGAACAAGGTATTTCTATCTGTTTGCTGTTGATTTTTGTTGTTATATGATATTTGTTTTAAGATTGCTATCATTTATATGTATTTGTTTTTACAACGCTCTCTTTTGTATATCATTTCTGAGTATAATTGAAACGTTATTTTTCATAATTACATGTAAATGGTATACAATGATGAATGCAATATGTTATTATAACTCTGTTTAATTTCTTAAACAGAGTTACCTTTATTTGTTTCTGCACATTTCAATTTGATTAATAATACATTTTCATGGTTATTGTTGGATTGAAACAATCTTAAGTTGTATTCACATGTTATTACCCGGGGTAGTATTAGAATTTCTTTATCAGTATTTAGCTTAGATTAGATAGTTTTATTTTAGTTAATTTAGTCTCATTTCCACCCACCCAATCCAATCCATTTAGTTATAAGGAAACTGGTCCTTTAAATCCAGTCAGAGCCACCATACCAAACGGAAAAGGAGCTGTCCTAAGGTCCCGACCGGGTGGTTATCCCCGATGTTTGAAGCAGATATTTTCTAGGCTTCAACAGGACCATAGACGAATTTTATGAGGAAGCAATCAAGCTTATAAAATATCTCAGGGTGGAGAATATCTGTTCCAAAACTCTTGAAGAACAAGTTCAAGGTCTCAAAATTGAAGTTGAAGAACACAAATGCATTGAAGAGTCACTTCAAAAGAAGTTGGAAGAAATCAAACAAGAAAGGGACGAGTTAGAAGCCGAAGTAGTCTCGCTGCATGAGGAAGTGAAGAAAGGAAAAACTATCCAAAACTATGCCAACAGCTCAAGGGAATTGGAAGAACTCATCAAAAATCAATGATATTACAATGAAAAAACTGGCATCGGTTACAAATAAGAAGAAGCAGGACCTTCTACAACAAAATACAATGAACCTATGAGATCTAACATGCATGTAGACTTCATTGGAGAAGATTCGCAAGAACAACCTTGGAAGAAAATTCCTCTACCAAAATTTCCATCTAGGTACCAACATATTTTTTATGGCTACTGTTATTCATGTGGAAAATTTGGTCATAACGTTGTAGAATGTCGCACGTACCCTAGGAACAAATACAATTCCAGGAGATCTTTCAAATATGAACCTCCCAAGGCTCAATGAAACATCAATAGATTTGAACATTTAAGAAATAATATTGAATGTTATAAATGTCGAAACATTGGACACATAGCCAAAGAATGCAGACTTGAAAATCCTCCAAAAGAATCTTCAAAGCCACAGAATGAATGAACATGGAAGAAGAAGAAGAATTATAATTGTGCTCTCGCTCTCAAGGCTCAAAAGAACAAAGATGTGTGGTATGTTGAGAGTGGTTGTTCAACGCATATGACTGGAGATAGAAATAAATTTGTATCTCTGAAAGAGAAGAAGGATGGAACCATGTCCTTTGGAAATTATGGATCTTCAAATGTTATAGGATCAGGTACTGTCACTCTAGGAAGCAAAGACGTTCTAGCCAAGAATGTTCTATTGGTTGAAAACATGAATCACAATCTTCTTAGTGTTGGAAAAATGTGTGATCAAGGACACAAAATACTATTCAAATCCACGAAATGTGAAATCAGGAAAGGCGTGTATGGTGAATTTGTGGCTACAGCAAGTCGAGCTCCAAATGACATATATGTTCTGGATGAAGCAACTAAAGCATGTCTAATAGCTAAAGAGGATGATACAATAATTGGTAGCAATGATGATCGACAAAGTAAGAATTTTGCTACAAAGGTGCAAAGTGATTTCGAGATGTCTTTACTTGGTGAGCTGACATACTTCTTAGGGCTTCAAATATCTCAGAAAGAGAAAGGAATATTTATATGTCAAGCCAAGTACATCAAGGAAATGCTCATGAAATTTAAAATAGAAGATTGTAAACCCATTCTTACTCCAATGGTAACAGGTTGCAAATTGAGCATAGACTACTCATCTAAGTATGTGGATCAAAGGTTGTACAGATCTATGATTAGTAGTCTTCTATATGTAACAGCCTCCCAACTAGATGTTATGCAAGCAGTTGGACATGTAGCAAGATTTTAAGCAGAACCAAAAGAATCACATATTAAATATTCGCCAACATTGGAATATCTTCATCAAAAGTTTGGGATTCTCCCAAGTTCTCACTAGATTACAGGTTTGCAGGATGGTTGTGTGTCAAGGGGAGTGGAAGTGTGTACAGGTCCACATGATGGTTTGTGTTTCAGGGGGAGTTACCCTTTTCCATTGATGTCAAATGGAGAGAGAATGTTGTAGGAAGAGGTGTCATGATTGCAGGGGGAGTACTTGTGTTGCCATCAATGCCAAACAGGGAGATTGTTGATCAGCGGTTGTCATTGATGTCAACCCATGCAGCACCAAGGGCTAACCCAATATTGCATGGGAATTTTGACCTACCAAATTAATATATTCTGGATCAATAATGATTTTGATGGTTTTTACTTGTCGAGATGTTTCCATTGATATATGGAATGCCATGTAATTCTTCACGGTTTGAGAGATATTCATGTTTGAAGTTTGTACCCCCAGTTAGTGGGCTAAAACCCCATGGGGTTGGGGCATGGGTCATTGAAAAGTCATAATTAATATTTTTTAAGCTCCTAAAATCCATCCCACGTTAACTTTTTGAAGCCCCTCTCAACTTAAGCATTCATATAAATTGTGATCTTCATTTCCTCCTTATGCAAGGGATTCGGCCATCTGAAAAGGTCATCGTGGAATTTTTGCTCTAAATTTTTTTATACAAAGGTTCAGAAGCTGAAATTTTTATGAGGCGAAGCTGAAATCCTGAGGAATCTACAATAAAAATTTTAGATCAAGGTGCGCAACATTTTTAGAGATATGATCTGTGGAAGTCAAGGTTTTTTGCAGGCTCCTGAAATTCGTTTGAAAGAAGTGACCCTGGTAAATTCATCATATATATCTCTCTGAGTATCGGATTGGAATTATATAAGAATTGGTGGATAGTGCACAATTTGTAATGTTTTCTCTATCAATTTTGGAGACAAATGAAGAAACAGTGACACATGGAATTCCATACAAGTGCGCTTTGCTGAAACAGTCCTTAATTAGGGCATTGTGAGAGATTGGGTATAACTCTCTCTTGAAGAATCCAAATTGGGTCAGACCTATGGAATTGGAAAGAAGACATAGAGGACTACTACAGGACCGAGAATCAGATATTGAGGATCTAAAATAACATAGATACACCAGATTCCATATCAAGCTCCTAGAAGGCAAGAAAAAGCTAGATCATGTGTTGTCAAGGGTTGCAAAGGACCAGAATTTCTATGGCAACAAAGCAAAGCAAGGTGAAGCAAAGGTTATCATGAAAAGAGCAGCAAACAAGGTGAATAACAGCAGCAAGAAGTTCATCATATGAAGTCTTCAAGTGGGCAGCACTGCATACAATCATTGTAAAGGTATCATTGTACTAAGTCATTGTAAATACATTATTGTAAAAATTGTACTAGTGTCTATCTGCCAAGGGTTGAAGAGGTAGTGTTGGGAGGTCTAGGATCTCATTAGGTGGTTGTGTCAAAGTTGGAGTTATGGTCTAGTATATATTCTTCTTCTGCATCATTATATATCATTGTAAAGTGGACCATTTTCCCTGGTACGGGATTCCATTCTTCTTTTATTCTTCTATAGGGTGGTAGGGTGGTGCTAGGGTGAGTTGTAGCCCATTGGGTGTTGGGGCATCCGTTCAGTTGAATACTAAAGAATCTCGGGCGTTGGAGCGTGCATCCAGTGGGAGCTGGAGAAGAATTCTTTTCTAGATTCTAGGAAGTTGGAGCTTTATTTTCAATTGGAGTTGAATATTAAAGAATTATTAGAAAAGCATTAGGTGGTTTTTTTCTCGGAGTGGGTTTCCACCTTAAAAAATATGTGCATTTGTGTTCCTCTTGTTTGCTGCTATCATTGTACAAAAATTGATAGTAATTGAAGATTAACTAATGCTCTAATTGAAAGGAATATTGATTCACCCCCCCCCCCCCTCTCAGTATTTCCAACAGGAGACTGTATAGCAAAGCGAAGAGAGGGACAAATTAGTCCTCTTATATATACAGTCCACTTCTGAACTTGATGTCTCACTATATGGGGGCATTCCACTTGGAAGGCCACCTGATCTAGAGTTGATGAGGAGCATCTTGTCATTTGGTTCACCACTCTTGGATTCCAGAGAGGTGAAGACATTGGAGGAGTCCAGCATAGCGCAGAGATTTTGGGGAAAACCCAAGGAGGAGGTAGACACTCTCTCATTTTCAGTATCACCCACTCTCATCAGCTAGACTGCGCTGAAAAAGTTTGTTTCAGGGATGGAGGATGGAATATTCATGATGCAAAATGACTGCTCCCCAAATTTGGAGAGGAAGAGGATAATTCCTTTGAGGGAGGACTCTTTCATACATAGGAGTGGGTGTAGGCCACTCATGCTTCCTTTGGCCCAGCTTGGGAGATTCCTTGTGGATGACAACTTCTCATGGGAGGCCAAATTCCAAAGGACACCATCACTATTGGAGCATGAGCAGCTGCATGATGGGCATGGCAGAATTTTGGAGGATGAATTTTGCATGGGGGATGTCAAAGTAGTAGGTAGCAGCATGAGGGGAGCTTCACATGCTAGATCACTAGCGTTGTCTATGAGGAGGATTGATCTGTATTGGAGGTCTCAAATTTTGGTAGAGTACTCAAAGGATCTAGGTGCATGCATGATTTTGGATGACCTAGATGGAGATGACAGGTACATGGTGGATGATATGGTCATCCATTATTATGACAGAGTCTTCTTGACTAGGGATTCTAGTCTCAAGGAGAAACCATTACATGCAGCACATGAGGACATTCTAGCTATGCACTTTGATGCATATTTGGCTTTTCTATAGGAGTTCATTTGGGAGGTCATTCAGCATGATCTATATCATCATATGGAAAGATGCATAGCCCAGATGATTTTGGATAGGTTGGCACAACCATTTCCCTACTCATTGGAGGTGAGGGAGAGCATTCAAATGAGCCATTTCAGCTCAAGGACCGGAGTACCGGGTAAGGGAGGTATATACTCTCATTTTGATTTACCTTTATTTACTTTATATGAGTAGATTGATGAGCTAAGGATGATAAAATCTCCTCATTCTCCTTATTATGATGTAATTGTGGCCCATTGCAGCAATGGGAGTGGCTATTTTCATGATGGTTTGTGGGGGAAGCCACATATTTCTTGGTGTGCAACATTGGCACCAATTTGTAATTTCATGTTTTCATCTTATGAGATGTTTGTGGCAGAAAACTAGTGGCTGGGAAAGCACTTGTTGTTTTTATTTTTGATGCAGGTAAGAGGTGCACTGAGTTGGTCCCATGAGTGGAGCAGTGACCCACTCTCTAGTTGCCTTATGACATCTTGTTTTCATTGCATATTGCCTCCTTGTATTGCTGATGTTTATACATCCACAGGGAACAATACCAGGATAGTGTTGTATATATTGGGACAGCCCATTGGGAGCATGACTATCCCCATTGTACATGCTTTATATTGCAGGAGACACCATGGGAAAACCATGATTGCCACATTGCTATTTTTCTCTTCTTGTGGGAAAAACCACTTGGAGAATTTGAGGGGGTATATCATGACTGATTTTCTTGATGGGGAAGATTGTTCCATTCTTGGAGGCCATACCATTTCAGCCCAAGGATGAAGGCAGCCCCATATGTACCACAAATGGAGACAGAAACAACTTGGGAATTTGAAGCCTAACTCTCCATTCAGCCTCAACACATTGCAGAAACCCAAGGTTGAGCTTTTTATTAGGATGATAACATGGATGAGAGGATCATCATTGGGGACAAAATTTTCCCATGCATGTCATCACTCCTACCTTGAGGAGGCCACAGCACAGCAAGAATTTTTCCACCTACACCTTCTATATTTCCATGATGTGCACCATTCCAGTTGACATACTTGGGAGGAAGCATTGGAGGATAGCTTTATTGCAGGATATCTTGAGCAGTGGTGGAGATTGTTGATGAAGAGGCCACTAAAGAGAAGGGGGAGAAATTTTTTTCTCTCTATTCAGTTGCTTGAGGACAAGCAACATGTGGGAGGGGAGGAGTGTAATGTTCCCAAATTTTAGCCTCAAGCTAAAAGGAACATTATAGTTTGCATATTTTTATTTTGTTGAATAAAATGGGTAAGGAGACCCCTTAACCCCCTTAGATGGAGAAATAAAACACCTTGTGTGAAAGGAGGATGAATAAGCAGCTGGACTAAGCACCTAAGGGTGTGAATATGATCGAGATCACTTTGATTTAGTCATCTTTGACTAAGTCAACAACATTGTCCAAGAGAGGGAATCTCCATGCCAAGGCAACGCAGTTTTAGAGGAGGCTCCACTTGCATGAGCTAGGTGGCAAGTGTGAATGGGACCCATGGTGAGAGGATTTCATTTGCTTTATAAGGAGGAGATGGCAGCCCATTTTCATTATGCACTAGCTTATCATTTTCATTGGGTCTGCTAAGACTTGCATACCCGAGCTATTTAGCAGGGTTGTAGTGTTCTTGAACCCAAGGGTGTTCCTGGTTTGGAATCCCTACCTCATCCTCAAGGAAGGAGAGGGTTTGAGCTTCATTTTCTCATTCTGGCATTTGGCCAAGCTTACTCCTTCAGCTATAGCGTTATTCTGTTTGGCAGAAAACGTTGAGTTGCTGGGTGCAGCAAGAGAGGAACTCATAGAGTCATTCTTTGGCTTGTTCTTCGGTGGAGATATTGCATATTCTTTGGAGGAGCAGTAGAGAAGACTCTCAGGCATCATTTCAGATCTTTGGCACTAGGCCAATCATTCACCATCTCATGCAAGGAGGACCTTGCAAAGGAGTTCGAGATGAAGGATATGGGTCTCCTTCATTATTTCCTTTGATTGGAAATATGGCAGTGAGAAAGTGAACTATTTGTGTCTCAAGGCAAGTATGCTCGGGAGATACTCGGTAAATTTCATATGGAGGGCTGCAAACCCATGGATACTCATCTTCCAATAAATTGGAGGAAAGATGATGCTACATCGGCAGAGGTAGTGGATGTTATTGTCTATCGACAGTTGGTGGGTTCACTCATGTATTTAGTTAATACAAGACCAGACATATGCTATGCGGTGAACCAACTTAGTCAAGCAATGGTTAAGCCTACCAAGCTATTTTAGAAGGCATAAAAGCATGTCCTGAGATATCTCAGGGGCACATATGAGTATGGCTTATGGTACAGACAGATGGATGAGATGAAGTTGCCTGGCTTTACGGATGCCGATTGGGCAAGCAACCCAACAGAAAAAAAGAGAAAATTAGGAGGGGTTTTCAGTATCGGATCTACAATTTTTTCTTGGTACAGCAAGAAACAGAGATCTATGGAACTTAGTTCAGAAGAAGTGGAATACATGGCAGCAATTCAAGCTGCATGTGAGGCTATCTAGATGAGGAAGATCTTGGTCAGTTTGTTCGGTTCACATTTAGATCCTACTGTGATTCATTGTGATAATCAGAGTTGCATTAAACTCTCAATTAATCATGTATTTCATGATAGATCTAAGAATATAGATATCTGGTATCATCATATCAGATATTGTGTGCAGCGGAAGATCATGTTGCTTTAGTACATTCCTATGGAAGATCGAGATGTAGATATTCAAACGAAGGAGCTCACCAGGAGAAAATTCGAATACCATAGAGATAGGATTGCGGTGAAGGCTAATCCCTTTCTTGTTGAGAGGGAGTGTTGAGATTCAACAAGATAATGATCCTAGTGAAAATTAAACACCTTCACTAGGTGGGGCTCACAGGCTATTTTTAGGTGCATGTCTATTTTTAGAATGGTGAGAATATTCTAAAATTAGCAGGATGTTGATTCTAGATGGTTGAGAAAATTATATCTTTAGATGAGTTTCTATTTTTAGAACATGGGCAAAGTCTATTTATAAATCGCATATCTAAAAATAGAATGCATGTCAATTATTATTAGCCCTTAATGATAATCAGGCAATAAATAATAACTTATTCTCTTGGAGCACTTGATTTCAGTTGAGTGATGTGCCAAACCAGATATCTAAAGGAATTATGCATTCGAAGGTTGGTTGGTGACTCATGCATGATGGAATTCATTGTAACTAATTGCGGCAGAGTTGTAATAGAGTTGGAAGAGTAGTTATGTGAGTTGTTATTTAGTTTAACTCAGTTAAGTGAGTTAAAATCATTTGTGCTAGTTGTAACTAAATATACAATAGTGAAATATGAGTGAATTAATTATTTAATTAATTCACAAGAAGTGTCTTACTTGCAACTAAAGAAATACAGCAGTTAACTACTTGCGTGTCAGATCTAGTGGAGAGATAGGTAAAAGGGTGTGTTTGACTATCATTTGTGACTATAGTGATGCATTCAATGCATATACACACACATTGGAGTTGCCAATGAGGATTGCACAGTCAAAGCAAGGCAATATCGAATTCATTCAGGGATCTTCTTCAGCACGGATTGCGCAGTGGAGGCAGGTTGTCAGGAGGCAATAAATTGGTGCATGTGTGAACCAATTTTTGTATGACAGTGTTAGATGATTGTATATTGTATTGAGAGCTCTAAGAGCTAAGCTTTGTATGAGATTGTTTCATGATTCCATGATACACATAATATATGATAGTTGGGGTTTTTAGCTTTAAGCTTTCCCGGTAAAACACCTTCTTATGTGCGATTGATTTTTCTTCATGTATATGCGATTGGAGATTTAATTTCTGCAAAGCATTGAGTAGAAGGATTCTATATTTAACAGTGGATTTAATTGTTATATCAGGGGAGTTCGGAAATACATCACAGTATTTATAAAATTTCTACAGAAAACCGCCAACATATTTTCTACCTGTTGCAATTATACCGCCCATGTTTGAAAGTTACACCTCCATGCCCATATGATTAATTACTGTTGGTTAAAACAATAAGACTGCCCTAAAATCCTTTTTCACCATTTATGTTCAAATCTGCCAACAAAAAGCTCTGCCGACCTGTTTTTAAGCTATTTCACACCAGAATTCAAGCCTTTCCTACTAGAAGATGGTGCAAAACCAGTTTGAAGCCTTATAAAGACCATTAAAGCCTATTTCACTACTAGTGTAATATTCCCAAATGGGGAATGCAACAATACAATGCAGAATGACAGGAAAATAATGCATATCCTCTTTTATATAGAAAGAGGCCAATATGGAGACTTTTCGTTTGTTAATAGAGTAGAAAAATGTTTAAGAAGTGGCCCATAAGATGCATAACAAGAAAAGAAAGCCTCTAATGAAAGAAATCCCTCAAAATGAGGTGCTGCAACCATATATAAAGTTTGAAAAAAACTTACAGCATTATTTTAATGGATCTGCAACAGCTGTGGATTACACATCATATCTATTGAAAATAAGTGCACAAAAAGTTAGATCTATATCAATTCCATGCACTATACAAGCTCCTCTAAAGAACCCCCTTGGGGTTTTCAGCAAAACACCAAGTACAAGATGTAGATCTGAGATCTTAGAAATCATATCTACTGAAATATTCAAATCTGTAAGTGTGGCTAAACTAATATAGGCAATAGAATATCCTCCTCGAATAGATCTCGAAAGTGAAGGGAAAATCCCCAACACTGAGAAAATCACTCTCCAAATGGTGTGTTGAACCACCCTGCATATGTACCTACAGAAATAATGTAGAAATTTGAATAATTGTTAAATTATTCACCGAGATTATCCTGATCACACACTATTTGAGCTTCATGCATAATACATAACCTCTTCTACTATTGATCATCAATTTGCGGATTTAAAAACAATCGCATGCGCACATTAAAACCATAAACAATCACACATATAAAAACAGTATTTATGGGAAAGCTTAAAGCTGAAAACCCCTAACTATCTGTATATTATAATGATAGAGATCATGTAACAATCATAGTACAAACTCCTCACAAGCTCTCAGCACTATCTCCAATTGTTACACACTACACAAGCTCAGATCATACAAAACACTTGCTCCAATCTGCTCCATCTGTTAGCCAGCCTCTACTACGCAATCCAATATGGATAATCATGAGATCAAGGTTCAAATCCCACCAGTATGTATTGCGCAACCCTCATTGGATTCTCAATCAATGTGTGTGAAAATCTCATGCACCAGTATAGTCACAACTGATAGTCACACTGCTCTTTCACCTACCTCTTCACTGGTCTCCACTGAAACTGTCCATGCACTGAAGTTAACTGATGTATTATTTAGTTGATTTATGAGTTAAAAATTAGTGAATTAATTAACAATTATTTCACACCACTCTCACTAATTGTATCAATCAGTTAGACTAGATACAACTAGCTCAACTAAGTTAAATTGAACACAACTCCATTAACTGTATCATCAACTCCACCAAACTCTGTCACATGAGTTCTAACTGAAGTAAACCATGAAATAGCTCCAATAAACCCTAGGAATAGCATAATTCCTTCTGTCAGCTGCATGTGCCACATACAGGCATCAAACTGAAGTGCTCCAAGAGGATAAGATAATGTTTAGAGTCCAAATATTATTAAGAGATAATAATATTCGACACATCTATTTTTAGACTGGAAATCTAAAAATAGATTCCGCCCAGTATATCTAAAAACATAAGTCCATATATTTTTCCTAACTTGACCAACCATCCACAAATAGCATCTTGCAACTCATAGAACATGATCCATATGTCTAAAAATAGACTTTGCGCGAAAAATACCCTGCGGGCCCACTTATTGAAGGTGACTCCTTTCCACTAAGCTCCTCATCTTGCTAAAATCTCAACACTCCCTCTCAAAAAGATATGGATTATCTGAAACCCCTATCCTGCCCCTGTGGTATTCGAATTTTCTCCTGGTGAGTGCCTTCGTCAAGATATCAGCATCCTGATCCTCTGTAGGAATGTATGAAAGTAACATGATTCTCCACTGCACACAATCTTCGATATGATGATACCAGATGTCAATGTGTTTATATATATCATGAAATACTGGATTAATTGAGATTTTGATGCAACTCTGATTATCACAATAAATCATAGCAGGCTCTAAGTGTGAACCGAACAACCCGACCAGGAACTTCCTCATCCATATAGCCTCACATGCAGCCAAACTCGCTGCCATATACTCGGCCTCTGTTGAACTGAGTGCCATGGATCTCTGCTTCCTGCTGTACCAAGAAACTTTTGTCGACCTGATACTGAAAATCCCTCCAGATGTGCTCTTTCTGTTCGTTGGGCTCCCTGCCCAATCTGCATCCATGAAGCCACACAGCTTCACCTCATCCGACTGTCTGTACCACAATCCATATCCCGATGTGCCTCTGAGATAACACAATACATTCTTGCCCGCCTTCCAGAAGAGCTTGGTAGGCTTAACCATAACTTGTGAAAGCTGGTTAACTGCATAGCATATATCGGGTCATGTATTGACCAGATACATAAGCAACCCCACCAACTGTTGATAAACAGTGGCATCCACTACCTCCACTGAAGTAGTATCCTCCTTCCTCCAACCACCAGGAACAGGAGTATCAACAGGCTTGCATCCATGCATGTTGAACTTCTCTAGTATCTCCCGGGCATACTTACCCTAAGAAACAAACAGTCCACCACTGCGCTGCCAAATTTCCAATCCCAGGAAATAATGAAGGAGGGCCAAGTCCTTCATCTCAAACTCTTTTGCAAGATCCTCCTTGCATGAGAGTATCAATAGCTCACCACCTATCAAAATCAAATCATCTACATAAATTAAAATGATTAGCAACTTACCCTCCACCACAATCTGGTATAGGTTAGGATCCGCCTCACTCTTGGAGAATCCAAGTATGGTGAAATAATTGTCTATCCGTGTGTACCAAGCATGAGGTGCTTGTTTCAACCCATACAGCTTCTCTTGAGTCTGCACACATGCGACTCGCTGCTGAAGATCTCGAAACCTTCGGGCTGCTCTATGTACACCTCCTCCTCAATGACTCTGTTGAGGAATGCAATCTTCACATCCATCTGATGAATGTGCCACCCCATCTACGCTGAGAGAGCAAGAATCATCCGTATGGAAGAATACCTTGTGACAGGTGCAAAGGTCTCCTCATAATCGATCCCCTCTATCTATGAAAAGCCTCGGGCAACAGATCTTGCCTTGTACTTCTCCACACTCCCGTCAGCTGCCTGCTTCACTTTATAGATCCATCTCGAACCCACCACTGATTTCCCCTCCGGCCTCGGGACAATCTCCCATGCACTGTTTCTGACAATCAAATCATACTCTTCCACCATGGCATCTACCCATGCGGGATCCTCCACAGCTTCCACGAAAGAGGATGGATCTGTCACGATACACTTGCTCACAAGAGCCATGTATCTAGTATACCGGTTAGGTTACTGTCTTTGTCTGTGCTGTGACGTAGGTGCTCTGACAACCTTCTCTGCATCTTGAGCCAATCGCTCAGCTTCTGTAGTGCGCTTCTGCCCTCTGATGATTGGCGCTGCATGAGTGGTTTCTTCCACTCCATGAACTTCCTCTTGTGGTTGATCCACATCCTGAAGCTCATCCTTAGGAACTAATAGCTCCTCCTCTACATGCAAGTGTAGCTCCCTCTCAAGCGAACACTTCATGGCTTTCTCCTCATGAAATTTGATATCATGTCGCACAACAGTCTTGCGACTGCCTGGAAAATACACATGATAGTTGTGGGGCGTATCAGTGTACCCCACAAATATCCCAACCTCCACAGTCAGCTCCAGCTTCTTCCTGTCATCCTTCGTCACATGAATGTAAACAGGTGAACCAAAAATCCTCAAATGGGAAATATCAGGCCTCTTACCAGAAAACGCCTCCTCAGGTGTACTCATGCCAAGTATCCTGTGAGGAAAAAGGTTCTACACATATACTGCAGTATTGCATGCCTCCACCCACAAGTGAATGGTTAGGCCCTGATCATGTAACATCGCCTGTGCAACACCCACGATTGTTTTGTTCTTCCGCTCAGAAACCCCATTATGCTATGGGTTATGAGGTGTTATGAGCTCTCTTCGAATTCCTTCTGCGCTGCAAAAGTCCTTGAATTCGCCAAAGATGAATTCACCACCATTGTCGCTCCTAAGAGCCTTCACCTGCTTCCCCGATTCTTTCTCAACTAGTGCCTTGAACTCACAGAAATTTGAGTATGTCTCACTCTTCTTCTGCATGAATAAGATCCAGCACTTACGATAAAAATCATCAACAAATATCACATAATACTGTTGGAAATATGATGCCGAGTGTTGTTCTTGATGGCAACCCACTTGATGAAGATGATAGCAACCTACTTGATGAAGTTGTTCTTGATAGAATATGTCTTAATGAAATTGTTAAATGATGTAAATCTGATGTATCTACAGTGAGTACAGAAGTTAATGAAGAAAGGAATTCAGTGTGTGCTAGATCTATGATGAAAAGAGTATGTCTCAAGGCATACGCGGATTTTTCGAGGACAAGTCACGTATGCACGCGGAAAATAACGTGCCAAGTCGCGTATGGGAAAAAGCGCCCATAAAGTGCAAAACCAGGGGTAACCACCATGGTATTTACCCATTGTATTGAGTAATGATTCGTCTATGTGACCCCGTCCAGGAATACCATCGGAAGTAATGTTGTTTTGACTCATGGTATTGAAAAAGGGTAAACCTATATAAAGAGAGGAAATTCATTGTGCAAATCATGAGTGTGGTGCACATGTCTGGGCTTTAATGAATACTTCACTCTGAAGTATATCTGGTGGAACTTTGCTCTTAATCAATAGATCTGATTCTATAATGCATCTATGAACATAATGAAGATTCAAGATCTCTAGATCTTGAAATGGTGAAACTCTTGGATGATCTGAAAAGAAGTGATGAAGACCTAGCGCAAACCTGTTGAAGAAGTTGAAGAAATCTGGGTAAGTTCATAGATCTGGTCTGTTCTGCAAAGTTTATCTTTTATAGATCTATACGCAGGTTTGCTTCACTGAAGGCGCGTGTATACGCAGATCTATTTCAACAAAGGCGCGTATTACCTGTTAGGGTTTGTTTGAAAATTTGCACGAATGTATACGCGGGTTGTCTTCAGTGAAAGCACATATATACGCGGATCCATCTAAAGAAAATCGCATATTATATCTGAACTGATGGTTTCTCAAGGTTGAATGTGTTTATGCACACTTATTCTGAAGTTTGGGTTATCTCTAATATACTGGTTACAGTGGTTTCACTGTTCGGTTTGGAAGCAATGGGAAAAGTATGTTGATAAGTAAAGGGTTGTGTTGGAGCTGTTTGATCCAGTTTGAAAATTGATGAAATGTGGTCTGCAGTGGATCTGAGGGTTGAAGCCTTCAATCTGATAATAGAAGCTTTCTGTCAGCAGAGGATCAGGGGGTAGTAGCTCCCTTCCAGGTGAGACTGGTAAACGAGAGCAGGGGGTTGAAGCTCCCTTGCAGGAGAGGCTGGTAAACGAGAGAAGGTTGTAGCCTTCTGTAGGTGTGTGCCTGCATGCTAGTATAAGTCTACACCAGTACATGATTGTAAGAATTTTTTCTTTATAATAAAATATTGAAGGCTGAGCAACGGCAGCGGTGGTTTTCTCCCGACTTGGGTTTCCACCTAAAAATCATGGTGTTCATATGTGATGCTTTTGTGTGATGTTTCATTCTATTATTACTGCACATGTCCACTGCTATATCAACATCTGATGAATGAATACATGCAAGGATCTTAGTAAATAATTGATTGTTTATTAATATCTCTGTGAATACGCAAGTTTCATAAATGGTATCCGCGTATATACGCGAGTCTGTTTCAGGATAGTAGCATATGGGTTTTAGAAGCAAGAAAAAGTAAAAGTTTTGAATATGCAGTAAATACTGATTCAACCCCCCCCCCCCCCCCCCTCTCAGTATTTTTCCCAACAATTGGTATCAGAGCAGGTCCTTTTGAAAAAGCTTAACCTCTAGAAGGAAGATCAAGCAAAATGAGAAATCACGAGGGAAAAACATCCATCAAACCTCCACTCTTCAACGGAAGCAATTTAATCTTCTGGAAAATTAGGATGAGATCCTATCTTCAGTCTATGGGAGCAGATATATGGGCCATTGTTGAACAAGGATATCAATATCCAGCTGCTACACCAACAGATCCAACTGAAAGAAAGAATTATGAATCAAATGCAAAAGCGGTCAATGCTATAACTGGAAGTCTAATTGAAGTAGAATTTTTCAAAGTCATGCAACTAAATATAGCAAAGGAGATATGGGACAAAATCATCCTAAGCTATGAAGGTGATGCAAAGGTAAAAAGTGCAAAACTTCAATCTCTCAGAATAGAGTATGAAAATTTAAAAATGCATAGTGATGAGAATATTGCTGGTTTCTTTTTATGTGTTGATGATGTTGTAAACCGTATCAGAAATCTGGGAGAAACAATAACCGAATCCACTTTGGTTGAGAAAATTTTGAGATCACTAACGGCCAAGTTTGAGTCAAAAGTTTCTACTCTTGAAGAAAAACAGGACCTTCAAAATTTTACTATGGTGCAACTTCATGGCATATTGACTGCATACAAAATGAGGAGAGGAGGACCATCTGAAGTCAAAGAAGCTATTTTTAAAGCTTCTACAAAAGGGAAAGAAGTTCAAAAACCGGAAGGGTCAGGATATATCTCAGAAGAAGATGAGGCAAACTTTGTGAGAAAACTCCAACTAGGAACTGGAAGATTCAAAGGTAAGCTTCCTTTCAAATGTTTTAATTGTGGAAGAGTTGGTCATTATGCTACAAAATTTCCTTATAAAGAAACTTCTGCTAAAGAGAAAGAAGTAGCAAGAAGAAATAAGAACCGGTCTAGAACTAAGAAAAGCTACTATACAAATGAAGACAGTGATGAGTTATCTGACAGTGAGGAAGAATGTGAACAAGATCTTAGACTTCTCATGGCATTTGAAAATAATTCTAGAGACGATAAGGATGCTTTTATGGATGCTCTAGATGAAAATGATTTTCTTGATCAAAAAAATCAACTCAAAATATGTTTGGAAGAAAGTAAATTAATCATAGAGACTTTGAAAAGGCAGAATGAAGAAGAAAAGAAACATAATGAAAAATTAGAATGTGAAGTAGTAAGTCTAAGAAAAGAACTTGAGAAAGTAAAGACTCTGAATCTTAGATTTGCTAAAGGATCTGAAACCTTAGATGAGATTATCAAGGTTCAACGATCTCCTCTGATTAAGACAGGTCTTGGATATACCGGAGAATCCTCTCAAGCTTCAGCACCAAATTATCTAAAAGCAGCTACAACTGGTTTACCACATTCAGCCACTCAACAAGGGAATAAAGAATCTTCACAGGTAAAGCATGATCATCACAATACAAGGAACACTAACAGGGATATCTCTCAAAGAAGCAACAATCAATAGGTAAATTCAAATAGAAGATTTCATGATCGCAGAAATTTCTACTTCAATGGACAATGTTTCTCATGTCACAATTTTGGTCATAAAGCTATTCAATGTGTTGCATATAAAACCATCATGACAAGAGAAGCAAGAAAGAAAAGGATGGATATTGAACCAAAAGGGAACACCTATAACAACTTTTCTCCTCTTCAAAATGAAGTTGAATGTGCTTATTGCAATAACTTTGGCCATGAAGAATCTGAATGCAGGAGCAAAGTCCAGCCAAAACAACATTTTCTGGAGTATAAAAACTCTGGTAAAACTGATAAATGTATATTATTAATGATGAAAAGATGAGATGATTACAATGAGGGATCGCCTAGGCTTTAAATAGCCTCAAGGTGTCCCTTGGCGAAGAGGCATGATCTTTGATCATGCCCTTTCAGTTAATAAAACCTAATTTAACTATATCTAACTAATAATTAATAAAATATTCATAACATTGCCCCTCTCTTAAAGATGCTTTGTCCTCAAAGCATATGTAATCGACGGACAACGTTGACGAATCTCTGATTTCCGCGAACGGCGAGCTCTTGCTTCCCATATTTTAAAAAGGTCATGGAGCATATTCTCGAGTTCAGTTTGTTGTTGATCTGGATAGTGAAAATATCTGATATCGACAGAGTCGGATCCTGTCTTGATTTCTGGAGACTCTTCATGGCTCCCTTTTGAAGATAACATTTCTAACTGCTGACATTGTACTGTAGATACGATTTGATTTCCTGGGGTTTGGAATCCATACAACTTGTATTTATGCCCTTTCCACTTAAAACTTATAAACTGCTTCTGATGGTTGGCAGAATAAGTACCTAGAGTTCGTAGCCATTGAATTCCTAAGACCACATCTACTCCTCGTAATGGAACGGTGTAGAACGGAGATTCTAAATGAAAGTCTTTAATCTGCAATTTAACTTTATGGCATTTTCCTACTTGTTCAATCTTCTTACCATCAGCCACCATTACCTTCATATTAGGCATGGGAAAAGCGAAGAGGTTGAGTCTTTTGGCCATGGTGGAATCTAGAAAATTATGCGTGCTGCCTGTGTCTATTAGAACCATTACATTGTTGTTCTTAATATGTCCTCTTAACCTTAGGGTTTGAGGTTGTAATATGCCTGTCATAGCCGATAAGGATACTTGCGGAATAGTTTCGCCCTCCACTTCTAGAGAGAACTCTAAATTGTCTTCTAATCCTTCTATACACGAATCAGTACTGTTAGTGTCGTTAGTTGCTTCACAACTGTATAGATTTTTTGCTTTTCCATTAGCACATCTGTGCTTAGGGTCCCAGTTTTCACCGCAACGTTTGCACTTGCCCTCTCGTATTCTTTGTTTTTCTAGACTAGATTTTTCGTTTTCACGAGGATGGACAGGGACATATGTTGTGTCAACTACATTTTCAGATTGAGGAAACCGTCGTCTCGAATATACTTTTTCTGGTTTTGATAATCTTTCCAATTTCTTTTCAGCAACTTTTGCTTTTTGCCTTGCTACTTCTACAGACGTGATTTCATGTAGTTCTAGTTCTTCTTGAATGTGGACTTTAAGTCCCGAGATGTAAGACTGGATTAGACGAGATTCCGACAATCCGGGTACTCATGTTGCCAAAGTCTCCCATTCTCGCGTGTACTCATCCACATCTCCTTTTTGGCGTAATTTGATAAAGGTTGAAAAAAACTTTTCTTCTTTTATGCCTTGAAACCTTTTGAAGAATGCATCTTTAAATTTCCTCCAACTGATAGCGAGCGTCGTCTTTTTCCACCACATATACCAATTATATGCTTCTCCTTCCATTTTCATGGAAGCATGTTTAATTTTTTCATCGTCACTAGTAATGTCATAAATTTCAAAATATTCTTCTGCCTTATTAAGCCACGCAACGCTATTCTTTTCATTACCATCAAATTTGGGTAGGTCAATCTTGGCTTTGCGCTGATATGCTAATGGTGGAACAAGAAGGGGATATTGATTAGCGAATGCATTCCAGAGTTGCTTGTTTTGAAAATCTGCATTACTATCTTCTTGATGATGTGGGGAGTCGGTTTTTTCCGGATGCTCGTCCGAGCTCCCTGAATCTGCGGTACTGTTTTGTTGATTTGGTTCCCTGTTAGGAGATGTTGGGGATTGTGTCTGACCCAACTTATCTATTTTATCATTTAGTTTGTTGAAGAGTTCTTTCATACTGTTCATTGTTTCGTTCTGCTTGTTCATTGCTTCTGTGGTCTCGTGATGATTTAGCCACATTTGTCTTTCTATGCGGTTTGTTGTATCATGGATTTTTTTTATGTCGTTGGAGTGCCCTGAAACTGTACCTTCCAGATTGACTAATCTTTTTCCGAATTCTTCGGAATTGTTATTGATTTGCTTCTCAAGATCTCCTAATTTCTTCTGGAATTCCGCCATCGACATTGATGACGACATCGAGCGTGTATGAGGTCGGGAATACCTTTCTGCCAGTTTCTCTCTTTTTTTTTCTCTCTTTTTTTTTTTCTAAAATTAATTAATTAATTAATATTTAATTAATTAATTAAATTAATTTTTTTGAAATAATAATAATAATTTCTATTATTATTATTATTATATATATATATTTTAAATAATAATAATAATAATTATTATTATTATTATTTTATTATTTGAATTATATATATATATATATATAATGTTTTTTTTTTAAAGGTCACTTTGTTTTGAAAAGGCACGTTGTTTTGAAAATGGGAAATGGGTTTTAATACCATGGGCAATTACCATGGGCCCAAAAACCACGAGCTTGTAAACCACGAGCCTCTTCCCTTTTAATTTTACTTTTACTCTTCCTTTTTAATTTTACTGTCTTCACATGTACGTATATCTCTCTTTTTACTTTTTCTTTTTTTTCTTTTAATTTTATTAATATATATATATATATATATATATATATTATATTTCTCCCTTCTTTTTTAATTCTGGGTGATCACACAGATCCCTAAGAGCGATGGCTCTGATACCAATGGAGTGTAAAAACTCTGGTAAAACTGATAAATATATATTATTAATGATGAAAAGATGAGATGATTACAATGAGGGATCGCCTGGGCTTAAATACAGCCTCAAGGTGTCCCTTGGTGAAGAGACATGATCTTTGATCATGCCTTTTCAGTTAATAACCTAAGATAACTAAACCTAATTAATAATTAATAAAATATTCATAACAAAGATCAGGTTAATAGTGTGTCAAAGACCTTAGATAACACACAACAATTAATCAAATGGACTCAGCCATTGAGAGGAGAGGTGAAGCATATCAGAAGAATGAACCTGCACTTGAAATCTAGGAACAGAAAACTGAAGGACCAAGTCAAAGACCTCCAAGAGCAGTTAGAATTGATCCATGAGGAGCTAGAGAAGAAGGGTTTAAAGATGACTGTAGTTGAGGAGCCCATAGCTCAACTTATCATTAATTAAGAGGAAATACCTCAAGGCTCTTAAGTTGAGTTTAATTATGTTTTAAGAGGTTAATGGCATGTTGAAGACCAAATTTCTACAGCTGGAGGTTACTTTTTTGAGACAGGGTCAAAATCTGGAAATTTCATATATATATATATCTGGTAAAACTGGTAAATATATATATTATTAATGATGAAAAGATGAGATGATTACAATGAGGGATCGCCTGGGCTTAAATATAGCCTCAAGGTGTCCCTTGGTGAAGAGGCATGATCTTTGATCATGCCTTTTCAGTTAATAATCTAAGATAACTAAACCTAATTAATAATTAATAAAATATTCATAACATTGCCCCTCTCTTAAAGATGCTTTGTCCTCAAAGCATATGTAATCGATGGACAACGTTGACGAATGTCTGGTTTCCGCGAGCGGCGAGCTCGTGCTTCCCATATTTTAAAAAGGACATGGAGCATATTCTCGAGTTCAGTCTGTTGTTGATCTGGATAGTGAAAATAGCTGATATCGACAGGGTCGGATCCTGTCTTGATTCCTGGAGACTCTTCATGGCTCCCTTTTGAAGACAACATTTCTAACTGCTGACATTGTACTGTAGATACGACTTGATTCCCTGGGGCTTGGAATCCATACAACTTGTATTTCTGCCCTTTCCACTTAAAACTTATAAACTGCTTCTGATGGTTGGCAGAATAAGTACCTAGAGTTCGTAGCCACTGAATTCCTAAGACCACATCTACTCCCCGTAATGGAACGGTGTAGAACGGAGATTCTAAATGAAAGTCTTTAATCTGCAATTTGACTTTATGGCATTTTCCTACTTGTTCAATCTTCTTACCGTCGGCCACCATTACCTTCATATTAGGCATGGGAAAAGTAAAGAGGTTGAGTCTTTTGGCCATGGTGGAATCTAGAAAATTGTGTGTGTTGCCTGTGTCTATTAGAACCATTACATTGTTGTTCTTAATATGTCCTCTTAACCTTAGGGTTTGAGGTTGTAATATGCCTGTCATAGCTGATAAGGAAACTTGCAGAATAGTTTCGCCCTCCACTTCTAGAGAGAACTCTAAATTGTCTTCTAATCCTTCTATACACGAATCAGTACTGTTAGTGTCGTTAGTTGCTTCACAACTGCATAGATTTTTTGCTTTTCCATTAGCACATCTGTGCTTAGGGTCCCAATTTTCACCGCAACGTTTGCACTTGCCCTCTCGTATTCTTTGTTTTTCCAAACTAGATTTTTCGTCTTCACGAGGATGGACAGGGACATATGTTGTGTCAACTACATTTTCAGATTGAGGAAACCGTCGTCTCGAATATACTTTTTCTGGTTTTGATAATCTTTCCAATTTCTTTTCAGCAGCTTTTGCTTTTTTCCTTGCTACTTCTACAGACGTGATTTCATGTAGTTCTAGTTCTTCTTGAATGTGGACTTTAAGTCCCGAGATGTAAGACTGGATTAGACGAGATTCCGACAATCCGGGTACTCGTGTTGCCAAAGTCTCCCATTCTCGTGTGTACTCATCCACATCTCCTTTTTGGCGTAATTTGATAAACGTTGAAAAGAACTTTTCTTCTTTTATGCCTTGAAATCTTTTGAAGAACGCATCCTTAAATTTCCTCCAACTGATAGCGAGCGTCGTCTTCTTCCACCACATATACCAATTATATGCTTCTCCTTCCATTTTCATGGAAGCATGTTTAATTTTTTCATCATCACTAGTAATGTCATAAATTTCAAAATATTCTTCTGCCTTATTAAGCCACGCAACGTTATTCTTTTCATTACCATCAAATTTGGGTAGGTCAATCTTGGCTTTGCGCTGATATGCTAATGGTGGAACAAGAAGGGGATATTGATTGGCGAATGCATTCCAGAGCTGCTTGTTTTGAAAATCTGCATTACTATCTTCTTGATGATGTGGGGAATCGGTTTTTTCCTAATGCTCGTCCGAGTTCCCTGAATCTGCGGTACTGTTTTGTTGATTTGGTTCCCTGTTAGGAGATGTTGGGGATTGTGTCTGACCCAACTTATCTATTTTATCATTTAGTTTGTTGAAAATTTCTTTCATACTGTTCATTGTTTCTGTGGTCTCGTGATGATTTAGCCACATTTGTCTTTCTATGCGATTTGTTGTATCATGGATTTTTTTTATGTCGTTGGAGTGCCCTGAAACTGTACCTTCCAGATTGACTAATCTTTTTCCGAATTCTTCGGAATTGTTAGTGATTTGCTTCTCAAGATCTCCCAATTTCTTCTGAAATTCCGCCATCGACATTGACGAAGACATCGAGCGTGTATGAGGTGGGGAATATCTTTCTGCCAGTTTTCTCTTCTTTTTTTTTTTCTAAAATTAATTAATTAATAATAATAATTTTTTTTTTTTTTTAAACTATATAATTATTATATATATATATAATTTATTAATTGAAATTATATAATATATAAATAATTATATAATTATAATATATATTTATATAATAATCAATTTGAAAACTATATGATATATATTTATATAATTTTAAAAAAATCATTTTTTAAATTTATGCTCTTCCGTTGAAAAGGCACGACTTCACGCATGCTCGTTCGTTTAAAAACACCTAACGACCGTTTTATATAACAGCACATTTAATTTTTTTTAAACACATCGGGTTGTTAACGTCCACACTGTTTCACGATTTTTTTAAAACAATCGATTCTTGCCGAGCGGTTACACGGTCACGTGATTAACGCCTTGTATTAATACGCCGTCGTCAAAATGGGAGACAAGTGAAGGTTTCGAGGCTTTCGGGAGAATGGCGGACGGGTGATACCAGCATTCACGTATTACCCATCGTTTTTTTTTTTTTATTTCTTCTTTTTTTTTATTTGATCGGAGTCAACGATAAAAATTGTGTTTGAAAAGGAGCACGATTTTTTTTTTTTTGCTCAAAAACGGACACGAGGTTTTTACGGTTTGCTTCTTGTCTTAACGAACTAGTCGACGGTGGCAATGTGCCGTAATGATGTGCCGTGTCCTGCTTGTTTCCTTACGAGTTAAATAATCGATTTTTGACTTGAATCTTAAGTGAATGAATCGTCCTTTAATAAATAGCACAACAACTTGTGTTGCAAGTTTGAATAATTCGATGTGCGGGTTAGTGATAATCGCTAATGGAGGGAGAGGGTGTGTAATGCGTTATTGTTTATAAAAAAAAAATTGTGAGGGAATTGGGTAAACGTAGAGCGGGGGTGAGGGACGAGGTCGGGTAGTGAGAGGTTTAACGTAAGGAATGAAAGCGGCGGGGGTGGGGATGAAGTGTACAGTGCAATACTTGGTTTCTTAAAAAAATTTCTGAAATTTCGTCGAAATTCTTTAAGTTGATGATCACACGGATCAAAGAGCGATGGCTGCGATACCAATGGAGTATAGAAGCTACTGGTAAAACTGATAAATGTATATTATTAATGATGAAAAGAAGATGAGATGATTACAATGAGGGATGTTAGGCTTTAAATAGCCTCAAGGTGTCCCTTGGCGAAGAGGCATGATCTTTGATCATGCCCTTTCAGTTAATAAAACCTAATTTAACTATATCTAACTAATAATTAATAAAATATTCATAACATTTTCCTTCAAGTTCCAAAGTATGGAAAAAGAAGGAATTATAGGTT